>JAMZAV010000060.1:1832500-2477194 GCA_024449915.1 Sweltsa coloradensis
ACTGTTTGTATTAGAATGCAACCTATTGCTTTCTTCACCCATTTACTTTAAAATTCACATCAAGACATTAAAAAGCCACGAATTTAGCATAAAACACCAAATGTCCATTTGCCTCTGAACAAATTCATGATTTTTTGAATGTATTCAGGGTTAATTTTATGTGGGTTGGTCCAAATTGTTAATATATTGGTGTTCTCAATATTTTGAATGTGGATAATATAGGAAATAACAAAAATACTGGTAAACTTTGCTTGTGAACTACGCAATGGGGGTTGAGCGTTACCCATGCACTTGGTGAGGTCCATGGAGCCCTTCTTGGGGCACGTCGAGTTGTCCCACTCCTCGTTGTAGTGGCAGAAACACTGCATGGAGGGCTTCGTTGGGGATGTCCCCGAACCCTCCCACGTAGACGTAGACGGGCACCCCTCTGTTCTCGGAGGACTTGGTGTAGTGGAAGGTCAGGGATCTGGGGATGTGGAGACATTAACTACTAACACGTTCATAGGGAACAACTTTACATGCTAGAGCATCGTGGTGTATCTAAATAAGTACAAATAATATCGAACATTGCAATTAATATCAGACTAGTTGCAAACGATTAGTTCTTTCTTTGCAAATTAAATGTAATCTCATCACTTTGTTATTGATTTGCAAATATATTGACAAACGAGATCAAAACAGGTATCCAAAATATCGACAAAATAATGTTGTACCTATAGCCTACTTCAAAAAATATTAACATTTATTTATTATAACAAATCTTGCAATTTTACAACAAAAAAACTAATAAATGTATCTGCTTTAGAGAAAGCTTTACATTGTGGATGATCATGGAGAAAGTGAAACCCTAAATGGTATCGACAGAACAAATAAGAACATAAAATGTAAATATTTAAATAATGTATCACTGTTATATTAGAGTTTACTTTCAAACTGCTAGTCCTAGGGGTCTGGATATAGTATCACCCTACACCCCGCGGGTACTCGCCTGCAGATCTCCCCCGCGAACACGTTGATGTTGTCCTCGGGTGTCCGGAAGGGATGGTGGACGGATCCGTCCGTCCCCTGACCTCGTTGCAGTCCTAGGGTCTGGATATAGTATCACCCTACACCCCGCGGGTACTCGTTGCAGTCCTAGGGTCTGGATATAGTATCACCCTACACCCCGCGGGTACTCGCCTGCAGATCTCCCCCGCGAACACGCTGATGTGTCCTCGGGTGTCCGGAAGGGATGGTGGACAGACCCGTCCGTCCCCTGACCTCGTTGCAGTCCTAGGGTCTGGATATAGTATCACCCTACACCCGCGGGTACTCGTTGCTAGTCCTAGGGGTCTGGATATAGTATCACCCTACACCCCGCGGGTACTCGCCTGCAGATCTCCCCCGCGAACACGTTGATGTTGTCCTCGGGTGTCCGGAAGGGGTGGTGGACAGATCCGTCCGTCCCCTTGATCTCGTTGCACGCCTGCCCCTCCCAGATCTCCAGCTCGGTCATGTCGTTGTAGCTGACGATCTGGCCGACCTCCATCGCGTTCTTGATACCTCGCTTGGCGCGGATCCACGCGCCCTCGGACCCGTTCCTCTGCGAACACACAGGACCGTGACATTTCTCCATTGCTCGTTCGTGACTCCTACTTCGATCACCTACATTTTACAATTTTATAAATAAGTATTATCTTGGCATTTGTTTAGTTGGTTACGAATGCCCATAATAACTTTTTTCGTGGGAAGCCTGCCCAGGATGCAATTCATGTTCCTCTTAAGATGTCTTAACTAGGTATGTTGCGGATAACACAATCGTAAAGGGATGTCTGATGGACTGTTTAATACGATTCAATCCCTTGCATTCGCATTAACGACTGAAAAAAACATCGGAAAAAACCTTCAGTCAGGATTGCCGGTCTGGACGGGATTTGAACCGGGACCTCCCGAATCAGAGTCGAGCGCCACGCTCGAGCCAACACTGTCGGTACGAATGCCCATTAAAAACCCATGGCCATTCGTATTTTGACCCAGAAAATTGTCGTGATACAAGCTTCAGCTAGGATTGCCTGAGAAGAGTATCGTACCAGCGACTTTTAAGATTAATGCACCAAAGGCTTCCTCGCTCGATAAAATTGAGATATGTCCTCAAGTTGAGTATATAATTAATTGTGTATTTATTGGAAGAGCGAAGCGAAGACTTCAATTTAACTGACCCCCAAAAAATTTAGAGAAAAAAAAACAGAAAGTCAAATTGAAGTCTTCGCTTCGCTTATCCAATATTTTTTTAATCGGAGTGTAGTATTATCGATGAGTGAATAATATATACTATATTCACTCAACGGTATAATGCTATAGATTGTGTTTGATTTGATTGTGTTAGATTGTGGTTGTGTTGAGTATATAATTAATTGTGTATTTATTGGAAGAGCGAAGCAAAGACTTCAATTTAACTGACCCCCAAAAAATTTAGCTCGGGTGTTTTTTTTGTTTGTTTGTTTGTTCGTTTGTTTTGTTTGTTTTTTTGTTTTTTTGTCTGTTTGTTTGCTCTCTACCGGGCAAACGGCATATGCGATCTTGATAAAAATTTGAGGGGACCTTCGAAATCACTAAACTTAGACCTGCCACGTTTTTGGGTACAATCGAGGAAACATTTCTTATGAATATCGTACTTTAACGATTTTATTTCGATTTTTAGTGCGATATTTTCGTGACATTTGGGCTTATTCTGACCAAACGGGTGGGGCTACAACGTTCATATTTTACATGTAGCCCTACATTAAGGTAATGTTGATGTATTGCTTCAGAATCCATAAAAAAAAGGTTTTAATATGAGTTTTTTTAGGTTTATAATAACAATTAACAATTACCAATAGAAACTTGACAACAATCACCTACAATGCATTCAAAAAGCACTTGCAAATAAAAAGTGGTCCTATGCAAACTAAAAACTTACAAAAAAGCTCATTCATCAACGCGGCGGGACTTAAGCGTTTTCCTAGTTTATTTAACAAATCTTACAATTCAGCAGTTTGTGAATCATGACAACACAGTCAAAACACATTAGAGCTACATGTGATTATGATGATTTTTTTAAGCCTAACGTCTCTATTTGTGATATATTACTATTCGAGATGCTGAGGGTAAAGGACGCGTACAAAAGATGCATGCCTTTCGCGGGTTTCGAACCCACGTCCTCCTAGTGCCATACACTTCGACCTGGGCCCAAATAGTATGAGCCACCGCGGATGGCCAACAATGTCACCCGACTTACCGGTCCCAAGAAGGAGAAGGAAAACATGTTATCCCCTAGGTTCTTGAGGTTGGCGTTCTCCTCCTGCTCGAGCTTCGTGCAAAGTGCTTTGGTTGCAAACTCTTTGACCGTACAGTTGACGAGGACCCCGTTGAAGAGGACGTCACTGACGGAGACGGTCATGTAGTGGGTGTCTGGTTTGTGGAAGAGTTCCTTCACCGCCTTGTTCACCATGGACATTCTGCCGGGCATGTCGGCCTGCGCGCGCATCACTATACTCTGTAACAAGCAAGGGCACACGTAATTATCCTTGTCAATAAAGAAGGAAGTTAAGAGTATTTTGACAAGAAACGTCGTCGACGCTGGCAAACATTTTGCTTAAACACTTATAATCATGAAGAAATCTCGTGCCGCGAAGAGCCTTGCTGAAGCACAAAACTAACACGGTACATGTCAGGGGTTATGCCACAAGTGCTCCAGCACAATAGGCAATCATAATAGGGATATTACAACAACAATGTATAAGTAAGACCATGATTTTGATAGCGTCCGTGTGTCAGCGATAAAAAGAATTCGCGGTCTAGAAATCTCCGTCTAGGAATCTTCAGGACAGAAATCGCCACGACGTGTACGCCACTGAACGTTTGCTTACACAATGCCATATTATATCTGCTGGCTCACTCTTACTTTTCGCACGGAAGTAAAACCATTCATTAAACAGATAACAAACACATTTGTTTTACTATCTTTATATTAAGACCTATTTTCCTTAATTATTTATTTACTCTATTATAATTTGTAATAATTGGTAATTGATTTTTAAAATTTCGATATAGAACTAAAATGTTCTTTCTGCAACACAGAATGATGGAAACAATACTGGACCACCAGTTCTGGTTATATGTTTAGATAATGTATTGATCAGTTTATTTACATTTAATATATTCCAATTCTAACCTTATTTATTTCGTTTAAATATATAGTTTTATTGGTATCACAGTTCACTCACCAACATCAGTAGATTGGGTATGGTGACCATTTCGTTGCCCGTGAGAGGTTTAGAGAGTTCCTGATTCCAGTGGTACCAATTGATTGGTCTGTACAGGATAGTGTCGTCCTTGACCCGGTCCTTGGCGTGCAACTTCCACTTGTACTCACTAAAACACAATGTTGTTCATGCTTACCAAAATAACCAATGCTGTTTTTAATTACTTCATACACAACTCGTACTGATCTTAAAATTGAAATCTCTGTTAGTGCAGAGTTAAGTTCTTACGTAACCACAGGACCTACAAATCAGTTTTTCGATATTGCCTTCCTTACATGATGTTAAATCAATACATACATACACATACATACATGATTTCTTTATTGTTACTAGAGCCTGAAGATGTATTAGTATAGTATCTAGTTTAGTGGTGGTTGTTGTTGTTGGAGTAAATTACTCAGTACGTAGTTACTACACTCACAACACACAATTCATAACAGATTTATTAATAAACAAATACTATTGATTCAAATTTTATAGCTCTGGGTAATAAATCACACGAGGAAAAGCAAACATTTTGTCATATCGATTGCACCAGTATTCAAAATACAATAACGGTAATTTGTACAATGTGTATTATTTAATAAATTCAATCTCGAACATGGAAGCCCTACGTCAATGCATCTACGTGTTAAAAAGTGTTTAATTACTTTCAATAATGCATTCTTTTCCACTTAAATAAAACAATCATACATATGATAAACAAGATTATTATCTCATTACAATGCTTATTTTCAATATCGATGGATATTGATTGATATTGTCTGTCTCATGTATTGTGTATGTATATGTATATGATGTATTGATTGAAAACACTTAGCACTGCTCTGAGCTTCCGATTATGTTTATTTCTGCGTAAAAGAAGAGAACAAATAGATGTATTAATTCTATAACTATAAACTGGGTAACTGGAGTGAGCAAACCTTGATACCATGACACTTAATACTAGGAAAACGTTAAGTCCCGCCGCGTTGTTGGATGAGCGTAATTGGTGCATTGAGCTGCCATGTGTTATGCGATTTTCTGTTGTTCTGTGAAAAAATCATTACTAAATTGAAGATTTTTTTTTTAATTAAATAAAATTTAATAAAAAATTAACTTGAATTTTTAAATTTTTTAATAAATAGTAATTTTAAAAAAGGAAAAAATCGTAATATTGAAATTTTCATAAGAAATAATTATTCGATTGCGCCCAAATTTACACGAATATATATAATTCATAAAATTAAGGTTCTGTGAAAAAATCATCACAATAGGATAAAGCATGTAGGTGTTATTAGTCAAAGAATTGTTTTAAAAAAGAGAAAATACGTAAAATTTCGATTTTCATGGCGCTCAAATTTCACAAGAATACCTAAATTCATGAAATTAAGGTTCTGTGAAAAAATCATTACATTCAGATAAAGCATGTAGGTGTTATAAGTAGAAGATTTTTTTTTAAAATCGAAAAAAATCGTAAAATTGCGATTTTCATGAGAAATAATTTTTCGATTGCGCTCAAAAACGTGGCAGTTCTTAGTTCAGAGATTTCGAAGGTCTCCAGAAAATTTCATCGCAATTGGAGTATCGGTTTAGCCGGAATCGTGTTAACAGACACACAAAAATACAAACAGAAAAAAAAGAAAAACATTCCGGATTTTTTTCTCCAGTGTAGTGAAATGGAATCTTCGCTTCGCTCGCTACGCTCATCCAATTACTTCTATTTTTTTTATTGGCTATTAGATATTATTGAGGTCGCCAATTGAGTCCCTAGCTCTTAGGCGTTCTCTCCTAACTATCCTTGGATGTTAGGGTTGGTCACAGATGCAATAGACAGATTATGTCTGGTTAAACGCAGACTTTAAATGTTAAATTTTTATTGAAGCGAAATAAGTAAAATTAAGGTTCAAGATCCTGAAACTTTCAATGCGTACAGACAGAACTTAAAAATAAATTAAGTAAAATCAGTGCAGTCGACAAATTTGTCACGTTGGCACTTGTTCCACAAGGATAACAATATCTACTATCTGTGCCCGAAAAGGGCGCCACAACCAAGCCGAGGTACGCTAGAACACTCAAACACCGAAAACAGCGGCATCATTAGCTTAGCAAAATAAATTTACAATTAAAACATAGTTACAAATAAAATCTTGCCAAGCATTGCAGGTTGCAGTAATGGGCGATATCAGTTCATGTATTTTTAGCGTGCAAAAGTAGAATGTTATTTAGCTTGGCCCTTACTTAAGATCTGATTACTTTTGAGTGTGTATACTGCATGCTTGGCTGTCATTTTATAAGTTAATTGTTTGAGTGGGTTAAATAAATCTGGGACGATATCTCAAATTGTTCTTTTTGTTATAATAAGTGTTAGTTGAGCGTAACTATATTTATTATTATTATTTGGTTCGCAAAACATTTATTAAATTTATTAAAAATACAATGGCAGAAAAGAGCATAGCTACAAACACACTTGACGACTGCCAACATTGTAACAATAAATAAATTTTAAAAGATGACGAAAAATGTCAACAATGTAATTACAATCATAAGCAAAACCACTGCCTCTTGGATGTTGCTCGTGGCTCCTCGTTCCCTGCCTGTCCACGCAACAAGTTTTGATTGTTGACCATTCTAGCGCTATAGTTACCGTCCCCAAAATCTCTGTTTTGATTTTGTTGTCAAGTAGAGACGATTAAAATGCCATCTTAGTGTTTTCTAAATTCAGACTTTCTATGTTCAATTTAAATTAAATTTAAATTAAATTTAAAAGTTCAATTAAACAACAAGAAAAATAAAACCGAGCTTTTGGGGGCGGTAACTAGCGCTGCCAGGACAACAATTAACACTGTGCGCGTGAACAGGCAGGGAACGATGAGCCACGAGCAACATCTAGGAGGCAGTGAGCAAAACTATCAAACTTGAAAAATAAGGTTAAGAAGTATACACTTCATTGAATTATTATATCAATTATTCAGAGAAAAGTTACTATAATATTTTTTTAAAAACTAGGTCGGTCAAGTGAACTTACTCGTATATGAAAGGGCCGACCTCCTCAACTATCGGCTTCTCCCCCTCCCTCACTCCCAGGGGGTTGGTCACGTTAAACATGTAGACCTTGAGTTGGAGAGGGACTGGCAGGTGTTCGAACAAACCTCGCGATAACCCTCCGGGCCTGAGCCCCTTCTCCTGCAACACAACAGCATCAGTCATAGAGCATGCAGGGTTTGAAGTATGAGGGGGGGGGCGGGGGGGAGGTTGAGAGAGATAATGAAATTACTTTTGGGATTATGTAGAGTTGCTACTCTTTGATGTGTTTTTCATATAAACGGGAAATTTAAATTTGTTAAAAATGTACAGAGTAAAAATAAAATAATCGGATTCACTACGAGCTGGGAAATATTATTTCAACTTGTATTGCCGAGATGGGTTTGAGAAAAAAATCCCATACAAATATTAAATATCTAAGACGTTTTTCGATCTGGAGAGGAGCTTTAAAAAATTATGGTCAGAAAAAATACTAGTGATACGCGTTATTAGTACACGTTCATCTTTCTTGTACGTACTCGAATATTAATTTGTGTAGTTTGAATCAATGATTAGTGACCATGTAAAGACCAGGATTACTAAGAAGGCTTGTAATTATATCAGCTCAGGCACAGTTGCAAGGCAAATTGTTGTATTCATTAATATGGCATAGATTTTAGAAATCTTCTCCGCCCTTCTCATCTTGCTTTTGACGCCATCTCGAATGGTAATAATATATCACTCAAATAGACAATAAATACAAAACCGAAGTCTCTCGCAAGCAGAAAAACCTTTTTTACTAAATGGATACAATTATAATATGTAGAATAGAAGGCTGCTTTTAGATTAGTACTATCAGAGTCAATAAAGAAGTTTCCTTGTTATCGACTCTGGTACTATCATTGATTACTCAATGAATGAATGAATTGATCAATGGTTACTATGCTCAAGCATAGACATCCCATATAATTGGCTAGACTAGCAGTCAGCGATCCACTTCCGGGACAATGGGAAGCCATCTTGAATGGGTGAGTTTGCATGTTAATTAGATGGGAGCGATTAATTGAAAAAATATTTTTAAAGATGGTCGCCAGTTTGACGGGTGAGCATATTAGACTTTAACACCAAATGATTACTAAATTCCCTTATGCAATAACTTTGCATTGTTTCTGTTTGTTCAATACCATGCTGCACAAGCTAAAACCATATCAAACAATCCAGTAAAGTACCTTATTGCATTAAAAAAGCATAAATTAAAACGCCAAACCGCCATCTTGAATGGGTGGGATTGACGCTTCAATTTGGTACACTCGCGCCTGTGCGGAGGTATTGGAGACTGCGTATCTAGCCTACTATAGGTGTTAAGATATCTATGTGCTCAAGTAGCTTTTGCATCTACATTAATTAGGGACATGTGGTTTTGAACAAATTCCTGCTCGCTCGGCCGACTGACACCACATATGTTTGAAATGTGAGATAGTTGTCACGGATGCGGAAATATAGGGCTCTACAGCGACAAGTTTAAGAAAATGACTTTAAAATAACAATAAATAATTAAATTGATTTTCAGGACTCTAGATTTTGTTGGCCATATTCGTGGATTGTATCCTATTCCCTCTTAAGCAGGTAGTATGCTCTACTAAAGTAAAGTAAAGTACTAAACAAGAACCCATGCATACATTTAAGACCCTACTATAACGTAATAACTTTTAATTGATTATCAGGGTAACCGTAGAAATTCAAAAACAACAAGAATTTTTTTTTTAAATCAAATATGCTCCAAATTTAAAAAATTGAATAAAATATTTTTGTAAAATCGTTGAGTAAATGCGGTTGAATTCTCTATTTAAATGCATGTTCTATTTTAGGCCCACCATATTTTGATACTAGAACATTTTGTTTGTTTCTTGAATAATTGCTTCCTATTTTTATTTAGTTGTAATGGAGTAAATCCGGCATAACTTGCTATGGGGCTTTTTTTCTGATTCTCTTCAACATTTAGAGTTGACTGTGTATCTTAATTTGTTGAAATAAATAATAATAATTTTGATTTCACATAACTTCGTGATCCCCACCATAAACTAATGAGTGGTCCATGATAGAAATCAGCCCCTACCTGCTCAACTTGTGAGTGGATGATGTTGGGTATCATGTAGAGACACCCTAGTGTCCCCAAGATGAAGGACCCCACTCCCCCCATCATCAACATCTTCGGTATTTTCATCATCTTGAGATTTCCTTTGTAATTGTCACTCAGCTCTTGATTAGAAGATTTAGTACCGTCATGCTAGTTTATACATGTGTGGTTCACTTGTATTAGATTTAGATAAAGGTCTTCATTGAATTCCGAATGTGTATCACAGATTTTATTGGAACAACAATAACGTTACACTTGCTCTTTTGAGGAGGTTTCTTATTTGTATTAGGATCGTACAACAAATTCATAGTTTAAAAATATATATAACATTTTCGTCGTTTAATTGGATGGTTTTGTTGTTACTAAAAGGTTATTCTATCTGCTCCCGTATCACTTCACTGGGCCTCAACCGACCCATACGTACACTGATGTTAACTAGCAGATTTCTATGACGTAGACTACACCCATAACCTTCAGAAGGTATTCATTCTTCATGACAGCTTAAGTGTAACAAAGATGGCGGAAAGTTACGTCCATTACCACGGGAATTTCAAAGTTCTATCCGAACTAGGGAAGAAAATGTAACAAGTTGAACATACGGCTGCAATCATGGCTGCCGCATGAGGTGCGTTCACTGCGCACCCTACTTGAAATAATACTGGCACGCTATTGGCTGTTGGAAAGCGATCCTGGCTCTGTGTTTATAGTAATGAAAGGGTAAAAGCTAGTGAAGGGAATAAATTTTTAAAATACAATTGATTTTCACGTAATCTATTCAACAAATAAACGAAAACACAAATCTAGGGTAGGGGGGTGTGTAGTTATAGCGAACACATTTAGTCAGAGGTCTGATAGAGAATATATAACCCACACATAACAAAAAACTTGTAGAAATACAGCCAAACCTTACACATTCAAAAGAATTGAGTTCTAAAAAAGGGCCAAGCTCATCTACCCTTCCACATTTGCGCATTCTTAATTCATAAACGTACAGTGTCCCGTAACAACATTCTAGAGAAGCTTGGCAAAATAGAATTTGCAACTATTAATTTAAACGTAATAGTTCATCCAATTTTTTTATAATTAATTTAAACGTAATGGTCATACAAATTCTATTTGCCAAGCTTTTCTAGGATGTTGTTACGGGACACTGAACGTTTATGAATTAAGAATGCGCAAATGTTGAAGGGTTGATGACCTTGGCCTTTTTCTTAGATCTCATTTCTTTTGAGAGTGTAAGGTTTGGCTGTATTTTTGCAAGTTTTTGTTATGTGTAGGATCTCATCTTTTTTCAAGTTCCATTGCAAAATTATTTGTTAAAATATAATAATTTTATCAAAATCGATTAATTTCTATGGTATTACCAATTAACAATAGAATGTAAAATATCTAGTGGTCCAAAGACTTGCTTTTTGTAAACAATGTAGGCGATCATTGTCAAGTAACTATAGTTACTTGTTGATTGTATGCCTGTTTAAGGCTTATATTAAAACCTTTATTTGGAAGCCTTCCAGCAAACTTTTTCAACTTTTTCTTTCAAAAGCCTCTATGTCACTATAACCTTAATGTCCATGTAAAATATGAACGTTGTAAGTTGTAACCCCCACCAATTTGGTCGGAATTGCTGGCCGATTGAAACTAACGAATCAGACCGTAGTAGTAGTAGTAGTAGTAGCAGTAGCAGTAACAGTAGTAGCTAACATGTTTCAAGCCATTTTTTTTTACCAAGAAGGAATGCTCGTATCCCAACCGAATTCGGATGTGTTATCAGGTACCTAAATCCCCTCGATTTTGATAGTTTTCAAGTTCACATCACGTTTCATGACGGCTGGGTGACACCTCGAAATCACCCTATTTTTGCTTGCTGTATAAGGTGCCTGAGTGTGCAGCGGCTGCGGCGCCCTAACGGGCACCTAGATTGAAAATATATACCGCTTCGATTTGTGTATTTGTGAAATAACTTAAATGTCTTGGCATATTGTTAATAAGTTTTAACTTATTTTGTTAATTTTACTAATTTTGAACTGGTCGAATCGATGATGGTCTTGTGAACCATCCATGGTTTGTGCATGGGGGTAATTTTTACTACTGTGTGGATGTCGGACAAATAGTGTGTTCATATACATTATGTTTAATCATAACTCATTGGCAATAAGTGAAACAAATATTTAGCGAATTGAATTGGGTATTTTAAATTACAAATTTAACAGTGCATACAGAACATGCACTCATGAATATAGTAATGTATTTTGTATTTATAAATAATATTTGCTTTCCTTGACCACACCACATTTCTATTAAATTGAAATGTTTCAATTTGTTTGTTTCATTGTTGTTGTAGTAGTATTTCCTTTTAAATAATAAATTACTACGAAGGAAATGGACACAGTGAAGTTTTATCATTGGGTATTAATAACTTAAGAGTTTATTAAAATGTACTCAACGATTTATTCGGTACAACATAAAAGGTGAACTGAAGAAGTTCTCAGACTGAAGGAGGGGTGAACAAGAAGATCAGCATCTTGGTGAGACGATGAGGTCTTGGGTTCTTGTCTCGGTTGGTGCAGGAAATATAGTATTAATAAATTATCACGTTGGGCGAACACTCAATGAGTATCTGAAATTAAAAATAACAATCATTAAATTATGGTTACAAAAATTATAACTAGCACCGATCGGAGAACTTAAAATGGGAAGTGAAGGAACTTAATCAAGATTGTCAATAAAGGATATACAAATAAAACTTTTTGGTGGAGGTGCCGGGTTTAGAAGTTTCCCCTCTTTTATTTAGGCTAATTTCGTTCCATTGACCCCCAGCCCCCAGGGTCACCAAAACCATTATGTGTCATCCTTGTTGAAGCAATATTATGATATACCATACGCCAATTAAATTTTATCGTGAGACGTAACACACAGACAGACAGACTGCCAGTTATGCATACTCCCTCACATGTATTTTCATGTACAGTTTTGGCGCAAATCTTTGAAGTAAATTCAAATCAAAACGCAGAAATAAAATGGTTCTCTAGAAGATTGAATATGTTAGTAGTGGAATAGGTTAACCCCAAATATAAATCAGTGTTGCAAAGAAAAACTGCCTTGAATTTTATTAGTTCTGAGTGGATGTACCTGTTATCAGAGATAAATAAAATATAATATTGTATACCAAAATTAAAATCTTGTAGCTTAAATCATCGTCTCGAATAGCCAGAGTGCATTACTATGAGACGCTAAGGAAAATAAATCATCGACATTGACAATGTCATCTCCAACATCACGGTCGTATCTTTTAGAATATGATATGGCAATGATTGATTTGAAATAATGTATGATAATATATAGATATTTAAACATTCAAAATCAATCGACAAATTGTATGATAAATTATTATGTTTTCGATCTTTTTTTTCACTCGAATAGAAAGCGATCAAGTTATTTGTGGATGATTACACTCTATATGCGGGAGTCAACACCCTGTGGGTTACGTCATGAACCCACCTGTTGCTTAGTGCAGGAGGACGGCGTGATGGTGGTGGTGGGCGACATAGGGCACCTGGTGGTAGACCTTGGTGCGGTGGACCTTGACGTGGGCGTAGGAGTGAGCGACGGGCGCGTGGACGACTGCGACGGGAGCGTGGTGAACGATGGGCTGGTGGACGGCGATGTGAGCGTGAGAGTAGCCACCGTTGGTGTAGCCACCGTAGCCATAGCTGGGCGCGTAGGCTACGGGGGCGTGGCGTAGGCGAGGGGAGCGTGGGCGACCACGTGGTGGGGGTGGTGGCTGCCAATGTAGATGCCTCGCTTCTCTCTCGCGGGCTCCATGGGGGAGGACATGACGGCGGCGACGAGGCACAGGGCGAGAACCTAGGGCAAGCACAGGGGTTAGGTACTGAGTGTAACCAAATTGTAACCTAGGGTAATCACAGGGGTTAGGCACAGAGCGAGAACCTAGGGCAAGCACAGGGGTTAGCCACAGGGCGAGAACCTAGGGCAGGAAGCACAGGGGTTAGGCACAGGGCGAGAACCTAGGGCAAAGCACAGGGGTTAGGCACAGGGCGAGAACCTAGGGCAAGCACAGGAGTTAGGCTATACACAGTGGTTGGGCACAGTGCAAGAGCCTAGTGCAAGACCAGCGGTGAGGCTAGATTCATATTTTTTTATAATATTTATCTTTGTCTTATTTAAAAAAAATCCAGGATACACAATTTTTTTAAAAGTTTTAACAGTTTATCTTACGTAGGTTTAGTTCGCCTGCAAATCCCCAATAAAATAATTATAGTTTGGTTTCTGAAATCTGTATTCGATCCGATTTGTTACGAAATACTTTACCCAATGCATCACATGTTATCTTTGTCTTTAAATAGTACTGTATTAAAGTTGAGTTTGTCATCTGGTTTACAATTTTTAATTGCTCGTTTTAAAATCTCACATTTGACATGGGGTAACTACTAATAATAACGATGTTTGATGTTTTTCATTATAGTGTAACTAGCTATCATTTCATCTTCGTCCCTTTTGCGTCAATTTAAACCAAAGTAATAAATGTAAAAGTTGGAACGTTTGTCTTAGTTCTAAATCTCTTCACATTACACTAGAAAACCCAGTTCGCACTTTGAAGAATGTTAAATTGAAAAGTCTCCCCAATGTTATATAATACGCCTACTTTCTTGTTGTACGTTTTCTAGAAATACAAAATCATCCAGCCCAAAGTGTGCGCAAATGACATTATAACAACACCATTATAATAATTAGGAAGCTTCGCAAACGCTTTTTTTAGTCGCGTTGATGGATGAGCTTTTTTTAAAGTTTTTAGTTTGCGTGGGATATCTTTACTTCTGCAAGTGCTTTGCTTTGCTGCCTACGCATTGTAGGTGATTGTTGTCAAGTTTCTATTGTTACTTGTCAATTGGTATTATTTACCGTAAAAAACTTATATTAAAAGCTTTATTTCTATGGATTCTGGCTAACTTTTTCAACTTTTTCTTTCAAAAGGTACTACATCACCATAACCTTAATGTCCTTGTATAATATGAACGTTGTAGCCCCACCCGTTTGGTCAGAATCGGCCCAAATGGCACGAAAATATCGCACTAAAAATCGAAAAAAATCGTAAAAGTACGATATTCATGAGAAATATTTCTTCGATTGTACCCAAAAACAATACACCTCTAAGTTTAGAGATTTCGAAGGTTCCCTCTAATTTTCATCAAGATCGCATATGCCGTTCGCCTGGTAGAGAGCTAACAAACAGCCAGAAAAAAAAAACATCCGAGCTAAATTTTTTTAGGGGTCAGTGAAATTAAAGTCTTTGCTTCGCTCATCCAATTAAATGTCAATACATTTACACGTTCGGCACAATAAACATGTTTCAATTAATTCCAAACGTCATAGTTAATTTAATAAAAACATACACATAAAAACTCGACGGGTACTCGGGCGACAAAATTTTTAATTCAATTATCAATTAATAATAGCCCACATTCACTGGGATAAACTGATCACAATAATTGAAATGTCATTTAAAATGCATTGATCAATCATGCATTAATTAATTAAACTAAATTGCAACGTCAATGCATGTTTTTTACTCGATTAATTTCAATGTCAATATTCGAGTGATAACCTCCTGTGAACTTATACTCGACCGGGTATCGAACCCAAACGTTGTATGTACTTACGATGAACTTCATGCTGAGTGTGTGTGTAAGTCGTGTAGAACAGTCAACGATCACTTACTGATTAAAGTTAATTAAACGCTCCAAGCTTATATAGGCAGACGTTGTTTCGACATCGTAAGGCGCATGAAAAAACTAGTCCCGTACAAGAGACGTTTATAGTAGTAGAGTGAGTGTATGGTTCTCGGTTACACCTCCGAAATGTAGGTGAGTCGAAGACGGCGAGAGTCGAGGTCACCCAAGCTGACTTTGTGTCGGGACGCTGATCCGTTCGTACCGGGACGTATTTCCGGGACAATACCCCTCCGTGCCTTCTTCCTGTTTTAGTATTATACTTCCCTGTGCTAGATTACTTCCAAGTTTGATATTTTATTATTTTTAAATTTTATAGTTATTTAAGTAATGTGTACATTCATTTCTCGTAAAGTCAATGTTTTCAAATTTGAATACAAAATATTAAAAGTTTAAACATCTCCTAAAATAATTTCGATTATCAAAAATGAGTATAAAAATCATCAAAAAGGGATGTAAATATTATTGATGTTTTGACTTAATTCCCCAAATTAATATTGCTCTTTTCACATATATTAATATAAACTTAAAATTCTGTTCTGAACTTTGACAATAATTTTCAAATAATAACCATGATTAATAGAAAAAAATGGAATTTAAAGGTTTTAACGATAAGATTCGATAGCCTTCTCCAAATAATACACGCATATTAAAGTTTATGTATTTATCTAAGATTCTAACCTCTCTGCAAGCTTGGGTGGAGCAGCCTTTAAGCTGAGAATCATGATCGTGATACTGCGTCCTTGTCGCCAATGAATAGCCGATCATTGAGATCAGGGCTACACAATCCATGGTTAGTTGGTCTGTTGTTATTAAAGCCTACACACGCTAGAACTGGTTTATCGCGAGGAAATACGCATTAGTTAGTTACGTATTGACAGTTTGGCAATTGATTTTGGAGGGGACAAAGTGCCGAAAGAGAAATTAGGCAATGGTTGACGACCATCTGATGTTAGACGATCATTAATTGCTTAATAATCATTTCATTTTATGATACAGCTGTCATTATTGTTTTGGTAGTAAACATGCCCAGGGGCTGTGTGGATACTTGGAGAGAATATGCGCAAGGGCTTTTTAAAATGACTCAACCACAGTATTTACTTGTTGAATACTCTTAGTCAGGATTGCTAGTGTCAGGTATCAAACCAGGTACCTTCCGAAGAAGAATATAATTCTAACCCTTGAGCGTGGTCTTGTTTCGGAAAACCAAAATATCTCCACTGGATTATACATCTATGTATGAATCCCCATTCTAGAAATTGATATTCTACGGTTATTCCTGGTTCTTTTTGGCGTCGCCCGCCGGTAAAATGGTGCCCAACACATTTAATCGGCGTTTCCTATTTAAAATACCGATTTCTAGTTGGTCAATGTTCGCTCTGCGATGTCGTCGGCGCCGGCAGGGTTGGCTTGGTCTGCTGAGTCATTACTGAAAATTAGTTATGGGTCTGAATGGATAGACTCAAAATACAAATTTATTTATTAGGATACTCTTCAGCTTTACAATCTCTAGGATAATTCACATTTTTGATAAGAAGGATCTTTGATGAAACTTTCAGGCGGGATTGCTGGAGGACGAATAAACGACAAAATATCAAACTCGAGCCTATTTACTAGCCAACCAATACGTAAAGCTTCTAATTCCTGAGATCACAAACATATTTATTTCAAACATGCACTTGTAATATAGCTAGATAGTTGCTATTGTATATCACATTAATTCAAATATTAAGCTTTTGGGTCAAATAACTATTTTTTTATTCGTAATACATTTTCGTCAATTTCATAGATCATCGCATTGTAAAATATATGGCAGTAAAAATGTATGTTTTTATTGTTATAAAATAACTAAAATGTTATTGAGTTTATTGTAGGTTGTTGGTCGCTCTAATGTGATTCGGGGTATTCTCTTTTAAAACATCCTTTAACTCATTATTATGTGATAAAAAAATAAATACATACAACATAATTAATTTATTGACCTTAATTGACATCGTATCGCTGGTCATTTCAGAAAATACGGTATTCTCTTTTTCGGGGTAGCAGCGCAAAGCCTGAAAAGTATGTCATGGTTTTGGTTCAGTTTATCGAAGCCCAGACATAAACCCTCATGAAATAAAGAGCGGCCAGCCTGTGGTTCGCACGCTGTGTGTTCCATATGTTGGATCAATAGTGAGGACCTAAGACAAATGGGTGTAGGTTACTCGCAAAGTGGGTGTAACATTCGAACACTCGGCGTGGTAATGACCTTGGTCTACTCAAGTCACGTCACGCAAACTCTAAATTAAATATTACTTAGAAGTTGCGTTCGAAATCTTATCGGCATCAAGAATATTAAACTGATAAGGAAAGTTTCGATTGAATAAAGTTTTACATTGCGATACTCTTGTTTGAGAACAAAATTTAAGTTTAATATGAATTTCTATATTAATATTTATGACTTAATCAACGTTTCTTTCAAAGCTATGGCATACGTTTGCATCGAAATTGAAAAACTTTCATGGTCCAACGAAAAATGTATCTTAGATTTAAATAGGCTTACATATACATCCAATTTGTTCCCACTTATCAAATAACAATATTCACTTAATTTCAGTTTTATGTTTTGATTAAGAAGAAAGGCAACAACTTTTATCTTAAAGTATTATTTGTTTTTTTTAAAGTTTCAAGTAGATCAGGGTTTAAAATAATATTGAATTGTCAACGTGCTTCCAATACAAAACGATAGCGAGCAAATGGTTTTGAGTTTGACCTTCAGACTTAAGAGTAATATGTAACTCGCGTTTTATTGGTTTGTGGGTTACGTGGATCAATTCCGCCGTTTAAACCATTTGTATTTATTCAAAACAAAGTGTAATAAATAAAATATTGGAACAAATTATTTATATGATACCTTTTTTCAAGTACGAACCAATAAATAAATAAATAAATAAATAGATAAATAAATAAATACAGTACTTTTTTCAGAGAAACTTGTCCAGCCCCTCATCATGCGACTTGTAGCATTATAAATAATCGTGCGGGTATTTGGGAGATAAGTCAAACGACTTCATATGATGCGATCCCAGCGTTCATCTTTCCACAGAGCAAGTCTTGAGATACTTCGGACAGAACTACATCTAGCAGGTATCGAACAGCTGACCTCCCATTATTTTATTGATTAATAAAATATATATAATAACTTGAAGAAGAAAATATCTCAAGCGAAGCGCGTAAGACTCTTGGGACTGAGAGGTCCCGGATTCGATACCCACCACCGGCAATCCTGAACGAAAATCTCCGAGGTTTTCTGCATTCGCCAATGAGAATATAAGGATTGAATCCTATTAAATAAATAAATAAATGAATTCACATTTAGTGTCTACCCACTCAGTCATCTAAGTGATGTCAAGTGGGGGTCCTTTGACATTCCCTTTACAATTCTTTACAGCAAACACCTAGTGTGACAACTAAAGAGGGGCGTGCAAGTGTCTTTTAGCAGGTTTCCCGCCAGAAACTTGGAATTAAATTAATTCCTAATGTATATTTTATTTTACACTCTATATGTTTTTGTAAAATAACGAATAAAATGAGCAATACAATTATGAAAACAACACACTATTGAAGATACGGCTAGTTCATATACTCTGGTGGAATCGGCCTCACTCAATCTATCAGGGAAATGATAAATCTATGGAAACGTGACTCAACAATGTTGATATTGGAGTAATTTCTCTGTTAGTGTTAACCTGCTATACAGTTCTCTTCATTCATGCCATGGGCCTGGGTCTAGACAGAAATCATCCGTTATAATATGTGATCACATTGTTCAGTCTACATTTAATCCATGATTAAGTTAATATCCTTCATTAGCACGAATTCAATGATGAGGCAAACATAACTAATAACAATGCTGCACGAAAGAGCTTACGGACTAAAACTGAACCCGAATACCCTGGAGCAAATAACGCTTTGTCCATTATATAGCATGGTAAAGTTATTAATTATATTTTGTGCTCCATTGTTGCTTTCCAAATTGTGCTTGAAATATATCATTATTCCTTTGAAACTTGTATTTATTATTTGTAGTGAAAATCTACCAACTGTTCATCGTCATATTTTACACGTAGATAATTATATTATGTGCAAACTTTATTTTTCATCTTGTCGAAAAACTTTGCAGTCTAGAGCTAACGAGTTATATTCTAATTGATATTTAATACGACATAAAAACCTTTTGCAAGTTTACATAATTTTTAATTTAAATTCCTCGTTACAACGTGGGACTAAACTATATATACCCATTGCATGCATAATCAGTGTAGCCCAATTCGATGGAGGCACAGATTCGAAACATGTTGCCCATGAACGTTGCCGATATATACCTTGTATTTGCGTAGCCTTGACGGCCTGACCTGGTGCTAAACCAGAGCGCTTTCCTTTCATTGCGTTACCTGCTGCCTACACACCGTGTGACATAACACGCACATTCACACGCACATACACACGCACATACACACGCACACGCACACGCGGGATTACACGCGCATACACACGTACACATACTCTACAGCTCATACCATGGTAACCAATGGTTCTACTAGGTGCAAACTATTTTTAATTAATAATAATAAGTAATCTTCATAAAACTGCACTGATGAAATGATCTTAGTGGTTCAATTCAATTTTTTTTTAAATATAGGCCTAATATACAAATTTTATATTGCGCCAAATCTTCATTAACATAATCAACAAATCAAGAAGTAATTAACATACACAATCACAATCAAGATTAGATTATTAAATTTATTAATTTCTTTAAAAAATAATACATATTACAACACTACAGTAATCCTTTCTCAAGGCTCGTAGTAAAATATATCATTATTGTACTTCAACGTTGGTTATAGTTAAAACTTTTTCCCAGCGTCCCTGAAGTGTTTTGACCAATCATGTTATGTCACCACATTACATTAAAATGTCAATGTAGTAATTAATACAGTTTAACTGGTGTGTAGGCTATTTAAAACACCGTTTTTACCGATGGAAAATGTTCGCTAATGTTTGCCTTGCCATGTTGAATACACCGGTTCCCGATAGATCACCGAAGTTAAGCAACATCGGACGTGGTCAGTACTTGAGTGGGTGACCACTTGGGAACACCACTCTCTGTTGGCAAAGGGGGTGAATCAGATCGCCGAAGTATGCCCGATAGAAAACGATCCTTACATTGTTACAGCCGCTTGAGAAGAACAATGTGTATAACATGTTTCTGGTGTTGGGGGAAAAAGTTTATTTTTATAGACCTGTGACACATATTCGCCTTGACTAAGGACAGTTTTATGAATTATCGCTCCCATATTGATATACTTACTACTTTAAGTGTTTGCTCACTCTCACTTAAGCCCGAGTATCCACGGGGGGTGACTAACAAAGCCCAGGGACGTGCTCGACTATCATACTAAAACAACGGCCTAGCAGCTTTCTAAAATATGCGAAGGTCTCGGTCATTGTCAGGTTATATCATTCATAAGTTGTGTCAGCTGTAATAGGACGCAAATGCTAGTGGTGAAAGACGAAAGAAAACACCTGTTTGTTAACAAAATAACATGAATTTAGTCTCCTCCACAGCAATCTATGGCCGTTCTGCTTTGAAACCATTAGTAAGTGATGTTAATTAAACATGTAATAATGGAGGAAATACTTTTCTTTGAAGTGTAAAGTAAATATTAGCAAATTATGGGAAGAATCTTGATTATGATCGTATAAGTGTTCTTTAAGCCCTTAATACTGAACAGAGTTATTTTGGTGACTCTGGAGGTGACCATCCCCGCACAAGATTCGAAAATTCATTTGTCCGCACCTCCTCCATTAATGAATACAAAAGTAAGAGAGGAATATATTTAATGGTAAACCTTTCTTATCCCATCATCAAAGATATCGATTATATTTTTATGTTCATCTTCGACGATCTGTTGATTTAGTTGCTTCGCTCCCTCTTTTGCGTACACTTGTTTTTGGTGACTTTGTGGTCAGGGGCGGGGCTACCGCCACCCAAGTGTGGATACATATGAACCCGGCACCTCCACCAAAGCAAATTTAACTTATAAGAAATGTTGTAATGTACTACGCTTGTCTCCCTCATTTGAGTACTCCCATACTTATGATTGTCTAACCGTTCAATTGTGTCTGGCGACTCTTGTGGTCAGGAGCGGGGCTATCGCCACCCAAGTGAGAATTTTTATGATACCGGCACCTCCACCAAATCAAATTCAACTGAATAAGAAATGTTGTAATGTACGCTTCGCTCCCTCATTTGAGTACTCCGATACTTAAGACTGTCTAACCATTCAATTGTGTCTGGCGACTCTTATGATCACGGCACCTCCAGCAAGATAATTTCCACTTAAGAAGCAATTTTGTAATGAACGCTTCACTCCCTATCTTCTGGTCTACCCGTGCTTGTGCTTGTGCTTGTGCTTGTGCTTGTGCTTGTGCTTGTGCTTGTGCTTGTGCTTGTGCTTGTGCTTGTGCTTGTGCTTGTGCTTGTGCTTGTGCTTGTGCTTGTGCTTGTGCTTGTGCTTGTGCTTGTGCTTGTGCTTGTGCTTGTGCTTGTGCTTGTGCTTGTGCTTGTGCTTGTGCTTGTGCTTGTGCTTGTGCTTGTGCTTGTGCTTGTGCTTGTGCTTGTGCTTGTGCTTGTGCTTGTGCTTGTGCTTGCGCTTGTGCTTGTGTCACAACAGCACGCACTTGCTTGTCTATACATAAGTTTCTTGACGAAGTCTTCTTGTCCTTCACTCAATGAGATCCAACTACAATAATCTTTACGAGAAACGAGGTTAAACGTTTTAAGTCACCAAAGAAGAGGAAATTCTTTTACTTGTACGGCACTAACATCTAGGCTGAATGTACCAACATTCGCAATAAAAACATGCAACTATTTACTGACTGAAGATCTCAACGATAAAATGCGTAATCGAATTATCAGAAAACACTCTCGACAAATTGATTCCCACTCTTTACCCGTCTGGTTTACTTATATGGGGTGAGTCGTTATGTCATCACACATATCTTACATACTAGAACCAATGTCCATTGTGTCGCGGTAATTCTGACGGTAATACCTTTTGAAGTGAGTGCTAAATATGGTAGTTAGTTCTCTACTGCACAGAAAGGGGATTGACTCATGTGTATTTGTGTAGGTTTATTTCTGTTTTACATCTTTTATGCTATAATTATAAACTAGTTTATTAATATTTTAACGCGAGATACAAAAGAAACAAAAACACACTAAACTATTTACGTTAAATTAAAACGAAGGAATGAGAAAATATAATAAAATGTATTGAAAACTCGTTTCACCGTTACTCGCATGGAAATAACGTAGTAGTGGTTTTGTATTGTGTTGTGTTGTTTGTATTGTGTAAATGTAATTTTCTATACAACCTAATCAAAATCACATCACTAAAGCTCTACAATAATTGTGATAAAAAATAAATAAAACGAACGTAAAATGTAAATAGTTGTAATTAATTTGTCAATTGCTTTACCAAACATTTTGTTATATGTTTTGGAATCCATGAGCAATACTGTTTTAATAACACACCGTGTTTTCAATTTGTTTTTAACAATGAAACAAAATTAGTGATAAAACAATGCTTTATAATAGTTGAGTTTCAACGATTATGCTTGGGGCTTGGGATACAATTAACAAACAACATGACACATATGATTTAATATTATTTTCAACACTTCCACTTTATTTACATTTGCCAAACACTCTTTACATTGAAATTGAAAGAGAACTATGAAAACATAATATTTAAAGATTGTATAATAAAACTATTATTTACATGAATAATATCAAAACTAATTAACGCACACAGTATTTCGTCATTAACACCATTTTCTACGAATTACATTCCAATACACGTAGAATTGAACAAAGGGGTTAAGACATACGATTTTTAAGTACACATTGCTCAATAACATTTTAGTTATAAATTCTATCTTTTATAAACATACCTTTGTTTAAGGTCGTGGTCTTGAGGAAGGCACAGCAACCTCTTGCCTTGATTGTTATAAACAAATGTGCCTTACATTGTTTCACGTGAACCTTATATATAATATATTAGTATCTATACTTAAGACCGTTAGATAAACTCGGGCAAAACAGTCTTTAGTGAGGAATTCATGGGTTTAGCCCATAACACTTTGTAGCCATTTGTATTTGTAGTTGAGACAATTATTTGAAATGATCTCTGATCACGACATGCAAATACCCTTTGTAAACATCCTCCCAAAGTTTTACATTTGGGAGGTGAAGATTTGTGGTCAAAAAGTGGTCTAGACTAGAATGAATGTGATATTTTCTAGATTTGGTTATCAAGTTGTTTTTAAATTGGCATTTATCATTACAAGAAAGGTTTGCTCGAGCTTATCCAACCGTTTCAAGTTGTAATGTTTCATCAGTTTATGTTCATTCGTTCCACCAGCAGTGCGATTCTATAAGGATAGCTTGAATGTCCCATGGATATATCAATCGTTATTAAGTAGTTAGCTATGCTATCGTCGGTGATAACGATTGATACATCCATAGCGACATTTAGGTTATCCTTATGGAATCGCACTGCAGGATCGTTCACAAGTTCAGGTACCCTATATTGTATTCCGCTAAGTTTCATAAATACGAGCCGACTAGACATGAAAATGTTGTGTCTCACTAGCTAAGGTTGTTTAATTTGTTTCTTTGTAAAACAAGGTTGTTCTTCATTTCCGTATTTTTGATACACTATTTTGTAGGAAACTATTATCCATCAAAATGTTTCGGGACATATGTCGTTTTAATTCGAAGTAGGCCCTAATGTAAAATTCCCATGTTACATAGGTCCCTGTAGCACGTCACACTGTTACACTAGGTGTAGCATGAAGGTAGCTAGCTACCAAAGACGACACCGATTTGGTTTGTGTGGATTGAGAAGTGTGCCCTTCGGACAGCGGAAACGTCTCGGCGAACTCTTGCATGTTGGAGAGCACCCCTCTGACTCTTATAGCGTTGGGGCTGTGTTCATCCCTTAGCATCCAGACGAGGGAGTGCTGGGTCCATGCCTGGCACCATAGCTGCAACATACGACGAGCACTGGATGAAAACATGTTCTATTTTATATTTACAACACAGATTATGCTATCTAATAATTAATATTATATAATACTAGGAAACGCTCAGTTGGACGCGTTGATAAGCGAGCACGTGCTATAGCTAGACCCACATTGCACATTTTTTTTATTTTTAAATTTGCGACGTTTGCTGTCCACAGGGCCATGTATCCAAAATTATTTATTATTGCCAAGGTATTTGGATATAAACCCGTGTGTAATCCTTTACTTTGTGGATAAAATCCACCGCCATCTAGAGAACCTGACTCCTTGGGTTAACTATTTAAACTCTTTGTTGACAAATAATAGACTGCTTCCTCGAAAGAATTTTGATTACTTCTAGGTGGCAGTGCATTAGAAACTTCGCGCGTCTTTTCGTTGCCATGGCAACGTTACTTTTGTTATAATGTAATTTCCATCTACACTACTTATCGGATCAAAATAAAATTAACATATTCGTGACCGGACGGACATTCTAAATGATTTGGCTATCTCAGATTTTGTCGCCGTTTAGTTTGAAGAAAAAACTTTCGATTAACTTTAATGTAACTTTTTAACTTTTTGAACGATTTTGCCACAAAACTAATGGCATTCAATCGAGAACGAAGCTTGCGGATGGTCAAAATTTCAACTCGATCCGAGCCTCCGTTCGAACGTTATGGCGAGACATACAAACAAACAAAAAAACAAACAAAAAAACAACAAAACAAAACCAGTGACTAATTTTTCCGGCAGAGTCAAATGGAAACGCTCGCTTCGCTCGCTTAATTATGAAACAATCCAAAAGAGAGCGAGAGAGACAGTGACGGGTTGTTTGTTTGATTCATTCAAATATTCGTTAGTACTTGATTGTGTCATCCTTATATTATATTGATAACATATTAATTGTTTTTAGGTCTTATATTCCGCCCAACAAAATTAAAACCATACTTAAGAAAGTTCAAAGTGGTAAAAGTCCCTGCTTTAAGTTCAGAAGTCCCATGTTCGTATCCCGCTACAGACAGAACATATTTATCTTCTGATAACTTCATCAATTCTTGTGTGGGAATGTAAAAAGTATAATTGATGACTTTGTGCCGTCCTAGTATCGAGACACTTAACAAATAATTCTAAGTTTAATATATTAATGAAACTTTTAGAGTAACGTAATGAATTATTTGGACTATACACTGCACAATTGAAAATAAAGAAAACCATGTAACAATATTTGGACATTATAATACAAAATAAAATATTTCAATTGTTTCATAGTTTTCTTTATTTACAAGTGCAGTGTACAGTCCAAACAATTCATTACATTAGTTCTAAGGTTGTTCCGAATGAGCCTTGTTGATTCTGGCATCGCCCGCGGGTATATCGTATCCAGCTTATTTTGTTTCCTATTTAAAATACAAGTCTGTAGTTGGTCATTGGTACCGACTGGAATCACTTTCGTGACTGAGTAGGTATGCGGATTCATTATTTTATTTTGTTTATTTTACAATAACCAGCAATATCTGTATCCATTTATTCCCTACATTCATACGTTCGTTCAAACATAAAATAGATTCTACAGGATAATTGAAATATTTAACTAAACAATAAATATTACACCCAAACAGCCGCAAGTAAATGAACTCTCTTTCACTCTCGCATTCATATTCATAATGTAATACAAACATTATTGTTAGAATGCAAATATTAATAAATATGAAAAATAGTAAACTGAAATGTTGGTAGCTAAATAATTTTGGGATATCACTTCTAGAGAAAGGTAGTTCGTTAGGTTTAATATGTTTGCGTTTCTTTCCCCTCGTGACTGTTTGTTGTCACGGGGTTGATTGGTCTGTTCTGTGGATTCTAGAGGGCTATGTTTACTTGATTAATATTTCAAATTGTTGGTGACACAACCAAGGGCGGTTGGACTGGAGGCTAGGCTGTTTTATCGATCTTTGGCTGTTAATGTGAACTTCACAAAAGTATATGTTTAGACTTCCAGGGAAATATAGAATCTCTCTCTCTCTCTCTCTCTCTCTCTCTCTCTCTCTCTCTCTCTCTCTCTCTCTCTCTCTCTCGTAAAGTTAACATCACCCCCGTTCTTAATAATGTACGACTTAAAATGTGTTAGCTGCTAGCTGAAAATGTTCTTTGCCACAAAATATCAGAAGAGTAAATACTGGCAAACTTAAAGCGCTTATGTACTGTCGTTGAGTGAAATTACGTACAGCACGCTATTTACTTGTAGTTCCGTAATGTCTACCCTTAAGAGTTAATTAAAATAATTTACTAAATATGTCTTGAAATACAACTACGCAACTCACAAAAACAGAAAACAGAAAGCTACTTTAATCGAACCATTTTAGAAAGTACTATCACAAGCAAACAGATTCCAAATAGTTCAGAGAACGAAAAGTAATTTATTTTTGTTTATCCCGCGTTTCAACAAAACGTGTTTGGGAGTGGATTGTCTACACCTCCCACTCTCATCTCTCACCCTGCTGTGAGGAAGTTTCCGGGAATACCATTACAATCTGGATCTGACACCTGTGTTCTGAATGATGAATTTCATATCACGAATATTCACTCATTTTGCATATTTTTCCCATTACCAGCTGTTGCAAACGTACGCGTATATGGTAATAAATTTTACTAAATTTATTCATAGAACTTTGGACGTAACATATTATGGTACTATGTATCATGCAGAGCAACTGCCATTCTCATCCCCTTTGCAGGTTGACTCAGTGTTATATCCAATATAGTAGCCCAGCATTTTGTCCAAGAACTTGTATTGACTGTAACTATTTAAAATTCACTAAATCTAATGTTCTCTTCCGATAATTCAATGAACATTTACTTTGGTCTTTCTTCAAAAGCAAAATTGAAGGTTCAAATCTGGTTCAGGCATAAGTTACAATATAATAATACCTTTCCAACGAAATTTTTCATCCGACGATGTGAATAAAACTCTAATATGCAAATTTATTTATCACCCTTTCGTCCTCTGTATACTAGGATAAACGTTTAAGTCCCACCGCGTTGATGGATGAGCTTTTTTGTAAGTTTTTATTTTGCGTAGGACCACTTTTCCTTTGCAAGTGCTTTTTGAATGCATTGTAGGTGATTGTTGTCAAGTTTCTATTGTTACTTGTTAATTGTTATTATAAACCTCAAAAAACTCATATTAAAACCTTTATTCTATGGATTCTGGCTAACTTTTTCAACTTTTTCTTTCAAAAAGCAATACATCACCATAACCTTAATGGCCATGTGAAATATGAACGTTGAGCCCCACTCGTTTGGTCAGAATCGGCCCAAATGTCACGAAAATATCGCGCTTAAAATCGGGAAAAAATCTCAAAAGTACGATATTTATGTGAAATATTTCTTCGATCGTACCCAAAAATGTAGCAAGTCTAAGTTCAGAGATTTCGAAGGTCCCCTCAAATTTTCAATAAGATCGCATATGCCGTTTGCCCGGTAGAGAGCAAACAAACAGACAAAAAAACAAAACAAACAAAACAAACAAAACAAAACAAACTAAAAACACCCGAGCTAAATTTGTTGGGGGTCAGTGAAATTGAAGTCTTCGCTTCGCTCATCCAATTATATTTTAATTTTCGAATGTTTCAAATGTGAATGTATTCCCTTTCCTCCTCAACAAACTCGTCCTTCGCGGTCACTTGACTCTTTCTCGTAACAAAGCTTAAATATTTCTTACGTTAGCAAAGGAGATGAAAAACAGCTGTTCATGAGAGTAAGCCTCGAAGCCCGGTAGTTTGGGTTCTCCGCCGACTCTCCGGACGTAGTTCCTGTACGCCCCCAGCGCCTCTCGGAGACCTCCGTTGTCGGCTATGTTCTCGCCCAGCGTTAGACTCCCGTCCACCTGGATCACGTCATAAGTAATGTTTAGATTAAACACATAATAATAGACAGCGGTTTAGCCGAGCTCGTTTAACCGGTTCCCACTCGAACACCGAAGTTAAGCAGAATCGGGCGTGGTCATGGGTAGAGTGGGTGACCGCTCTACCCTGAAACTCACGTATACCGCTGGTTAGAGCAGATGGAGGGTTCGAAAGCTAGTGTAACGGCTTCGTTCTCCTTTACGTCTGCTCGGCAGTCCGGGTTAGTGGAGGAACCTATATGACTGTCAAAGTTACACCGTCCTGTCGGATGGGACGTTAAGCCGTTGGTCCCCTTGGTACTTTTCGAAAGGAGTAGGCTACGTGCTGGTACCGGGTTTCCCCTCCTCCCTTCTGTTCATACTTCATCCTCATCTATCACCACTCATCGTCTCGATTAGCCAAAGTGCATAAATATGAGACGTTAAGCAATATTCAATTCAATTCAAACTATTCAAAACACATAATATGCAACCATTTTTTAATACACACTTCTTATCAGGCAACTTTTTCTTGTAGATTATAATATACAACTTAACTTACAATTAATGCGAAATTTACATTTTCTCAATTCGTTTCTCTTTAAAAATGGTATAATTTAATATGACATTTTGTTATCAATTAATTAATATTATTAACTTTCTTCTGGGTTGTTGTAAAAATTTAAATTTTATTGCACTTTTGGTAATCACTCCAATACCTAGATTGGAGGTAAATTATATAGTTAATGAATAAGTAATAATGCCAGTTCGGATGCCGTTATGATTAAGTTTAAAATATGCTTTGGGGTAATCTTTAATGCCAGTAATGTACCACACATTTCACTATAAGAGCGAGACGACCTCCGATTGGCATGCGCATTTTTGTTGACGTTGCCTTTCAACAAAGTTAATACAGAACGTTTCGGTGACCGTGTGGAAAAAGGGGGTGTGCTTGCCTTACCCAAACGACTTATTTCCACAACCCGACACCTCTACCAACTAGGAGATTTTAACCTTGCAGAAAAACATAGTTTATTTTGTCTCCTTCGTCAGTCTATTAATGAGTAGCTTCAATTCCAATCATGGATACTCTTTAACCAGTGCTTGTTGCTATAACAATAAGAATAATGCCGAAACAGAGATGCTGTTGTTAATAGTTGGGCAATGTGTACTTTTTTACAACTTGCGTATTAAAGTCAAAGACACATAGTAATACGAGAGGTGTTAAACAACTCACGGTTTTGTCTATCCCCTCCATCTTATACCCGCTGTACTGGTCCACAAAGCAGCCAGTTCTGTTGACGTACTCGTCCACTGTAGCAGTCGTCCACCACTGCCGCATGTTACCGTTCTTGTCGTACTGCCGACCTGTACACCAAACATCAAATTACACACACATTCACACACCCAGTAACGGTAAAATTTCTCAGAATGTGTATACAAATAGTAGCAAAGTGTTGAGTTTTACAGAACTCTTGTCATTTTACAACGTTCTATTTTGTTGCAGATAAACGACACCACTGCTTTAAAATATATATTTAAATACAGGTCTTTGTTCACTTATGTTAATAAAGCATTATTGTTTAAATGTTTTATTTGAAAATTTTTGTTTAAAGTGTATAATTTAAAAAAATGTATACTCTTTTATAATCCCCATAATATGGGTTGCTTATTAAAATATTGCGTGACACATTATATCGAGAGTTCATAATATTATACTAGTGTGATGGGGGTTATTTGAATTGACACAACTGATAATGACTAACATATTCTTGAAATGTTTCAAACATCCACACGCCGATACTATATTTCGTTCCGTACCTTCATTTGATAACGGAACTATGGAACGATTGAGAACAGAATCTAAGAATTGCTAACTTTTCTTTATTGTAATGTTTGTTGAACAAGATTGATTTCCTTAGGGAAAAGCGAGGTAAATATAAGTGGCCTCAACTCTCAGGCTATGGATGTTTGATCGAAATATCAGATTGTAAGGTTTAATTTCGATCAGAGAAATGTGGGGCAAGTTTAATGAGAATTATCCTTGTCATAAAGATTAATTTGTGCGAAACGTTTACGATTTTGATCAAATACTGACTTTATTTATTTCATTCGAAATGCAGCTCATGAATTAAACACGTTTTACCCACTTTACAAAGACACGTACATTTGACGACATCGAAATGAAGAGCCGTCAGGAAACCTGAGTAAAGAACATTATCTCGAATAGCCTCAGTGCATACGTTATTCGTTAAGCGACAAAAATCATAATTTTGAGTTAACTGCACAGATAAACAGGAATAATTAGCAACTTATTATATCATAAATATATATAATATATTATTTACTTAATTTAATGAAAATTCGTACAAAAGCCAATTAAGAGCAAATGCACAGCGGATGTTTGAGCAATGAGGGTTAATTCAAAACTTTTCTTTTCTGACCGTCCGTCCGTCTGTGCGTGTGTCACGTCTCAAGATAAGAGAACTAAAGATGATCTCAGATTGACACGCATTTTGTGTTGACATTGGCCTTCAACAAGAATGATACAGACGGTTTGTCGTAACTCTGTAGTCAGGCGAACATGGGACTTTCTAGCCCGGCACCTCCACCAAAACATATTAACGTTTGACGAATTCATGTATGTACCCTTTTTTCGTTTAATTTGGTAGCTTCGCTCCCTATTACGAGTCCTCTTACACCCTCGACCCCCCCTTTTTTTTTAGTAAACTTGGACAATTGGGCAGGTGGACAAGACGGATTGCTTTATTGAAGTGGACAAAATTAGTTGTCGGTGCTGGTCTACAGTTCATTATTAATTGTGTGCACTTATGCAATTAGTTTTATTTAGTTGTTCTACTTTCTCAGTCATTTTTTATAACTGAATATGATAGACGTTAAATTATTTATTTATTTAATACTATCTATGATATGGGCACTGAGGCAACTGTGGAGGTGTAAGAAAGGGAAGCCACCTTATACTTGCTGCAATATGCGTCATAATAGCGGTCTGTTTCTGCCCTACCTGTGTTTTATGCAATATGCTGATGGGTCTACGTAAGCCTAGTGACTCCAGTAGTTACCTGAGTTGTCGAAGCCGTGCGTGAGCTCGTGGCCGAGGATCGAACCGATGGCCCCGTAGTTGAGCGCCCTGCAACAAGAGCGCGCGTCACTAGGGCGTGACGTACGTGGCAACAGGTGGTGAGGGATTCACTGGCGGAGCAGTCATCAGACTCCCCTCTCAGCCATAGAAGGCCACGAATAAGTGGTTATTATCGATTTCCACAAGTTATGGCTAACCCTGTTATAAACACATTACAGCGTTCACACAATATTTAGTAGACTTAATGTTAAGCTTTAAAGACTTAAACTCAGCCAATATGAAACATATTCTCATAGGCAGATTCGATTCGAGACTATAGAAGAGAGCTTTCTAAGACCTTTATAATAATTCCCAAATGTATGTAATCAAGATTCTATAACTTTCACACTAATCTTTATTATTTAACCTTCAACACACATGTTCTTCAACCAATTGTTGTACTATATGATCAGCCAACAAGGTAAAACTCCGTTTACAACATTTCAAAAGCTTGTTCTCCATACTGTTATACGGTAATTAGTGACGGTGGCAAATTTGCAATGATTTTTACTATATTGACGATAAGTTCGGTAATGTTCGTATTTTTCTAGCTTTGAACTTTGCAATGAACTGATAATTTTACCTGTCATAAAAACCTCATATAGAACACTATCTTTCGCGTTTTTTTAAATTACTTGAGCATATTTTCATATATCATATTTCAAATTTGACAGGATTATTGCATTGAAAGTCCTTGTCTGATGGATACACTAAGTATTTAACTCTCCCAACTATGAACTGTGAATATCCCAGCTGATTAAACAACCGTTTCTGTAAGGATGTTGGAGAAAGTGCCCTGTAATGCAATAAAACACTCACTCGAGACCCAGGCCGTAGAATGGAAACTGTAGGATTGCCGAAGGAACATCTGTAAATAAGGAATAACAAATATTAATCCAAACACTCTCTTGCCCAGTAGGTGATTGTTATGTATTGCCAGAAGTTGAATTATTACTTTAAATAATTACTTTAAGCCTCATAAAAAATAACTTCATAATTTAATTATCATTTTACAGAAATACATAGATAAGATGGTGTCTAATGAAAATGTTGGTGATGTAAGATAATGATGTAAGCATCAATCATTATGAACAGCGTATTAACTCATTAACTGATGGGTGAGTTTCCTTGCGTCTACAAAGTCTAGTATACTTACTGATTGAGTTTGTTTGGAAGGTGTAGTACGCGTTGACATCTGTCGGAACTGTGATCCAACTGCAAAGAGAATATATTGCTGTGAGATTGGTTTGAGTTTCTAGTTCGAACTGTACACAGCCTGACACTCGTTTAAGGTAACATTGCATAGAAAACGACAAGATCTAGTGCTTAACAGCAGAACATTTGTGTAAAACAAGGCTTATTTAAGTGTATGTTGTGCAAGTAGCAAGCGTGTGGATATTACCAACGGAAGATCATATATCCCCGTTCGAACTATCGACAAAAACATTTTGATGATATCGGCAAAATATCGTTCTTAACTACTGTAAAATAAGAACCAGTAAAATGATAATGTCGGTAATTGGATGAGCGTAGCGAGCGAAGCGAAGATTCCATTTCACTACACTGGAGAAAAAAATCCGGAATGTTTTTTTTTCTTCTTTTTTTGTATTTTTGTGTGTCTGTGAACACGATTCCGGCTAAACCAATACTCCAATTGCGATGAAATTTTATGGAGGTCTATGAAATCTCTGAACGAAGAACTGCACGGGGGGAAAAATCGATCGAAAAATTATTTCTCATGAAAATCGCAATTTTACGATTTTTTTCGATTTAAAAAAAAAATTCTTCGACTTATAACATCTACATGCTTTATCCGATTGTAATGATTTTTTCACAGAACCTTAATTTTATGAATTAATATATTCGTGTGAAATTTGAGCGCAATCGAAAAATCATTTCTCATGATAATCGCAATTTTACGATTTTTTTCAATTTTTAACATTTCTTCGACGAATAAAACCTACATGCTTTATCCGATTGTAATGATTTTTTCACAGAACTTTAATTTTATGAATTAATATATTCGTGTGAAATTTGAGCGTAATCAAAAAATTATCTATTAAAAAAATCGCAATTTTAAGCTTTTTTTGTTTTAAAAAAATTACGCTCATCCATCAACGCGGCGGGACTTAAGCGTTTTCCTAGTATTTAAATGTTATCTGATACTGATATCAATCAGTCGATTGTTCAAGCTAGGATTGGTATTCAACGGTTGTCCTACCAGTCAGAGGGTAATATCAGGTTCGATACAAATCCACATGTAATCTATTTAACCTCCGTACACATATAATTGTGTACTGAAACAGCATTGTGTTATTATTGAATTATCTCGTCTAGTCATCTACAAAGCCATAAGCTTAACTAACCATCTCTATTCACTGACCACCAGCTATTAAACCGATTCCGACTGGCTTAATAATCTCTATTCAATGTCTATTTACTATTTTGTTAATCTAGGGAATTAGCCTAATTGTTGGCAGAAATCAACAATTTAACTGCTTCATGTCGGAGCGTAAAACTCGTTAAAGTCCTGGTTATTTTTGTATAGCGTCCTCAAGCACAAAATACATTGTTTATGTCTCTTCTTTAATTATCTTTGGAAATAAAATATCAATTAATTTTTGTCGACGAACGACGAAAAGCTCTTTTCAAAGGATCACAATCATTTTGCTTACTTTTAGTTAAATACAGAACACTGTGTCATACGAGGTGTATAAATGTGTATACAATATGTAATAACAACATGAACGGAGTCAAATAAATTAAAGTATAAAAACCTATTGTAATCAACAGACGATTGAATATATGCACAATGCCATCAATTTCTGATTTATCATTAGCATTTGTTCCTTGTTAACGTACAAATATAAATAATTATCACATTAAAATATTTTTAAGTACGAGCTGACTGATTAAGTGTCAACGTCTTCAACGTTCTTGGTTATTCATAACCTTGCCCGATCTACAAGTTTCAAAGGGAAAATCAGTTATATAACTGAGTGGGCAGACTCTAAATAAAAAATTATTTATTTATTTATTTATTTAATAATAATAAATTTTATTTAGAGTCAACTCACTCAGTTATATAACATCCGTTCTACCCTTGATATACTGCTGTCGGCAGCTGCTGTGCAAACAAGCATTAGGTTATAATATCTCCCCGCCTTGCCGGGACGTGTAGCCATAGATAGCCTGTGTTAGGACTGCTGGATGAGACAGACCCTCGGGCAAACCAGGCATCAATAAGGAACGCTATGATGTAGTCTGGGTTGTACCATAGGGTAACGGTTACCCCAGTATGTTAAGTGATCAGCGCGATCAGAGCTATTTTCAAAATTTTGCATGTTTTTTATTTTTTTTTAGCAACTGGTCGTGGCTTAAAAGCGCCACCAGAGTGGTTTTACAGCATTTTTAGCTTGCATAGAAGAAAACGATTTGAAATTTGAAAACTTTTCTAATAACGCCATGCTCATATCCCCTGCAAACAAATTATTAAAATTTCAAACATTTTGAGTAAAAAATTGGAGGTCAAAACGTGGTAAAAAATGAGACATTTTCTGGATTTGGCGAGCAAAAGATTTTAAAGTGGATATTTAACATCATAAAAGTTGGTCCAAGCTGTGCATAGTAATATTAACAGTGAGAGCCACACACAAAAAAGTGTCTGATATTGTGCACGACGTCACAATTTGTTCTTGTGCAGTTGGTAGTGAGTACTCGTCGTTCAGTGCTGCAAACCTAGCTACAAAAACACACCACACATTTAACAAACACTCTTGTACCAACGTGACAACAACGTGCTTTCTCTACGTGGCGACGCACACAGTGTAGTGATATAATGTTACAGTTGGCAGTACCTGTCTGTATTATCTAGTGTGTTTTCTTTTCGCAGGGTGTTCAGATTGCGCGTGACCCAGAGTTGCAGGATGCTCACCATGTTAGCCAGGTAAGCGTCTTTATATACAACAACCTGGTGGACCAGATAGTCAATGAGATGCCTGAGTTAGTGGTTCTGTTAGCTTAAATCTTTAGGTTTTCTGTTTGCAATAGGTCTGATAAACTTGTGGTTCTTGTAATAGTGGCGAATCCCTAACATCAGGGATGGATCTAGTTCTGACTTGTGAGGGGGGCTGCGATTTTTTGTTTTGGTCTTTATTCCACGGCTGCGTTAATAGTTTATAGTGAGGAAGAAATATCAGGATTTGCATGAATTTGTTTGCACACATTTTCATTGTATATTATCTATTAAACAAACATTGAAGTAGTGGCATATGCAGGAATTGGAGCCGGGGTTGGGAGGGAGACGATTTTTTAAAACAAGTACCGGATCTGGGTTAAAGTTTGATTGCTGCCAAGTTAAAAAATAAATTAATTGCAATAAACAATTTGTATAGTAAGTAACCCTATGGGCGCACATTAAAAAATGTAATGGTAAGGTGATTGAAGAGAAAAAGTAGTTTGCCACAAGCACACACTATTATTAATAATCGAAGAACATAATGTTTACATCAAACAGTTCTAAAGACATTATTTGCTTATTCATCTGTTGCTCATATGGGAATTGTTTTACGTGGATTAATGGAAAAATTACATTGAATCTATTAAACTAGTAGATAAATGAAAACATTAAGTTTTTAGATCATAGTTGAAAGCAAAAATTTCCTTGAACTAAAAAACTGAGAACATACAATATACAATTTGGAACGTCTTGTTTTCTATAACTCGTAGTATTATCTCTAATGTTAAATAATTCTTGGTTAAAAGCAACTTTGTTAAAGCGTATGTTGACCAGATGAACCATTGAGTTAAGAACGTACTGGATGCACTAATGTAGACAGTAGATACTCGGCGTATCAATACTTTTCTTTTACTTCGATAGAAAAATGTGCAAGTACATTTATTTTTCAATGTATTTCCGTTTAGTACATTTTCGTTTATTTTGTGTCAGGAAATTCTCTCTTACTCTCTCCATGTCATATTGTATGGAATCTGTGCTCGCTCACCCCTTCATACTCCTTGTCCAGTTCTCCAGGCACCAGCAGCCAATCAGGGAAGCCCACAAACGTCATCATCTTCTCAGATTTCTCTAGCGTTGCTTTCTTAGTTGTTTCGTCCATCCAATCCAACTTCCTGACCAACTCTTCAAACGCTACTCGGATGTCGGACAACATCATGTCCACCTAGAACAACATCAACAACAACATGTTGTATTCCGTGATGCTTATAGTGGATTCAATAATACACGCAGTATAAACGGTGATAAATGTGTGTTGTTGGTCTGTAAGATTGTTGATTCATCACAGAAAAGAGAAACGTTAATAGTTCAAATTAAAATAATCAATACATGTAGTTAATCTAAATGACTAAATGATCACGTAAGCAATTCTTAAAATGATTGCCGAACAAAGAATTACTAAAACATTGCTAAAACAAATGTTTAATTATGTAGCTCTATAATATACAATTACGTTGACCCTACAATTTAAAAAATCTACTCATTTTAAAGAGAATACTATAAACATATTTTTAAATATTACTGTAGAAACTCTGTCATAGGGGAAAGGGTGCTTAAACTTACCTTTAATTTTGTAGAGTTTATAAATTTAGGTGAGACAATTAAGTAGCTGACTGCCATCCCCATCATTTGGTTGACAGCGCCCGCACAGAACATAGACCTGGGAAACAAAAGGCTTGATTGAGTTTGACCTCGATACATAGTTCGGGAGAAGGGTATTGAATTTCATTTTTCCCAAGATAATAGCTTAGTATGTGGAAATCAACCCATAAATATAACAAATCTATCTCAACCTGGTATCGAACCCTGGTCTCCCAATTGTCGGGCGGGTGCTTTACCCCTAAGCTACTGAGACGATTAACTTACCCTATTGGATTGTTGGTGCATTAAATGATCTGAATTTGTAAAACGTAGTGAGTAAAGCTAAATTTTTAAATATTATATTTATGTTTTTTACACTCCCTCTTTACTGAGGTAATTGTGTTTTGTGACCTATTAATATTACAAAGTATCCTCCGCCGCCCCCCGTATAAACATCGCTATCAACGTGCTAGCTATCCAGCCTCCAATAAAGGTAAAAGTACGGTGCGCCAACGTGGTTCTCCCGACCTCCGCTAGATGGCATGGCGTGTACCTCGTGAGCGGTGCGAGGTCCCCCGACACTTGTTTGATGTAGGTGTGACGCAGCTCTCTCAGGTACTGGACAGTGTGAGGGGCTAGGGCGCCAACCACGTCCCACCACATGAACATCTCTGAAACACAGAGGGAGACTTGTTATCACACGTTACACATATCATTTGTACATTTTATAATATTATTATTTCCTTCAAATCAATGCCATTCTCTCTCAATATTTTATATCTTCGAGATAACTTACAATTCCAAATATAATTTACTTACAAATTAAATAATTAATTTTGGCAAATTAAAAAAAAATTAAAATAACAAAGGATCTTAGTTTTGGGTTACCATTGTTTTCGTCAGATTATCCATGTGAAAATGAAATATAATACGCAAGTAATACATCAAATAGATAGTCGCAGTGGGCCATACAAGAGAACGCCAATGTATTTATTCCACAAAAATATAGTTTTGATCATAGAACTCCTCGGCTCGGCACCTCCACCCTGATAATATAATATAATATAATAAATAATAATGCAATGGACAGTATGAGTTGAGAGTTTGGAATAATAAGTTAGGGACAACGATTCTTGAATGATTATACGTGAAATGCTGCTGAATTTCCTTAGACTGGCACCTCCACCAAAAAATATATATTTTTCGAACAATTACTAGACATTTATTCGCGCAGAGCTATACAGACGTCGTGGGAAATGGCGTAGGATGTACTACTAGAAATGCTACAGAGTTACCTTGGACCGGCACCTCCACCAAATATTTGGTATTTTTGTTCTACATATTAGTGTTCATATTATATACATATTAAGTATCCACAACACTTTAAAACGAGGAAACTTAATGAGATGTATTATACGCATACATCTTGGTACTCTCTATAGTCTAGGGCACCGCAGCCAAGCCACGGATCGCTTTTACACTCAGGCTCCTCATACCTAGCGGACTTACTTAGTGTCTGTCATATTATACATGGTTGGTAAGACGGCAAAGATCGAAGAAAACAATATTTAAATAAGGTATGGTTGGATAAACCGTTGCAGTGACGTCACCCTACCTAGCGTCTCTCGCGGCGTCAAGTTGACCAACTTGAGCATCTCCTTGATGTACTCTATGTTCCTGATCTTGACGACCTCCCTATCCAGCCTCGTCAAGGTCACGTTCTGGATGTTCTTGAACATGAGGCCGAAGTAGAGAGTCCAGTTCCACCGGTAGGTGTCTGTCATGGTGTCGGAGAGCTTCTGTAGGTCGCCCACTGTCATCTCCAGGATGTCCCCTTTGTCCTCGATCTCCTGTGGGAACGAAGACACCCTGGCTTAGTAATTCCATAATTGATACCAGTTTTAAACATCAAAATATTGTGTAAAATCGAATCATTTAATAAGTCAACGCCATTGGGTAATCGATTCTGGGTCACCCAAATAACTTTTAAATTCTGGATGCTGCCAATTATTAAGCCACTTTAGATCTACCTAGCGTTTGTAATAAATTTTAACGTTACTGGCGCCCAACATGGGGCGGTATCGTGTGTATGTCGTTTAAACTGATGTTCTTGTCTCGTTGGGTCTTGGATACGTTGCATTTAACTATACCTTCTCTTCATTTTTTGCTTGTTATACTGTTTACTTTCTAATAAGTAGAAATTGAATGTGACTTTTAACTAACTTTTGTCAAACTCAATTGAGACAGGATTTTGGTAAACTATCGTCGTGGTTTCATTAGACGTCATCAAATAAGAATAATACTACGTAACCGGTCTCATATTTAATGTACAATCTTAACTCATGAAGTAAAAATTAGTAGTTAGCTAGTTTTTTTAACTTTAAGGTTATTTTTTAGATTCCTGTTTATAATATGAATGACATTTTGTTTTTCAACATGTTTAAGATACCAGCGAACTCTATGTGTCACTCCCTGTATTGGGCTCCGAGTCTTACCTCAACTTTAAAGAGGTTCTTCTCAAACTGCTGCACTTTGACGGCCACCTCGGTGTAGTTCAGTTTCACCTGTTGCTTGGCATCCTTGAGATTCATAAAGTCCATCACATCACTCATGTACTTGATGTAGGCTATCGCTTCTGGTGTGACGAGGTCGTTGTCGCCCCTCTCTTTGGCGACCATTCTTCTGATTCGGGCCATGTGTTTATCCATCTCCTTGCTCCTGTAAGTTCAGAATGTAAATTTAATACATATTTTAAATTTAATTGGGAGACCGGGGTTCGATACCTCGCTGATATTTATTTTGTTATTTCTGAGTTGGTAAAAATAAAAATCAATGGACATGATTGAAAACCGTTACTCGGCTCAGTATTAGTTTATAGCGATGTGGTCTTAGCGATATTTCATTCTTGAGCTTCATTAACTCAAGTCCTACGAACAGTCTTTTAAATAAGATGACCCAAGAAATGTATTGATTTCACTTAGCAAAAGTTACATATTATATATAGAGTGTACCAACATATTAAACAAATATGTTTTTTTAAACAGATTGTAACACATTCCACACGAATATAAACTTATACGTATTCATAACAGTTAAAATACCCTTATGAAATTAAAATCGTTGCTGCACATGGTGACACGTGTTTTTTTTTTTTGGTTTTTCGTATCTACATAATTAAACACCGCCATGGGTTTACAATTTGAATTTTTTTTAACTATACAATTGCTCATTCTTAATGTTAATTTATATATTTTTGAAAAATTACATTCACCACATCCTTATTGGTATTTTCAAGTGTTATTGTATTTATTTTGCAATCGTTCTTGTCTACATATGTAGGCTATAACATTTAATTTGGGGGGGGGGGGGGGGGTACAAAAAACTTTGCTTCAGTTACACACTTCGTTTAGTATATTTAAGATGTATTTGTCATATATTTAGTTTATTAAATAAGCTATTTCTTCAATATTATGAACATAAATGAATGCTATTAGTGCTGAAAGGAAATGCTGCAAACTATTGTCTCTAAAGGCTTGAAAGCTAGGTGGAAATTGAGGAACTATAATAATTCAAATTGACGAAACTATGGCAGAATATTCAAGTCACAATACTAAGATAAAATTAACCTTCCCATTTCGAAATAATTTTCATGTACAAAACGCCAACGATTATGAAATAATAATATAAATTTACATTATTTTCACATAACAATCATTCAAATTTCCGAAAAAGGCATTCTGTAGCCGCGCAATCTAAAGGCTTAGTGCAATGTGTTGTATTGTCATTAGAAGACAACGCTAAGTATTGATTTGTTTTCCGTGCGTTGATAACCGTTAGCATGCAATCTGATTAATTGAACAGTTCTACAAAACCGGGTGTTAACAGCTTACATGGGGCTAAGCTGAGAGAAAGCACACGCGTACGCACATACACGCGCGCACACACAGTGCGCATAGTACATGGGAGTAACTGTAGGGAAATTTCTCTACGCGTAGGGAAAAAACGGTGTAAAATATGGCCGTAGGGAAAAGTGAAATTTTTTCCAATAAAGAACAAAACGTAGGGAATTCGAAGTGTCAATCTCATTACTTTAAAAAAGATGACATTGGTGAATATAAAGAGTACAAACTAAAACATATTATTGGAAGGAAATGTCAAATTTAAAAAAACTTCAATAATGAAATGCCCTTCAAGAACATAGCAGACCTAGTCAATGTTGTGATGTCTCTCCCACATGCAAATGCTGACGTTGAAAGAGTATTTTCCATAGATGTTCGCTGATGGCAGACATAAAAACAAAGACAGGAATCGTCTTGGAACAGATGCACTCTGTGCCCTACTCCGTGTAAAAATGGATATGAAGGTAAAGAAGGTAACAAGTGTGTCGTATCCCATTACAGGTGATCATTATGCATTGTTTCATAAAGATATATGTATGATTTTGAAGATGAATTGGAGGATAAAAGTGGTGATGAAATTTGTATAGGTAAATAATAAAATGTATGCTTGGTACTAAAAATCACATATTATGTGCATATTCAGCAATCAAGGCGATATTCCAAGTCCGGTATTGTGAGAGCCATAATACAAAAGCTGCCTTTAAGAAGAAATAATTGGGTCATTGCTGAGTAAGTAACTTGGGTCAAAAAAGGAAATTTCGACAACACTATAAGGAATTTTATTTTGAGGGTAGGCCAACACGCGGGCTACGCGAGAAAAGCCCCACGCGCGCACACACACGCAATACATGGCTCCAACTCAGAGAAATGACAGCGGCGACGGTCAGGCAGACACGCGCGCCGACAAGTTCGCCATACTATGGGCTCACGGGTAGCTCAGACCCACAGCCACACACGCACACCCGCACGCACACACTTACACGATGAACAACGCACATACACGGGGCTTCATGGTTACAATCTTTGTTGAGCTTCGTTATCTCCAACATTTCCGTTCCCACTATAGTTTTGTGTTTTCTATTTGAGAAAACATATCCTTTTGAATGCTGTTTCTCATCCACCTTTCGTGCAATTCTGAAATAATAATAGAATAAATAATTAACAGTTAAACTAATAACATAATAAATAATAAACATAAATAAATAACAACACCTAGTGGGAGGCGACGATAGTATCGGAGGACCTATGGAGACCGTTGATGTACCTATAATGTCCTGTCATACACAGCGAAACCTATCAGCAACTCCTTGGAAATGACCCTCTTGGCCTGGACGACCGTCACCATCCAGTCGAACCCAGACCCCTTGGAAGGCAGTGGTCGTCGCTTTAGTCCAACCTTGTCCAGCACGTTAAACATCGGCTCCAGACCTATCGACTCCAGTTGGCCTGGAATCATTCAGTCAACACATTTTAGTACATGCTTAAAAAAATGCTTTCCATTACAGGAACAAAACAACAATGGTGTGACTTCATCAGTTCGGGGTTCTGAAAAACCATAACCCACTTTGTTCTTTACAAAAGCTTTGAACCCTCCAACAAATTTGTACTATTAAAACATTCAAATAATATAATTTAATAATCATACAAACGTAAGTTTAGTGTGTCAATGCGTTCAGCTCAACAGAAAAAAGGCGATAAATATTATGATTCATTATCTAATTTTGACATTGTTCGTTGTTATGACACATATTCGGGTGAATAATAAAAAACGAATGCACAGTTAGAAGAACCGTGCCGAGATTGCTTATTGTCAGGCTATTAAATTGCGTGTGAAATCTAAATCACAGGTTTTGGATACGCATAGGGCAGTGGGTTAACTACGCTCGAAGGTGTTGGCGCCTACATTGACTTGGTCTGCTTTAAATTTAATTTTCCCCACTGAAAATCATTTTTATGTCTACTGGCTGAGAAAGTAATGGGGGTCGAAAATGTGACTATGGACATAGCAAATTATCTCCACTGTCTTGCTTAAGGTAAAATCAAGTACAGATAATTTGTTAAGCTGTTTAGTTCTTGTTTGATATTTAGTTAAAGTTTATAGTTAATGCGTATCCTGGTAATAGTTCCAAACATATTTGAGCCAATTATTAAAAACCCAAGGAAATTTAGCCTCCGGTTCAGAAATATTTGCGGACGTCATATCTTACCCAGGTCCATACAGGCCTGGAACATGAGACGGGACTGCTTTACAGGGTTCGGGTCCCTCACCTTGTCTTCCTGCTGTAGAAAACCTGGAACCATAATATAAGATGGTTTTTATAAGATGAATCAGTTGGGGTGCACTTTATACTCATTTAAATTAGTTAAAATTGTGCACAGCTGTTGAGTAACGAGCATAATCGTACATCGATACAAAACAAATTGTGAACATCTAAAACTTATACGTATTTTATTTTGGATATTAGTGACACTATTTGGTACTAACAGTGAACTATTTGTTTTAAGACGGACGTAGGTACACATTTACCAATCCTTTTTATAGTGCAGCATCCTGCAAATCGAGTTATCACTGTCACACACGCATGACAGAAGCGCTTTAGGTGTCTTAGTAGATCGTAAAACCTACTAGGTCCCTCCTGTATTTGACGCATGACCAGTCCGTCGAATCAACTATTCTAGACCAAAGGTTACAGATTGTTAGAATTTTCACGGCGTAGGTAAATCTGTCATGGTTCAATTCCTGCATGTTATTAATCTACATAAACAGCACTAAATCAGATTTCACACTTAAAGCATAAAGTTCAATACATAAATGCGAGCTAGGTTGTCTCATGTTAGTTACGGTACTAAACAGATCCCTAAACTAGATGGACCGATTCAACTGTTATTAGAAGGCGCTAACAGATTCAGACAAGTCTGGCTCAGGGATGAATGAGGAAGGAGCTGAACTAGGCACCAGACACAGGCTGAACTTGTAGAAGTCGTCACAGGGATCTACACTCTGATTCATGGCTTGCAACAGGTTGGCAGCTAGAACAGATTCAAGACATGAGACAGGCAGCTAGAACAGATTCAAGACATAAGACAGGCAGCCTAAAACAGTATTCAACACATAAGACAGGCAGCTAGAACAGATTCAACACATAAGACAGGCAGCTAGAACAGATTCAACACATAAGACAGGCAGCTAGAAACAGATCAACACATAAGACAGGCAGCTCTAGAAACAGATTCACATAAGACAGGAGCTAGACAGATTAAGACAAGGCAGAGCTAGAACAGATTCAACACATAAGCTAGAACAGATTCAACACATAAGACAGGCAGCTAGAACAGATTCAAGACATAGACAGGCAGCTAGAACAGATTCAACACATAAGACAGGCAGCTAGAACAGATTCAACACATAAGACAGGCAGCTAGAACAGATTCAAGACATAAGACAGGCAGCTAGAACAGATTCAAGACAAGACAGGCAGCTAGAACAGATTCAACACATAAGACAGGCAGCTAGAACAGATTCAACACATAAGACAGGCAGCTAGAACAGATTCAACACATAAGACAGGCAGCTAGAACAGATCAACACATAAGACAGGAGTAGCCAATCAAACTAAACAGGAGTAAAAGATTAACAATAGACAGCGCTAGAACATTACACATAAGACAGGCACAGAAAGATTAAAATAAGAAGGCAGACGATTCAAAATAAACAGGAGCTGAACTTACTAAGACACACTAGTTACATGCAACAGTATATACTTTTGATAAAATATTGTTACCTTGTTTGAGTTTTGCGATGGCTCAAAGCAAATGTTTTTTCAACATTAGCTACTCATCATTTCAAGGGGAACATTGATTTGCCTCCCCTTGAATAACTATACATAATCCATACAATACATTAGCATCTAGTTTTTCAGACTAGTAATAATGTGTTATTTGTTTTTTATTTTATAATACCAGAGAAATACATTATGAAGTATTTTAAATTATAACAAACTACGTCGATCGAGTCACAAAGAACCGTCAGTTTTGCTTTTGAAGTAACGCTAATGGCAGTTCGATGCCCTATCAATTAATTACAATGGTGTGACCAATCTACGTACAAGGGATATTATTGTTTATTTTGTATTGTTCTATAAACTTTATACATACACAGAGAAAATAACGATATTCAAGTATGTATTAAATTTAATAAAATTATACGCAAAACTTTACCGTCTAAATCGAGCCACAAAGAACCATCAGTTTTGCTTTTGAAGTAACACTAATGGCAGTTCGATGCCCTAACAATTAATTACTATGGTGTGAGCAATTTACGTATGAGGGATATTATTGTTTATGGGCAATCATTATCATTATTCCTGGTATCAAAGAGAGTATACATTTCAAGTTTAGTAATTTGTTGTGTTCTCTCCCCTAGCAACCGTATGTTGTGCTTTGTTTTCACATGTCCATGGCACCGCAATCAATACCGGTTACGAATAATGTCATTGTCACATCGGTCAAACAGCTTAGGCCAATGAAAAAACACATGCCTAGGCTTCAAATCAAGCCACACGACATTGCGTCACGTGATACGGATGATGCCTATCCACAAAACTGACGCTTTCAAGGTTCGATTCGTTGCGACGCTATTAAAATAATCAATCCCTTGTCATTACCCCCCCCCCTCTACGTGTGACATGCAATGTATCTGTGTGTTGTCACAACCGACCCCACCCCCTAACAAATAAACAAACGCACGCTTTGTTTTGTGGTCAAGATGGAATCCTACTTAAGTCCAATAAAATTTTCTAAAAAATGGAATAAACTTTCCATAAATGATAACAACGCAACGGTAATTGATGACGACGTATCCTTACATTTTGAAGTTTTAAAATAATACAATAACTGGAAAATCGATATAATATAAAAACTATGTAATATTTCTACAAACATTTTTTGTATGATAGTACCTTTCATATCCATTTTCTTCGTAATGGTATGAAAAGGGTTCGACATTTTTTATTTTTTTGTTTTTGATTACTTTATGCTATTTTAACATTCTTATTTAGTGTAATATCTTTATTCGTCTACTGTTAGTTTGGTTTCATATTACTTAATAATGACATTTTATGTTTATTATGAGTATAATTATGTCAATTGGATGAAAAAAAGTTTGACTTTGTGCCCGAGAATATAAAAGTTTAATATAAAAGCGATATTGAGTTGAAAGTTGGGGTCGTTGATAATGCTTCATTTCCACCTCTTCTGGTAGTTAATTTGGTAGTACATCTATTTATGTAAGCCCACTCTTTAACACTATCCCTGGTTCACAGAACATATTAAAATAAATCGTTTTTAATAGATCTTGACATAAAAATCTTAATTTCGGTGTGTTCACAAAACACTAGTTAAATTATCTCAATAATTGAGTACACTGAACATCATACATATTTGATTGATATTTCAATTAAAGGTGTGATGACCTTACGATTACCCAACAAGATCAGGGTATGATATGTGTAAATACTTCTAGCACAGAACTAGTGCGTGATTCTTGATTCTACCGCATTGGGAGTCGATTTCCGGGACGCGTACCGGAGTAAAACATCGCGTGTTTAGCGACTGTCGGAGATAATTTCGAGTGGATTCAGCTGATATGAAATAGATAACAGTGACAGATAACAGAGTATGAACACGATTCGAAAAGAACTACATGCAGGGTTTACTGGCTGCCAATTGACCTTGAGGGTTTATTAGGTTCAATTCAAGTTTTACTGTGGCGCGAGGGATCTTGTTTTTTTTTGTGTCCATTCATTTTGGTTTTAAAATGTATAATTAATTGATTGCATTACACAACCTGTACTACAGTACACGCAAGGGATTTGTTGTTTCAAAACTCATATTAATTTTTACCACTTGGGGGACGAAATAAGTCTTTCGTGACTAGTTGCCATACTGATTATAATTCTATTTAACTGAAAAATATAGACACATATCAAGTAGAGCCAAACTTTAAACTATTAGAATTAGTAAAACCACAAAATACTTGATACATTTCTGTTAAAGGTAAATATTATTTTGTAATAAACTTTCGTTCAATATCATAAGCCAAAAATTGTGAAATATTAATTTTTGAATTGAATTGCAAGTATTCAAGTTGAATATGCAGAACTTGCATTCTACACTCACTAAGTAATTTATTTTTACTGGCTGTGGCACTTCTTTAGAAGGAATGTAATTAGAGAAACCACAAGCTAGGGCCTATAGGCCTAACAACAAGTTGATGAACCAACATAAAAAAAAATTAGTGGTCGATTTCTATTCCCAAATTTTGTCCCATGTTTGTTTTTAAACTTAAATTCTTATTAAAAAGATATGTACCTTTGGCTGAATCACCAATCTTTCAATATGGAACTAGCTATGCGGTAAATAATTGGCAAAAAATAGTGCACTAGTATCCTCCGAAATAATGTGAAAAGTAAGATACCAATTCTCCGTTAAATCGTTTATCATAGTAGAGCGACTGTGTTGAGACTCTTATTCGGGAGGTTCCGGGTTCAAATCCCGTCGATACCGGCAATCCTGACTGAAGGTTTTTCCCGAGGTTTTCCTCAGTCGTTAATGCGAATGCAAGGGATTGAGTCTTATTATACAGACCTCGGACATCCCTTCACAATTGTCCTGTTCGCAACATACCTAGTTAGACACCTGAACAGGGGCATGAATTGCACCCTGGACAGGCTTCCACAAAAATTATTATTATATAGAAGAGCGCCACAGTCCGTGGAACTTACCAGATCTCACGCATTCGTCCGTCTCACACAGCTCCACCGGGGTCCAGTGCGTGTCTGTGGAAACATAAAACAAATATATGAACACTCTAGACCGTAATGTATTTAAACACACACTTAAGGACATAAGTAAATCCTGGCTTGAGTATAAACGTGTTAATTTTAATCTAACAACTCTTGTACGCGAATCTTCAAATGGTCAAATCAAACCAAACACTTTAATAGAATCTCAGAACTTTTTTTTAATATTGACCACTATGAGTACAGTTTTTCAGTTTTTGTATGGGATTTGTCACCATCAAAGTGTTTTAGTTTGCTTGTTTTCCTGGGTAGGTGGAAGATCGATTCCTTACGGGATTAAAACATCCTTTTAATACATTAAGCCTTATTGGATAACAAGAGTTGTGTAGAAGAGGTGTTGAGCTTGACATTTTTCTTTCCTACCGTTGATTGTATTACCGTCCGCTGTTGTACTTACACGTGCAACAAATTTATCAAACATTTGGTCCACTAAATTGCAAGAAAGCGGACGAACAATGAAGTTGACTCGACTGTTTCAAGTAAACAAAGACGGAATTATAAAATATGGTTATACACATTAATTTTTAACTTTGATGTTATTATTAAAAAACACAACAAGGGAGATACTTCTTTCATCCAAATCCCCGTAAACGAATTACGATGTTTTTAATTAACAAGTTGTTATTAAAAAGACTGTTTGCTAGCGATCCTTTGTTTGTTTCTTTCTCTTTACAGCAAAGCTAAATTAGAATAAGACAAATGCTTTCTAAGCGCTTTCAAGAGCTGAAAGTAATAGAACGACATGTTTGTTAAATTAACTCTAAAAAGTAATTAGTTATTTCTTCTTGCCGGTGGCTTGAATGTATCTTTTTAATCTCTGTTAAAACAGCGGCAGTAATTCCACTTTATTCGTAGTACGGCTTATACAGAAACTCTCGGCGTGGAGTGAATTAGAGTTCGTCTAAGGATAAGGAGATTACACTTGAGGGCTGTAATCAACAATAAGACGAATACCAGGGATATAGGAGTGTGGCGGTTAAAGTAAACCTTATACAAGTTAAAATCTCGATTAAAATGTCTACCATTAATGATGGTGTATACTAAAACCGTAGTCGACTAGAATGGTTGAACTAAATCAACCATGAAAATGAAAGCGACACCACAGCAGTCAATTTATGAGTTAGTCTGGCTAAAATGATATGCCCACAAATGTTTGTTGTTGTTTGTCAAATGTGGTTTGAATCGTCAATTTTGCATTTCAAGTTGGTTGGTTTCTTATGACTGATTTTGTATTTCTACCACGATGCGCGCAGTAGATACAAGCACACGGTGCCTATAATTGTCAAATACAAATTGGCCCGAAGAATAATTAAAGGAGTGTTGAAACAATTTCATGGTTAACAAACATTAAAAACTTGAAGTACAAAACTGCATATTATATGGTCGATTTGACTTATGAATGCGTCGAGAGAATTTCATATTGATCATTTATTTTCAACGGATGGCATATAATTGTTACAACTGACGAGGACACGAAACCCTTGCTTGAGTAAGGGCTCGGCAACTCTGCAAGTGTCAGTTAACGGCTGTAAAGGTAATCCATAGCCTTGCTACTTAAATGACCAGTAGCTCTTTTCGGGAGATCTGTGATGTGTAAGTTTGTTATAAAAAGTCTACGCCAGAATACGATTTAGACATTGATTCATGGTTGATTCCATATTATTTTGATTCAAAGTCCTCCCTATTCTTTACGTGGTCTTGTAAGCTGATGAAAGGGATGATGGTGGTGATGAAGAGGCTACAGTAGACAAATACTTACAGAAGTATGATACAACAGCTAGCGCTATTAGTAGGATGACGGCGATCACAGCAAGTCCAACCAGCAGAAAGACCAGCCGCTTCTCTGGTGGGATGACCTTCCCTCTGTAGCTATTAGGCAAGAGAGAACTTGGTGGAAGTTATTAGAGCTCGAACACTCGCACACACCCTCAATGTGTAATTGAGAACACTCCAAAAAATACGACTTTGCTTTGGTTACAGTCATACACAACTTGGTTAATTTTTAAAAAAAATCATAACAAGTCTCCAATTAAACAGTAAAATGAATTCGTACATTGTCTCTTTTTACATCCAGTCTTGCTTGTGTGAAAACTTGCAGCAACGTATGCCATTGTTAACCCTTGATGCGTGTTATTAAGTGAGTGAACAGAATTTTGAACTAGGAGAACTTGGCGCTAGGTAAAGAGTGTATTACAAGTTAAGGAGTGTAATCATTTGAACTAACAGAACTTGGCGCAAGTTAAAAAGAGTGTATTACAAGTTAAGGAGTGTAATCATTTGAACTAACAGAACTTGGAGCAAGTTAAAAATAGTGTAGGCCTATTACAAGTTAAGGAGTGTAATAATTTGTACAAACAGAACTTAACGCAAATAAAAGAAAAATTGAAATTAAATTGAGTGTATTGCAAGTATAAAGGAGTGTAATCATTTGAACTAACAGAACTTGGCGCAAGTTAAAGGAGTGTAAACTGATACCAACACAAGTTAGTAAAAATTAAATAATGTGATCCCTGACGATTATTCGTTTCAAGCGCATTCTTAGGTACACCTAGTGCGCACTGAGGTGCACCGACTCTACTCCGGTGTACTCACAGTGCACTCCTGGAAGACACCCCGACAAGGTGGGACTCACTGAGCGACCCTGAGATAGTAAGGGATGCTGATGTTGCCCCTGCAATGACACAGAACTGAAGCACGTTATGGTTACACACTTATATACTTGAATCATCCACCACCTTAGCTAACGAAGATTGAAAAATGATTTGAAAGGTGATATTTAAAAAGTGAAGGATGAAACAACTACACAAGCTAGACATGCCTTAAATCATGCGACCTCAAGATAATATGTATTGTATGTTTGTTAGTGTGTGTGTTTTTGAAACTGTATAGTGTATATGCTTTTTTTAGTTTCTAATCTTTCGAATTTTATCATTGGTGTGATTAATATAATAACTAGAGTGCGAATCGTCATGTTTTTTTTTTTTAAGAATAAAATACTTAAATATATTTCAAATCGAATTTCGAATTTGATTTAAATTAAAATTACTATTGCACACACAATATGAGCTCCCCTAGTAACTTAAAATTAAAAAACCTAATTCCACATTTTAAAAAGCACCAAACTTTAGAATTGAAACGAACAAAAAGAAAGATCTATTTTAAAACCCATAGAATCGGTTGTAAAAACATAGAAACGTTTAAAAGAGTTTAGAACATAAAGGTAATTTAATGAAGACTCGTATTTATTTGGGGAAGTCGTCGGTTCGATAGCAACCACATACAATTTCCATTAGCCAAAAGATGAACTTTTTTGAAATATTTTTTGAACTTCTTTCTCATCCTTACACCTTGAACTTAGTTTGTCATCTGCTGAAAAGGTGGTTTACTAGTGGAAAAATGTTTTTCCGTTCACTCTGTGTATAATTCCAAAATGTTAATGATTCACGTTAATTTCTGCATACATATCCGTAATAGGCTATTAATACGCATTCTCGATGTCTGCATCGAGTTGAGGTCATTGTTGATAGCTCTGTGTAACACGCTGTATCGTGAGAAAGTGCAGTTTGACGCGCCAATATTATTATGTAGAGTTAGAACATGACGAATTTGATTATTTTATGTCACCATACAGTCTCGTTTGACGTAATTTCACATCAATGTTTTAGATAAAAGCATTAAAAAGTAGCTTTATGAATTCCATGTCAAACGTTTGTGTGAATTATCGAGCAAATTAATGTCACATCGCATTGTTTTTACCATTATTCTACAGAGAAAATGTATATCAGAGTGTATCTGACTTTACCTCCTATAAAGTTCTAAAATGCGTTATATACAATTGAAAAAAAAAAGTTACATAATATCCATTGATTCTGAAAGTTGTAACTTAACTTATGTCATCATAAATTAATACATATTATTTGATTACATGCACAGAATCTTCTTGTACTGTGTACTAAATTGTTAAGTATGAAAATGTGTAGGCAGTGGGTTTACCTTATTAATTAACTCCAGTGCAAATGTATAGATTATATGCCCTAAAATAAACACAAATTGTTGCATACGTAGTTTTGAGATAGTGTTTTACCAAGATTATAAAATTTCATTCTTATACGGTGTTTACATTAGACAAGATGAGAAATCATGCAAAAAAACATATTATTTGAAATTTTTAATTTTATGGTACAATTTTTTTTGTTTCAATCTAGTGTTATTAATAAATTTGTCCAAATCATTTTAGTGTTCATTATTATGTTTTATTTACATTATTTTGTTTTCTAGTTTAGGTCTAGTTTATTTAAATTTAAACATTCACTTGCATTATTATATTCATATTATTGTTTTGTGTATTATTCTATGTACACCATCGACTATAAGTAAATCAATGAATCTTGTTGTTCTTGATTTACTTTTGATCGTGGGTGTAAATTGTGTGCATGTATTTAATTAGTTAATTAATTAATTAAAGTAATTATTCTCAGCATACGGCGTTAGTTAGTGATACTCACTGGACATTGACCCCTCGTGTCTGCCCATGTCGTAAGGTTGGATGGGGCTGATTGCGCCATGTTTTCTTTTTGTGAATTCGTCATAGTCATTGGCCATACGACTATCCCACCTGCAACACCGCATTGCAATGTTGACAAATGTACCTCAATGGTGTATCTGTGTGCAGGCAACACTGTTGCCATGTGCAGTGAAAGAAAAATCTCGAAGCGTATTCAATAAGGCAAATCGTGAGCGTAGCATAGAAATAGTTGCAGTAGGTAGATGTTTCATTAATTCAAATAATGCTTCTGGAAACTTAAATTACTATTTAACATTTGAGTACCCAACCTATTTGCGTTGGTACACATGGAACACAGCATTTTGTAACTCCCGGCCCATATCCACGAGAAGTAATAATAGGTTTGTTCGTTCGCAGACCCAGTGTAACACTCAAAAGTGATGGTGTAATACCTTTACACTGGCTTTGGGAGCTAGTGTATGGTACAGTGTTACACTGAAGCATACGAACGAACAAACTTTGAAGCTAATTGATTTTCATATGTATTCTGATCTTATCTCACAATTATTGTTACCAAATCCGAATCGAAAACTGTCGATTAGTGATTTTTTGGTTTTAAATAAAAAATAAAGTCTTGTCTATCGTAGTAGGATGAGCGTAGCGAGCTAGCGAGCGAAGCGGAAGATTCCATTTCACTACACTGGAGAAAAAAATCCGGAATGTTTTTTTTTTTTTTTTTCTGTATTTTTGTCTGTTTGTCCACACGATTCCGGCTAAACCGATACTCCGATTGCAATGAAATTTTATGGAGACCTTCGAAATCTCTGAACTTAGAACTGCCACGTTTTTGAGCGCAATCGAAAAATTATTTCTAATGAAAATCGCAAATTTACGATTTTTTCGATTTTTAAAAATTTCTTCGACTTATAACATCTACATGCTTAATCCGATTTTAATGATTTTTTTACAGAACCTTAATTTTATGAATTAAGATATTCGTGTGAAATTTGAGAACAATCGAAAAATTATTTCTCATGAAAATCGAAATTTTACGGGTTTTTTCTTTTTTTTAACAATTCTTTCACTTATAACACCTACATGCTTTATCCTATTGTAATGATTTTTTTACAGAACCTTAATTTATGAATTATTATATTCGTGTAAAATTTGAGCGCAATCGAATAATTATTTGTTATGAAAATAGCAATTTTACGATTTTTTTCTTTTTTTTAAATTACGATTAAGAAAAAATAAAAGAATAAAGTTAATTTTTTATTTAATTTAATTTAATTTAAAAAAAATCGACTTAGTAATAATTTTTTCACAAAACAACAGAAAATCTGCATAACACATGGCAGGTCAATGCACCAATTACGCTCATCCAACAACGCGGCGGGACTTAAGCGTTTTCCTAGTATTATAATGTTTGTTGGAAGTTCTGTTTCGGTAATTGAGGGAGAATCAAATCGGGGATTCTAAAAATTCTTACCACTCAAAAAGTGATAAAAATATAAAAGGACACTCACATCATTCGTAAACACTTACTTAATGTGAACGTACTGATCCCAGTTAGTTTGAATAGGTACCTCAAATCCGCATTGAGGAACTTTTATCACAACAATTATTTAAAAGGCATAGTTTTTCAAAAACAAAAGCCAGAATATTGTTTTGATACATTGTGTGCATATTTAGTGCCTCTTAACACTAATATTATGTCACAAGTGAGTTTATTCAGCTTTTGATTTTTCAAAAGATATTTGTTATTAATAGTTAGGTTTCTTTTTGTAACCATTATAATAAAATATCACGTAATGATTGGATTAATTACAAGTGGTAAATTTTGCCTACAAATCTCAATCCAATAAATTGTATCTCGTAAACGTACGTGACTATTAGTAAATCTGATTGAGACATTTATAATTAGAACATACACATTATTTCCTAATCTCTGGCGTATTTTCTAACATAAATCTCCCTAATAGACTAATGTGCATTCGAGCAACTGGAGTGTTCGAGTTTTTATGAAATATCGTTCATATTAAAGTAGGTGTCGTAGGTAATAGGTCTACTTGTTGGAATATTTACACGGGGACATATTTTGGAAAATCTAATAAATAAATTATGCATTTGATTTATAGCTGTAGATTAGTGGACAGCTACACATGAACACAAAATCGTTTAACACGCTCGGTCTGTACGTTCAAATAAGGAAGGACAAACTATTGTTAGAGATACGTGAAAATAGTATTTTGTGAATAGATGCTACAAAGTGCCATCTTTTCTATTAAAACTAAGGTTTCCCGTCCTATTTTATTTTATTTTCCATTGTATCTAAAATTTGTGTATACACATTTTTATTCAGTTGAAATTAATTCAACCTTGATGACAATTTCAAAACAAAAATAAGAAAAATCTTCGTACACAAGGTTTTGAAGATGGCTAGAAAACGTTATATAGAATGACACTTTAAAATGCTATTTAAACGTACCACTAACTATTCTGAATACATATTCTGCTAGTCACCATTATAGACAGTGATCATAATACCACTGTCCAGAAAAATTTCAAATTATATTTTTAAAATTTTTATAAATTAATAATTTAATAACAAATGTTCAATTTAATGAATATTTATTGATGTTTAACACCTATTCATTCAAAAAATTGTTTATGTTTAGTTGGAATTGTAAAAACAAAGATGTACAATTACTCCAACTCGACACCTTCTCGCGGTTTGGCCCGTGAATAGGGGAGTTTCACTCCCTGAAACTAATGGCGAGCTCTGGGTCGTCGTCGGGGAACCCCTTCCCTTTGACTACCTCCCCGACGGCGACGACAAAGACAACACGGACGGATGATGACACAGACGGAGACGACCACGACGTGGGGGAACCCCTGCCCTCCCCATATGCTTGTGGCTGGTTCTGACCAGCACAGGCCTGTCCACCCCTCGTCTCCCCGCGTCATCCCTTACGTCCCTCCCTTTGTCTCGATTAGCCAAGTTGCATAAATATGAGACGTAAAGCAATATCCAATCAAAAATCGAAAGCAGTTAGTTGGGAGAGGGGTGGGGGTGGGGGGGGGGTGTAAAAGAAACATATCTACAATAAATTATTTTTAAGCAGTTAGGTTAATATGAAGCTATTTCATACTATGGGCTTCTTTCTAAAGCAACCCCGCGTAACAATATTAATAACGACCAGCAAATAGAAAACGTAGAATTTTTAAATTTCTTTTGGTGACCTGAATGAGCAGTTATCGTTGTAACAACCATTAGGCGTGTTTTAGATAGCTGTTCATCGTCATTAGTTTTGTGTGGATAATTTGTTATTCTTTTGTAACATGCCACTCAATACGAGACAAGCGCTTTGGGGCTTGTCATAAACTAAGAAACGGTTTGATTGCGCAGGCGTTGGTTCTATCTATTGAGGTCGAAACCTATCTCAATATATAGGTCAAGGTGTCTGGCTATCGTCATGTGTCATGGTGACTAACGAACTTTCAAAATGCATTAATTTAAATATCGTTGCAACTATGTTTTCGTATTACCGAACAAAAAGTCAAAGCTTGCATTCTTTGCAAGTATGAAAACCCGTTAAAAATGGCTTTCTGATCTCCGAAGTTTGGCTGGTTTTCTACAAGACATTTATTTTTCTTATCTGGTCAAATCACAAAATAGCTGCCTTTTAAAGGGAAAATGAATTAATAATTTTATTACTTTTACCCAAAGATATTAAAAAGCTTTGCATAGGAAAGTGCATATTAATTCGACGTAATTGGTTTTACCCATTAGTTTATGGTCAGCGCGTAGATGACTGGTGAGTGGAGGTTTAGGCGACTTTATAAATATTTTTATATAGGCTACACGTTTTGAATACAGCAAACAAACAATTGAAATTGAAACATATAACACATGTGTAATTACATAAAGTATTTACAAACACAAATAACAACAAACATGTAATTACAAAAAGTATTAACAAACACAAATAACAACTAAACTCTTTACATTGACTGGAAAGCAACTTTTATATCAGTTTTAAATACATTGCAGGCAAAGAAAAAGGAAGATGAAGTATAGTTGTCAAGTTGTTCAAGGTTGATCGGTCTATGGTAGCCATTTTGTAATTTATTTAAATGAAACACAATGTATATCCAATAATCCAAAACCTCACTGGTTTGGTATGCTGTGTCTCTTTGAGATAGCAAATATGCAATTATTTTTCAAGTGTGCGAGACCAAGTATAAATGAGATTCTATCTGTGAAATGAGAATTGCTTTGCCATCTTGTCAAAGAGGTAGCCATTTTGTAATGAACTTTCGCAAATACGACGCAAGTAAGATACGCAAAGAAGCTTGACTGATAAACGATAAAGCCCAATTTTCCTAAGTATTACATTGAAAAAAACAGTTAAATATTATTGATTAACAACATTATCAGCAACAACAACATTAACAACAACATCGCGTCACGTAATGGAATGTTGTATGTCTACGAAGGACATTCAAAATGGCGACGCGACGGCCATTTTGTATATTAAATGCACACATAATGAGTTCTTATAGTGACGTCATGAACACGAACACACAAACACGCATGCGCATACTTTATCGTGAGCTGACGTCACTGGCGGTAAGATATTCAAAATGGCGACGCAACGGCCATCTTGTTCATAGCATGCACACATAGTAAATTCAAAGTGACGTCACGAACACAAACACACACACACGCATGCGCATACTTTATCGTGAGCTGACGTCACTGGAGATAAGATAATCTACGGTGAATCTCTGGTGTTAGGCAATGCAGCCTTTGGGTGCTGGAATAAAGTAACAACTCGTATGATTAACCAAGTTTATGATGCTACATCCAAATAAAGAGAGAGTATTTATTACGGAAATGTTCAAGCTAGACCAAATGAGCAAACTAAAATATACAGATCAAAACGAAAAACAGGAAACATTAACTTCTCGGTTTTGAACAACACATCCTTCCATGTCGTTTGGAAGTTTTTTAAAGTCCGATTTTCTTGATTTTTAATTATTTAGAAAATTTATATTATCTACAGTCGCAAGAAATAAATTAAATTATTCATTTTATACAATATTACTGAAAATTAAATACGTAAAATTGTGCATCATGTTTGCTTATTGAATCATTTGTTATTAATTCGGATTAATGGTTTATTACTACCTTCAATAAAATGGCAATTATAATATTTTGTTCCAACTCGAAATTTATCACTAATTGTTAAAACAGGTGGAATTAATTACATATTAAGTATTAGTTGATTTAGTTTTTATGCACCTATGGCATACGACAGTTTACATAAAAAAGACATACTGAGTAAGTTAGTTCAATCGAGTGCCTGTTTTGATACTTGCTTATTTCTCAGCGTTCCTGAACGTATGTTCGATAGTCTCTTACTGACTTCGCAGCTGCAACTAGAGACCTTGGTTCAACGAAGTAGTTCTGCAAGCATTACCCAACAATTACTCGGAAAGTCGATAAAGAAAACTCATTGCTTGTCACTCCTTGTAACGCAAAAGCACAAAAAAAACTCTAAATCGATGAGTAAATATTAGAGGTAAATATTTGGAGCATATCATCAATTATGCAGTAGATGTTGGTTTTGCTCTTGACCGTTTTTGTAATTTGTAGAATAAATTGCCATTGGCTTCGTGTTATTGACCGGTTATGCCCGGTGCAATCTCGTCAATTATTTATTCATTTAGATATAAACTGATTTCTCAATATTCCTGGAACTTTAGCCAGTGGTGGCGTATGTTTATGAAACATAATATCATTCAAAATAGTTTTCACAAGTGTGTTATTTTTTAGTATTATACGTTGCGGTAAAATTGTTTATTATCATATAGTTTATATTTCAAATTTAAGTCTTACGCTGCCAGGAATATTAGCATTTGAATAAATTTATTATTATTATTGGATGAGCGAAGCGAAGACTTCAATTTCACTGACCCTCAAAAAATTTAGCTCGGGTGTTTTTTTTTTTTTTGTTTTTTGTTTGTTTGTTTTTCTGTCTGTTTGTTAACTCTCTACCAGGCAAACGGCATATTCGATCTTGATGAAAATTTGAGGGGACCTTCGAAATCTCTAAACTTAGAGGTGTATTGTTTTTGGGTACAATCGAAGAAATATTTCTCATGAATATCGTACTTTTACGATTTTTTTCGATTTTTAGTGCGATATTTTCGTGACATTTAGGCCGATCCTGACCAAACGGGTGGGGCTTACACGTTCATATTATACATGGACATTAAGGTTATGGTGATGTAGTACCTTTTGAAAGAAAAAGTTGAAAAAGTTAGCCGGATTCATAGAAATAAGCTTTGAATATAAGTTTTTTGATTTGTATGCGATATTTTCGTGCCATTTGGCCAATTCTGACCAAACGGGTGGGGCTACAACGTTCATATTATACATGGACATTCAGGTTATGGTGATAAAGTACCTTTTGAAAGAAAAAGTTGACAAAGTTACCCAGAATCCATAGAAATAAAGCTTTTAATATAAGTTTGTAACGGTAAATAATAACAAATTGAAAGTAACAATAGAAACTTGACAACAATCACCTACAATGCGTGGGAAGCAAAACAAAGCAACAAGCACTCGCAAAAGTAAAGATATCCCACGCAGACTAAAACTTTAAAAAAAGCTCATCCATCAACGCGGCGGGACTTGAGCGTTTTCCTAGTTTATTATTTATTATTATTTTTATTTTATATTTTTAAATTTTTTATTTTATTTTATTTCGCCACGACGAATATATTTTATTGTGTTTTGACTTTTTCCCATACAAATGTGTACCAAAGAGGCCATGTTCTAATCTTATCTGTTTTTTTCTGAGGATAGCCCACACAGTTTGGGCTGATATGTCGAATGACAATCAAATATTTAAGAAGGAGCGAAATGTCCCGGTGTTGAATTTGAATCATATTATAATTTATATTGTAAATACTTCTAATAATTTCGAAAGAGTTTTAAAAGCGCTGCTTTAAAAAGTTTTTGCTCTTGTATCTATTATCTTTCGTATCGTATCGTACAGGGTTGGCTTGGTCCGCTTTAACAAAATTGAAGTCCCCCCTTGAAAATTAGTGTGTAAACTCTATTAGGACCTATACGAATTTGTTTTTAGATATCTTTTCAGTTTTCTTGTGGTCTAACCCAAACTGTTTCCGAGTGAGTGTCATGCATGTTGTTCACAACTCGGTGAGTTCGTATCCTGTCATATCACGGATTACGAGGAATGTTTTACTATTACGTGAGTTTATTTATAATTGTTACCTTTCTACTCGCAGCCCAAGGTAGTCGTTCATATCCTTGCAAGATGTGTTGCAGTGAGTTATAGTCATTTAGTTTTAATTCTCCTAAAAAGTAAATAAATGCAAAAAAGTAAAATTTGTAAGGTTTAGGTTAATTATTGGTTGGTGGGGTTAGTGGATAGTCTATAATTACGATTTTTATTTATTTTTATTTTTATTTAATACATCGTTACAATGTACGTATGTGTGTCGTATGTGTATGTGTGTGTGTGTATACGAACGTAGTCTACTCCTTGTTAGGATCACATTCAGGAGACGTTATTAATAAGGGCAAGATTAAATGGTAAATAAAACTTATGAATTTCGTTGAATTAAATTCCTAATTTCGTGTTAAAAATGGACAAAAATATGCATATTTTGGTAAATAAAGTACCAATTTTGGTAAAATATTAGATCTTAAAAGCAATACTTTACTTTAATACAGCGTTAGGAGCGGACTTACAATATTGATGCAGTGTGTGTCAGTTAAAAATGCAAATTTAATAACGTTAATTTTCTAATTCAATACGATGAAATTAATATTTCTTCAGTTGCATTACAAATGCTTTGGACAAGGTGCCATTACGCGTAATTTCACAAATTTGTATTGACAATAAATAGAGTTTTCAGTGAATAATACAGATATATTTGTATTTTTTGCACTTAAAAATCATTAATTTCGGTATAAAAACCAATTTTATCTCAATTTCGGTATAAAAAACAAATTTCTCCCAATTTCGTTGTAAAAGCTATTATACCGCCACTTACGAAAAATGCGGGGCTCTAGTTATTAATCAAGAGTGAATGTGCTAGTGTGTCAACACAAAACCAATACCAAATCGTATCAATAGCATCTTGGATACAATTCTTGAGTGACTTCATTGTCTCCCAGGGAGGTCAATCTAGGTGTAGGACTGTTCGGCTCGTTATAAATAATAGTTCACATTTGTGCTTTAAGATAAAGGCGCATGATGTCACCTCAAAGATTAGACCAAGATAGCGTTTTGACTTAAATCTTGCATTAGTAGTTGCGTGAATAAATTGTATAAAATTGTGTATTAATTGTAATAATTGTCCAAATAAACATAATTGAATGCAATGATTTTTAAAGGATGCTGCATTCATTTGTAGCAAGCTAGATCAAAACAGATGGTGAAAATATGAAATGTAATGCAGTGTTGTATGAATTAAGAAAACACCTCAAGCCATAAGTAGTGAGTAGTGAGTCTTATCAAAATGCATTCATTGGATTTAAGTGTAAAAGTAACAATATTAACTTGAAAATTATTAACATTATTTGTGTGCACGTTAGTATCCTTACATTGATGTTTTATATATTTATTTTTTGTTTATATTCATTGATTTTTATTATATAATGTCAACTTAAATAAATACACACGTGAGTAATATGCACGTCAACTGATGTTTATCTAAGGTCTACTATTTTGAATTACCATAGTTAAGTATGTAAGATATTAGTGGTTTAAACTAGTGCTCCTGTTCCCGATAGTTTCAGAAGATTATTGCTTTCGATGCTAAACTTCCGCTGATGGTGGAGGTGCCGGGTCTAGGGTGTATTAAAATGTTTCTTGCGAGAAGTCGATTAATCGAATGTTTCTAATTCTATTGCTAGTAGATAAACTATGCACGATGTTACATATATCTTGGTTTTATAGAAATCAATCCAGAAATTACAAAATCCATCCCAGCGGGGTATCGAACCCCGGTCTCTCAATTGCCGGTCGAGTGCTTTACCCCTAAGCTACCGGGACGGTTAACTTTAAGCCATCTGGATTGTTGGTTCATTGTAGATCTGAATAGATTGGAACAACGGGGTATACCCCGCTGGGATAATTTTTTTTAATTTCTGGATTGATTTCTATAAAATCAATTACACCTACGGGAGAGTTTCCCGATTAATGAAATTGAGATATTTTTGGTGTTTGGAATATTAATATAATAATAGTGTTATCAGAAGTGCTGTACCTTTCAATGGGTAACCCGAGGTAGTCATTCACATTCATGCTTCATAACTCATGGTATCTAGTGATGGTTCCTGCACTCGAGACCGCGACCTGTAAGCAGAAGAGCCGGACACTCAGTGGCTGACAGAGACATGTGTTGTAAGGCACGATAGTAGGCGGGCAGGTGGGTGGATAGACTGAGCTACACTTAAACTTCGTTATCATTTAAAGCGCTCTTATCTACCGAAACACAGTTTATGTTATAGGACACATTTGGCAGTTAGCAAATAGCTTTTCGCTCGGCCAAGAAGCATCCGACGTATATGAAACTTTGCAAAGTTGTCAATAAAGCAAACATAGACAGCCCTACGGTCACAGATTTTCAAAATGTTGTCTTCATCAGCCAGCAAAAAAATATGAATAATATAGTATATTTAGGAGTTTTTAACAAAATCTAAATTCGTGAAAAACTAATTTATTTTTTATAAATTATTTTAACACAATGTTTAGAAATGTGTGACTATAGAGCCTAATATTTCCACTTTCGTGACATACGTTCAAAATAAACAGCAATTTGACTAAAACGCATGTTCTATATTCTCTTAAAAAAGCAAATAAGAAATAACTTACGTTATAATGACACCCTAATCATTCAACTTACTTTAGTGGAGATGACGATGTATATAAAGATTAGATCTTCCTGGGGTGCTAGCCCCGCCCTCTTACCATCAAGGTCACCAAAAACATTCCGTATCATCCAATTGTTGAAGGTAAATGTCAACAAAACACAAAACAGGCATGTCAATCTCAGGTCATGATCGGTTTTTATCGTGGGGCATGACACGCACGGAAATAAAAGTGAACCATGTAGCGCTTGTGAATTGTTTGTAAATTTTTTGATTTTTCTCCTTTTATACTAGGGAAACGCCAAAGTCGTTGTTAAACGAGTGAGTGAGCCATGTGTTAAGTACCCGATTACATTACTTTTCTTCCCCCTACCTTGGGCCTACCTAGCCTATCATAGGCTAGAGAGGCGCATTATGACCTTACAGTTGACGCGCCCGTCCCCGTATACCAACTAAACTTTAAAAACTATTATTTATACGAATATAATTATCAAACTTAAATGCAAATGTTCCCGGGTACTCACCACATGACTCGCTCACTCGTCTCACTACGACTTTGGCGTTTCCCTATAGTCTAGTTGGCTAAGGCGCCCTTGTAGCCGAAATGTGAAAGAAGTGAGTTCAATTCCCTGGTCGGGAAAGATTTTGTAATTTCTAGATTGTATTTCAAAAATAATTGAACATGATTTGAAATGCATAATATAACGCAGTGTTGTCCATCATCTGTGGCAATAGGGCCTACTATGGTAAACATAGCCAGTACGAAATACGTGAAAATATTGCAAGGTTTACTCAATCTACGAGCGAATTTTGTGGGTACCTTGACGTGCAACATTCGACAGACCTTGCATGGGCACGGCATTTCACGGCCAGGCGAATAATAAACAAAAAATATATTTTCAAAATCTAAAACATTGTACCCGATTACATTACTTTTCTTCCCCCTACCTTAGGCCTACCTAGCCTATCATAGGCTAGAGAGGCGCATTATGACCTTACAGTTGACGCGCCCGTCCCCGTATGCCAACTAAACTTTAAAAAACTATTATTTATACGAATATAATTATCAAACTTAAATGCATATGTTCCCGGGTACTCACCACATGACTCTCTCACTCGTCTAACTACGACTTTGGCGTTTCCCTGGTCTAGTTGGCTAAAGCGCCCTTATAGCCGAAATATGGGAGACGTGGGTTCAATCCCCTGGTCGGGAAAGATTTTGTAATTTTGAGATTGTATTTAAAAAATTATTAAACATGTTTTGAAATGCATATAACGCAGTGAAGTCCATCATCTGTGGCAATAGGGCCTACTATGGTAAACATAGCCAGTACGAAATACGTGAAAACATTGCAAGGTTTACTCAATCTACGAGCGGAATTTGGGGGTACTTTGACTTAAAACATTCGACAGACCTTGAATGGACACGGCATTTCACTGCCAGGTAAATAAAAAACAAAAAATATCTTTTCAAAATCTAAAACATTGTCGTTAAAATAATTTCATAACATTGGAAGTCTATTTTTCAGTTTATTATTTCTTGTATGTTTAAATCGCAATGAATCTTGCTGATTTTGTTAGCAGTTCTCAATAAACTCGTACCGGATGTCCGTTTAAAATTTCAGCGCAATCTGTTCAGCGATTCGGCTGATTTTTAACGTACACACACACACACACACACACACACGCACGCAGAAAAACAATAAGGGCCGTTTAAGTCGAATGGAAATCACTACGTTCGCTACGCTCACTCGTTCAATTATTTTAAGGTTGTTTTTATTTTATAATGTAGTTTTAAGTAGTATAACTTATGCATTGATAGTTATACACTTTGTGATTGGGCAACGTCATGGCCCTTTTCTAACGTTCATGGAGTTTTATAACCTTAATATCACTTAATGTTCAATTTTAGAAATAAATAAATATAAATAATTACAGATTCTTCTAACCTGACATTTACATTGTTTGTGACGGTAATCTCGAACCGTAATCACTACTTGGATCTTGGACCTACGAACAGGTGGGATGGAACAGACTACGTCTACTACGTGTCAGTCTTGTGTACCCTCTTCTCGAGCAACATTACCTTGAATCACCCACCCGTCATATAAATTATTCTCGTTAAAACTTTGAGACGTCTAGGCCAACAAAAATAAAACTCTTTTCAAAGAATTAATCCAATTATTTCAGTGTTGTCATTTTCCTCACTGTTTATCCACTAACCACAAACTGCCCTTGCTACTACTTTTATAATAAATTACATGTCATTCTAGCTGACGTAAGCTTTGCCATTGATGGTAAATCAATACTTTACATGTCTAATAAAATGAAAACGTCAACATTTCATATGCCAAGCAGAATGTATTATCAATATTGCTACCGATGGATTGTAAGCCGTGGGCGGTTAAAGTCTGAGTGCTCAACATTGTGACCGACGTCTGACGGTCATTGATTGAGACAATAAAGTTTCTATTGAGAAACGATGAATGTCTGACTAGTTAATGAGGAACGGCCGGTGTTGAGTAAATATCTGTGGCGCGTGTTGCAATGCCGGGTCAGGGTTGCAAAGAACACACGTTATGAAATGGTTGAGTATCGATGTTGTGCTTTTCCACTTAGTTATTTTCTATCTATTCCGTATTCCAAGACAGCTGTAAAATTATGTTGGTTATCTTTAAACGTCGATATTTCATAACGTTTTATACTCATTAAAATCTTTTATTGCGTTTAACTTAAATTTTTCGGTTATCTGTATTTCATCTTTGTTGAAAACCCACATTTAATTACCGTAAGTGGTTTATCATAGCAACATAGTGCTCTTTAAAATAGCATTGGCAATGAATTAATTATTATAACGTACTTCTATTCTACTATTCTTCTATTATTATTATTATTCTATTTACTTCTTCTAGTACACACCGATTGGGATTGAAAAAGTGTTGTTTAAATTGTAAATGCACCTAGAAAAACGTAAAAATGAAAAAAGAATAAAACACCTGTGCAGCTATTTTACCTCTTACCATAAGCAATGACACTAATGAAAATGTATTTATTCTTATTTCTAACATTACAATAAATATATTTTCATACCCAAAACACATATCCTACAGAAAGTAAAAATATTGTATAATATGTACAATCATTGTGCTTATAAATGAAGTGTAATTTTCTGGTTTAAGTAGGGACAACGTTTTGTTTAAACATTGCAGGGGGTCTATTTACTAAGAGACAATAGTCGACCGAAATGACAACCTTAGTGACAATAGTCACGCATCTGACTGCAGCTATACAAGCTTATATTATGCTGTGTATTGGCAACAATTACACATTTATTATTTTTAATGCTGTTTGCCAATGTTTACTACGTAATTAACAACTATATAAAGCAAATGTAATTACTATTTAATTTGGTATGATGAAAATTCGAGGTTGCAGTTCTCACTTGCTCTTCTCACTAAAGTTGTCGTTTCGGTCGACTATTGTTGCTTGTCGCTGTCGCTGTCACTTTTAGTAAATAGATAAATAGACCCCCAGAAGTGTACAAATCTAATGTGTGATAAGATGTCCTGTAAATAAGGCATGTACACAACTTCAACAATATCAATAGGAAGCATCAACAAGCAATGCGTGTATGCGTTCTTTACTCGCGCATCGAGCAACTCATTACACGCATACCAACAACCGTGGCTTTTTTTGTCTATTGTCCCAGTAATTCAGACAAACAGCCGTAACTGATAGTGTGGTGGTGACATTAATTTGAGACAAGCAAGTCATTAGGAGTGGATATCGCGGGATTCGATCTACGTTATGTAAATCATTACGTCCAAGGTATGTAGATTACAGGTTGTCAAAACATGGGTTTATTTCCAAACAAAAAATAATCACTTTTGTTTTTATTTTGTGAACTGTGAGAAAATGAGAAGTCAATGGTCTCTTGTTCTGACATGTCCTGACCCGCGAATTTGTTGCGGTAGAGACAAAATAGATAACGAATAGTTTATGAATGCCCTCTAAAGGATTAGAGAATAGTCAATGTGAATCTTGATTAGTTTTAAAGAGAATGTAAAGTTATTTCGATGTGCGTTTAAGAGGAGATCTTTGCCAAAATATGCTTGCATATGTTTATGTTTATGTTTATTAGGTTTAAGGGCGCGTCAACCGTTAGGTCATATTGCGCCTCCTGTGATAATGTAGTTTATTAGTAAGGCTATAACTATATATTTTCCAAAGGGGAGGAACGTAAGGTATGACGTGGGGATACGCGGGATGGACAAGCTTGTGCGGGTCAGAACCAGCCACAAGAAAGGGGAGGGCAGGGGAGTAGGTGGCCGGGGGCAAGGGGCCGGGGCGGGATCATGGCCGGGGTCGGGTCGGGGGGGGCCTGTGGTCTGTGGCGAAATCAGGCCGGGCTCAGGCAAAGGACAGAGGGAAAGGGAGGGCAGGGGTTGGTGGTTCCCCCACGTCGTGGTCGTCTTCGTCTGTGTCATCGTCCGTGTTGTCATTGTCGTCGTCGTCGGGGAAGGTTGTCAAAGGGAAGGGGAATGTTCCCTAACGACGACCGCCAGAGCTCGCCTCTAGATTCGGGGAGTAATATACTCCCCTCTTGCTAGCTGATGTTTGAAAGGTGGACTTTTCTCTCGAATCGCCTTGTACGATTAGCAGAGCCATGCTCTGGGCCAATTCTACCCCGGACCCAGACGAGGTATAATATGCTTGCAATGCAAATTTTGCTAACTTCATGTACCATTTTTACCCGAACTATTAAATTAATTTGGCAACAATTTTGAGGGTGTGTTCAGGAGCATGTTGTACACAAACCCTAGCTAAACTAATCCCCTACATAAAAAATGTTCATAAAAATTTAAAAGTAATAAAATCATGCAAAAGTACGAATTCTTATGAAAAATTCACTTATAAAAACTTGATGTAAAAAAAAAAACAATGAGTTAATCAAATTTGTTTTACAAGATGTTGTGTATAGTAACACATCGAATACAACCTGAAAATTGTAGCCAAATCGGTCAAGTTGTTTTGGAGAAAAGGGTCCATATGTCAAAATTATATTATTCTGAGAAAAAAAACGGATTACAGCTGAAACATGCTTATTACGAAGTGTGGTTGCTATGACTATCAACAAATAACAATCAAACATTAAAAAATATAAATTAAGCATAATGGTTAGTCAGATCTAAATGTAATAAAGTTTTCAACACTCGGATATTGTCATAGAATGATAATATACAAAAATATGAAGATCCAAATTTGAAAGGTTTAACCGGTACCACCAAAATTAAATCTGCAAGAAATTGCTATTAGGAAATAGAGTTATTATAGTGGATGTGAATTGAATATCCGAGGGCACTGTAAGAAAAAAACCTTGGAAAATACTATTAGTAAGGATTGGCGGTGGGGAGTAACGAACCCATGACCTTCCGACTAGGGGTTAAAAGTGTTACAAATGAACTACCACCAACAAGAGCAGCAGTCTGTAAATAGCAAGTGATAAATGAAAGAGGGCATGAGCATGATTCATTACCTACACTTGTCCCGTCGTGGGACAAGTAAACTATCCAGATATAAATCTAACGGAAAAGGTCTTTAAAAAGGTCAATGGTACTTATGTAGGACAGTAGTCACGTGACTGCAATGTGAATGCTACAAGGCATAGTTCCCAGTTTGCGTCCTTATCTGTGGTTCGTGTTAGCAATCATATGGTTTTATACAGATAGAAATATATTATGGAGATGCCGGATCAAACTTGTTATTTTAAAGTGGAAGAATTAATTAATTAATTTAATGTCGCTCATTAGCGTCGTATTTTAAAATAATAACCTACCCTTCAAAGAAAAGTGATGACGTGAAAGGTAATCAAGAATCAATTGTCAAAAGTTCCTTAACGAGGATATGTCAAACTTCCATTTTTAATGGACGAAAATGGAGGAGGTGAGGGTTTGAGTAATTATTAATTATATTCCTGTTTAGATAGGTTTTTTGAACTCGTGTTTTCTAAAGTTTATGAAAAAATTGCAGCATTCGTTTCAAAACTGTCGCTAATGGTGGAGGTGCCGGGTCTAGGGTGTCATATTAGAAGTATATTGTGATTAATAAATAAAATAAATTCATTTCAAAAACTATTTGAAGAACACAAAAGGAACTTAATAAATCGATTTTTTCTAGTTCTATTCCTGTCCAGAGTGGTTTAAAATAGTGTTTTGACAGTTTCAGAAGAAATTATTGCTTTCGATGCAAAACTTTCGCTAATGGTGGAGGTGCCGGGTCTAGGGTGTCGTATTAAAATTATTTTGTCAGAAGTCGATTATTAGGGGTTTCTAGTTCTATTCCTGTTCATAATGGTGTAACAGAGTGTTTCTAAATAAATAGTCGCATTGCATGCACAACTATTGCATTTTAAAGCTGCCTTAATGTGTCCAGTTGTTTGCGTTATAATTATTTTATTTTTAAATATTTAAATTTTCTATCAATAATATTTTCAACTCACTGAACGCATCATCATTAATTTATCATGGAGTTTAAATATGCAGCTCCATGGATTAATAAGTTAACAGAAAATCTTAATCGCAAATTTGTATTGTGTACTCCTGTGTTTTACTCGTTATATTATCAAACCATCAATGTGATCGAAATGTACAAAAGCTCTGAACTACAGAGTTTGTTTAAGCACGGAAATATGTCATCTGTCAATGGAGTTCAAATAGTATTCTTTAAACTCCATAATCTGCCAACCCAGTTCCGTATTTTTCAATGAATTTTAAATTTCTAAATACAAACATGACATGTTCAGAGATTGGATTTATTCCTCGATTACGTGTGCACATAACAAGCTGCTGAAGTTCCAAACCTATTTTTCTAATTTGTGAAATATTTTATAAAATTAATAAGAAAATAAATAAAGTAAGGAAGTATCGTATTTTTTATTTGTTATTCCTTTTAATTTTGTAGCAAGTTCGGTTTTCCGTAAAGTGAAGCCAAGCTTATACATATACAAATATAAACTGAAAGTTTTTCACATAATTTGGGTGGGAAAATGTCGTGACGTCATCTCTCAAAACACAATTCAACCAATCATGTAACGAGTAATTTTATTACAAGTTTTTACTCATTATTCCACTGTGTCTATCATATTTCAAATAAATGTTGTTTCAACCTGACGTTATCTGTGTTAATGAGCTCTAGGTAATGATTTTAACTGCCTTATCTAGGACGAGGGATATAATTCATTATTGCTGTTGTTATGAGAGATTACGTCATCAGCGTTTTAACCATAAACGCGCGGGAGAAAGAAAACTTGAGACTTTGCATCACAATAGAGGGTGTGCATACAATATTGAATTGAATTACTTTAAATTGATGTAGAATGAATATGAAATTAATACATTTATGTTCGGTAAACTTAAACTTATATTGAGAACTCGTGGGACGTCCCCTACTGAGCCACTGATACCCGTGACTCTTTTGAAGAACCGTGACTTCCCGGAACACAATCTCTGACAACCTAATCTTAGTGTGATCCGCGCCATCTATTATTTAAGTTTGGAACTATAAGGGGCCACGGTCGCACATTAAGCTCACACGCTCGCGTCAATATTTGATGCGATCTGGAAGTGGGTTAAGTGACAACATTAAAGGCAGGCTGTCACGATGAGGTCTGACATAGACAGCCACTCGATGACAATGCGGAATCGAGAACTTCAGTGCCCTTAATATTATATGAATGCTTTGTTTGCGACATGGATGGGTGTTCGAACACTAGCGTTTCTTATGGTTTGTTAGAAGGTGTAAGCAGCATTGAAATAATGATGGCGGTTTGGTTCCAGTTTAAATCACAGATTATTTTAATGGCCGTAATTCGTCCGGGTGTGGTGTGCAGACTTTACGGGACTCGGATTCGGGAGGTCCAGGATTCAAATCCCATCGTGACCAACTATCCTGACTGAAGGTTTTTTCATAAGTTTTTCTTAGTCTAATGCAAGGGATTGAGCCTTCTTAAACAGCCCTCGGACACCCCTGCTCAATTGTCCTTTACAGATGTGTATTAGAGGTACTCATAATAGACCTCGGCTGTTACTTTTCCAATGTGATCAGGGTAGCAGGAGTAGAGTGGAAGACCCACTAGTGTCCGGGCTGAGTCCACTCTATATGGTATGGGACTCTCATGGGTGTGAGGGTTTTGAGTAGGGATGCACACGATAATCGATACTGGATAAAATCTCGATAATCGGTAGTCAAAAAGTCATTATCGATCATCGAACTATAAATAATTGGTTGAAAAGGATCCCACACATGGAATTCGCGTTTCCCGCTTGAGCAAGCAGAGATAGGTTACAAGGTGACTTACCCGAGATTTATGTTAGGGAGTGAACCTAGCTGATAGCGGAAGGCAAAAACAAAGGCAACACAGACAGGACGAGGCAGCGAGGTGGCGTGAGATTGTATTGTTTTGAATTTTAAGTACCACATTTGAGATTCCATCTATGTCGGAACGAGTTTTATTTTTTTATTTTGATACTATCGATAGTGACATAATCATTTGGGTTAATCGATAATGAAAGAAGTATCGATGTGCATCCCTAGTATTGAGTAATAGTCACGTCGGAGTGGAGGTAACCAGCCTTTAGATTCTGTTCCACGAGGTTGACGCAATTGGGCCAGTGTAACAGAAAATCTTTACGCCTGGCTGGATCATTATTACTTACACCCGCGTTTGCTCGAGGCTCCGGGTTTTTGCCTAGCAGCGTGTGTGTGTTATTAAAGATGCGCCAGACGTAAAATTATTTATTACACCGGTCTTTGAGGTGTCGGATCGCGGGTATAACTCCGGCACTAGTATCCGAGCGTATTAGCGTCAACGACTCCTACGTTCACCACAGTAGAAATTAAAATAATACTGAAGATTATGAAAATGAAATGTCCGTAATTCGTATCTAAGGGTCATCGCAGCCTAACTCGCAACCTTTCCGTGATTTGACCTGTATGTGGGGTAGTAGTTTATTCCCCGTAACAAGTAACGAGCTATTCCCCTTTCCCAACTTTCTTATTAGCACATAATAAGGGTGTCCGGTTTGTGGGCTGGAGTGTCCGCAGTCTCGGATCGCCCGTGGCTGGATCTGTTCAGCACTGGCCTGCAATGTTGTGTGGGTTCATCCCTCTCTCCCCTAGGTTACGTTCATAATCATTCATAAATCACCCCTCATAGCCCCTATTCTTCGTTAGCGAAAATTCGCAATAGTATGACACGTTAAGCCAAAATTCATTAATTCATTCGTATGAAGTCCGTTCATCATACTTAAAAGCATGGCAATCTTCCTAAGGACGTCAAAACACAACCAATCAATCAATCAATCAATCACGGCAATCATGCTGAGATTGACTTTCTAATACCCCTGAGAAAACTAACTTATTTGTGGTAACGTAATCGTTAATCGACATTGACATCGCTGTGGACACAGACAGGAAATAAAACCCACTTGCTAATATGGGAAAAATCAAATATGACGGAAATTTTCAATTTCAATTTTAATTTATTACTTTATATTCGATTCAATCCACGTTTTTAGGTCATATTATTATATTTTTACGGAGCAAAGCTAGGCCTATATACATTACATTCCTGCACTATTCGATCATCTGTGCCACATCTCATGATTAAAACTGATAAAAAATTGTTGTTTTTATTTACCTTGACCCTCGACAGAAGGTGATGCAGAATGTTTTTGATGACCATTAGGGTGAGGGTGTTAGCATTTAAAACAACCCGGCACCTCCACCAAGGAGTCGTGAATGCTGGAGGAGTAGCTAGCTAGAGTGTCCCGTGTTCAAACCAGGTTTATGACAGACATTTTGTAACTTCTGAAATGGACTTGGAAACCATTAAAAAATTGATATATACTAAAGGTATAAAGTATGCAAACTTTAAAGCCTATTATAGCAACGATAAAAAATGAGTGACGGTGAAATGATTTCCCGGACTAAGATAGTTATAAATATATAGGTACTTTTAAATTAGAAGTTATCATTAATTAAACTACTTATCTGCAAGAAATAGTTATGAATAATATCATCATTAATAAATTAAAATATAAAGCAATTCGGATTGCTCTCTTATTTTTAGAATTGTTTATATTTATTTTATAATATGTATTATCTTTATTTATTTTATTTTAATAACTTCCGCCTATAGTTTCTGAGCATGCCACAACTATATCGCGTATTTTGGTATATGACATGTACTTCATATTGTTTTATTATTAATTTAAATGAAATCGCTAATGTATAAATTGCAAGATATACTTGGGTGTTAGTTTATACATACACTGCATGAGTCAATAGTAGGGTTTGCCTTTTTTACCTTACTTTTAAATATTTTTTCTTGGTGAATACAAATAAGTATATAACTTACCTAGGATGCCCTTTGTTCCTCTAATGTTCATTACCCACTATTAAATTCATTAAATGAATATAGCAGACACGCGACTTTATCTGACCCTACGCGGCACTACACCCATCTCAGTCACTTTAGTCACTAGTGTCACCAGAGAGTCACTCGCGTCACTGAACTAGGTGTCCAACGTGGTCAACCGCCACCCTCTAAACCATATGGTCAACTGACACTCCGGCCGTCAATCAATGGCGAGCATCGATTCGTGACGTCGTACGTGGACTCTAGGACAACCATTCGAAATATTATTTCGAATGTCCTAGATAGCTCCACTATAATAATTGTCTAGCTAGGACATACATTCGAGTTTACATCATAATCTTACACTTTTGTAAACGGTGACTTTGAATTGCCGTCCTAGCAACGAGGCAAATTATAAACTATAAAGTTGTTACGAATTAGCCTTGTTGATTTTGGTCTTGTTCGCGAGTGTATAATCGTGTCCAGCTTGATTGATCGGTATTTCCTATTAAAAATGCCGGTCTCCAGTTAGTTAACAGTTCGCTGCTCATCAATGTTGTCGGCGCCTACAGGGTTATATTGGTCTCCTTTAAATTTAATGTCCCCTACTGAAAATCAGTTAATATGTGACTGAGTGGGTAGACTCTAAATACGATTTTTCAATTTATTTATTTTTTATTTATTTATTTATTTATAATTATGTTTTCGCTTGTGCTTATACTATTACAACAGTAAAAAAAAATCAATTTTTATCGACATCAAAACCAATAGAAAATAATTTGTCAATTTTCCAAATTTTATCTTTTGAATTAATGTTTTCAGACCATTTTATGTATCAGTAGCATAATATGTAATTTTCATGTATCAGTACTACTTTGTTTATCATAAACATAAATTCATGTAAAATTTTAAATTTGTATTTAAAACTTAACTCTCGATGGCACCGTTGTTATCTTGAACGTAATAATATTGAGCCAAACCCATTTCATTTAACTGGTCTATTTCCAGCTTGTTGGATGAGCGTAGAGAAGATTCCATTTCACTACACTGGAGAAAAAAATCCGGAATGATTTTCTTTTTTTTCTGTTTGTATTATTGTGTGTCTGTTAGCACGATTCCGGCTAAACCGATACTCCAATTGCGATGAAATTTTATGGAGGCCTTCGAAATCTCTGAACCAAGAACTGCCACGTTTTTGAGCGCAATCAAAAAATTATTTCTCATTAAAATCGCAATTTTACGATTTTTTCGATTTTTACAAAATTTCTTCTGCTTATAACACCTACATGCTTTATCCGATTTTAATGATTTTTTCACAGAACATTAATTTTATGAATTTAGGTATTCGTGTGAAATTTGAGCGCAATCAAAAAACTATTTCTCATGAAAATCGAAATTTTACGTTTTTTTCCTTTTTTTAAAACAATTCTTTGACTTATAACACCTGTATGCTTTATCCTATTGTAATGATTTTTTCACAGAACCTTAATTTTATGAATTAATATATTCATCTAAAATTTGTGAGCAATCGAATAATTATTTCTTGTGAAAATTTCAATATTACGATTTTTTCCTTTTTTAAATTACGATTAATTAAAAAAAAAAAAAATTAAGTTAATCTTCAAACTCAGTAATGATTTTTCGCAGAACGACAGAAAATCCGCATAACACATGGCAGCTCAATGCACCAATTACGCTCATCCAACAACGCGGCGGGACTTAAGCGTTTTCCTAGTAATAATGGCACAGGGTGACAAGAGGTGCATTATTTTTAGATTTCATAAATATAACGAATTAAAAGGATATATTCATTGTGAATCACTTTCGGTTTGGTTTGCTCAAACCACGGGGGGGGGGGGGGGGGCTAGGCCAGAAACTCCCAGTAGTAGTTAAACCATAGATTTTAAAAAAATAGTGAATCTCCATGGTTAAACCATGGACTAACTAACATTTAAACTTCGCAAGACTTGGATTCGTTATATTTCTTTGATGTTAACTTCTTTGTAACAAAACCTGTTTATTTGTGGTTGTTGTTTATATTATTGATTGTCACCTGTCACTTTTACTTTTCAATGTGATATTGGTTGACAAAGAGTGTTTAAATACGTATTGAAACAGCACAAATCAGCCATTCAATGCTGTGTTTACTTGTAACAGTATTATTAGTCGCTGTATCACGAGTGTCAGCTCGGGATTATTGCAAGTTGAGTTGTGATGGCAAGAAACACACATTGTGCGCATACCCCATGGTAAATAGGCTACACTGGACGTGTCTGAAGGTTATTCTTAGGGTATGACTAGGATCGGAAGACAGATAGGCCTGATGGGTGACCTCGACTTCCTCACCGACTCCTGCAGCAACCATCGTCCATACCACCCAACCTGTTTACAGGCGAATCGCTCTCGTCGTACTGTGTGGCAGGATGATAGAGGGGTTGACAATGCGCCAAGGGTCGTCGGCTCAAATCTCCGTCGAGGTGTTCTTTTTTAAATCTATTCTTTATGCAAAACTCCTTTTCGGGTGAAAGTCCTTTATATTTTAAATAGAAACGTTAAGAAGTTTTGTAGTTTTTTGTGTGTATTTTTTTAAGTCCACTATATTGCATATTTACCTAACATTAAACAATAGTTAATAATAATTATGTTATTGATTGCACAGCAACCATGGGTAACTTGGTTTGACACCGCCCCCAACCACGTGACACGCCAACTACCCGTATCGACCTTATAGGTCACCCATCAAGGTCTAACGAACGACTAATTAAGATCCAGGTCTAGGTCTAGGTCTAACTCAATGTTAATTAACGTGCTATACTACCCTATATCTATAGAAGGCCGAGACTATAGTGGTGAGCTACCTGTCAGGCAACGACAATAGGCTTAGGTGTGCACTCGGGGTTCCTTTGCAAAGTAGGCCTATTTGCATGATAAAAACTATTTGTGCATTCAGCAAAAACAATTAATTTCAAACATAACTTAAAGGGGCTATTAGGCCTACCCCAAAAAATTATTTTCTACCACATAGTCTATAGCATAATAGGCCTTGACCTTTTAAAAAATGATAGGCTACCTTGAAACTGTGATTTATCATGTTTTTTTTTATCACAAAATTTGTTAAAATGGGTGTTTTGGGAAATTTCTTAAATCGGCTTTAACCTGCTTTTTTGATCCACATAGATAGGCCTACCAAAGCATCGTACCAATATAAAATGGCCCATTGTAACATCGTGTCTTGAAACTGTTATCCCCATGTTATTTCTAATGGGAGATTTTTGTTGATGGGACCTAGCTCGAAAAATACCAAGTTTGACATTTTTTTTAGGGTCTTGGTGGACCCAAAAGTTTTTCTGTTAATTTCTAAATTCCTAACTAGTAAGCCTGAACGAAATATATTTTTTTAGTTAAGCTGGTGCATAACCCTTTTAGAGGAGTTGCTGAGGCTGGCGCAGAGATGAGTTTAAGCGCTCAGCAGCAATGAGCTTAACAAGAAATTAATGAATATTTAACATGTAGGTATAGACATTCAATTTTTTGTTTCTTCTCATCACGTATTTAGCCTAATTACTTTTACTAAACGCACAAACGTCTTGGCCGAGTAGAATTTGGCCGAGAGCATGGCTCTGTTAATCGATCAAAAATGCGAGAAAATATGAAAAAGTCCATCTAGTAAGAAGAGGGTATGTATCTTACTCCTAGAAACACCCTAAAGGCGAGATCTGGCCATCAACATGAGAAACTTCCCCCTATACCTCCCTTTACCCGTGACTGATTCTGCCCAGCAAGATGGTGTCCTCTCCACATCCCCTGGGCTCCGTAGGACCTTATGAGGGACTCGAACCCACGTCCCCGTGGTTCCGTACGCTCCGGACCAACACCCTAATCGTATGAGCCACCGAGGATGGCTGTTATTGGACAGCTGGAGCTGTCTAGACCATGGTGGTATATATCTTTAGGTGATTTCACTGCCAGAATTTTGTGGTCGCTTAATGCACGCAGTGCAGACGGTCGCCGACAGAATGCGCGACGTATCAGGTGGTAGTCACGTGACGTAGAACTTACAAGATGGCGGCCTTGGGGACCAATCAGACGGCTCGAATTCGAAAATTCGAACGTTCCGCCTATCGACCTAAGTGCACGGCCTTCAATAAAGTGTATACACACCGCCATCTATATAGGTATCAGAGTCGATAGAGAAGTTTAAAAAAACTTCTTTATCGACTTTGATGGTACTTGTCACGTCTCGATCCTGGCGGCGTTTGTCTGAACTGCGTGCAGTAAGCGACCACAAAAATAGCATCACCTAAAGATATACCACAATGGTCTAGACTCTCATGTTGGAACTGAGCGCTGATCTAGTTGTGTGTCTGTTCTGTTCACCAGGATACACTAGGCGCGTTGTGCGAAGCAGATTCTAACAAGAAGTGGCTGTACAGGCAAGAAGTGAAAGCGTTGTTGGACGCTCACAACACCTTTCGCAGTAAAGTTGCGCGGGGGGAGGTGAAGGGACAGCCCAAGGCGGCCAACATGATGGAATTGGTGAGTGGATGAAGATTGCACTTAGTTCAGTACAGAAGCCACGCCACTTGTTTGTTATTTGTGGGGGGAATTGGTGAGTGGATGAAGATTGCACTTAGTTCAGTACAGAAGCCACGCCACTATTGTCTGTTATTTGTGGGGGGAATTGGTGAGTGGATGAAGATTGCACTTAGTTCAGTACAGAAGCCACGCTACTTGTTTGTTATTTGTGGGGGGAATTGGTGAGTGGATGAAGATTGCACTTAGTTCAGTACAGAAGCGAGGCCACTTGTTTGTTATTTGTGATGCTAAATACAAGGAAAAACTATTTTGACTCTTAAGGAGGAAGCAGATCTCTTTCACGTTCCTCCACAAAAACTAAACTCTATTCATTCTCCTCTGCTTATAAAACTCAAATACCATACGATATAACCATGGTTAGTGAAGGAACCTTAATGACTGTCAAGGTTACACCGTCCTTACGGATGAGACGTAAAGCCGTTGGTCCCCTTGGTACTTTTCGAAAGGAGTAGGCTACGTGCCGGTATCGGGTTTCCCCTCCTCGCTTCTATTCACCCACCCTTCATCCACATCTATCGCCACTCATCATCTCGAATAGTAATATGATACGTTAAGCAATACAAATAAATCAATCAGTCAATCAATCAATCAATGGATTTTTAATTCCATACCCAACTAACTAAACAAGAATTGTAGAATAAATTTCTTGCATGTCACCCATTCCTCTTCCTTTTCCCTAATGGCTTTTGTGAGTTGTAAAACTTCTTTTTTAAATTGTCGTTTTTAGGGCGCGATATAGTGGCCTTATAGGTTTGCAACAAGTTTATAAATGTATGTATCTGTGTACATTTGGAGCGCGTCAAGACCTATGCATTTATTTGAGCTAGAAGATAATTATTAACCTGCAATATAAACGAAACTTTACAGGCATGATTCCAAAAGAACACTGCATCACTCCTTAAAATGTCATACTTTTGTGAGGGGCGTAAGTGTTCTTAAATGCTAGTTTAATCTGCCGTAAAATTTTCACATTTTACACATCGCGATAGTTTTTCATCATAAGTCTGCTATCAATTTTGAATCATCACAACGAAACCTACATACCTAAATCTTCGATTGTTTGTTAATAGAATACTACCAAAAACAAATTCATGGCGTCATTAGTTGCGAACCCACGTGTGACAGAAGTTAGTCAGATCCGTGTACATTTAGCGCGCGTCAAGACCTACATTTGTTTGAGGTAGAAGATATTAACCGATGTAAACGAAACTTTACAGGCATGAACCCAAAAAAACTTTGCATCACTCCTTAAAATTTAATATTTTTGTGAGGGTCGTAAGTGTTCTTAAATGCATGTTTGATTTACTTAATTTTTTGCTTTTGATCCGTGTTTTGCTGGTCACACTCACAGCTAAGTGAAGAAATCTCATTGTGTCTGTCAGTGTCCATAATGTTTACATATTCCTGCTCGTAAATACTTGAGTTAAGAGTATGGCCCGCTCTCTCGTTGATTGAAGGCGAGTGATGGTGGGGGGGGGGGGGGGGGCGGGGGAGATTGCATATGACTCCAGGCCTCTTAGACTTAGTGTACCATCTGGGCTTTGTCTTAAGGTGTGTTTCTGCTGTGTGCAGGGGTGTGTTTCCATTAATCAATTTCTTGGTGTATTGCAAGAGTAGGCCATGTATTAAATGTCTATTGGATAGTGTCAAGGCTTTTTGCTTTTAAATCAATATCTTATCGATATTAAAATAGTTTTCATTATTACATCCAGCGAGTATAGTCGGTTCTAAAAGGGTGGGCACGTGGCTGCGTGTGCAGTTGTTGTTCGTGTGAATATTGTAGTTGGTGATTAATGCACGTGTTATCAAAATGCAAGTCTTATCGGATATTGTATCACTTGAAGTATACTTCCTTCTTGCAATTGTTATTCTCGACGCTGCTAGTGGGCTACGTGCCATAGATTCGACCGTATGTCAGTGATTACCTTCATGCGCGACGTAAGTTTGAACGTGTAACTATCATAATATAATCTGTGCTTTCTAATTATGTCACGATTAAGAGAAAGACTTTGACTACTATATTTCGTCGATGCATGAGTAGTTCGCAATAGAAGAACATTGCTTTGTCGTAAACTACGTGAAAGTCTCTCATACTCTAAACAAATAGAACTATGGCTGAAGGATAAAAGCCTGAAACAAATTGAAGATATCGTTAACTTAGTGTACAACATCGACTGATTCAACATTATTTCCTGTTGCTTATAAGGCGAATCAAAATTTAAAAAACTCAAATGGGTAGGCCCTAGCTTATAATTCTGTGTATTCGAAAAAATTATAATTAATATTAGTTTTATTTATTATTATTTTTATTATTATTATTATTATTATTATTATTATTATTATTATTATTATTATTATTATTATTATTTAGTAGGGCCTACATCATAGATAAATCAACCGAACCGGCCGGCTCAGTTCATTTAAAATTCATCCTCACTAATTTTCTTTATAGTCTATCAGTATTATAGATTAGTTGCATGTTATGTTGCTCCACGCTCAAGCTATTGCTTATGTTAGCAACAAAACAAGGTTTACATTAACCTACACTCATAATATCATGATTCCATCACAATTTTTTTTTTTTTAAGATAATGCAATTATAAAATATGTATCCAAACAAATGTAATGTAAACTAAAATGCAAAAATAAATTTACTCTTACTCTTTACTCTTACTCTTAATCCTCTTGCTTGCGGACCCTTAATTCTCGAAAGGGAATCTCAAGTTATGGTCGCAAGAGATAGACCACGTAAAATAGAACTAAATAAAGAACAGCACCTTTGATTTATGTATTGATGTTTATTCATGTAGGCCTATGAGATTATATTCATCTAAAATATATATACATACGTGATTTTTTAATTTTTAATTTCGACGATAGAAGACGCTGCGAGTGGGCTACGTGCGACAGATATGTCCGTATGACAGTGATTACCTTCATGGAATGCTACCAATTTTGCGTGATCATAATGTGACTTACAAAAATTCATACCTTGATCATTTGAATAAAATGGCTTAAACTAATTACCGAATTTTATTCTTTATGTAACTCAACTCCTAAATAATAATCTAATCAATGGTATTTAGACATTTAAATATTTTGAACAGATCACGGATTGGCCGCATGGTCTAGCAGTGGAAGTTTGTTTACTTTTTGTTTCTTGAGTGGATACATCGCCTGTCTGGCGTTCGAGGGGTTGTCTCGAGTAAACATTCTGATAACGAGTTTTTGTTCAGATGCTATCTGTGTATAACTACGTGTGCATAAAATAATAAAGCCAGGGATCTTGACCTAATATTCCTCTGTGATAATCACCAACTTATATAAACATTCGACGAAGCCATCTGCAAGCGTCTTACGCAACACTGCATGTGCGGGATCTCCCTAGTCTATATCTGAACAGCCGATTAACGTCATCACATTCTTTATCTTGCCTCGCGACACAAATGGGCTCGGTTCTTTACTAAATTCCTTACACAACACTAACTGTGAATCCCCTGACCGTTATCACGGCAACTAGTGACGCAACGCAATAGGGCTTCCTTCATGCTGGAGATTGCGAGTTCGATACGGGTTACTGGCCACAAGTTACGATGAAATATAATTTGCAGTCGGTTCCATATAGTGATTGCAAGGCTGCGGGCTCCTTTCAGAATTTATTTTTGGTGCACTTGCTAGATGAGACTTTTTCAACACGTTTCTAAATAATTAGGACAATATTTCTGGTGCACTTGCTAGATGAGACCTTTTCAACACGTTCCTTAATAATTAGGACAATACAAGATAATCACGCGATAACCAGAGACGTGTTATGCCTCAACAATCCATATTGCTTTTAAGAGACTACGCCTGCAGAGACACTCGAGTTTGTTCTACAGTTTCATTATTTTGTATGTAATTACTTTTATTTGTTTCTCAATATTTTCAACAAGTTTTTTTTAGTACTGAAAAGCTAATGTTTATTGTCGGTTAAAGTTCCAAGTTCATTATAATATGTATGCCTTTGGATTTGATCGCGCCCTACAGTAAACGGCAGGAGGCCATTTACAGAGAAAAATCTTAACCCAAGGATGTATTAAACGTGTTATGAAATAAATTCACATTATGTTTTATTTGGGGAATCGTATCAGCAATCAACATATTTTTGTTTTCATAAAGTGTTCCTGATAAAGTTGTTTTATTTTACCTCACTAATATTTTGAGGGTGAACAGTTTTTTGTTTCATTCATATTTTGTTCAAATTCATTTGGGAAAAATTAAGTTTTATTCCGCCGCTTCCTTTGGAAACAACAAGCGTTAGTAAGTATTTTACCGAACATGCGGCGGAAAGTACAGGCGCGGGAAGGCACTGCAAGAGGTCGCGCCAGCGACCTCTTGTTTATTCTAGAAGTTAGCGGCAACAAATAAAATATGATAATGTTGTTATTTCCCGTTTTTGACAGGAATGGCACGACGAGCTGCAAGGAATTGCAAGGCGGTGGGCTTTGCAGTGCATAACTAAAGGGGACGTGTGCCGCAGGACAAGTGAGTCCAACGAATTATTTTAGTCATTCATTGGCCATTGGAGTTTGCTTATACTAATAACCCCATTTTTTAGCATTGCCATGGTTTGGAAACAAATCAGTAGGTTTTTTAGATGAAATATTAAACTGATAATGATTACATCAAGCACTAAATGACAGGGACATTCAACACAATTATTGTATCAGCTGGTAGCTACAGCTGTCTGTCGTAAATACAACAGCAAATAAATTGACCATTTGTTAGCTGAAACATATTGGTTATTTGGTAATTATCGACGTTGGACATTTGAAATACATCTCGGCAAAAATGCAAAATGTACAGGATATGTTTAATTAAACTGCTGTCTATTTTCATGGTATTTTTATGGTATGAGATCTTTTAATATTGAATTTCATCATTCATTATACATCGCCGTTTCCTACTTCTGGCAGGCCCAGCTTAGGTTTCGCAACCAAATTCTTCCACTTCTTTCTATTCTACCACAATCGTGTCTCTGCTACATCCTCCGAGCTCTCTCCTCTATTATTAGGTCTCTTGCTATGATCTCCTTCCATCTCTTCCTTGGTCTCCCTTTCTTCTTCCTCCTTCAATCCTTTTCTCATACATTCTCCTGGGCATCCTCTCTTCCGTCATTCGTTTCATATGCCCAAACCATCTCAGCCGTGTCCTTCCCATCCTGTCACCTAACTTCTCCACCCCAAGCATCTCTCTGATGTTCGTATTTCTAATTCTATCTCTTCTTGTCTTGCCCACTGTGCTCCTCAGGAATCTCATCTCCGCCGCCTGTATTTGGCTTTCTTCTCTATCACCCATAGTCCAGGTTTCTGCCGCATATGCTAGGATCGGTATGAAGTAGGTCTTGTCTTGCACTGTATGGGTATTTCCCTATCCCACACCAGGCCTTTTACACACTAGTAGAAGTTACTGGCCTTTTGTATTCTGTTGGTGATTTCCTTTTTTATCTTCCCGCTTGCCATTATTTCACTTCCTAGGTAAAACTCTCTACCACTTCCAGGGTTTCTTCTCCAATCATGATCTCTGCTGATAGTTCCTTACGTCTCCTTCTCCTGGCATAGTAACAACCTTGCTCTTGCTCACGCTTATCCTCATGCCGGCCACTTCAATGTTCCTCTTCCAGAGGTCTGTGTATCTCTGGAGTACCTCCTCATACTCTGACCACGCCACGAAATCATCGGCAAACAGCATAACCTCTACCTCCTCCGTTTCCTCCATCTTTACCTTGTTGTGTATGTCATCCATCACTATTATAAATAGCAGTGGTGACAGCACACTTCCCTGCCTCAGCCCTTTTGTTATTTGGAACCACCCTGACATTCCAAACTGTGTTTTTACACAGGTTTCACATACTATGTACATACTTCTAACTCTGTCTATCAGTCCATTGTCAACTCCTTTTCTTTCCAAGCTTTCCCACACTACATTCCTTGGCACATATTTATTTTAAGTTTTGTCATTGTGAAATATTGCACTTGAAATAAGACTTTGTTGGACAAAAGATGAGGCCTAGCTGGCCTTAATCCCGCCTAGAAAAAAAGACGTTAATTTCTCAGCCTGGAAAATACTTAAGAAAACTTTAGTTGCACCATGAAACATATATTTTTTATTTATTCAGTAGATACATGTCCACATAGACCCCAATTTTTTAGTGCTTAAAATTAACTAAACATTAAACTACATTAACGTGGAAAAATCTCTAGCCTTATAGGTTTGCATTCAATAGAATGGCAGCCTATGCATAACGTTAAAATGTTATTGTATCTAGGCCTAGCATAAACAATAAAACTGTAACTGGTTGATTTTCTTCCATTGTATCAAGTCTTTGATTGAATAACAGGAGTATTTCAATAATACATTTTTCCATTCATTCTTAAATATTGTCTAGGCCTACACCTTTGATGTGGGTTGGCAGTTTATCAATCGCCCATCAACTCTTCTATCCAAGACATTTCACATTTTTCTATAGTTTATTTTATTGGTGCATCCATAATTAGATTTGTGCCACATCTTACCTTCGCTTATCCTGGCTTGAACATGTGTGATTGTTTTAGATATGTTCAAGGACATTGGGCAAAACTATTGTTTCCTTCCTCTTACCGCCGGCACACAATTGGAAAGACTTCAAATGGATGTGGACACATGGTTTCAAGAGAATGAAACCATAAGCAGCAAAGACCTCTTGTCGTATAGTGGTAGTGCAGCCAAAGGGTAAATACAAATTTAATATTATATTATTATTATTAGTTATTTACACAGTTAAAAATTTAGCTTTCACATCTTTAATGGGTATTCACCCGCTTAACTAAAAAAAAAATCAGGACAACTAGTTATGAATTAAGAAAGTAACAGAAAAAAAAATATTTGGTCCGCCATGACCTAAATAACAATTATTGTTAAACTTGGTAGTATTTTAGCCAGGTCCCATCGGCAAACATTTTCCATATGAAATAACATGGGACCTATCTTTTTGCCCCGTCCGTGGCCTTGGAAGGATTTTGATCCAAAACGATATGCGTCATTATTGACGCCCTAGGCAGCCTTTTCTGTAAATCTGTTTTTTTTTGGTTTTGTAATTTGAGCAAGAGGTTCAGTCAAAATATGCTGATTTCCAAGAAGAGGTGTGATTTTGGAATGCATATTTTTGCGTATTTGAGTGTAGATTTGTACACAGTTTCGTGTATCTATGTGGAACAAAAAATTAGCAGGTTAAAGCCGATTTAAAAAATTCTCTAAAACGCCAATTTTCGCAAATTTCAAGATCAAAAAACTACAAAAAATCGTGCAAAATCTAAGTTAGAAGATATATTTTTTTAAACTGTCATTTAAGTGTAGTATTATGCTATAAAGTATGTGGTAAATAATAATTTTTGCGGGTAATATCCCCTTTAAGGCGAGGATTTGGGGGACAGTGTTCTGTTGGTACTATATTGGTTCCAAATGCGCTATTGTAATGAAGAAGAGAAGAACATCACAAGGTGTTATCAATTCAATTTATGTAGGTGTTGCCAAATGTTTTTGGTAGGAAACAGCTATCAGTTTAATTGTCTATGTGGATAAAATGAACAAAGTTTTCCAGAGGGCCAATTTCCTAACAAAAAGGACAGCTGTTGATCGACAGTGACAACTTTGTAACTAGCATGTCAAGCTCAGCGCGGTAGTCTTGACGTTCCCGCGTGCCACTGACAAATGTTAGCTATGTAGTTCTATTTGATAAGTTGTCGTTTGACGCGGCTTTGGCGCAGTTTACAGTGATGTTGCCAGTCATCTAGATCAACGTTTATTCTAAATTATCATCATCATCATTATTTTCCATCGCCGTTTCCTGCTTCTGGCAGGGTCAGCTTGGGTTTGGCAACCAAATTTTTCCTCTTCTTTCTATCCTCCCACAATCTTATCACTTTCCACATCTTCCCAGCTCTCTCCTCTTGCCTCCATGTCTCCTGCTTTGAATTAATAAATAAAATAAATAATAAAATAAATCCGTATTTAGAGTCTACCCACTCAGTCAAATAACTGATTTTCAGTGGGGGACAGTAAACCAAAGCAACCAAGCCAACCCTGTTGATACCGACGCAATGGGCAAATAAGCGATAACCAATCGAAGATCGATATTTTTAATCAATCAGTGGTATGACAGTGCGATCACCCGCGGATCAACGCCAGAATCAACAAGGCTGATTCAGAACAACAAAATTCTTGATGTCCTTCCATCTCTTCCTTGGACTACTTCGTCTTCTTCTTCCTTCTAAATGAATTGCATCAAAATCCCATTTATGTCTTATTAACAGGCCTAATTTAGATTTGCACAATAGTAATATTCATCACTTTCGTCATCAAGTAAAGGAAATAACTGATAATTAGCTTCACTAATGTCTTAAGTCACTCTTTCATGCACTCTCAATATATATTTACACATACACACTCACTATCACAATCATACCCTCAAACATACATACAACACCACTTATACGTTTATGTTTATATTATTTGTATAGTCACTCATCTTTATGTAACTAATTTTATATTGTATTGTATTGTTCTGTTTTGTTATTACCCTATGTAATATTTGGTTAATTGCACTTGTGGGACATTGCGTCCTGTTGTAATGTAGCCACAAATAAATAAATACTATATATTAATTTGCTAACTTGTCCCCCCCCCCTTTCCTTTCAAACATAAACCAAAAAGTCTTCCAAATGTTTTTTCTTTCCTGTGATGTGCACGCATAATATATATTATATTATCAGTCTGCGTCTGTTCCAGCAAGAACTACACTCAGATGATGTGGGCGGAGAATAGGCTTGTCGGCTGCGGCCGCTCGTTAGCGATATCAGGCGACGAAATGTTGTTCTGCAACTACGCACCTGGCGGGAACTTGGAAGGCCAGCCCGTCTACATCCAAGGCGAACCGTGCTCTCAGTGTCCGCACCAGACAAACTGTAGCGATGAATACCCGGGGCTTTGCACCAGTTTACCACCAGAAAGGGATGGAGCAAGTGAGAATCTTCTCTTCCCAAGGCGGAAATATCAGCCCCACGTTGGGAGCCTAATTGTATTTTAAATACGTTTTTTTTTCACAAACCGGAACAAGTAAATGCAGCACATAAATAATCTATGGGTAGCAAAGCGCTAGACGCTCAGTCTTTTATCCTCCCCCCCCGAGCGCTAGCGTGCCGATTATAATTATCCTTGGTCTTGTAGTTAGTGTATCTGCTTCCAATGCAGAAGGTCAAGAGTTTGATTCCCTCTAAAGTCAGAAGTTATTTAATTTATGATTTGGACTTAAGTCCATCAGTTCTTGTCTTGGGAATTTGTAAACTGTGACTTTGGAGCCGTCCTAGCAACGAGGCACATAATAAATTTAGAGTTGTTCTGAATCGGCCTTGTTGATTCTGGCGTTTATCCATGGGTGTTCGCACTGTCCGTATCACTGATTGCTATATTTCCTATTTAAAATATTGATCTTTGGTAAGTTATCGTTCAATCGTCGATTGCGTCGGGGACTGCAAGGTTGGCTTGGTCACTTTGGTTTACTGTCCCCCACTGAAAATCAGTTGTGTGACTGAGTGGGTAGACTCTAAATACGGATTTATATTTATTTATTATTTCTAAATATAGAATTGATACTTCAGCGATTAACTATCAAAATTTTGTCTTTCAATGACTGAATCTGAAGGAAATCACATAAATGTGCGGTTACCATCATCAGACTTTAAGATGCAATGGATTATTTCAGTATGTTAAATCGAGTCTACTCGCATCGGTTAAATGAAATAAAATCTGCTTTAAATTATAATCTAAGTGTTTGCCCCCTGCTTTGAAACGACTGGTACGATACATTTAGATGGCTGTTTTCCCTCCTCAAGAATGCTTCAATTTGGCACGCTCCCCACGGCCATCACAAAACGTATCTAAATAATCTACAACAACATTTTAAAGTTTTTCTAATGATTGGTAAAATGTGTTGATATTTCTTGTTGTTAAATTGTTTAATATATTTTATTGTTATAAGGTTGGTAGTCACCAAGTGTGTTTGGAGCTGTGCGCTTTTCTGCCATTCTCTTGACAAATTAAATTAATGAATTTGTTGAGGACAATTAAATAAAAATGAAAGTAAACAAACACACAACTTATCTTAACACCAAATAATATATTATTCAATATTTAAATGTTTTATTAGCTTCATGCATATTAAGGAGGGTAGACAACAGAGTAAAGTCCATACCAAATGGGACCTGCCACCAGCATTAATACTTGTAATCTGTATAAAGAATTGAATAATAATCATAAATAAAAATACACAAAATGGAGATATGATTTTGACGAAAATATGACAAATCGACCTCACAAGATCGATGTAAATGTATGTAATTAGTCACCCTTAACAAAGTGCTAGCTTGTGTTTCAACGGAAAATGTGTTTGCTGTTGTAGGTCGACCAAAAGCTGGACCCTACCATGACGTCATCGCAGTCGCGTTCTTGGTTTTGATCTTGACCTCGTTAGCGGTGTAGAAGACAACCCCTGAAGAACAACGTGAGCTAATACATTGTTCGTTCAGTCTGGTGGTGAGCTTGAGTTGTCAGCATGCATTGGTGTTTGCTTTGATTTCCCCTTGTACTTTATGTCTAGTGGTGTAATAAAATATTTTCACTGTGTGAACTCAAACTACTTCATTATTTGGGGCTCGTCTTATTGTATGCTAATTTAGCTTAACGTAAAAGGATAAACTATTCCTGCTTTCAGTTGTTATCCGAATGATATGAAATTTTGATTTACTATCAAGCAAAGCATGCATTGGTGTTTGCTTTGATTTCCCCTTGTACTTTATGTCTAGTGGTGTAATAAAATATTTTCACTGTGTGAACTCCAACTACTTCATTATTTGGGGCTCGTCTTATTGGATGAGCGAAGCGAAGACTTCAATTTCACTGACCCCCAAAAAATTTACCTCGGGTGTTTTTTTTTTGTTTGTTTTTTTGTTTGTTTTTCTGTCTGTTTGTTAACTCTCTACCAGGCAAACGGCATATCCGATCTTGATGAAAATTTGAGGGGACCTTCGAAATCTCTGAACTTAGAGGTGTATTGTTTTTGGGTACAATCGAAGAAATATTTCTCATGAATATCGTACTTTTACGATTTTTTTTTCGATTTTTAGTGCGATATTTTCGTGACATTTGGGCCGATTCTGACCAAACGGGTGGGGCTAAAACGTTCATATTATACATGGACATTAAGGTTATGGTGATGTAGTACCTTTTGAAAGAAAAAGTTGACAAAGTTACCCAGAATCCATAGAAATAAAGATTTTAATATAAGTTTTTAACGGTAAATAATAACAAATTGACAAGTAACAATAGAAACTTGACAACAATCACCTACAATGCGTGGGCAGCAAAACAAAGCAACAAAGCACTCGCAAAAGTAAAGATATCCCACGCAGTCTAAAAACTTTATAAAAAGCTCATCCATCAACGCGGCGGGACTTTAGCGTTTTCCTAGTTAACTCCATTAGAACAGCATTGTTGGTGGAGGTGCCGGGTAGAGCGAGAAAAGTTTTAGCTCCATAAGAATAGCATTGTTGGTGGAGGTGCCGGGTCCTTGATTTTTTTTACCGCCGATTATTGACGAGTTAATGTATAGAATTTTGAGATGATCATTGGATGAGCGAAGCGAAGACTTCAATTTCACTGACCCCCAAAAAATTTAGCTCGGGTGTTTTTTTTTTTTTTTATTATTTTTTATTTGTTTGTTTGTTTTTCTGTCTGTTTGTTAACTCTCTACCAGGCAAACAGCATATCCGATCTTGATGAAAATTTGACAGGACCTTCGAAATCTTTGAATTTAGAGGTGTATTGTTTTTGGGTACAATCGAAGAAAATTAATATTTCTCATGAATATCGTACTTTTACGATTTTTTTCGATTTTTAGTGCGATATTTTCGAGACATTTGTTCCAATACTGACCAAACGGGTGCGGCTACAACGTTAATATTATACATGGACATTAGGGTTATGGTAATAAAGTACCTTTTGAAAGAAAAAGTTGAAAAAGTTTCGCCAGAATCCATAGAAATAAAGCTTTTAACGTAAGTTTTTTGATTTTTTGTGCGATATTTTCGTGCCATTTGGGCCAATTCTGACCAAACGGGTGGGGCTACAACGTTCATATTATACATGGACATAAAGGTTATGGTGATGTAGTACCTTTTGAAAGAAAAAGTTGAAAAAGTTAGCCAGAATCCATAGAAATACAGCTTTTAATATACGTTTTTTACGGTAAATAATACCAATTGACAGGTAAATAGAAACTTGACAACAACCTACAATGCGTAGGCAGCAAAACAAAGCACTTGCAAAAGTAAAGATATCCCACGCAAACTAAAAATTTTTAAAAAGCTCATCCATCAACGCGGCGGGACTTTAGCGTTTTCCTAGTTAAGTATAACATAGCATAACTATATTGAAACGTCGATAAAGAATATTAATGACAAAACTGAAACCATGGCCAAGAAACCGAACCGACCGATCATTAATAAATCTTGCCCTTAAGCTTAACTAGGGAAACGCCAAAGTCGTTGTTAGACGAGTGAGTGAGCCATGTGTTGAGTACCCGGTAACATTTCTTTTCTTCCTCTAGCCTATCATAGGCTACAGTGGAGCATTATGGCCTAAACTATGGCCTAAACTTAAATACCCTATTATTTATACGAATATAATTATCAAACTTAAATTCAAATGTTCCCGGGTACTCAACACATGACTCGCTCACTCGTCTAACAACGACTTTGGCGTTTCCCTAGTCTAGTTGGCTAAAGCGCCCTTATAGCCGAAATGTGGGGGACATGGGTTCAATCTCCTGGTCGGGAAAGATTTTGTTATTTCTGGATTGTATTTCAAAAATTATTAAACATGTTTTGAAATGCATATAACGCAGTGTAGTATATCATTTGTGGCAATAGGGCCTACTATGGTAAACATAGTCAGTACGAAATACGTGAAAATATTGCAAGGTTTACTCAATCTACGAGCGGAATTTGGGGGTACCTTGACGTGCAACATTTGATAGACCTTGCATGGGCACGGCATTTCACGGCCAGGTGAATAACAAACAAAAATATATTTTCAAAATCTAAACCATTGTCGTTATATAATAAATTTCTAATCATGGAAGCCTATTTTTTAATTTATTATTTCTTGCAGGTTCAAATCGCAATGGATCCAGCTTATTTTGTGAGCAGTTCTCAGTAAACTCGTACCGGATGTCTATTTGAAAAAATTTCAGCGCAAATCTGTTCAGCAATTCGGCTGATTTTCAACGAACACACATACACACACACACACGCAGACTAACAGAATAAGCGCCATTTAAGTTGAATAGAGATCACTCCGTTCGCTGCGCTCACTCGTTTAATTATATAGTTGGCATCGAAAGCAAATTAAACTAAAGGGAAACGCCAAAGTCGTTGTTAAACGAGTGAGTGAGCCATCTGTTGAGTATCCACGATAACATTACTTTTCTTCCCCCTACCTTAGGCCTCCCTAGTCTATCATAGGCTAGAGTGGCGCATTATGGCCTTACAGTTGACGTGCCCTTATACTAACTAAATTTAAAAATTCTATTATTTATACCACTATAATATATCAAACTTAAATGCAAAATGTTCCCGGGTTCTCAACAAATGACTCGTTCACTCGTCTTACAACGACTTTGGCGTTTCCCTAGTCTAGTTGGCTAAAGCGTCCTTATAGTCGAAATATGGGAGACGTGGGTTCAATCCCCTGGTCGGGAAAGATTTTGTAATTTCTGGATTGTATTTTAAAAATTATTAAACATGTTTTGAAATGCATATAACGCAGTGTAGTCCATCATCTGCGACAATACTATGGAAAACAGCCAGTACGAAATACGTGTAAATATTGCAAGGTTTACTCAATCTCCTAGCGGAATTTGGGGATACCTTGGGCGTGCAAAATTCGACAAACCTTGGGCACGGCATTTCACGGCCAGGCAAATAACAAACAAAAATTATCTTTTCAAAATCTAAACCATTGTCGTTAAAATAATTTCTAAACATTGGAAGCCTATTTTTCAATTTATTATTTCTTGTAGGTTTAAATCGCAATGGATCTTGCTGATTTTGTTAGCAGTTCTCAGTAAACTCGTACCGGATGTCTGTTTAAAATTTCAGCGCAATCTGTTCAGCAATTCGGCTGATTTTCAACGTACACATACACACGCAGACTAACAGAATAAGCTCCGTTTAAGTTGAATGGAGACCACTCCGTTCGCTGCGCTCACTCGTTTAATTATTCCCTGTGAAAAATAAAATTTTGTAAGGTCAATATTAAAAATACTATAATACATTTCGTTTGGGTTAAAATCATCAATATGATTGTTATATTTTATTTTAATGGTTTAACTTCAAACATTGAATATTACAAGCTTAAGATGTAGATTCATCTCGCCGTGTGTTCCGTATCACGTAGATGTTCATTTGTTCACATATTACGTTTGGGTTAAAATCATCAATATGATTGTTATATTTTATTTTATGGTTTCTTCAAACATTGAATATTACAAGCTTAAGATACAGATTCATCTCGACGTGTGTTCCGTATCACGTAGATGTTCACAAGAAAGTCGATAAAGAACTTCTTTATCGAGTGTAGTAAGAGTGCGTGAGGCACTAGTGCTGCTCTCGCTCGGAGAGTCGTCGAACCTGGTAGTTACTTGCTGGCTTGTCGGTTCAGTATCTGTCCACCTCACTGCAGTGCGATCAGCGAGAGAATGACAGCAAGGAGTAAAGGTATTAGTGAATCCACCCTTTGTCCTCTATTTCGAACGTCCACACTCTTGGTGATGTTGGCGAGAATCGGTTTAGAGTCTGAAAGTGGGACATAATTGTAAAAGGAGACATTTGTACACGATCACATCTGTTTATCTAGGAAAATCAGTTCTATAATATAAATGATAAACTCAGAATACGCATTTATTAATGTATGGTTCTCTAAATCTCCAGACTGAGTTTAAGTTATTCTAGGAGCTTCAGTTATCTTTGTGTGCTAGACGCCAGGGTTAATGAGCTTATTTATATTGAATGAATTATGAATTGTTTTATTGATTTAACTAGGTACGTGTGAACTGAGGAGGGGGGGAGGGGTATAATGAGCTTCTATTTTTGACCTAACTAGCCATAAGTCAGCACACCCAAGTACCTAGTTCCAGTGTGAAGGGGTAATTCCCCCCCCCCCTCTCCTGCACGTATGGATTTTATCAGTAAAAGCTGTGATTCAATAATTTAAGCTGACTTCGAGTAGTAACGAAATATAAGGCTCGTTGGTCTTTTGTGTGGCTCGTTGGTCTTGTTGTTAGCGTATCTGCTTCCAAAGCAGAAGGTCCAGGGTTCGATTCCCGCCAAAGTCAGAAGTTTTTTAACTTCTGATTTGGACTTAAGTCCATCAGTTCTTGTCTTAGGAGTTTGTAAACGGTGACTTTGGAGCCGTCCTAGCAACGAAGCACATAATAAATTCAAAGTTGTTCTGAATCGGCCTTGTTGATTCTGGCGTTGATCCGTGAGTGTTCGCACTGTCCATACCACTGATTCCTATATTTCCTATTTAAAATATCGATCTTTGGTTGGTTATCGCTCACTCGTCGATTGCGTCGGGGCCTGCAGGGTTGGCTTGGCCGCTTTGATTTACTGTCCCCCACTGAAAATCAGTTATATAACTGAGTGGGTAGACTCTAAATCCAATTTATTTATTATTTATTTTATTTTAAATCGCGCTCGTTATAGGCGCTCCACGCTAAGAAAGGAGATGCGTGCGCTTTCGACGGGCTAATCAGCGATCGTTATTTTAAATTGGAGCCTGCTGAATGGCTACAATTCACCCGTTAAAAGCGCGCGCAACTCCTTTCTTAGCGTGGAGCACCTATATCACCGTTTTTTTCTTATATATTGCGTTCTTTAAATACAGTTGTTATTGTTGATAGTACCACCCACATGTTTAATTACTTCACTATATTTTATAATACATTTTTTATACGCCCTAATAGTAAAATTACAAATGTTTTGGTTAAAATATTTCTGTGCGCGAAGTTTAGGCCTGTTATACACGTCTTCCATTATATTTTATGGCCACCATGGTAACAACTTTTGTTTTCTTCCCAATAGATAAATTTAATTGAGAACTCGATATAAGCGGAAGGGAGTATAATGCCAACGCAAAAAAAAAATTGCACGATAAACGAATTTGAGAAGTCTGGTCGATACCAGCGGACGGCAATCCTGACTAGTATTTGATTTTATATTTTCACTCGGTTAAAAATTGAATGCTTAGATTGAGTTTTACATAATACATCAAAATCGTGTGATATTAGTTCGATAGACATCTGACTCGGAAATATAATGTTTATGGAGTGTTTCTTTAAACTAACCAAACCAAAGTAACTAGTTTCCTCAGCATTTGGGAAAATTTTGACAAGGGAAGAGTTTTAAAAATGCACTCAAATAACATGAAAATTGGATATCCTTCCATGGATGATTAGAATAAAGGATGCCAGAGGAATAGACTCAAGAGGCAAAAGGAGAGAGCTGGAAAGTTGTGGAAGAGATACGATTTTGGGAGAATAGAAAGAAGAGGTCAAATTTGTTTGCAAAACATCAATAATAATTCCAAGGAACAGGTTTCACCGACCAGTGGCCGGGTTGGCAGGTGAAGAATCCTCACCTATCATTGTGCACAGCCCTGGGAAGTGTCGGCTGCATGTCCGACTACAGTCCCTGCAGGGCATGCCCACATGGTAGACCGGCTCGTCGGCGCTGGCCGACGGCGCGTACATGCACAGCAGATACTCGCACCTCCTGGGTCGGGTGAACAGCATGCGCGCGCACCCCAGCCTGGTGGTGGATGCCCACACGATCTGGGTGTAGTGACGCGTCGCTCTGTTGGACCAAGAGTTAGGAAGTTTTACAGGCTAGTCTGCCGAGGAAGCATAGGGATTCGTTCTTAGTACAGTCAGGGTCATATATAAATCAAGAGGTCTGAAAGATACCTCTTTCACCGACATCTCGTGGTCAACTCTTGGTGCCATTATTTATATTGCCCTGTGAACTACATTATCGATCGATGGAAGTTCCCTAGACTTTTTGATGTTATTAATATTATTTAGGAGGCTTTGAAAGACTCTTGGTCAACAAAATAGTCAATATCTAGAAGGCAGTCAGAAGAAAAATACAATTTTCTCAAACCAAAAGCATAAAACAAACTTTGGTGGTTTGCAAATAAGACTTGACAGCTAAGATAGAATTATTCGAAATTAACTAGAAACTAAGGCAAATATAAGAACTAAGGAATAGTCTTAATGCTATGCCTAGGCCAAGGTATCGATTTATAATGCTCTCTTTACGTTCCATGTTATATTTCTTCTAGGCTTGATAGTTTCTCTGTTGAATAGAGAATTTTCCTTTGACATTAGCAGCCATGTTTCTTATTTATGTCGACAATGCAGTTCACAGGGCAATATAAATAATGACACCAAGAGTTGACCACGAGATGTCGGTGAAAGAGGTATCTTTCAGACCTCTTGATTTATATATGACCCTGACTGTACATCCAGAGTCGAAAAAGAAGTTTCCCCTTTGGGAGGTCCCCTTACTCCCAGTCAAACGGAATCTAACGCTCTGCGCGCTGAGGCGGCTCAAATGTGAAACTAATAAAGCACTGCACGCAAAATACGGTCAGTAGATTATCGATATGTAGTGACAAAGCAATAAATAAAACAACAGATGAAACGTCAACTTCAATTATATTTCAATTATATTAGCCCAGGGCCCTAGCCTTTCAAAACGATTTACTTTTGATTTATTATTGTACTATAAAGTGTTGCGCAGGGGTCACTGGCATTTTTCGTGCGAAATTAATCGAGATATGATTTGTTTAAGCCTAACGGACGTAAGTGTAGCCTACCCCCCAAAGGGCCCACAATAGAGTTTTCAGACGTAAGCACGCCCTAGGCACTCAAATCGAAATCTTGAACAATACATATTGTCGGCCTAGGTCCTAAGCTTAGGTCTACTCCATCAGAAATATCCTCATCAATAAAGAGAGTTTGCTTTATGCGAAACATTCGCCAACATTCGATCGTATTTAACATTTTGACGTTTCACGCCATTTGTCGTCATCGAATGTTAACTACTAGTAGAAAATTTGACGTAGTTTTATTGAAGTAGTTCCATAAATCGTCACACAGAGTCGCGCGGAACTTTTAGATTCCAAACGCCAAAAACCATAGAAAAACCGACATTTTATTTAACCCAGGGCGGTATAGGGAGTTGGAGGACCTCCCCAACGGGAAACTTCTTTATCGACTCTAGTACATCCCCTCTGCAAGGAAAAACCAATTGGATGCCTTGCCTTTTTACATGCACTAGGACAGAAGCCACTGGAAAACCATAATATGTATGGTGGTCTAATAAGCCAAAACTACGGGGATAAAACAATAAACAACTCTGTATGGGGCTCCACAAACCAAGGGCAACGAGTTTTCGGGTTCTTTAAAAATATATTTTGCCCTACTTTTAATAACCAAATTTAAATATAAATCCCAATAGATCAGTCTCCCTTTTCGATACACCAATAGGCTCCCCACTAACACACAATTTTACACATAACTCCCAGTTTTCACCTGTTCTTCGGGTCGTACTGGTTGCTCTCCGAGGCAGCCACCTCGAGCACCTCGCTATACCATATGTGTAGCTGGGTGAGGATAGAGTTGCTCAGTCCCGGACTGTCGCCTTCTCCGCACCACAGTAGCGTGTTCTGTCCAACTTTGTAGTCCGCTGCAACAAGGAGACCATGGCGAGCCTGTCGCAGAAAGATCTTTGCAATAAGCTATACCAACCGCATCATGATTTATGATTTGAAAACGTAATCGAAGCCAATTGTGTAGAATACATGAAATGCAAACTAGAACATTAGTTGTAAGTGAATGTGTTTGTTTAAAATGATCTGAGCATTCCCATTCTCCTTACTGCTCGATACTAGAGATTCTAGGGGTTTTTGAAATTTGCAATATTTTTAAAGTTCAACAAAGTTTTAAAATACGACTTATCGATAAATTACCGTAAGTCAATCGTGTTTTAATGCAACTATTAATAGGACTTTTTTTTAGTTGTACCAGATTTTGCTGGATCTATATTCCTACTGCTTTACTATGACTATGAGTACAGCGAGTCGTCGCATTGGCCTAACATTTGGAACGTACTCGGTACAAAGCCATACGATAAGGCAGAAAGGAGGTGCCAGCCGTTTAATCAACAGATTATTACAATCAACTTGCGTGTCCTTATCTTTTGTTGCACGATTTGTTATTGTTTTTTTTTTTTTTTTTTTAAATGATTTAATTCTCTTTTTCGTTTTCGTTCAAAATTTGGGAAATTAATGCTAAATTTTGGAATGGTTGTAAATTCGAAATTTTAAAATGAAATATTTTGAAAAATCTGATTTTTTCCATTTGTTTTTCAATTTTGTCTCAGCTCTATCTCGAGTTATGAATTAACAAAAAATCCGGGGCATTTAAAAAAACTGACCGATTTTACCATTTTTTATACATTGCTATTTTGTATTGTTCATGAAATCTCTATAAGGCCCTGCATAAGTTTGAGGAAAAAAACTGTAGTGTCAAGGGAAGTCTGTATTTTCCGTAGATAGGTTGTTGTTGTTGTTGTTGTTGTTGTTGTTAACCACCATGCATTAAAGTACACAAAATCAGCTAGTAGGTGGTCAACATCGGTAACCACCGAGCTTGAAAGAGTACGAAATGGCCGCCACGGCTCGCCGTTCTCCTTAAGTATCATATTCCAGAAAAAACTTCATATATCTGTTATGTAATAAGGTCCTCACTCACGCAAGTCCCGACAGTTGTCCTTCTCGTCGTCAGTGTCACACTGCTTGGCCCACCGCTCCGCCATCAGTTCCAACTCCTTGTCCCATCTCTGCAACAACAGCAACAAAAACAACAACAACAACAATCAGGTGGTGGCTTGACTGGCTTCTATATAGTGTGGAGCATTAATATCTATGGTTCGGGGCTTTCTCAACATTAAAGGAGATAATGTTCTACCTGTCCCGTGAAATCCATATCTATGTATAGTGACTGTGACTCTGTATGACTGTCTCTCACCATCATCCCCATCATGGCTGCAGGTGGCTGCGGCCCTGGGTTCCCCTGCGTCTGACTGACTGTGACGGTGCATGCTGTGACTCTGTATGACTGGTCTCTCACCATCATCCCAATCAATGGGCATGGCATGTGGCTGGTCAGGCCCTGGGTTTCCCCTTCGTCTGGACTGGGGGAAAAAAAAAAAAAAAAAAAACGTGACTGTGCACTGTGACTGTGACTACCTCTGTAATGACCTGTCATCATCACCATCATCCCCATTCATGGCTCAGGTGTTTGTGGCCCTGGGTTCCCTGCGTCTGTCTGTCAATGTGACTGTATGACTGTGACTCTGTATGAATGTCCTCTCACCATCATCCCCATCATGGCTGCAGGTGGCTGCGGCCCTGGGTTCCCCCTGCGTCTGACTGACTGTGACTGTGACTGTGACTTCTGTTGACTCTCTCGCCATCATCCCATCATGGCTGCAGTGGCTGCGGCCCTGGATTCCCCTGCGTTCCTGACAGACTGTGACTGTGACTTGTGACCTCTGTATGACTGTCTTCTCACCCTGCATCCCCATACATGGCTGCAGGTGCCTGTGGCCCTGGGTTCCCCGGCGTCTGACTGACTGTGACTGTGACTGTGAACTGTGACTCTGTATGACTGTCCTCTCACCATCATCCCCATCATGGCTGCGTGGCGTGCGGCCCTGGGTTCCCCTGCGTCTGACTGACTGTCTGTGACTGTGACTGTGACTGTGACTGTGACTCTGTATGACTGTCTCTCACCATCATCCCCATCATGGCTTGCAGGTGGCTGTGGCCCACTGGGTTTCCCCTGCGTCTGACTGACTGGTGACTGTGACTGTGACGGTACTCTGTATGACTGTCTCTCACCATCATCCCATATGGTCTGCAGGTGGCTCGGCCTGGGTTCCCCTTGCGTCTGACTGACTGTGACTGTGACTGCGACTGGGACTGTGACTGTGACGAGTGACCTGGGACCTGTCTCTCACCTCACATCCCCTCTGGCTGCGAGATGGCTGCGCCCTGGTTCCCCTCGTCTGACTGACTGTGACTGTGACTGTGACTCTGTTTTTACTGTCCTCTCACCATCCTCCCATCATGGCTGCAGGTGGCTGCGGCCCTGTTCCCTTTCGTGTCATTGTTGTATTTTGGTTTGCCCCTCTGCGTCCTGACTGACTGTGACTTGACTGTGACTCTGTATGACTGTCTCTCACCTCTCCCCTCATGGCTGCATGTGGCTGTGGCCCTGGGTTCCCCTGCTCTGGCTGCTGTGACTGTGACTGTGAACTGTGACTCTGTATGACTGTCTCTCACCATCATCCCCATCATGGCTGCAGGTGGCTGCGGCCCTGGGTTCCCCTGCGTCTGACTGACTGTGACTGTGACTGTGACTGTGACTCTGTATGACTGTCTCTCACCATCATCCCCATCATGGCTGCAGGGTGGCTGCGGGGCCCTGGATTCCCCTGCGTCTGACTGACTGTGACTGTGACTGTGACTCTGTATGACTGTCTCTCACCATCATCCCCATCATGGCTGCAGGTGGCTGCGGCCCTGGGTTCCCCTGCGTCTGACTGACTGTGACTGTGACTGTGACTCCTGTATGACTTCTCTCCCATCAATCCCCATCATGGCGGCGGTGGCTGTCGCCCTGGGTCCCACTGCGTCCTGACTGGACTGTGACCTTGTTGCTCTGTATGACTAGGTCTCCACCATCATCCCCATCATGGCTGCAGGTGGCTGCGCAAACTGGTTCCCCTGCGTCTGCTGACTGTGACTGTGACTGTGACTTCTGTATTGATGTTCTCAATCACCTCATCCCCATCATGGCTGCAGGTGGCTGAGGCCCATGGGTTTCCACTGCGTCTGACTGACTGTGAACTGTGACTGTGACTCTCTGTATGACTGTCCCACCATCATCCCATCAATGGCTGCAGGTGCTGCGGCCTCTGGGTTTTCCCCTGGCGTTTCTGACTGACTGTGACTGTGACTGAGGACTCTGTAGACTGTCTCTCACGCCATCATCTCCCATCATGGCTTGCAGTGGCTGGGCCCTGGGTTCCCCTGCGTCTGACTGCTCTGACTGTGACTGTGACTGTGACTCTGTATGACTGTCTCTCACCATCATCCCCATCATGGCTGCAGGTGGCTGTGGCCCTGGGTTCCCCTGCGTCTCGCTGCCTTGCGCAACACGACTTCGCCGATGGTTGTGATCGTCTACGAGTATTTGCTTCTCGGTCTCGTTGAAAGGCAACACTTTGGCACCGACATCTCTGCACTTGAATCCCATCGCATCCTGTAACATGACATCTACTCTTTGGTAAGCTTAACACTTCATTTTATTCGCATTATCCATAGTTGACATAGACATAATAATGGGGGAAGTATAGCTTCACTGCTGATTAACAACTTGCAAGTGCATACAGAACCGGTAGAGCGGAATAGCGCACACACGGAATAGAACACAACGAAACAGAGCACACATGTTTGCCTTCCGAACATTTCCAAAGCATGCTGGGTTCACAAAATGTGGTATGGCACAAACAAGCATGTGTGCGCTAGGTTAGTTGGATCATGGAGTTGGATGATAAGGAGGTCTAGCTCAAATGGAACAGCACGTCCACAATCGTGTTTGTTTCTTTGAGCCTATTTGCCATTTTGATTGTTATAACCACTACTAGCAGGTTAAACTTTGCTACCATGACTGTGGTAGTGCCTAGGTTACCTTGGTTACCAAAGTAAACAATCAAAATGTCTGCCAATATGAAGTGCTAACTTGTACACCGCCGACCACACACCTGCGCCTCCAGTACGCCAGTACTATTTATAACTCCATGGTTGGATAACCCTGCATGCTTCGGAAACGTTCGGGACGCGAAAATGTGTGCTCTGTTCAGTTGTGCTTCCTATACCTCTAGCATTTGCCCTTTATTACAACTGTCCAAGAAGTAATAAAGTTTAAGTTTTTGATGAAAACTATATCCGATATCAAATATGTATCAGCAACCATTAGGACTTCGGTGAATGGATAGGCCAACTAGTGAGTAACTACGACATACATCTTTTCCGTTTAGCCCCCAAATATATATTTTATTTAGTTTATAACTCCTATTTTTGGATGAGCGTAGCGAGCGTAGCGAGCGGAAGCGAAGACTTCAATTTCACTGACCCCCAAAAAATTTAGCTCGGGTGTTTTTTTTTTTTTTTTTTTTTGTTTTTCCGTCTGTTTTGTTCGCTCGAATTCCGGGCAAACGGCATATGCGATCTTGATGACAATTTGACCGGACCTTTGTTTTCTCTGAACTTAGAGGTGTATTTGTTTTTGGGTACAATCGAAGAAATATTTCTCATGAATATCGTAGTTTTACGATTTTTTTCGATTTTTAGTGCGATATTTTCGTCACATTTGGGCCGATTCTGACCAAACGGGTGGGGCTACAACGTTCATATTTCACATGGACATTAAGATTGTGTTGCTTTTTAAAGAAAAAGTTGAAAAAGTTAGCTAGAATCTATAGAAATAAAGGTTTTAATATTAGTTTTTAATTTTTAGTGAGATTTTTCGTCAATTGACGCAATACGACAAACGGTTACTACAACGAAATTTCACATACATAAGTTATGTGATGTAGACCTTTTGAAGAAAAAGGTTAAAAAGTAGTGAATCCACAAACAAAGGTTTCGTAAGTATGATTTGTTCGAGTTCACAATAATACACAGATTACAAGTATAAAATAAAATTGGAAACAATACACTAATGCATCAAAATTAGACTTGCAAGGAAAGTGAAAAGCAAACTAGAGTAAATAACGACAACAAAAACTTACAAAAAACCGCTCATCCATCAACGCGGCGGGACTTTAGCGTTTTCCTAGTCAAATAAATTTACTACTACCTACCTGGGCATATTCGCACATCAAGTGTTTGCGCGCGGTTCCGTAATACACATCCACGCAGTCCAGAGAGCAGTAGTCGCGTTCTTTGGTTCGGGCGTCATCGTTTTCCCAGGGAGCTTCGGTCGTCCTAGGACCAATCTCGTTGTCGTTATCTTTGTCATCCTTATTACCGTAGTCTTCATCAGTATTACCGTAGTCATTATCTCTACGGTCGTTATCGACAACTTTGTTACGCCTGATTTCGTTGACAGTTTTATCATAGTCGTCATCTTTACTCTGTTTGTCGTCGGTAGTGTCGTTGTCGTCGTCAGTATTATCGTAATCGCCATTTTTACTGTTCTTGTGATCGTTAGAATTACCATACTCCTTGCCCATTGGCCTAGACCTACGGTTGTTATCATCCTTTGTATTAGCATAGTAATCACCTATATGATCGTATCTGTCACTAGGATTTTCGTATTCGTCACTTGTATTATCATAATCGTTATCAGTATTATCGAGGTCATTATCAGTACTGTTGTCGTCGTCGTCGTCGTCATCAGGTTTCATATTATCGTCGTAGTAATCTGTGTCGGTGTCATAATGCTTGTTTCCATAGACTTTGACATAGGATGAACTAGAGATGTCAGGTTTTAGAGTAGTAACTCTGTGATGTTTAACACCAGCTGTGCCTACGTAAGGTTTAGTTCTGTCTTCGTCAGATCTGACCGTTTCTTCTTTGCCAGGTTTCTGTGTTGTGACTCTATTCGGTTTCACAGTCAAAACGTGGTTCGTTGTTACGTGTGCTTGCGGTTACAGTTGACGCTTGCCGTGTTACAGTGCGCTTTGCCCGGACAGTGCTTGCTTGTTACAGTTGTTGCTTTGCCCGTTTTTACAGTTGACGCTTTGCCCGGTGTTACAGTTGATGCTTTGCCCTTTGAAACAGTTAATGCTTTGCCCTTTGAAACAGTTGATGCTTTGCCCGTTGTCACAAATGATGCTTTAACCGTTGTCACAGTTGATTCTTCGTCTGTTGTCACAATTGATGCTTCGCCCGTTTTCTCAGTTGATTCTTCGTCCGTTGTCATTGTTGATTCTTCGCCCATTTTCTCAGTTGATACTTCGCCTGTTATCACAGTTACTTCGATCGTTTTCTCAGTGGTATTCCGCCCGTTTTCTCAGTTGATACTTCGTCCGTTTTCTCAGTTGATACTTCGACCCTTTTATCAGTTGATACTTCATCCGTTTTCTCTGTTGATACTTCACTCGTCGTCGTACTATCATCAACGTAATTAAGAACCTGTTTGGTGGCAGCTATCTTCGTAGTCGTACTTTCGTCATAGTATTCAGATTCCTCCTTAGTAGAACTGGTTTTCGCAGTGCTCTCGTCATAGTACTCAGCTTCCTCCGTGGTGCTTTATCGGATCGGCCTACAACTCCCGTGACGTAACTCAATGTGATGGCCAGTAGAAATATATACGCCATTGAATTCATACCACAAGCTGAATACACTGTACGTATATTGAGTTTAGTTTGCTATGGTATTCAATGGAGTCATGATCTAGTGACCCAACCAGACACTGTATTGTAAAGTAAAGGAATCTTACAGATATCGATTCTGTCTGACGAAACTGTTGGGAAACATACTCTCCTCCTCTTGCAGACGTGGTCATAAACGCACAAGTCAATTATTTCGAATTGATTATCAGAATGCTGAAGACACATTGTTTTGACAGTTTGACGTTTAAAACTTTTAACAAGTGAATCGTGTTGTTGTCCTTGGAGTAGGCCTACTTGATACTTCTTATTACACGTTAAGCACACTGCCACATATGCTTCAAGGTTCGTTCGTAAATCTTTTAACAGTCAGTCCTGTTCTTGACGAAACACCTCGACCTTTACCACTATTTGACTCTTCAATCACATTAGTATACTGGACAGATCTAGCCAAGGGCAGGGGGCGGAAAGGAGGGTTACACACATTGTGACCGTCGATGTATTTTTCATCGTAAGTGTCATCGTACTCGTCATCAGGGAAGGGAGAAGAGATCCCTGACGACGACTGTCAGTCAGTAAAATACCTCGTACGCTTGGCAGAGAAATACTCTGAGCCAAGTTCTACTCGGGCCCAGACGAAAATATTAAAATATCCTTAATTCCAATCTGTGCCTAGGCGTCGAAGCTACATATTTCGACATTCTCCTCGAATAGTACTTTTCGTCTACAAAAAACTCTTTCGCGTGAGAAGGTTAAGCGAGTAGGTCATGAGTTTTAGGCAAATTGCTGTTCGCTCGGCTGCCGGGCTGACAAACACTGAAATGTTAAACATAAATCACAAAAGTGAAAATATAGGGCTCTACAGTAACACAATTCTAAAATTTGCTTAAAAATAATTTATATAAAAAAAAATCACGAATTTCGATTTTGTAAAAAAGTTCAAAATTGACTGTATAGTGATTTTTCCTGGCTGATTGAGACAAAATTTGTAAAATCTATTACCGTAGGGCTGTCCATGTATGCTTTATTGACAACTTTGCGAAGAAGCATGTACGTCGGAAGCTTCTTGTTCGAGGGAATAGCTATTTGCTAACTGCCAAATGTGTCCTATTCCCTCTTAAGAATTAATTATAATATTGACATAATTAACGAAAAACAAAAACCACATTTAAAATGTTATAATTTTCAATTTCTTTGTATATCTAGGCAGATATATACGTTATACGCGAGTATCGTCTTGCGGTAGACCTCGGTAACCCCGTTCCTCCAACTCATGTTTATAGAAAATTACCATAATCTAACTTCGGTAAATATCACTACATGTTATTTCCGTCACGTTCTGCTTTTATTAGGAGAATACATGCCAGTAAAGACACAATCGGCACTCATATACAAACATACATAATAACAATAATACAATTTAACCATGTCTAGTAGTTATTCCGTCTGGGATCAATAAATTAAATGAAGGCTATTTTGGCGCTACATATGGTTAGTTCACTTGATTTATAACAACCACAACTTTTAAAACAAGTTTGTGCCTTCAATATTATGCACTCACACGAAAAGTTCATTCGATGATCTTCATTCGATTCTTCTCGATGTCTCGGTGTAGTTCTAATAAATCAATACAAGGCGGTGTCCCGCCACAGCCGTGCAGGTTACCACAGCTTTCTCGATGACTGTATATTTCTCATTAAACAATACAAGGCGGTGAACTGCCACAGCCGTGCAGGTTACCAGAGCCTTCTCGATGACTGTGTATTTCTCATTAAACAATACAAGGCGGTGAGCTGCCACAGCCGTGCAGGTTACCACAGCCTTCTGATTCTGACGAATGTGTACTTATACGAGGCGGTGAGCTGTCACAGTCGTGCAGGTTACCACAGCCTTCTGACGACGAGGAGTCTGCCAGCTGCTACAGTCAGTACAAACCACACCGGCTGCACGCGCAAATCACTTCCTATATTACTGTCAAGGTTCCTGCACACGAACAAGTTAGCGTCGCGGCAAATATGAAGCGATGCATTCTGAGAGTTGATGACTGATCCGCCACCTGGAGAACAAATAAACAAACTTAGGCCCGGATTCATAGTTGTCCCTTTGGGCTCCCATGGGTGGCGCGAAAGAGTCGTATTCATACCTCTATACGGAGGGCCATTGCTCCCATACGATTTCTACCACCCTTTGGGCTGAAAAGAGACTCCCAGTGAGAGTGCTATATCATTGGGAGCCCAAAGGGCGTTGTGGCGTAAGGCTTTCTTTGAAACGACAATAAATTCTAGCCTTAATGTACTGGAATGCAGGTGGCTTCGGAAACAAACAAACCAACAAAACAATCATTGCGATAGGAGGAAAGTAAAATAGAAATCAAATTGTGGCACTAGAATAATAGTAGCTTTAGGAAAAAAACAATCGAAACATATATTGCACTATAATAAAGATGCGTAAACAATGGAACATGTATTGCACTATAATAAAGATGCCTAAACAATGAAACGTTTACTAGTCACTATAATAGAGTTGACAACAATAATATCGTTTCTTGCACTAGAATCAAGATCGGGAAATATTTGCACTAGAATGTATTTGATATAAGTAGGTCATGTTTTTGTTGGTAGTAAAAAAGAACAATCACGTTGACAAGCCACGTATCTATTTGTACCATGTGCATTTGGTGGAGGTACCGGGTCCAATGTTAATTCCAACATGTCTAGTCTAATTATATTGTTTTGTGACTTTCTCTGCTAAGAAAGAAAATACTTTTAGTTCAAAAAATGGGAAGATGAGCATTGTTTCCCCTTTTCCCCCCGTTTTTATTGTCTGGGTCTGGGAAATGAACCGTATTTATGTCCAGACTAAGTTATTATGACACACTTCGCCATCATCATCATCACTTTCAAGCATAAAGTACATCAACATTACTTGAGTAATTATAATTAATTAACAGCTATAAACATCAGTCGCTACAGCCTTTGTTAAATTAATGATTGAGTAATGCATACCACAACCTGCTCCTGCTCACCTGTATTTCTGCACACAATGTCTAAAGCTATATTAATTTTGTACTTTTGTGTGAATGGATGAATGAATGTTTCTTAAACTATTGAAGATTTGCATAAATCGATTCAAAATTCATAATTTGCATAACATTAATATACACCTAGAAAATTTTAACTTTGCAATAATGCTACCATAATGTATTTAATTTATTATTTCAATATTTTATATAATCATGTTATGTTCTCTTCATTATCAAATGTATTATTATTATTATTAGTATTAGGTTGGATGGAAGATAAGGCTTCACTAGCCTTAATCCCGCCTTACAATAAAGACCCTTATCTATCTATCTATCTATCTCTCACCATTAAAAGTCGTCAGAGTCACTAAACCACCTTCGCCATGGCTCAATGCTGAGATAAGAAACCAAATGGCCAGGAGGGACGCGGCATTCAACAAATTCAAATCAAGCCACGACCCTGAGCATGAAAAAGAATACCGACACTTAAGAAACAAAACTAATCAAATGATAAGGACAGCAAAACGGCGTCACACCTATACTTTACTGGACCCAAATATGCCTATGAAAAAAACATGGCAACACCTGTCCCATATGGGCATAGGCAAACAAAAGGAGGACGAGGCTCTTATCGAAATTCCCCTCGACAACCTTAACAATTATTTTACTACTCCGCCCACAAACATTAACCCCGTTCTAAAAGATAAGCATGTTAAGAGCATAAAAGAACAATCTACTACACCAACATATGATCAATTTAATTTCAAACACGTGACACCAAAAATGGCAATTAACGCAATTAAACGAATAAAATCGAATGCTGAAGGCGTAGATCTAATCCCCATAAAACTGATTCAAAACATGATCAATCTGTCTCCAATTTTAATCGAACCTATTACTTACCTCTTTAACTTCTCACTAACACATCACTCTTACCCTGACATCTGGAAACAGGCACTTGTTCGTCCTCTACCAAAGAAACCAAATCCCAGCACTGTTCGTGACTACCGTCCAATCAGTATCCTACCATCTCTCTCTAAGGCGCTCGAGTATATTGTTCACACTCAAATAACTGATTTTCTAACAGAGAACAATATACTAGACCAGTACCAATCAGGATTCCGTTCCAATCATAGTACGTGCACAGCGCTTATCAAAGTAACTGACGATATACGAACAAAAATGGACAGTCGACAACTTACACTTCTGACTTTACTTGACTTTAGCAAAGCATTTGACTCAGTTGACTTTGATATACTAATGACTAAACTTGAATCTATAAACTTTTCCCGCCCAACCCTTCAGTGGATGCATTCTTACCTCAGTGGAAGACAGCAATGTATAGTATCGGGTAATAATAAATCTGAATGGATGCCACTTAAGAATGGGGTGCCTCAAGGCAGTGTACTAGGGCCATTATTATTCTCACTCTTTATTAATGACATATCGAAATCGCTCAAATATTGTTATCACCATCTTTATGCCGACGACCTTCAAATTTATCTTCATTCCTCCCCTCTCGCAATTAACCAAGCCATTCAAATGATTAACGAGGATTTGCAATCTTTACATGCTTGGGCGACCAAAAATTGTTTGACTATAAATCCCATAAAATCTCAATCTATGATTCTAGGTTATCACAAACTGCTAGCAAAAATAGACCGCACAAAAATCAACCCCGTTACCTTAAACGGCACGACTATACCTTTTCAGCGTCATTTTAGAAACTTGGGACTGTTTATGACAGATGACATGACCTGGACCGAACATATCAAACACGTGTGTCAGAAAACCTACGCATCTTTACACTCTTTAAACCGTTTAAAAAACTTCCTCCCAACAAAATTAAAAACAATGCTCGTACAAAGCCTCGTCATGCCTCATTTTGATTATTGCGACGTTGTGTACAATGACCTTACTGAAGACCTCTCTATTCGTCTTCAGAGAGCTCAAAATGCCTGTGTTCGTTTCATCTTTGGTATAAAAAAATATGATCATATTACCCCTGGATTCAAAAATCTTGCGTGGATTCGTCTAAATGACCGTAGAAATCTACACTCGATTTGCCTTGTTCATCGTCTGCTCTCAACATCAACACCTTCGTACCTAGCATCTAATTTTCAATACCTATTCTCAAACCATACCTTCAACACTAGATCTAGATCAGGTACTCAGTTAACATTTCCAACCCATAGAACCAATCTTCTTGACCACTCTTTTACAATAAACGCTATTCGAGTCTGGAATACTCTCCCAACGAGCATCAGGGATGTTTACGGAATTAGTTACGACACTTTCAAGCATAAAGTACATCAACATTACTTGAGTAATTATAATTAATTAACAGCTATAAACATCAGTCGCTACAGCCTTTGTTAAATTAATGATTGAGTAATGCATACCACAACCTGCTCCTGCTCACCTGTATTTCTGCACACAATGTCTAAAGCTATATTAATTTTGTACTTTTGTGTGAATGGATGAATGAATGTTTCTTAAACTATTGCAGATTTGCATAAATCGATTCAAAATTCATAATTTGCATGACATTAATATACACCTAGAAAATTTTTACTTTGCAATAATGCTACCATAATGTATTTAATTTATTATTTCAATATTTTATATAATCATGTAATGTTCTCTTCATTATCAAATGTATTATTATTATTATTAGTATTAGGTTGGATGGAAGATAAGGCTTCACTAGCCTTAATCCCGCCTTACAATAAAGACCCTTATCTATCTATCTATCTATCTTTCTCTCTCTCCCTTAAAATAAAGACCCTTATCTATCTATCTATCTATCTATATCTCTCTCTCTCGCTCCTCCTCCTCTCTCCCTCTCTCTTTCTGAAATATATCTGAAGTAACCAAATGCAAAATCTGTTTAAAATAACAACATGCTATTGTCTGATTTTAACATCTGTAGTCAACTCACTTTAATATGGTATGAATGAGAGTAATATTGTGTAAAATGTATGTCTATGCACTATAAAAATGTAAATTGATGATATATCATCAAATATTTTATTTAAAATTGTTAGTAACAAATCATAAATCTAAAAAATGTATTTTTACTATAAAGGTTGGATGGAAGAGAAGGCTTAACAGGCCTTAATCCCGCCATCAATAAAGACGACAATCAAATCAAATCAAATCTCTCTCTCTCTCTCTCTCTCTCTCTCTCTCTCTCTCTCTCTCTCCCCCACCATCTGGGTGCATATCGCAGAGGCCTGGGAACCTCTGGCTGCATTTGGAGTTTTCCGGACAGTGTGTACAGGGTTCCCCCGTCAGATACAGCTCATTCGTCCCTTTCTTCTCGCTTGTATGCCCGAAGAAACACCACCATACCTGCAACCACGCCACAAAACCACATCTAAACGAGCCTCCAGAAAACTTGTTGAAAATTCATATCACAAAAATACAACTACATACGTTGAATGGTGTGCTTGGGTGAATTGAAGATTGAAATTATTTTGAATGGACGATATTTGCCGTGCGCCCGATCAGAAAAATTTGAAAAAAATATTTTTGATTATCTTTGATTGACATTTCTGTGGAAATGATCAAAGCATCAGGTGCGGAAGGAAGAGATGGTTATTTCGAGTAATAAGTGCTGCGTGGAAACAAAAGAAGGTACCGGAAGATTGGAAAAGAGGTATAATTTTATTGTACCGTTGTTTAAGAAAGGTGACCGTAAGAAATGTGAAAATTATAGAGGGGTTGACATTAATGTGTCAGTGTGCAAAAATTTATGAGAAAGTTATAGAACTAAGACTGAAGGAGATATATGACACAGATCTAAGAGAAGAACAATATGGGGTCAGAAGTGGACGGTCTACTATTGATCCCATATTTTCTATAAGACAGACAATGGAGGAGAGATTGCAAAATGGGAAAGAAATGCACATTGTGTTTTTGGATCTGGAGAAGGCATACGATCGCCTGCCTAGAGAGAAAGTATTGGAGTGTCTAGAGACAAAAGGAGTGGAAAGAGGTTTAATAGACAGGATACAAAGTACATATCAAATGAGTGAAAGTTGCGTACAGACAGATATGGGTAGGTCAGAATGGTTCCAAGTAAATGAGGGCTTGCGACAAGGTAGTGTGTTATCTCCAACACTCTTTACTGTTGTAATGGATGAAATTATAAGAAGAGTGGAACCAAATACAGATGGAAGGGACCCAAGAACCTTAGTGTTTGCGGACGATGTGTTGATGTGAGAGTGGCAGAGAAGTGCAGGAGAAGGTGGACAGATGGAATGAAGTTACTACAGAGTTTGTTCTAAAAATCAATCAGAAAAAGAGTGAATGTTTGCGTATGCAAAAGAAGACAAAGGGCAGGCCTAGAGACCGGAAAAATATTGTACTACGTGGAGAAGTCTTAGAAGAAAAAGAAGAATTTAAATATTTGGGAAGTATATTGCCAAAAGATGCAAAAGTGTGTAGGGAAGTGTCATCTAGAATGCAAAAAGCAGAAGGGTTTTACCAATTGGTGGGAAAGTTACTATATGGAATGAGTTATTCCCACAAAAATGTAAAATTTTGCTGTATAAGACATATTATTTTTTTCACAACTTTACAAATTTATTGTCCTAGAACATACATGACTAATACGACATAGCAAATTGTAAAAATAAATAATTAATGTTTTATACAGAAATAAATCTGACAAGAATATAATAAAAAAAAACACAAAGCCTGAAAAAGGTTAACGGGGGTAAAGACAATTTATAAATTATATAAGATGGTGACAATACAGGGAACGGAACATATAACCAAAATAAACATGAAAAACATGTATATAAATACTATGGTTGCATGACATATTCAGTTAATTTGTGAAATCCAAAAAATTACAGATAAAGAACAAAGAGCTAAGATTAAAATCGGAAAACATTGTCAAAAGGTGTCAGAAAGAAGATGTGATTTTAGTTCAGTTTTAATTTTTGAAATGTAAGACAAGGTTTTCAGTGAGGAAGGCATCAAGTTGAACGTAGAAAGAACCGAATAAGAAAGTGAACGTTGGCCGTATTTGTTGTTAAAATTGGGAATTTTGAATGCCCCCGCCACTTTTAGCCTTGTACCTTTTTACCTATACTAACATATGGGGCAGTAACATGGGCAGTGGGAACAAAAGAAGAGAGTCAGCTGGAAGCAGCAGAAATGAAATTTTTAAGAAGTCTCAAGGGAGTTACAAAGATGGACAAGATAAGAAGTAATGAAATAAGGAAAGAACTGGGACTGGAGAGATTGAAGTTTAAGCTAGAAAGAGAACGTCTAAGATGGTTTGGACATATGAAAAGGATGGGCAGAGAGAGGATTCCAAGACGAGAATTTGAAGCGGCAGAGAAGGGGAAAAGAAGAGTAGGTAGGCCAAGAGAGAAATGGGAAAGATTAATTCAAGAAGACGTTGGAAAACGGGATGAAGTGTGGGAGCATGTGGCAAGAGTAAAGCTGTGGGAGGACAGAAGAGAGTGGAGTAAACTGGTGGAGAGGAAGGAGTCAGATGATGAGGAAGAAACACTGAGCCTGGCAAGCTTAGTATCTACAGTTTCATGCCCTAGATAATGGTGGAAAACCACCACTCAACCCGACATAGTTGGAACTGAGTTATGATGATAATTATTATCTATATTAGAGACAGGTTTCAAAGCCATTCATTATATTTTGACTTGTTAGCATATTTGGGATAATAAAAAAACCGCGGTCGAATAGCATTCTTGCGTAACTCCATAATCTTCTTCTTCTTCTTCTTCTTCTTCTTCTTCTTCTTCTTCTTCTCAAATGCCCACATTTGGCCTATGATGCCATCACCAGTCAATCAGTAGAGACGATCCTCCCTTCCCTCCTTCTTTATGCCGTTATGCATTGCGTATGAATTGAAAAGTTTAATTGATTATTAAAAAATTATTCTTAAATTTTCTGTAGTCTTATTATTTGATATTATTTTTCGACCTGATTTTATTTATGTCTTTCCAAGTATTTTTGGATGAGCGAAGCGAAGACTTCAATTTCACTGACCCTCAAAAAATTTAGCTCGGGTGTTTTTTTGTTTTTTTGTGTTTTTTGTTTTTTTGTCTGTTTGTTTGTTCTCTACCGGGCAAACGGCATATGCGATCTTGATGAAAATTAGAGGGGACCTTTGAAATCTTTGAACTTAGACTTGCCATGTTTTTAGGTACAATCGAAGAAATATTTCTCATGAATATCGTACTTTTACGATTTTTTTTCGATTTTTAGTGCGATATTTTCGTGACATTTGGGCCGATTCTGACCAAACGGGTGGGACTACAACGTTTATATTGTACATGTACATTAAGGTGCTGGTGATGTATTTCTTTTTGAAAGAAAAAGTTGAAAAAGTTAGCCAGAATCCATAAAAATAAAGGTTTTAATATAAGATTTTTAACAATAACAAGTAACAATAGAAACTTGACAACAATCACCTACAATGCGTTCAAAAAACACTTGCAAATGTAAAGAGATACCACTCAAACTAAAAACTTAAAAAAGCTCATCTATCAACGCGACTAAAAAAGCGTTCGCGAAGCGGCCTAGTAGTATAGGTTAGGTACCAAAGTAACGTTTGTTAACGACGTTTGTTTCTCTTGATCTGGTTTCATCGACACTGCCGTTACATCTTTTCAAGTGTTTGCAAAAATTGGATTAGTTAAAAAATTAGCTAATTTGTTTAAATTTAAATGATAATTAAAATAAATTAAAAAAGTGAATCATACAATGATATTTGCAGATGATATAGTGAGACGAGGAAAGTCTATTGAAGAACTACAGGAGAGTGTAAATAGGTGGAATAATGAAGCAAACGAGTATAACATGAGAATAAGCATTGAAAAGAGCGAAGTGCTAATAGTAGCTAAGAAAAGCCCAAAGAATTAGAAGAAGGAACATTGCGAGGAGAAGAGCTGGCGATCGAAGAAACATTCAAATACCTCGAAAATATGCTGTCAAAAGGTGCTAAAATCGATAAAGAAGAATCATACGAGCGGAAAAATTCCACCAAAGTGTTCGTAAACTGCTATGGAAAGAAGAATTATCGAACCAGTGTTATGCATGTACAAAATGTATTTTATCCGTATAATAACTTACGCAGCAGTGACCTGGACAATAGGAGGAAAGGAAGAGAGCAGACTACAAGCAGCGGAGATGAAATTTTTAAGAAGTTCAGTGTCCATAACAAAATTGGATAAGGTGCGAAGCAAAACTACAAGAAAGAAGCTAGGAGTGGAAAGACTACGAGACAAAATAGGAAGAGAAAGACTGCGGTGGTATGGACACGTGATACGAATGAAACAGGAGAGAATCCCGAGAAGAGAATTGGAACGAGCATGGGGAGGAGCACGAAGAGTTGACCGACCAAGAGATAGGTGGAGAGACCAATTAAAACTGAGTATAGAAGAAAGAGGGAATTCATGGGAAAGAACGAATAAAGAAAAACTCTGGGGAGACAGAAAGAATTGGAAATGCCGGTCATAACAGACAGCGAAGAAGATTAGGTGCTGAGCCTGGCTAGCAAGGTCTGATGTTATTATGTATCTGATATGTTAGTTGGTCTTGTGGTTAGCGTCTCTGCTTCCAATGCAAAAGGTAGGGTTCGATTCCCGCTGTAGGCAGAATTATTAAACTTCCGATTTCTTCTGAATTTCTGAAACCAAGTTCTAGGCTTAGGAATGTGTAAATGGCGACTTTGGAGCCGTCCTAGCAACGAGAATCCGAATCAGCCTTGTTGTTTCTGGTGCTGTCCGCGGTTGGAATCGTGTCCAGCTTGATTGATCGGTGTTTCCTTTTTAAATATGCCGGTCTCTAGTTGGTCATTGTTCGCTCGTCGATGGTGTCATTGCCTACAGTTGCTTGTGGTTTTCTCACTGAAAACTAGTTCTTTGGCTGAGTAGGTAGACTCTAAAAACGAATTCATTTTATTTTAATACATTCTCAAACGGTATTATCTTAGGAGTGAATCCAGAGTCATAGTTCGATTTAGAGCTAGAATTCATCTTAACACCACACAATAAAACTGTTGGCGAGCTCAAGGAAGCCCAGGCTATTACGCAAAACACAGAGATTTAGTCTGGATAACTTGGAAGCTCTATCGTTTGCCCTATCGAGTTGTGATTTGCACCAAAATGTTTAGTAAGAATGTGTGATTGTCGCTATTAGAGCACATTTTCCAACAATCGCTCACTTTTGTTTTTAACTGACCGTATGCCTTTAAAATAATTTCTCTAGCTTGAGTAGGGGAAATCATTATTTGAAATGATAAAGTATGCTCTGATAGCGACATACGCTCATCCCTTGTTAACATTGTCCCCAAAAATCCAAATTTTTGTGGTGAAAATTGGAGGTCGACGACTGGTCCAGACTATATGTGAAATTAGCTTGATTTGCTCACCAAGCGAAGTTTTAATTATACATTTAACATTGTAAAAAAAAGTTGGACCGAGCTCGTCAAACCGTCTTTTGAGTTTAACGCTTAAAATTTGAACTGTTATGTAAAGCGAATAAATGATAATAGCTCAGTTGATGTACATTATCCTTATGAGTGCAACTGTATACGTCTACGAGATCCAGTTAAGTGTTTTTTTTTATTTGATGTTTTGAATAAGAAACACGGGCATTAGAGAAATGCTTGGTGTAGAAAAGTTAAGTGACAGAATAGGAAGGACAAGGTTGAGATGGTATGGACATATGAAACAAATGGGGGAAAATAGGATGCCCAAGAAAATGTATGAAAGAAGGATTGAAGAAGGAAGAAGAAGACGAGGTAGACCCAGGAAGATATGGAAGGACATCATAGCAGAAGACTTGGAGGCAAGAGGAGAGAGCTGGGAAGATGTGGAAGAGATTCGATTATGGGAGGATAGAAAGAAGTGTTTGTTGCTAAATCCAAGCTGATCCAGCCAGAAGCAGGAAACGGCGATGGATAATGATGATGATGAAGTGTATCGCAACACTTTGATGAAATAGTTGGAAACCGATAGAATGTTTCGTGTCGATAGTTTCTTTTTGCATTCGTCAACGTTTCAAAGACCATGTTGTCTTCTTTGTTAGGCCTAAGATGACGAGTTTACCTTGGTTTTGCAAGTCAATACAACTGGTATGCTATCACTGAATAAATATTTACTATAAACTTAAATGAAGTAAATATTCGGTGGAAAACATAGAAGATTTATAACCTTATTATCCTGCAAAACGAGAGTAAACATTCATACTAATATCACCCTCACGATCTTTACGAAACAAACATGGTCTTTGAAATTGATTAATATGACCTACTATTAAAATATGAGATGCTATTATAGTTTGTTTCGTCAATATTCTTTCATCATTTCAATCCCTAGGCCTAACAAGTTGTATGCTTGCTGACAGTAAGCAAACAAATAGTGCAGAATTGATTGAGATAAAATCCTACTATTTATTTAGCATTCGAAAGAAGGTACTAAAGTTGATAGTTTACTTCAGTCATTTTCATCTTCTTACTGTAGACGGCTCGGCTGCAGCCTAAGGCGTCAGCGTCCCCCCACATCATAACCACCCATGGCCTGGAAGAAAGCGGGGAAGCTGTTAGGATAGATCAAGGGATCTGGAACACTGCCTCCTAGCAGATAACACTAAGTGCCCTAAGTGGACCTTGGGAAACAGGGGCTGATCTTGACTCTGACTTATTGGGACGGGATGGTGAGATTTTTTTAAGAATACAGTTGGAGGTTTCCACGTATTTGTGAACAGTTTCTAATTTGAAGATAAAAATAATAAACATAAAATAATTTCCAGACAAATAAACTTTTTTGTTTATATTACATACTTTCACAATTTGGTTTTACCCTTATTTGTTATACAATCCTTGGAAGCGGTGGAATATCTAGGAATTGACAGTTGTCGAGAGAAGGGACGGGACTGGCTTGCAAAACTAGTACAAGGGGGATGGGGTTTAATCTTCCAGCTGTGCCTAGGGCTCCTTTGCAAATTGGAAACTTTTAAAAGCTTAAAACACGCTTGATAACTTTATTTATTTGTTTATTTGCATTCTTATATTAACATTTGAGCATGTTACATTATTCATAAGACTTTCTTATTGCACTCATAATAATGTCATTAAGACATTTAGTATTAAAGTTATCCCATATAGGCTACAAACTAAAAACTAACTTATAACTAGGTACATAGGTAGGTATACAATATACAGCAGTGCCTGATGGCATGGTAGACAAAATTATTAGGTATTAATCAGAGATTCAAAACACTGAACATGATGGTTGATGTGATATTTGTCTGGGAACTGAAAACTGGTCTCATTGGTCGCGGCGCGGTCGTATTAAATCAAATAAATCCAGTCCCAAAAGTGTAATCTAATCTCCGAACAGAAAATTCCAGATGTTTATTTGGGCATGTAGGGGTAGGCCTATACTCATTGACGTTATTAAACATCTATAGTAGGCTAGATCCGCAGTCTCCAATATCTCCGCACAGGCGCGAGCGTACCAAATTGAAGCGTCAATCACTCCCTTTCAAAATGGCGATTTGGCGTTTTAATTTATGCTTTTTTAATGCAATAAAGTATTTTACTGGATTGTTTGATATGGTTTTAGCTTGTGCAGCATGGGATTGAACAAACAGAAACAATACGAAGTTATTGCATAAGGGAATTTAGTAATCATTTGGTATTAATGTCTATAATATGCTCAGCTGTCAAACTGACGGCCATCTTTAAAAAGATTTTTTCTACAAATCACACCCATCGACTTAACATGCAAACACTCCCTTTCAAAATGGCTTCAAATTGTCACGGAAGTGGACCAAGAATGCGGATCTAGCCTACTATGTAGTTATAATTCAACAAGAAGCGTAGTGTTGTTGGGCCAACCTCCTTGGAACTAACACAACATTTTGGATATTCACCACAATAATAACATTAAAAATCAGGCCTAGCGGAAAAGAAGTTGACTCATTTCTATTTTAGGTTAACCTCAGTGGACAATGGTGTCCGGACAACTTTACGGCATAGTACGCGTGAATCACGCGCACTTAGGAGAAATTCTAGAGAATCTTTCTATTGCCGCTTTCCGAACTTAACTACCCTGATAGAAATTCTTACACTCGGCTCCTGTAGTTCTTCCTGAACTCTTGTACGCTGGCATTGGTGATATCGCTCACGGTGTTGTACCAGAGCTCCACACGTTGTTTGTCCGTCATCGGAAGTCCACCCTTGAAGGGAGTCACACCGGATATCTCGCCCACTCTCTCTTGGTTAACTGGGGGCACAGAATACGCAAGATCATTCTACCACAATATCATCGTTATGAACTGAAGTGAATTCGGGATTTGGAAAATAAATAATTTCGTATTTATATATATTTGATATGTGTTATATACAGGATTTAGTGTATGCCTTTGATCTAAGTGCGTGAAAGCGCACCGGGCCAAGCCACGCGCGGCTCCGCTTCCACTAAGAGCCTATGACCGCACGCCTACATTGGCACTTTACACGGTGTTGCCGACGCGAAACCATGAGAGATAGAAACCCGCAACTTGCTTCAATTGATGGGCTTTTACTATGAGATGACCCATTTCAAGTTTCATCCCGATCTGATGATGCGTCTAGAAGTTATTGAGACGTCAAGATCGTTCAAAATAACTTTCTTCTTTTGCTGGGTGGGTGGCTGGCTGGCTGACGAATTATATATCAGTTTGTAGAACCTCAAAGGATAATGTAAGAGAAGCCAAATTTTTCACCGATGTCAGTCATCTCAGTGGCCATGTGCTATACAAACGGTAATTGGATTAGATGACCGGAAGCTTAGATAATGCAAAAAAAATTATTTAATTCGTGTTTTGGTAAGAAACTGATACCATACAAAAATGCAAAAACTTTCAAAAAAGGGGCCAAGCCGAAAACGAGGAAGATACAAGTGGCTCAACTGCATAAAGTGGTGAGATCTAGAAGTGTGGCCAAGCCCATTATTTTGTTTCAAATAATAAATATATTTATTAATTATATAATAAATTAATAATGTACCAATATCCATATTATTATCTAACTATAATTATGAAATAAATATATTAACAAAAATAACAAACATTAAATAAATTTATTGAAACATTTACATGTGGAAATATCAAAATTAACAGATTAACGACGCGGGGGAACGCGGGGTGGACAGGCCTGTGCTGGTCAGAACCAGCCACAAGCAAGGGGGCATGGGTGTAGGTGGCCGGGGGTAAGGGGCCGGGGTCGGGTCAAGGAGGGTATGTGGTCTGTGGTAAAATCAGGCCGGGCTCAGACAACGGACAGTGGGCAATGGAGGGTATGGGGAGGGCAGGGGTTAGTGGTTCCGCGGAAACTGGACCCATTTTTTTTTTAATGGAAATTAAAAACAGGTGGCTGATAAATGTCACAACTTTAGATAACTGAGATTTCATTTTTTCATTTTTTTCAATATCCAAAGTCTGGGACAGCTAATAGGCAATTTTTTTGATAACGACCCGACTAAGTCAAAGGCCTATAAAATAAAAGCCCTGCCTGATTGTAAGTTTATAACAGTTGGTTCTATTCATCACGAAACACTATATGATATTCGCGGTACCACGTATCCCTCACATAACAAAAAACTTGTAAAAATACAGCCAAACCTTACACAATCAAAAGCAATGAGATCTAAAAGAAATGCCAAGCTTATACCTTCCCACATTTTCGCAATCTTAATACATAAATTCATTTTGCCCTGTGACTGCATCCATGCAAAGCGTGGCAAAATTTATTTGCACTATTGTATTTATCTCATCGCTTTTGATTGTGTAAGGTTTGGCTGTATTTTTACAAGTTTTTTGTTATGTGTGGGATCTCATTACCTTTTTTAGTTTCATTGCAAAATTATTTGTTAAAATATAATAATTTTATCAAAGTCGATTTAATTGCTATGGTATTACCGTTGGGTGTCTAGTACCCAGTCTAGTCTAGTAACGGTATTACCAATTAACAATAGAATGTAAAATATCTAGTGTTCCAAAGACTTGCTTTTTGTACATAATGTGGGTGATTACTGTAAAGTAACTATAACTTACTTGTTGATTATAAGCCTGTAAAAGGCTAATATTAAAACCTTTATTTGGAAGCCTTCCAGCAAACTTTTTCAACTTTTTCTTTCAAAAGGCACTATATTACTATTACCTTAATGTTCATGTAAAATATGAACGTTGTAGTCCAACCCGTTTAATCAGAATCACTGGCCGATTGAAACTGACGAATTAGACAGTATAATAACTAACATCCTTCAAGTGATTTCGAGCATGTTTCAAGTAATTTTTTCACCAAGAAGGAATGTTCGTACCCCAACCAAATTTAGCATGTGTTGTCAGGTACCTAAATCCCCTTGATTGTGATAGTTTTTAAGTTCACAATACGTTTCATAACGGCTGGGCGAAACCTCGAAATCACTCCAACTTTGCTTGCTGTATAAGATGCCAGAGTGTGTAGCGCACCGCGGCTTGGCTGCGGCGCCCTACCGGGCACCTAGATAAGTATAGCTTCATTTACCGACTGCCCTTTCACCTACTTATAAAGATAGACACCGCTTAATTCCAAATATGATGGAATAGTATATAGTAGGTCTAGATGACACATGTAGCGCTGCTGTACATATATTGTTAATTATTCGGCGCCTGGCGGCCATTGTGTGAGAATTCAAATTCAAATCTTATGACACGCCAATCAAGGATAATTTGTAATCATGGTTGCATCATGTCATGGTGCGTATACTTTACTTATAACACATAACTTACTTATAACAATCATTATAACACAAAACACTAGGCCTATCCTGCACTTCTGTGTACTAGGTTGACTGAAAGCTGACTGTTCCCACACAATGGCCGCCGTTCCCGTGGTCAACTAGCAATAAGTTTCCGTGGACTTCCGCTATGGAGTGCTAGTGTCTGCTTAATTCTATAAGGCTGTACTTACCAATCGTTTTACAGTCGGCATTGTCGTTCTCCCGCACACAGTTGTAGGTCCATATCTTTGCCACGGATTCCAGCTCATCATCCCACGTCTACAGAAAAGATGACCGCTTTAGTGGTTAGCACGGTACAAACTACAACGGGGACCTTTGGGTCCGCTTAGATACAGTGTTGATTTTAGACATTTTCTCTAGGGGGAGCAATTGAACATGTTGGGAAGGCTAGGCATTATTTTAGACGACTTCTGCGATCGAGTTTCTAGAATCAAAAAGTACTGTACAAAAACGCAGCCCCTTTAGACAGTATGGGTGATTTTTGTCGTGACTTATGGGGTGGGGCGACTCGGCGAGCATATCTAAAGGATGTGATCTTCCACGGCTGTCAAAAGTTTCTAGTTATAAGGGAAGAACGAGTATCATCATATATGGTCCGATCCATTAACATGGCTTCTTTAAATTACATTTTTTAAATTTTCATCATAGGCCCTACCCTAATTTAGAACAATCATTAGAAGCAGTAGCGCATCCAGAAATTTACCATACATGAGTAGAGGGAGGCAAAACTCGTAGGCTATTATACTATACTAGGAAAACGCTAAAGTCCCGCCGCGTTGATGGATGAGCTTTTTAAAGTTTTTAGTTTGCGTGGGATATCTTTACTTTTGCAAGTGCTTTGTTTTGCTACCTACGCATTGTAAGTGATTGTTGTCAAATTTCTTTTGTTACCTGTCAATTGGTATTATTTACCGTAAAAACTGATATTAAAAGCTTTATTTCTATGGATTCTGGCTAACTTTTTCAACTTTTTCTTTAAAAAGGTACTACATCACCATAACCTTAATGTCCATGTATAAAATGAACGTTGAAGGCCCAAATGACACGAAAATATCGCACTAAAAGTCAAAAAACTTATATTAAAAGCTTTATTTCTATAGATTCTGACTAACTTTTTCAACTTTTTCTTTCAGAAAGCAATACATCACCATTACCTTAATGTCCATGTGAAATATGAACGTTGTAGCCCTACCCGTTTGGTCAGAATCGGCCCAAATGTCTCGAAAATATCGCACTAAAAATCGAAAAAAATCGTAAAAGTGCGATATTCATGAGAAATATTTCTTCGATTGTACCCAAAAACGTGGCACGTCTAAGTTCAGAGATTTCGAAGGTTCCCTTAAATTTTCATCAAGATCGCATATGCCGTTTGCCCGGAATCGTGCGAACAAACAGACAAAAAAACAAACAAAAAAAAAACAAAAAACAAACAAACAAAAAAACAACCGAGCTAAATTTTTTGGGGGGTCAGTGAAATTGAAGTCTTCGCTTCGCTCATCCAATTACCTTTCTCGGGTAAAGCTAGAGATGGCACTGGCAGTGCCCCTTATCGTTGAAGGGGAAAACTTTTGCAAATTTGCAAATGTGAACAAGCAAGAAACAACTTTAAATTCTAAAATTAAATATAAATATGTACAGACAGGATACAAAGTACATATCAAAGGAGTGAAAGTTGTGTACAGACAGATATGGGTAGGTCAGAATGGTTCCAAGTAAATGAGGGCTTGCGACAAGGTAGTGTGTTATCTCCAACACTCTTTACTGTTGTAATGGATGAAATAAAAGAAGAGTGGAACCAAATACAGATGGAAGGGACACAAGAACATTAGTGTTTGCGGACGATGTGTTGATTTGGGGTGAGAGTGCCAGAGAAGTGCAGGAGAAGGTGGACAGATGGAACGAAGTTACTACAGAGTTTGGTCTAAAAATCAATCAGAAAAAGAGTGAATGTTTGCGTATGCAAAAGAAGACAAAGGGCAGGCCTAGAGACATGGAAAATATTGTACTACGTGGAGAAGTCTTAGAAGAAAAAGAAGAATTTAAATATTTGGGAAGTATATTGACAAAAGATGCAAAAGTGTGTAGGGAAGTGTCATCTAGAGTGCAAAAAGCAGAAGGGTTTTACCAATTGGTGAGAAAGTTACTATGGAATGAGTTGTTCCCACAAAAATGTAAAATTTTGCTGTATAAGGCATATTTTGTACCTATACTAACATATGGGGCAGTAACATGGGCAGTGGGAACAAAAGAAGAGAGTCAGCTGGAAGCAGCAGAAATGAAGTTTTTAAGAAGTATTAAGGGAGTTACAAAGATGGACAAGATAAGAAGTAATGAAATAAGGAAAGAACTGGGATTGGAGAGATTGAAGTTTAAGCTAGGAAGAGAACGTCTAAGATGGTTTGGACATATGAAAAGGATGGGCAGAGAGAGGATTCCAAGACGAGAATTTGAAGCGGCAGAGGAGGGGAAAAGAAGAGTAGGAAGGCCAAGAGAAAAATGGGAAAGATTAATTCAAGAAGACGTTGGAAAACGGAATGAAGTGTTGGAGCATGTGGCAAGAGTAAAGCTGTGGGAGGACAGAAGAGAGTGGAGTAAATTGGTGGAGAGGAAGGAGTTAGATGATGTGGAAGAAACACTGAGTCTGGCAAGCTTAGTATCTACAGTTTAATGCCCTTGATAATGGTGGAAAACCACCACTCAACCCGACATAGTTGGAACTGAGTTATGATGATTATTATTATGTAGTAGGCCCTAATGCTCGTGTTGCGAGCTGTTTTGACCTTATGCACCGCGTTTCACGCAGGTCTCTAGGGGAGGCACACTGGGCTCGTAGTGGAGCCAGAGCAAACCCCGAGGCAACACATACCAAGTAGATCTTTAGATCAGCATACACGATTTCTCCACCATTCCACTCATATTTTCGATTTCAAATAAATTCGATTTGTGTTAGTAACTTGGAAGTTAGAACACACAAGGATTAAAAAATACGTTTCAATCAGAGATTGTTGGCAACATATCATTAAGTACCGCACCAGCTCATTCATGTTGGCAGCCTTGGGTGGAGGTCCCATGTAACCTCCTCGCTCGTTTCCTTTTGCAACATACTGCCTCCGTCGGTTGATTTCCGCTAGGAGATTCACCTTGTCATTTAGGCGAAGTGTGTACTCAGTTGCAAATTTCTTGCATCTTTTTCCATGTTTGTCCTGAAAAACAAACCACAACAACACTGCCTTAACATTTCCAAGGTGCATTGCCATCACAATAGTTCAGCATAGGCCTACATCTCTTTCCTTCTATTCTATCTCATTCTCATCATTAGTCAAGACACTTGAGCTAAAAGAATAGAAGAAACTTCGGGGATTGAGACGAACACTAATGTTTTGATAGAAGTGTCTGTGCAACCTTCCTTGGCAGTCAATTTTGATTTTTGTATTCATTTATTTGTACGACTAATTTTATATAGCATACCTATAGTTTATGCACGTACTATGTGTGATAATAGCCCTTGATGCCTAAGTAACTCTTGTATGTGTTAGTTCATTAGTCAAGCAGATGAAACTATTCTGTATACGGTAGGCTATCCCTCTTCTTATAACCTTCAAACCATTATTCATAGAAATGTAACTCGAATCTCCTAGTAGGCCTAGGCTTTAGCACGTAGCCTACGTTTGGTGAATACCATTTGATAATACGTCGTAGGTGACGCCCCAGTCACTCAGGATTACTTTACTTCATAGGCCTACGACGTATGGAGGCTATAATGCAGCTGCTCTTAAAGGTACTGGTATTTTTTTATATATTATTTATTTACCTCTAACAACAGGTATCAAAACCCACAAGTGTTAGGTATAACTAAAACTAAACAATTCAAAAATATACTATTCAAAACAATACAAAATACGTTACACATACAAATGATTAAATACCTATATGAACAAGTACGATAAAATTAAATTAAAATGTTACAACAAATACAAACAAGAAAAAATGGAATAACAAAAGAATATATAAAAAACGGCTTAAAGCCAAAGATGAATGAAGGGGGGGAAAAATGAGGTTATAAAATACAAAACTGGTGAAAAGTTGATTAGGTTACAAGAGTGATGAGTCATGTTGGTAAACTGGCATAAACAGCTGCTTTAAATAATTGAAGTTTCATGTGGTTGATGTCAATTTCTGGATTAATGGCTAATAATTTGTTGTAGGTGTCTTGTATTCGGTTAATGGGGGAAAATTTAAAAACATTAATACGAGCACATGGAATTTTGAAGGAATGAAGGACGCGTTAGCTGAATGACCGTGATTGATTATTATTATAGATCATAGCCTAGGCTAGCGAATACACAGAGAAATAGGGCATTCAAGAAGATCCTCACTTAATAACTTATCATTCCACAGTACGGTACACACATTGGACTTACCGCGCCAGCATTGCAGCTGCCATCGTTGCTTTGAGATGTAACGTCTCTTAAAATAATAGCTAACATCAGACAAGCCAGGCAATGCAATACGCTTGCCATAATGTATTGTTATATGGTCTTTTAATTCAAATTTTGTTAGTGTAGCCTAAGTTGAATCTTGAATCGTGGATAAATTTGTTTCGTCCAGGTTTTGACACATTCACAAACAATGTACTGTTTGTAATAATAGATATTATTTATTTCAACCTAGACGGCTGTGATTTGAAGTGTCAAGCCAGGTCAAGGTCTATTGAATTTGGCATAAAAACTGATTTTGAAAGAAGGGCTACATAAAACGAGGGCTGGGCCACGACATCAGAATTACATATCATTTAACTATCGAAATCACACGAAAATATCGATATCGATAAATCGAAATTTTATTATTTTGGCAAATAATTTTATTTTAAAGTACAAAAATTTTATCAAAAGAATATGCACAGGCCTGCCATCAAAAATGTGCGACTAACTATAACGATATTTACCTTCTCACACTAGTGGTCAATGCCCCCCACCACCACCACCACTACCACCATCATAGGCTATATACCCAGCACCTTCAGCATAATCGAATCAAAATCTGAAGAAATAAATCCATATTTTGTCTTAGGTATTTACACCATACAAATACCTGACAAAAAAACTCTTATCCTCGTTTCAATTTTTCGCGTTCTTCACATTTTTTATTTTTTATTTTGATATTTCTATACGGAATCCAATAATCGATATCGAGTAGGAAAAACAATCCCGAAAAGATTCAAATGTCAATATTATATTGCTTGGCTGCAGTGCGCTTCTATTCTATTATTTATTTACTTATTAATTAATTTATCACAGTATTTAGTAACTTCCCCCACCTCGTGGTCGCGTTAAGACTGTTCCCGTTCCCCACACCCTCGCCACTTATATAGTGCCGAGTGTGTGTGGTTCGGGCACAGTCGGAACGACCACGAGGCAGGGGAAGTGGCGCCTGATTTCGGCGTCTTACTCCAAACTTTATTGAGAGAATACAACATACAAGTACCAACCACACATTTATTTATTTATTTTTTTTATTTTTTATTTATTTATTTATTTATTTATTTAAATTTTTTTTCTTTATTTATTTACTTATTAATTAATTTATTTATTTATTTATTACAAAGCCAAAAAAATACAAAAATATTATTAATTAATTAATTAAATACATAATTAAATACATAAATATACATATAATGGCATGCAGCACACATACATACATACATACATACATACATATACATACATACATACATACATACATACATATAAGGGCCAGTTAGTATAATAGGAGCCATTCGTACTCCCTGAAACTATAGGCGAGCTCTAGCCGGCGACGTGAGAATCTAACCCATTTTCTCTCCCCTAGCCCGTCACTGGTCATGTCCAGCATGGTTGTGTCCTCCCCAGATCCCCTCATCCCCTTGGCTTTAGAGTGGCGCAAACAGATTGGACAAGTGTTTGGTGTGTGATGACTGATGAGATTGCCATAATGATACGCTGGTACAAAAAAGGTTATTTAAATTAGTAAAATTAACATAATTTAGTGATCGATGTCAATTTCTGTATCAAATGGCGTTCTTATGTTGACCGAGCGTTATATTTTATTGTGTGTGTTTAATTTAGGAAAAAAGTGTTGTAAGAGAAGTGCGTGCGTTTATATTCTGAGTTTTTAAAGAAAAGTGGTAAATTACATTGAATATGTCAAATAAATAAATTACGTTACTATGGAAAACATAGCCAGCACGAAATTTGTGTAAAAGATAGCAAGGTTTTCTCAATGTCCGAGTGGAATTTAGGAGTACCTTGAGCATGCAAGATTCGATACACCTTAGTCACCGCATGCAATTTTCACAGCCTGACTAATAACAAATTAAAAATATTTTTTCAAAAATAAAACCTACACATTTTAAACCTTTTTTAAACCGTATGGGACCGGACATACACACATTTAACAGACAAATTAATCACGACGAAGGCCCGTTCGACTTGCGTTGTAGACTACGTTCGCTGCGCTCACTCGTCTAATAACATTTAGACAGAGGCAAAGCGGGAAACAAGTATTGTTGCTCTCATCTCGCTCGATGTTGTTGACTTTAGCCAGCTGAGATGTCGTGGGAGTTTTATAGCTGTAATGACCAAGATAACAACAGCGAGACAAATTGATATAATGGATCTGAATGAGTTTATCTTTAGTGTGACGTCACACGTACGTCAGACGGGAGATTATCCCTAATGGACATTGCCCTGTGCGACCGGGTCCACGGACTCAGGTTCTGCGCGAGGCGCGTTGGTGGATGAGCAAACGACTGCCTGGGGAGTAACTTTTCTTACATACAGTTGGCATCGGATATGGTTACTCTTCAAAAGTCAAAGATTACTAAATACTGTCGAGGATTAGCCACAAATAAGTTCCGAAATTAATTGATTTTGATAATATTTTTTTTATTTGCTTGTCTCCACACATGACCATAACTGGTGGAAAGATTGGTATCAATCTTTTCCTGAAAAAATCACTGATATTGCAGATTCTTAAACAATGTCGCATATTATACACGTTGATCAGCCAATGAATAAATTTTACTTGCCACTAGTATATAGGTAATTTTTTTTTTATTATCGACGACACTTTATAACGAATACCAAGGACTCAAACCCAACATTCGTCATTGACATTAAAAATATTGTTTAAAAACCTACAGACAGAAATACCGGTGGGTTGTATCGAACCAGTGACCTACTGAATCACAGTCTCGCTGGCCACAGCATGAGCTACCTCTATCAACCTAAGAAGAATCTACATTCAAGTCTGTTTGGTTGCCTGTAAATCACACAAATTTGTTAAAAGTTAATAACAAACTACATGTGCGTGCACAGAATTCAATATCCAATCGTATTAAATTGGCAATGAAAATTGATTTTATTTTATTGTTCACGTCATTTCGTTTTTCATGAAATCATTACCTTTCAACAGGCCAGGCGCGCGTAGGGACTATTTTTCGAGTGGGAGGAATGATGAGCTCTTTTTGTTTTTACTTCTGCATGCTCGACACAACTTGATAATCCCCCCCATCCCCCCCCCTCTCCTGCGCGGCTCTGTTGACAATCTTAAATCTGGTGAGTTTTGATTCCCCCAGCTTCGGTTGGCACTACCGCCTGTGATTTGAATGCACCGCCGCCCGATCACCGCGTGCGATCAGTCTCCTACGGTCATCCTCTGGGTGCGCACGTGATCTCGCGCGCAACGCGGCGGCTCTATTCGAAGTCACCACACCGGTTTCTCAGCTGTTTGCGCGACTTCTGTTTCCTCGCTTATTTAAATTACCGTCTTTGTTAATTACGTTGCTCTTAAATACTCGGAATAAACTACATAATTAAACACGTCTCTATGCAGTTTAACCGCCGTTTAACTGCACGTGTGATAAAATGACTCGTTGAGTGAGTGCATTTCTTTTCGTTCTAGGTAGGTCATGAAAGTGTATGAAAGTGAACTAGTGTCATATCAATTGGAACGACAATAGCACGAGCTTTGTGTGATAAAGTGATGAAAGTGATACGAGTGATAAGAGTGGCTGTTATCAACGTGCCCACGTGGGATTATTCGGCAGTGGATATTGGAGGATTCGCTTACTGGAGTATTGGGGAATCTTCGCTATGGACTGGTGTGTACACTTACTTCTTACATAGTAATTAACTAACAAGCTGTTATCATACGTATCGTAATCAGGTCAAGATGAATCAGTCGACGTGTTATTGTTCACCTCGATAACTGCACTTTACTGAGCGGGGAATTCTACGTATTCATGAGTTTATTTTATTGTAGACTCAAGGAAGTAATGAGCCCCTCCCTTCAGTTTTTATTAAACAAACTTGCATTTTAGTACACAATACGTGCGTTCAATTCATATCTGAGTACAGACCATTACAGATTTGTAGTGGGAATTCGATCTCAGACCTTTTATTAAGTGCCTGTACTAACAATGAGTTGCTTCTTTGTACGTTTTCGCGTACTCTAATCGTGTGCTCTACGTATTCATGAGTTAATTTTATCGAAGACTGAAGGTGTAATGTGCCCCTCCCTTATTATCTAGGTTTCACTAGTTGGTATTGAACAAACTAGCATTTTTAGGACTCAATACCTGCGTTCAATTCATATCTGAGTACAACCAATTTACAAGATTTATAGGGTGAGAATCGATCTCAAGACCTTCTAATTAGAGTGCCGCGTACTAGCAATGAGTTACTTCTATGTACGTTTTCGCGTACTCAAATCGTATGTTCTACGTATTTATGAGTTTATATTATAGTAGACTGAAGGTGAAATGTGCCCCTCTCTTCGTATCTAGGTTTCACTGTAGCATGGTATTGAATTAACGGATCATTTTTAGGAGACAATAACTGCGTCTATTTCATTACTTTGTATAACCACGGGAAAACTTACATGATCTATAAGGTCTCAGGGTGAGAATCGATCTCAAGATCTTCTTTGTAGAGTGCCGAGTTACTTCTATTGTGGGATATCGGATACATGAATCCAGACTCTCTCTGACTCTTCCTCCAGGACATCTAGAAACTCACAACCATTTTTGCTTATCTTGTCAATTATATTTTCAACTGACTACCAAGTGTTTATAATGTTTAAAAACATATAGCATAAGACATTTTGTATAATCATCTAGTTTTAAATATAGTATGTGGAAATCATATTACGAATTGAATTAATTGGAGAGAATTAGGAAGAATTTGTTACGTTTTATATTTTAGATAAACGTTACAGGGCCACTAGTACTTATGTAGCATTGGATCTACCTAATGAACTATGCCGTCATGTCATTATAAAATATAAAAAATTGAATCCCAACCGGGTCTCCTACTAAGAGCTCTTCTTGCAAACTCAGTGTTCTATTCTCAGTAGAGGTTATCGATGATTTTCGCTTTCACGTGATTTTGTAAGTAAATTCCTCCAAGAGCGAGCGTTTCTTTCTATGATCTTTTTCAATACCATAAGTTAGCCGAACACAGTATGGCGCACGTACACACTCACTAAGTCAAACACACTTGCTAGGAAGAACATAAGAGCGCATGCAAACACAGAGACAAATCAAGTGGCAAACACAGAAGTGGCTCAATACCAGGACACGAGGTCGTGGGTGAGATTCCAAACTGACCGACTGTCTTTGTTGCGTGTTTGTCAGAGTATTCCTCAAGCCTGTCTGGGAGAGTTCTACAAACAAACATAGTTTGACCCTCGCCCGGACAGTCCTTTCAATGCACGTATCTCGGTAAAATCAAATACCATAAGGTTCATAATTGTGCTAGTTAACTTGTGAAACGAACCTTTTTTGTCGGTATTTTGTCTCTCGCGTGTTGAAACAATTAACTTGTCGACATAGGTGCGATGAGGTGTCGGTCAGCCAAGGTGTGGGATGTGTAGGGGAAGGGGTGGTGCAAAGTTTAGAGAACAACTTCGATGTCCCTTTCAGCGCACCTGTCTACATACGCAGCCTTGATACACTCTCCAATGATTACAAAATTGCATCAATTTAAAATAATGACCATCGGGCCAACATGTAATTACAAGATAAAAGACAAATGCTATTATTCAGTGATGTTGTTGTGACGTACAGACTACAGACTATACAGTTACCGTTGTTACCTTTGCTGTATTATTTTTTAACACTAACCATAAATGAAATTGCAACGTTATAATCGTAGATAAGCAAAACAGATCAATAGGCATATAATAAGTTATCAGAAAAATAATTTTTAATGCAAATAAGATGAATGCGCGATCATTGATATTGGTGAGTGTACCTTTGAATTGAAGAAATTTTATTCAAATTGAAGAGCATTAAAAGGTTTTGACATACCCTTAATTTTTTTTAAACAAGTTTGTGAGTGTTAAAGTATGCGTGTATTAACGACTAGGAAACGCGATATATTCGAGAATTTGTGCTCAAATCAGTTCAGCCGCCACCGGGAATCGACCCATGCAGCGTGCCAGCAGAGTGCACTGCAGCCGGTGTAAAACGCGCTGCAACCTAACCACAAGTATCCTGGTTCTAGTGACCTAAATGAGGGTTCATGGCCTGCTACTGCAGCGAGTGTTGTAACAATAGTTTCTGTGGTAACAGACCGCTCATCATTTTTAACTCGAACCCCACGTCCATCATTCTGACTCGACACAATAGCAGCTGCTGGTGCTGGTTCTGGGCCGCTTGTGTTGGCAATGCTGATGACTGTTACTGCCTTATGCACTCACACTTGTTGGCTTAGTTTAGCAGCTCTCCACTCTACTCTACTCCCACCTTAAAATTTGATGTTCGTTGCGATCCTTTTCCAAATCATAACATCTGAATCAAACTTTTTATAATCGATAATAATAGGCAAGGCATTTTCACTCTTCTGGTTATAATATCACATTTTCCAACATTTGTCATAAATTGGTCAGAGAATGCGTATTTATTTTGTTGTTTTTGACCATTTTGTCAGATTGTAAATACTAAAAAATGTTAAAAAACATATTTTCTAAAATAATTTTTTGGAAAAGTGCTATGATAGACGCCTTTAAAATTTATTTTTACACAATTCTGTAAAATTGCAAACAGTTCTGATTGAAATTGTCTGAGAAATTTCAAACCTGGTAAAATGAGCTTGCCATAATGTCTCCTCTCAACGTTTCTTACCGGTATTTAGCAGGGGTGGCAATTTGGTACCCGTATACTAGGAATTCATTATAATTTTGAACATTCTTGGGTACGTTTTTGTAAATTTGAAATTTGAACATCAACCAACTAAAACATTGCAGGTTTATATAAACGAAAGTGTCGTAAACTGCAAACTACTCAACAGTTCAAATCTGTGACAATTTGATTTTGATTATTGTTTAATGACCTCTACTATTTCATTCATATAAACGCTGCTCTAATATAAAGCTTGTTTTAGTTTGTATGTTTTCCTAGTGAGGTAGACGCTATTATCTAACTCACTGGATGTTCTAAAGACAACTTGTGGCTTCCTTTCGGTTTAATTTAATTTGTTTCATTGTTCAGCAGATGCTAGTTAGGCTATAGACGAATTGGCGCAATTTTTTCGGGTTACTCGAATCTGAGAGGGGCACGGAACCGAATCAATGTTATTTTTACTCCCCATTGTCATTCCTAGAACTTAGTAGGCCCTTCTACTTAGCTTATCTGAAGAGGGCACGTTGCAAGTACAAACTCAGAGAATACGATTTTATCCCGTTAGAAGGGATTTCACATCACGTGTGAATATCTTTCATATCAGGGAGTCGAACCCAACCAACCAAAAACATACGTTTTTAACACAAACTGTGAATGCGTTTATCATTTTATAATTCACCTACCGGTATATAATTATCCCCCACAAAAAAATTGTAAAAAAAAAACGGCAGCTAAGCTCTAATGACAGTCCACTCTTACCTTATAAAGCCCATCTCAATGTAAGTGCTTGTAAAACAGATGGTTGGAATCATTAAAGGTTCAAAAGTCTTTGGCTGTGAATTCTGTGAGATATTGCAGTTGAGCCAAGCTTTTCATTCTTTCTCCCAAGTTTCGCATTGAAAAGAAGTAAGATAATTTCGCCTGTTGACCCAGCCAACCCTTTTCATGGTAAAAAAAGTAAAATTTTTAAACCCAAAATAATTTTAAAAAATGCTTGGCCATTGAATTTGGTTTGTTCCAAACAGTTTCTTGTTGTATTTAGAATAGACAACATCAAAATGCATCAGTCAAGTTCATTACGAGAACTCTAAAAATTCAATGGCCTGCTGCGTTCAGGGTTAACTGTGGTATAATCACATTTTAATGTTGTAATTTAAATGCGATTCAGAAATAGTCATGTCTCTCTTAGAACAGTGGGGCGCTCCAAACCTTTAATGATTCCAACCATCTGTTTTACATAGCACTTAAATTGAGATGGGCTTTATAAGGTAAGAGTGGACTGTATTGTACTGGGTTAATTATCTTGCGCAGCCTAGGATGTGCGTCATCTTGCAAAGCGATGATTTGACGAAACAGATGAAAACTGTTTTCGGACACGAATTTTAGCTAAAAGCTAATTAAAAACATACTTCCTAACGTTGCAGTTAGTTGAAGCTAAGAAACGTGACTGACAGTTTATCGCTCCCTTAACTTTCCGAGAGAGAGTGTTATCATTTTACTAGCTTCAATTGCTTTTAATTGTCACGATCAATGTTAATAAATGTTTTACAATCACGCACCGGAGTTAAACTTAAATCAATGTCTGAATATCTATCCTATATAATATATCCTATAGAGTTTATATAGAGGTAACCAATGTAGTATTTGTTTTTATTTAATTAATTCAGAAGTTAAAAAAATCAATCCCGATCGGGGTTCGAACCCGAGTCTCCCACAAGTGTATTACGCAGGTACTGGCCCATGATACCGACAACAGCGCCGAGTCACCACTTAGGTATCTCTAAGCTTAGTTGGATAGATGTGAAAGGAATGTCCAAGGGATATTTAAGAGGACACAATCTCTTTTATTTGTATTAATCTAGGAAAAACATTCTGTCAGGATTGCCAGGGGCGGATACCGGATCTGAAAACTCCCAAATTATAAACTCGTGCGTTACGTTTGAACTACATCTGTTGGTTTAGCTTAAAACATTGTATCTCAATAGAAGTTACTATATTTAATTTGATTATTTCTTTAATTAAACTGCTATTTGTCTAATTTTGATTTTAAATTGAATTCATATTCCGTATTTTAAAATTTGCATTATGAATACGCACAGGAGTTCCGTAATCACGAAATAATTGAGACTTAAAGTTCCATAGTTATTTTCGGCAGATTGCATTCTACGTGCCAGTTCTGGAACTGCAGTTCTCCTCCCCATTTCATAATCAGTCAAGTATTTCATCAGAGAATTGAAGCCCTACTAAAGTAACAATATGGATGACGACATGAAAGAGTTATTGAGACTTAGCTGCACCTGAACACACACAACCGCGTGTACTCGATGTAATTGTAACGCGAGACGTTTGTTAGTCATGGTTTGTAGGACGTGTGTACTCTATTACTATTAGATAAGATAGCAGAGAGGTTTTAATTGTGAATCGTTATTAGACACCGCTCCAGATTGATCGATACATATTTTGTGGGCGGTATAATTTGTCTCAGTTTCAAGGCAGAAATCATGTTTCATTTAGTGTTGATCACCACACCGTGTATGGGCACAGATATCGCCAAATGTTTTTTGTTCCCGAACTATTTTCAATTTCTCCAGTTCGAGATAGGCCCTACGCGTAAATAGGGCTATCCGTTAATATATTTTTAAGGAGCTACAAAGCCAGTCCTTTACTTTTCATATCAAAATTTAAAAATCAATTACACATAATTACACCTCATAAGCAAGGTCTAAATAGGTTTTGATTATATGTAAAGAAGAAATGCGTAACAGTAAAATATAGAAGTGCTTTAAGTTAATTATTGTAAATGCAACACACGTATGGTATAAACCAGGATTGAATGCTGGATTACAGGTTGACACTAGTGGTAGCTAAAAGCATTCTATCATCATTTTGCATCATCATCTTAAAAACAGTTCATAACCATAAATTTCATACGTTTGTTGTTACACGTATTTTTATTTATGTAAAGATGTACTTTTGTAGTTTGTACTGACTATAGTTCGTTGGACTCCTGTGGTCGTCCAATGTAATTTGGCCAGCTGTCAATAACACTCAAATTGAATAATCTTCACATATGGGATTACCGGGTATCTAATAGTCATGATTATAGCTCTTTTACAAAATTTGACTCGAGTTCTAAATCAAATATCCTCCAAGAGAACTCAAACCCGCTTCGAGCCTGACTTAGTGGGGTTCTGTGTGGTAGTTGATCTTGTAGCCTTTTTCGACGTCCTTGTGGTTTCTTAGGTATTCCAATGTTGATTTTAGCTACCATTTCAAAATTTATTTGTGAAAACGTATTTTAAATTTCCAATCAAATTGTAACAGTTTACGCCTTGCTACCAAGTTATTGTACACCATCATTTGATCACTCTTTGATCTTTCTTTTAGATAAGCTAGACACTTTGTGACTAGGGTCTCATCGTATGGCCCTTTTCTAACTTTCTATGGAGTAGTAGATATTAATTTTCCATACACAACTTCGTCTCGTGGTCGGATGTTCGAACTCTGCAGACGGATTGACGGCGTGATCTCGAGACGGTTGTTAGCACAGAGCCGTGATGTGGCCGTGGTTCTCAGAGACGAAAGTTGTCTTATTAGGACGGAAGTCGGACCTTCGTCCATGTCCTCACGCTCATGGCTAAGTGGTCCGTACGTCCGTGTGCGCTGACAAACTGGAACTCGTTCGACGTTTACGCTCGTTTGCTTAGAAAAAACAGAACTCAAAAATATTTGAGATCCATAAAAACAAATTTTACACCGCTAAAACGAAAATAACATCACTTTTAAGCATTAAGATGCCTTTACAAAAACCTGCGTCTAATTTTGCATAACTACATTTTGATTGTAGCTTGCAAGTATTTTAAAGATCACGATCACAAAATTCAAAAAAATATCGGGGCGGAAAAAGGCGCTCCCTTTAAAATGAATTTTGAATTATTTTCACAGCTAATGCTGGGTTCACAAGCCGACGTTGCGACGTTAACGTCACGTCGCGATCGCCGATGTTGGCCGCTAGGTGTTCACATGCGATGAGCGACGTTCGGATTTTAAAACTACGATTATTTCGTATTTAGACGTTTTCAAGTGCACAGAACAATATAAGACTCGCTAAAATGCCACCAAGTAGCTCCATTCTTCGTTTCGTAGATTTACATCATTTTAGGCTTGTATTGAACTTCCGGCGACGTTCCGGCGTGGAAAATGAATCGTTTCTATTTTGACGACGTCGGAAGGGAGGGGCACGTCGCGTCATCCGTCACCTGATTGGTCGATAGCTCACTTCCCTGTCGCAACGTCGCGAACGTCGCTTGTGAACCCACCATAATGTACCGCTTACGGCATCACAAAAACAAAAATTGTATTTTATTTTACTACCTGCCTCGATATCGGATATTCTTTCAATGCGAATTATCCAACATTTTGGTGGATATTTTCATTCGTGGCAATACTACCAAATAATATAACACCAGCCATTCATATAATCTTTAATATTTTAGTCAATCTACTATCTAATCAGTCTTGCAAATGAACACACAACAGAAAGATTCATATTTGCAAATAAAAATCCGTGGGTTGCCCTAGATTCAAAGTAGCAAATTCTTGTTTTAATATTTTTGAAGGAAAAAAAAACACAAGACAAGCTAAAAATAATGTGGCAGTGTTACAAATAGAATGCAATTGTTGACTTTACAGTTTATTAAAATTCCCTGTGAACTGAAGTAAACAGCAGCATAACGAGGTTTTGAACAGGATGTCCCGTTGAAAATGAAAACATTGTGAAGTTGGCAATATTATCATTAATTGTTTTGTTAATGTAATCATAATGGAACAATATTTGTCACTTCATTGTCTGCGTAGGTCGGAATATATACATGCTTGACATGTTTGTCTGTGAATGTATTGACACAGTGGGAATTGTCTGCGTTTGTATAATTATTTCATAATTGTCTTTGCCACCGTCATCGTAATAGTTACGAAATGAGAATTGCTAATTCAAGTGGACACGTTGACCGTAGTGGAATGCTATTTGCCCGCAATAGATTCGCATACTCAACAGAAATGGTAGCGTGTTATGAATTTTATCATAGAGGTTGAGTGAAGGTTTAATAAAAACGATGAATAATCAAATTCTCCACGTCACATCCGGAATTCGAGCCCTCGTGTTAATTAGGACCATGCTTTATGGATGTGAGACCTAACAGAAAGCGTAAAATTCGACCGGCGAAAGATCAGTCAGTTAAATACCAGCCTAACGTTTTCCTTATCATAGTTATGTCACATATAACTAATTAATTACGTAACGAGATAATTTGTTAATTTGTAATCTGTGCAGGTGTATTTAAAGATATTTAACCTAGTTATAAAGAGCATTCTTGCAACAATGCACCTATATTATTGTTTGGGGCTGGGGATATTTGAAACATTTTTCTTCACTTTGAACTTAAATTACCGAATTATTTTATTTTTCCACACACACACTCCCTTTTTATGATATTAAATAATAAATAACTACATAAATTCGTATTTAGAATTTATCCACCCAGTCACACACAACTAATAATGAAAGCTTGTTCAGTATACACATGCAGGCAGTAGACTTACTGCAGTATTGTTCTATATATTCAGTCCTTCAGTTCCAATGATTCAACTTCTATTCATGTAGCTTAGGAAATTATTATTTCGTAGTAACTATTGTTGCTTCTTTCTATCATCTACTCATCATCGTTACAGACCTATGATAAGTAGATGAGAAATAACATCTACTAGACGTCTCCAAAGCATTTATTTTACTATTGAAAACCTCCGCCCGTCTGATTTAGGTTAGTAGGAAGGAACTGAACATTTACTTCCGGAATTCAAACATCAGCGATTATCGAGCGCCGAACATAGCGAGCATCATAAATCAATGTCATGAAATCTGTGAGGACGTTTTTTTATTCTCCGAAGTGGCCTCTTAATTGATAATAGATTATCATGTTTGTCTGCACTCGATACCTGCCTTTTTACTTGCCTTGATTGTGAAGTACGGTCGTTTGTGGTTATCCTTTATAACTGGATTGTTATGGGTAACGCACACCTACTACATTCACGTGGATAATGACTTGCGTCGAGCCGTTAGGTGTGTTTGTGGTTTTGTTTGAGTGCATAGTTGGTAGGAAAAGGAACTAGTATGAGCACGAGGCGATCGTAGCTACTCGTAAACATAATAGGTGTGTTTGTTTTCACTGACACATTTTATCCTCATATATAATGCATGAATTGGGAAGTAACATTGAAATTTTACGTATCAAAGTATCAAATTGCCAAACTAATAAACTCCTATCCAACTCTCTATAATACATAGGCTACATTTAACATAATTGAAGTAAACATTCTGTGAATAAAAAGTTCAATGAATCGTTGAATATCTATATTTAAGTTTGTTAGTATGTTTATTTTACTGATGGATCATGATTAAAAAAATGTTAACACGTTTCCTTGTATAAAACTCTTGGGTCTCGTTGCCACGATTGCCTGTCAAGAATAAAATAATTGAAAAATACATTAAATTAAAATTGACATTTTCACATAAATATTTCATATCTATATAGTGTAAATATAATATCTTAAACAATTTATTCCAAAGTTTAAAAAAAAAAATGTTTTTTCCTGACTTACTTCCCTTTCTATGTGTTTCATGTTCCAGTATGTATTTTTAATTGCGGCGTTTCATGAGCTCTTTCTCGAGATCCACTTTCTCTGCTTGTCCCTTGTGGTCTTCAAATCTCACTGTTGGGTCAACTATACCTATTTGAAACTTTTTTGGGAACTTTTTCTGCTTCCAGTTTTCATCCGATCGAAATGCAATTTTGCGTAACTGTTAAGCAATGATATAGTCACTCTTCTAAAGTCATAGATAACAAAACATCATTGCGCATTACGCACAAAATAAATTCCGAAATGTACTAATTTTAATGTCAACAAAAATCCAAAATCCTAAAAATCAATTTAATTTATAATGATTTTTGTGGTGGTTTTAAAATAATTAGCCTTTATAGAATACATTATATATACGACCATAACATATGTGCAAAGACTGGTGACAATTCGATAAAAAATTGCTTCAGGAAAACTTCCAGAAAAAAATCACTGGTATTGCAGACTCTTAACGATCATGTAAATGCGTCGTGTGCCACTTGTAGAAGATATCCCGTGAACTTCTTCATAAAATTCATATTTCCGGTTCCTGAGAGCTTGCGCGATTTTTTGGCGCACCTTTCTTACTATACATCACGATTTGCGCAAATCTACAAGTTTGGTTCAAGAATAAAAAATATCGAAAGACAATGTCACTATAGTTTTGTCTTGTTCCTTATATTGTCAAGTAATAAACATCAGCGACAAACTGTATAGTTCTTTCCAACTTCCAAACAATCATATGTACGTCATTTACATATTTGTTTTCAAGTTCAAATTTTCATTTTATAACAAACGTGAAATTCACTTGTAACACTCTGTTGCCCCTATTCCAGATATATTATTCGAAATTTAATCCGGCGATGTCTTGTTCGTGGGTTGTCTGACGTTCAATCATATAAAATCAACTTTCTGTCTTGTCATATCACCTTTGAGTGTGACACAGGTGACGGTGACGACAAACTAAACTTTATTATGTTTGTAGGGAAAACTAATAAAAACTCTTCCACTACGTGTTGTGTGATAACACCTTCACGAGTCAATCCAGTTAGCGGTTTAGAAACCTCACGATTACATTCCTCACTCTCTGTACGCGCACAGGAGGAGTAATCTCGTATTAGATTACCCGTTGTATTTATGACAATGTCTCTCATCGGCCTCATTGCTAGGGTTTCAGTTTTGTCCTCGTGGATTTATAAAATTAAATAAACTCTTCTTTAGAGTTTACTCACTCAGTTTTTTTTTTTTTTTTTTTTACAAACTAATACTTTATTTTACAGTTGTAAACATTACACAAAAATAAATTTAACAAGAAATACTTGGGAACACGCTCCTTAACTTTCTACTTTAAATGAATGTTTTTACACAGAATGACGTAAATGTAGAGATACTCCAAAATTAATGTAAAAGATAAACTCACTCAGTCACAGAACAGATTTTCCTGGGGACTGCCAACACCATTGATGAGTGAATAATGACCAGCCAGAGGTCGGTGTTTAAAAATAGGAAATTGCGACCGAATGGTAGGGCACGCCAGTACCAACAATAGAATGTTTTGCACTTTTTTACCAGTATAAAATAATATCCAACTCAAGTATATTAATGGATTCCGTGCAGAAGCTGAAAATCATCTGCTTGAAGAGGGATTTGAACTCAGGCCTTCAGCATTGGATGCGCCTTATAGTTATGCATACTTGCTTATGACTGAGTTATTTTCGTTTCCTCGGTCGTAGGCAAAGGCCATGATGGAGGCTTACAAACAGGCCTTGAGTTTGACCATTCCTTCCGAAGTATCCAAATACCGTATAGCCAATGTTTTAGTTACATGAAACGGTCACGCATAGAAAAGTTATGTGAACCCCTCTTCTGACATTTCTACCTTAAAAATATGATCCAATTTATTAATTATTTTAAAACAATTTACTTGCCAATAAATAGAATGAGCAATGGTATCAGTGACTATACTCATCGCGGTAGTCTCTCTAACTTGTTTTATTAATAGAAAAATTAAACGTCTGTAAATAATATTAAAAGAAAAAGTGGTCATCATATGCCCTACTTTCATAGATATATGTAGGTTGCTTAAGTTGCACCTTTGAGTAACATGGCTGTTGACTTGCCACAAGTTTTTACATTCGGATATTAATCTAATTAGTTTTTAATAACTCATCTACACTCCACAGGTATAAAATATTTCCTATTATGTACGTAGTGAGTAAACGATTGTGAATTATAATAACCAAGGATTTACACGAAAAGGTAGGCAAATTGCGTGTTATTTTAGACGTTACAATCACAAAGTGGGCATAATCAAAGTTTCCAGCTAAAAATCATATCAGTCAGTAATCTCGGTGTTATTATATTTAAATTAGTTTGCGTGTTCATAAGACAAAATATGTCGTGTTGAACTTTCAAAACATAACTTATCTGAATAGAAATGTATTAATTCTTTAGAAACCTTATTTGAATCATGATCAGCAAGCTGGAAGGGAATTTATAAGGTGTATAGGGTACATTAAAATAAATTTAAACAAAAATATTTACTATAAATAATTTATTATTTAATATCGGACTACTTAGTTTCAGAACTGTCCACACCAACAATGTGGGAGTTATTTATTTATTTCGCCTATTGACTGAACATAACTGCAAAGGCCATTGCAGTCAAAATTTCCAATCCAACTACTTCCACATCTACATATAGTAATTCTCATGCAAGCATATGAGCGTTCGTATTTTATAATCAATACATATTATCTCGGCTAAATATATCTTATTTGTTTTATTATGAAAATGTGTGCAAATACTGTGTTACTGCCTCAAACATGTGGTGAAGCTAAGCATACAACAACCATTAAATACATAGGACATGAGTTCTGGTGTGCAAATATTTTGCCCTATGGAAGAAAATAAATTGTCACGTTCACAAAAGAAGAAATAAACTGCGTCTTTTATTTCGTGTTTGGCGTGTTAAAAACTTCCTTGTTGTCCGTAAAGTTATAGGGGCAACCACGAGCCACATGTTTAGTTACCCCCCCCCCCCCCGCACTTCCCTAATCTATGACGTCATCCATCAATCAATCAAACACCTGCCCACATAACAATCTCGTTTTTGCCACTTAGCTGATTTAAGTGATTTATTCTTACAAGATAATTGGCCCGCTTATATATGGAGGTAGTAATTTGGCAAAACAATTAATTACCTTTATAGGTGTTTGATAATGAGATATGGTTATCTAGTGCACAGGGATAATATATAACAAGATTAATATGTAGGTATGCGAATTTGAAAATGCTATTAACGTTGAAACGCTGGAATTTTTTGCCCATTTTGCAGTTAATAAGTGAGGGCTAAAAAGTTACTTGAAACATATAATCGATAAATAAGGCAATTCCCTGCGATATGGTTTCCACGTGTTTTTTGTTTTATAACCTTGTCTAAAACTGTTTTATGAAAATTAGGGAATTAATAAATATGTTATTCGTTAGTTATTGACTTAATTTTAATCAAGCAGCGAACATGATTCATTTGACTTTCCTCGAGTTGATAAGTCGGGAAACACTCCCTTAGGTGTAATTGATTATATGGAAATCCATTTAGAAATTACAACAAAATCCATCTCAGCCGGGTGTCGAACCCGGGTCTCCTGATTTCCTGCAATCCTGAGCTCAGCTGGGATAGATTATTTACCGTGAAGTGGGAGAGAACCATGGTCTTATTTGAGAAAGACAAAGGTTCTTACATTTTGCACATGACTCGTCAAGGTGTGTCCACAAACGTCCAAAAAATTCAGAAAATTGCTGTCAGGGAGGTTATACCGTTATATATCTCCCAAAATTAAAAAACAATATTTTGCTGTTGTAACTTATACAAGTACATCATTCAGACAGCTTTTAAGACATTTTTTTCGATTTAAAAATATATTTTAATATTTAATACAATTCAGAAGTTAAAAAATCTATCCCGAACGTGGTTCGAACTCACGTCTCCCACATTCCAGGTACCATTCCAGGACCTTGGGTAATTTTAACTTCTTGATTGTATTAAATATTCAAACAATTCCACGTACGGGAGTGTTTCCCTACAAGAAATCAAAAAAAATAAAAATATCGGTCAGAAGGTGTCACAATATAGGAAAACTCGAAATCCACGTTAGTAATTAGTTATTTAACGAAAGTCACAAGTACCAACCCCTAACCCCCCGGCGTGCCAACCCACTCCCCGCCACACCAGCAGTCTGGACCCGCATCATGGCGGGTGATGTATGGTGATGGCTGCCCCTAATATGGCGCTACTGAAGGACGCCCTGTACCATACAACACCTTGCATTCAAGCTTTGACCCACATCGCCTCGTACTAACCACGCAGCTAACATCGGCCGTGGTTCATTGACTCTGGCCATTACGGCAGGCTTGCTGGTCCTGGTTTATTAATAGTTCCAATCAAGGACCCGGGTTCAAATCCCGGTTAGGCCGAAGTTTTTAAATTCTAAAATGAACAATATAATTTGGTATTCTTATGTAAACAGTGATTTGGAGTAATAAACAAATTATGATACACTGGAATCAGTTTTTCTAACGGGTCATCTTTACTTAATCGATTTAAGAGTTAGTTGCTTTACAAATTTACATATTTTGTTGTAATAACGCTCTGTGGTGACTATTAACAAATGCAAATGGCTCACATTAAGAAAACCAGAGAGTTAAAACCAGGCCCCTTGGTTCCATACGCTTGTGACCTGCCCCCTGGGGGGAGGAGGGGGGGGGCATCGCAGAAGAAGGGATAATCCCATTCAGGTGTCATATCTTTGAATACTAGAGGTCAGATTAGATAACGTAATCATGATGTGATTATGATCTTCGACATTCAGATACAACTAGAAGACAAACTCTTTGGCATTATAGACATTCGTCGTCCACCATCGGCAACACTGCGTAATTTGTGTAGGTATCTCAAATTCTAACGTGGTATATAACTTATTAAAATGGTAGGCTATAAAAAGATTAAATCAGCTGTCGATCACAAGTGTATAAAGTATTGCCAACATTTTCGCCAGCGTAAAAATACATAATTTACGTGGGCAATGAGTATATTTAGTGATGGGCGTTGCTTTCTATGTGGATTCTATTAGTATAGTTAATAGACCCACCATAGATCATCAGTGAAGCATCATTAAACCAGATCGTGGTGTTATTAGTGGCGCTTGTGGGTATATTCCTGCATACAATGCCTTATGTTCTGCGAGCAATACTTCGTTGGGATCTATATATTAAAACTCTCGCAAATACTTATTCTAAAATATGACTTTGGATAGTTGAGTCTTTCTAGACTTGAATCGCGAAACTAATAGCGTAAATCGTAATGCATGCAATGATAACTTTAAAAAATTGTGCTGGTTGATTTGTAACTACTGCCATGTCCCCCAATGCAACAATCAGTTCTTATAATTGAATGGATTTATAAATGTATATATTTAAACGTATTTTTTTTTAAATTCTTATGTATTTTTTGCATTTTGCATACTGTGCATTTAACATATTTAAATATCCATGCAGCAATTACTAAACAAACTACCATAATATATTTTGGCTATCTGTTCGCGTGAAATATTATAATTTAACTGCTTTGGGCTAATGTTAGTGATATGGACTGTAGTTATATACAAAAAAATCTACAATATATTATTTCGCATCTAAAACTCGTTATGTCTCTTTGGAATAATTGAAAGTATGTTGTACGGTATGATGAATTGATTTTAAGTGTGTGTGGGTTTTTTAAAAGACATTCAAAAAAAAAAGTGTTGATGCAATTAATGACATACCATCCATCTAAATGTAGTTCGTTAGCTGGATCGAGAGGTCATCGTCATGGCTTGTTACAGCAGGAGCAAACGAACAGATATCAGAGCAGGTGACGTCATCAAACAAGAGTAGGTAACCGAACAGGCTGAGGGGTTTATGGACACGGTACGGACAGTAACTCTACACGTTTACAGGCAAACAAACACGTGTAGGGGGAGTGATTTTCTATTATATAACTACACCACCTTGCATTACAATATGTTTGTATAATCAATAAGATTTTCTGTGATTAAAAACTCCCTTTCCTAAAAAAACTATGAAATATATAAGAGAACTACACAACCATATTCCATAGTAAAAATTTAAATTGATCATTGATAATGACCAATAGCTATCAACCAATACAAGAATCTTTTATTTGTAGTAATTGACATTTCAAAATGCTGCCGCTTGATTTGGATATGTTATAAATTGGCATCATTTCACATCAATTGTCAGTTTGTCACTAGATCATTTGACCAAATTTCTAACACATTGAAATCACTTGACATCAACTCATCTCAATTGGTAACTTTTCCAGATTAAGTGATATCACTGGTTAATTAATTGATGATTTGAAACATTAGGTTGATAATTCAATTGCTGGTTAATTTGAATGTTTACTATGTATAACAAAAGTGTGTGTCTCTACTAGCACAATGAAATTCGGGTAAATCCCAACACGAAATATAAACTTTTTAAAAAGTTGTTTAACGCTTAATTTGGTAATCAATAACAGCAAGAGAGGGGAAAACTTTTACCCTCACCATGGTTGAACTCCTTTGTGACGAGTTTTTTAAAACATTCCCGAAACACGAAGTAGTTTGATGTAGTTTTTCACATGATTTACTTTTAACGAGGCTAATCGTTACGATGAACAGCAGGTTCGTTAATTATTTTTGTCAATGATGAATTTGTTGTATGAAAGGTCCACCAGCATTATTATTTCCTCCATCGGCAATCCTGATGAGTTTTTTCGTGAGGTTTTCCCAGTCAAAAGGCGCATTCTTAGATCTCCAGTAAAATATAGCAATTTTCTTGCATTTAACCTCCATTTTCGTCGCCCTACCAAAGTAAAGTTGCACCTTGGTAAGTTTCCTATGAGTAATATTGTTTAACTATTAAGAAACAGATGACCATTATCTGAATGACCACGTATATCACTTGTGGTCAGTGGATTGCACCATAGCTTTGTAGTAGGCCATACTAGACTTTATAGGGTGTAGACGCTTTGCCTCTCGAGTCCAGTGAACCTTTCTAATTTCATGCGGGATAATCAACATTATTATTTTGATTCTGCGTTCACCTTCGGGCAGATAACTGAAGACCTATTAATACTTAAAATTATTTTCAAATTTAAGTCATGGTTGTTTTCCTGCGATTTCTTAAGTCCAAAGAAATGCTAATTTTTTTAACGATGTTTTTATTGGTTTGACTAAACGAAAAAAACGCCAACATTTAAAATAAGGATGGATATAAGTATAATCATTCTCACTCAGTATGCACACAAAAAATCATTTTGGTCGGTTTTGGAAAATGAAGATCACAGTTTAAAGAACACGAACGCACATTTTCGACTCGATTCGTGGCGGTCTTGTACTAATTTGTGATTGTGATTTCTAATTTTGTCCGGTCGTACACAAAGCTGCTATGTCGCTAGAATGCAGATGTCATTGAACGTTGAAACCCAACTGGAACTGGGTCCATAAAACCGAGCAAACAACATTCGAACGGTTAATGTTACTGTTCACGATACCTAAGTGGGTAAATGGGACTATTAATTTGTTGGCAACTTGATAAAGCCGATTTAAAACGATGAAGTGTGACGACTTAGTCTCCGGAAGTGCAAGAACAAATTGATCCCAGTTTTGGTCGAAATTGGCTTGAATCGTTTTTATTTATTTGATATATTTTTTATTTATTTATTAAACGTCTGTCCTATTCAGTTCAAAAACTGATTTGCAAAGGAGGACAAGAATCCCTTGATAGAATTATTTCTAGTAGTTTTAGACGAAGGTTTGACAACATTTTTTCTGCAAATGTAATTATATTAATATAAAATTACTCTAATAATAATCGATCTTAGAATTATTGTATTCTATATAAATGTTATTTATATACTGTATTAACAGTTATCGTACTTAAATGCATTTCTAAATCCTATTCTAAGTAGAACAGTTGTGGTGAGGAACACCAACCATATCACCGAGTCCGCAAGCCAGAGAACGTCTGTCATATGTCAGTATTTCTGAAGTTTTCTCAGAATCGAACTATTTTTAGTTATGCTACAGAAACAAACATGTTTACGTGTTAAGAAATGCTTTGAGAACGCTCGGATTACAGGAAACCGTACACTCGTTACGGTTTTAAATACAACATCAACACGCCGACCAAAACAAACGCTTGTTTATCATTACATTACTCTTATTTTCATTACAAGGCAATGTTTTAATGCCTGTGCGATATATTTGCGAGTCATTGCAACCCAAATTGACCACATACGTAACAAATTCTGCGATCTCCACAGATTTTAAGTAGGACTGTGCTGGTAGGGGTTTTGACAGTCGGGTTGGGTTCGGGTACTAAACTGCTTCGGGTTTTCGGGTCGGGTAAGGAAAAGATGGCCGTTTAACCACTAATGTAAAATGGTAATCGCGTTTTACTTGAAAAGAAACATTATGATTTTCTGCAAATTCAATTTCAATTGTTTGTATTTTTATTGAATAGAGCTACAATAAAAATTTTCCGGACCGGCACCTCCACCAATAAAGTGTGTATATCCTGGACCGGCACCTCCACCATCCCTCAAATATTATTTTCTTTTACTCGAAAATGTGGTACCTGTTTGTACTAACGGTTGGCCCCCAAATTTACCCGATTTGGCCCGAAATATCGGCTACCCTCAAACCACAATTTTTAAGTAATTCCTTTTTATATTTGTTCATATTTCCAAATCCATGCTCTCTTTGGGGGTACATGCAACTGAGACCGTCACTATACATATACGTTACGAACGTATAAATTCGAGTATTTTGATAGTTTGTGTGGAGTTTTAAGAGCTCCTACACTGATGGAGATTCCAGTTTATTCCCCTCATGAACATGAAACATCTCCATAAATTCTAGCATTCAATCCACTAACATTTACAAATAATTCTCGACGTTATAGCGCTAAACTAGCATTTAATTCTTAGGCATACCAATTTATAACTTCATGTTTTCTACACTTCGTAAGTGACGACAAGTCATTGTTCTAGTCTTATGTTTGGTATTCTAAAGAGCGATAATGCCCAGTAATCCTGTCAAATAAGATCGTATATTGACGCTTGGAGGAAAAAATTGCGATGTCGCTGAATTTTTGCAGAGACCTTCCTTATATAATACTAATCAACATACTAAAACTCCCCTACAATCGGACTGGAGCTTCGGCCGCCATATTGGAAAATGGCGGCCAAAAGGTGTTTGTTATCGAATATCTCCAAATTGGTTTGAGATAGACAAAATATCTCAATAGCAAAAATATTCCCCATTTAATTCCCTACAAAACAGGTATCCTCTATAGTTTTGGTAGGGGCAACGGTTACGTCACAAATTCGTGGTTTAAATGTTGCTCATTGGAGTACCAGCTTATTTCCCAATTTTCACGCCCAGCATCAAACTATGCCCGGTAAATCCGTAAGAAATCGATTTAAATACAAATGGACTTTTGTGCGGGGTTCATGAAAGCTTCTATTAGTATTTTAAAAATCAGGTCTGCGAAATCGAATTTTGCATTTACCCGGAATTAGGGTTTTTCCATTGTTGGCATTTCCACAAAATTGCCCTTTTTGACTGTCCATTATTAAGCACTAAATAGCATTGGAGGAAAAATTCTTCCTACGCACATTGAAATGACTCAAATAATGATCCGATTACAATCAAAGTTGAAATCCAATATGGCTGCAAATTCCTAATATCCACAACATCAAAGTGAATTATGTAACAAAAAGAGTGTAAAAACAGCACGAAAACAGTATTCATATTGTGAATATTAGGAATTAGCAGCCATATTGGATTTAAACTTTGGTTGTAATCAGATCATTATTTAAGTCATTTCAATGTGTGTAGAAAGAATTTTTCCTCCAATGCTATTTAGTGCTTAATAATGGACAGTAAAATATGGCATTTTTTAGGAAATGCCAACAATGGAAAAACCCAAATTCAGGGTAAATGCAAAATCCGATTTCGCAGAACTGATTTTTTAAAATACTAATGGAAGCTTTCATGAACCCCGTACAAAAGTCCTTCTGTATATAAATCGATTCCTTACGGATTTACCGGGCATTGTTTGATGCTGGGCGTGAAAATTTGGAAATAAGCTGGTACTCCAATAAGCATCATATAAACCACGATTTTGTGACGTAACCGTTGCCCCTACCAAAACTATAAAAGACACCTGTTTTGTAAAGAATTAAATGGGGAATATTTCTGCCTTTGAGATATTTTGTCTATCTCAAACGAATTTGGAGATATTCGATAACAAACACTTTTTGGCCTCCATTTTCCAATATGGCGGCCGAAGCTCCAGTCCGATTGTAGGGGAGTTTTAGTATGTTGATAAGTATCATTTAAGGAAGGTCTCTGTAAAAATTCAGCGACATCGCAATTTTTTCCTCCAAAAATTCTTATTTGACAGGATTACAGTTACAGTTGTAAATATTTTGTTGTAGGCCTATTACTGTTATCATTGTTTCCCTTTAACAGTATCACTACTGATAAGCGAACGATATTACACTTTTTTACAAACTATCAATATGTACAGATAAAAAAATAGCTCTAAATAACATTCTATACATCCAAATAATAACTATTTTAAATATATCGCTACCGAATAAAAAGACATATCTATAATTAGATGTCATCGTTGGCGTTATCGTCGTCGTCATTTTTGCTGTTTTTGTTGTCATGTATATATACAGGTGGATGTGGCTTCACGAATGCCGAACCGATACATCTCAATTAATAGTTTACGCACGAAATTCAATTTGAGAGTTCGTCGCGACAATTTTGGCCATTGGCAATCCCGATTGAGTTTTTTTTTGTGTAGCCTTAGGGTAAGACTGTACAGGCTGGTCACTTTCAGGACTTTACCTCTCAAAGTTCATCACTACAAAGATTAAATTAATTTGTAAGTGATGTTTGTATCTCAATCTTTCTGCGCACTGGGAATGACACTTATAGACAAAGACTAGACTGTATAGTTTTTATCTAATTCTGGAAAAACGCAAAATTCCAGCATAAATTATTATTGCCCTCTTTTCGCCTATAGAATTCTCCGCATTTTCTTGCAAGTATAATAATATGTTGAAAGGCAAAGGCAAGAAAACGCCGCGCAGACCCTGATTTTCTCAGTTATGCACGTAAGAACGTGACCAAGCAACCAGGTTGCGTGTGCAGCCATCTTGAATGACGTCATTCATTCAACTTTACTGCAACAGCCTTGCGGTAACACAGGGCGACCCGTAAGTTTAACACATTCAACAGGTAAACTGCAGTCTATTCAGAAACTGGAATAATTCTCCGTTGAAGAAAATACGTGTAAATATTTCCATTCCACTCATAGACCAACAGATTTTGATCTTTGAATAAGAATATGTAACTGTTACAATAGTTACAAGTATATACTTGTCTGGTACTTGATTTAATTGAAGTCTTGATTGAGGCAGTTATGCAGTTATACAATGTTATTGACATATTACAATAAAATATACTGAAGCAATGTTTGCTCGAATTAAATAAACGTTTTTTTTCCCTTAACGTTTCTGTTATTGTACTAAGGCTAATCGATGCGGTGAGTAGGGATAGAGAACGACGAAGGATAATATTACAAAAACATGTCTCATGCAGGACTCGAACCTACGTCCTCGTAGAGCCATATACGCTTCGGACCAACGCCCTAATCGTATGTGCCCCCGCTGACGGCTCAAAAAAACGGTATCTAAAGATCTTATTAGATACACAATACTAGATTCTGGGGCTAGGACTCAATTCTAGCCTTACCATTTATACCGAATGTATGTACCCCTAAACCGGCGACCTATCGAATTAAGCGTTCGCTACCTCTATCCGTAAGAGATGTGATTGTTTGTTTGTGTTGTTGATAATAAATATACGGGAATCAAACTTTTTACATTTGTAAACTGAATAACAATATTATTTATATATATATAATGCTTTATAGATGATGATAATGATTTTTCTTGCTTAAGGCCTCTATAGTTGCATTAAGGCTATTCGAGACGATGAGTGGTGATAGATGATGATGAAAAACAAATTAAAAAAACATGCCTTTTGCGGGATGCGAACCTACATCCTCGTAGAGCCATACGCTTCGGACTAGCGCCCTAATCGTATGTGCCACCGCGGACGGCGAAGTGCTTTATAACCGATAAATAAAATATATTTGTAATGTCCAGCTCTAGATGTTGTAAGTTGTAGCGCAGTGTATACTAGTGGGGCTAGACAAGATGGCAGGGTTCCTTGTACGGCGACGTTGCTTTACATACAGTACGCCTGTGTGAACGCACCGAGACGTGGTACGTGCAGGCACGACCAGATAATATTATTACCTAGCCGAGTCGTGCTGATCGCTCTCGGGCAACTGTGCTCTGAAGAGAATACGCTACCGCGGTTCAGGGACACAAGTTTTGTTAAATGCGTTTGCAGCCACAAGCCACCGTCAAAACGTAAACCTATCCCACCTCATTTCGGTGACTTGAGACAAATTCAAGTTTTGAAATCAAAACGTACGTTGTGGGATAAAAGTAAGTAAGTAAGTAAGTAAGTAAGTAAGTAAGTAAGTAAGTAAGTAAGTAAGTACTTTATTCATTGGACCAATACATGGTATCAGTATAACACAGTTCTTTGTCAAGAGGCATAGTGCAATGAATCATTCTAATTTTAATTCTAATATCTAATAATATTAATATCTAGGATGGTTGTGCCGTCTGGTGTGTAGAGATGTCCGCACCGGAGAAGATCATCCAAACCTTTGCCTTTGTGTGTTGAGTCGAAGCTTTGTGAATTTAAAACAGCCCCCAACCAATCAAAATTGGGCATTATTACGCCTAGAGTGACTTGAAGGGTCACGTGACCACCAAAACGTACGTTTTAAACAGAACGCAAGTTTTCAAATCACAGTGTACGGTTCGAAACGTACGTTTCCACCCATGGCCGAAAAGCTCGTGGTTTGATAATTTGTATAAGTGATTTTAAAACTTGTATTCGGCTCAAAACGTACGTTTTGGTAGTCACGTGACCCTCCAAGTCACTCGTTTTCAGAGGTGACTGCAAACGTAAGTTTTCACAACTTGGGCCCCAGGAGAGCTTTCCGTTATTTTATGGCGGTGTTTTAATTTTGACAATAAATACTTAGGGAATTGGTCACTAAAACGCATCGTTTTTATGCCGACGAGCGGATATGAGCGAACAGGCTGGGGAAATGTTTTTACGAACCCTATACATTGGCCAACCTGTCCACTACGCTACAATAAATTCAATTTAATAGGCTAGACCAATCGCAATGATAAAACCACACGACCGGCGAACGGCGAGACCAAAGATATAGGATTATTTAACATGAGGTCGCTTGCACCGCGCCATTCGCTGGTCTGCATGGATTTTTTTAAAATTAAAACAACAATAATTGTTCATATACGCAATTTTAGCTCGGCAGGCCCCATGCAGCTACCAGCAATCCTGACTGAAAGTGTTCTACTAGGTTTCCCTCAGTCATAGCCAAATGCTGAGACTTACATCCATACTAACATCCCTCGGACAATTCTTTCCAAACAATAATAATATTTCAAAAATATTATTGAAAATATGAAACAAACAACAAACTCCTCGTCCAGCCTGAGCCCTGTACAGTATACAGCATGGCCAACATATGCAAATGAAAGCCACGTTGCATGCAATCCACCGACCATACTTTGCTTTGTCTCTCGCAGCTTGTCGTTATATGATAAATCCGATTGATTACTGCAAGATTTTAACATAAAGCTTTAATGCATTTATCATTAATTGGAACTCACATAATGATGTAGCCTACGCAAATAGATGTGTGAGCATTACCAGAAAAATAACTATTGTAGAGAATTGAAAATTGTCAGTAAATAGGCTAATAGCTTATGGATGTATGGAATCTATGTTGTAGGATTTGTCTCAGCAATACGTACAAGTTTGGTTGGATCATTAGACTGATCTCACTAGACTTTCCTGTATGTAGCACGTAAACGAGGTTAGGTATAGCCCTGTAGGACAGATATCGAGTAATTATTTAGTTCTACATAACTGCATACGATTTTAAAATATTTTAGCTCCAGGGACCTCAGATACCACTTAAATTTAAAGAAAAATATCGGTACTCTGACTCATGACCCTGATTATTCGGATTTAATGACCGGAAATTTGTTATTATTGAACATCTTATTAGGGTATTCGTTAAATATTTTAAAAGCTTAAATTTAGGTGCAAAAGGTGCTAGTGTGATAGAATTAATTAACTAATGTGACTTTTGTGGAAACGGTTCGTTTAAATATCAATTATTGTTTCTTAGGCTGTTGGTTTTGCTTAGAAATCGTGAGAAATTAACAACTACATACACAAATGTAGCTAATTTAAAAACTGGTCGATAGTTTCACGTTAACTAAGTCTGTTTTTCTCCATTTACTTTTTTATTTGTGTTTTGTTTTTCGTGGTTTGGCAGCTCATTTACGACAAATTTAGATTAAAACAAAATTCACGATGTAATACAACTATGCTTTGATGAAACAGATTTGTAAAACAAAACGTTCGTGATTCACACAAAACAACCTTCGATTTTGCAGATAACATAATAGTAAAATAAATAGTGACTGTTAAAATCTGGAATGCGCTATTAACGTCTATTCAATTGTTAACGTGAGCCCAGTTTTATTGCTTTTACGTCACACGATGTATGAACAATGCAATTATAGTTCCATAAAACTGTTTCAAACATGGCATTTAACTCTATTGACGTAGGCGCGATCAAATAACTGTAACGGTTCCAGCTGTAAACCGAAATAATCACCAGTAGTTCGTTTACACGCCCAAAACCAATTACTTTGCTCGAAACAGTTTCTATTTAAATGGTTTCGTGTGGCAAGTGTGACAGCAAATGCCGTGAGTGAGAATGTACATAATTATAATATTTAATTTGAGGCTATTTAGCACAAGTGTTTCGTAAAAGTATACCGAGATCATCTTCAAGAATGTTGACGCTAGATCCATGATCACGGATAGGGCGGGCTTATAACACAATCTTACCACTTTTACCCTGACTGGGCTATGAACCCGTTAATACAGCTCTCCATACCGGTGCTATACATCTTCACAAGCACTTGAGGTATGTACATCCGCGATCACATTTATCAAGGGGTCTAGATTCTAGACATAGATATAACACCTATTGTAGGCTAGATAAGCAGTCTCCAATACCTCCGCACAGGCACGAGCGTAGCAAATTGAAGAGTCAATCTGCCCATTTCAAGATGGCGATTTGGCGTTTTAATTTATGTTTTTTTAATGCAATAAAGTATTTTACTGAATTGTTTGATGTGGTTTTAGCTTGTGCAGCATGGTATTGAACAAACAGAAACAATAAGAAGTTGTTGCTTAAGGGAATTTAGTAATAATTTGATGTTAAAGGCTAGTATGCTCACCTGTCAACCTGGCGGCAATCTCGAGAACTATTTGGGCTACAAATCGCTCCCATTTACTTAACATGCAAACTGGAATTTCAAGATGGCTTCAAATTGTCACGGAAGTGGACCACCGACTGCTAATCTAGCCTAGGCGAATTAATATCTATGATTCTAGAAGATAATATCTACCGATATTGACCTCGCTCTTGAATATTCAGTTCGTGTAGGCGTCGTTATATTTACAGAGCCATCACTCGATGACGTCATCTAACAGGCCGTGGGAAAACATGGCGGCCCTATTTTACTTTAGCATTTGGCCTATTGGGACTTTTAAACACTGGGCCCTGGGCGTAGTTAATATTATAACAAGGTTGGTATATATTTATGGATTCATTAAACACTGCATAACCTTATCGCAGACTTACTTTAGAAATCAATTAAGGCCAGTTTTTCTAGTGACATAAAATTGGGCAAGCCCTCCACTCCTTGCCCATCCGCTTGGTGCTAGCTTCGTGTGACTTTAAATGTGACTTTTAGAACAAATCCGAGATTTGCCGAGTGAATGTCGGTAAAAGATTACCCTTGATTTACTTTATGACTCCTCTATGTGACTCCTAGTGTACCTACTTGTACTGGGGCCACAGAGAAAATCGCTATTAAATTTAAATTTTGAGTTGAGATCACTTTATTCAATCAATGTCTGAGATCAAAATTGCGTACAGTAATACATATGCAAACATGGACAATCAGTTGATTGTGTAGCTTGGTAATGCAATGTCAGAAGTTTGTAGGCAGATCAAATTATGTATAACAGTTGATCAACACATTGAAATCTTATTTTTACATAATTGGAGGGACCGGGAGATAGGGGGAATTATTTTTAATTTAAATTTATTTAATATCCCTTATCATGAAAGAACTCCTCCTCAGAGTGAGTTTCGTAATTTTGCTGCGCATACATGATTTAATAATTTACCGACTGCATCAGAAAGACCTTGATTTTTATTTTTACTATCTAAAAAGATATGTCAATTTAAAACTTAAATTCGGTTTTTTACGCGGCCCTCGGATAGAATCACGTATAAATACAAATTATCTCCGATTAAAAAGTTGGTCCTAACTGCAACGTAATACAAACCTTGTCCATATAATTTATAGATGCACCTACCTTGGTAATAACATGGTCCTCCAGAAAGATTATAATATATAGCTACAGAGTAGTATGCAAGACATAAACGTTTATACCTAGCTGTTTCCTATGCCCTTGATGGGTTGAATTCAAAAGATTTAAACTTGAGAAATCATGTAAAAATTAAGCCCATCAATTGTTACTAGTTTTCGCATTGTCTTCATTTGAACGTGACTTCTCTTATTTAGTTTATTTTAGTTAATTTGTGTGATTATCATAAAATTTTAATATTTTCCAATATTTTTCTGTAATTCTGTAATGTCATGATATGTTGGATTAAAAAGAAGGCCTAACAGGCCTTAATCCGCCATCAATAAAGACGTAAATCAACCAATCAATCAATCAATCTATCTATCTCTCTTTAAATATTTGTCTTTGTTAAATATACAAAAGTGCATTTAAATTTTGTACTCGCACAGATACAACCCAGTTCTAATAGCTTTGCAATCGTCCACGTTATCATCATTTACTTTTTGAAAACGCTTGAACCAGCGTTTCAAATGTGTTTGAAACATTTTTAGACACATTCTCATTAACTTGCTCTAATGATACAAGTTTATTTTTTATTTGTACAAATCAGGCTCCATTCGACATTGACAATATTAACCAAAGTCACACATTATTCCGGTTGATTCTCTGCAGCCATTATTAGCCATTGTCAACATGTATCAATGTCGAAGGACATTGATTTATTATTACATTTCTTTAAAAAAATAACTGTATTTTTTTCAAATATAAAAAAAAACTAAAATTTGTAACCAATTCTGCTTCTTCTGGGAACATGTTGAAACTATAGCACTTTGTGGATGTTCCTAAAGGCGCTGAAAACGCTTGACTTAGCGTTTAGATCCCTCTTTCCAGAGATTTACAAGCACTTTTGAGATGGCAGAGGTTTTCGTTCGGGCGCCTTAAATATTATTTCACCACGGTGACATTTTAATAAGAGGTCTGATTAATTAATACACCTCACACCATGTATGTATACCCAAACACGCGCGAACGCATTGTCTTTAATTTGGTGCCTTCACTTCTTGGTAAACTCGTCTTATTTATGGCATTACAACATTTCGCCCGTATTTTAAACCATATTTTAAACTGTTAGGAACAATTCTTTTGTACTGTCACCCCTGTCGCTTGCGGAGAGAACAAACAATGTACATAACAAGTATAGTGTTAAATTATTCACCTCTAATAAAACCAACGAGAATAGTAGAACCGAAGTATTTTCGTTTTAAAATTAGAATTCATATTAACATAATAGTCAAAACGTATTATTAAAAAAATTTCATATTAACATAATAGTTTTTTTATTCTCTAAAAAAAATTTAATAATAACATTTATATCCAGACAAAGATGGTCAATGGGTTAATAATTGGGTTCGGGCCAAAAAATAGAATCAAATTATGTCCAACGGTTGTGTATTTTTTGCCCGCACCCAATTATTAACCCATTGAGCATCTTTGTCTAGGAATAAACGTAATTTTGAGCGGGAACTTTTGATGTTTGAACCAAGGTTACTCATCTAAGACTCGCGTTGCGTGCGCGCGCTAGCTGGTCTAGGTTCATAGAGCCATGCATGCGCGAATCTCGCTAGTCTAAATGGACAGAGTAGTAAAAACGTGTTGGCTAGCTAAACTACTTAGATTATCTCTCAAACGAGCTCTGACCATTGACGTCAATGGTCGTGTGTTCTGGGAACTTGGCTTTTCGCGTGAGCTGAGAAGCGGTGATGTTATCAGTTATCCAGGAAGTGCATCATTTTGTTTCTTTCTCCCCGCCATTTTTCAAGGAAAGAGAAAATGACGGTATTGTGGAAATCGGCAGTTTGGCGTGATTGTGCATGTCATTAATCTTGCTTTAGATTACACTTCATAAAAACACGTTTAGAGTAACTACTTTTTTTTGGTAGACGTAGTCTATAGGAAAGTATAATTTACCTCTAACACTAACGAATTCTGACCTCCCAAACAATATGGACCACAGAGCTCACGAAAAACTGTTATCGAATTTGAATACAATTATTAATTTTCCGCTTCATAGACTCAGTCTACCCAAACAAAATGTGCATGAATTAATGTATTCAAATCTAGAAAAGAATGCTCTAAATGTGTCAGTGAATTATGTACTAAACAGTCTACACTCTAACAAATAAAAACAACATTTTGAAAGTTATGTGGGAGAATTTGTTCAAAAAAATCAAATGTGTCTACAAACGAGAAAAAACTCTAAATTCAACGTATATTTCCGTTCAACTAGCTGTTAACAATTCAACTTCCGGTGGTTCTTCTGGCAATCCCAACACCGGAACTTGGACATTCCAGTCTAATCGAACTCAACAGCCTTGATACAGATACTTTAAAAAACAACGGTAGATTGCTACTAATTAGAACACAATGGGACGTAGAATTAATTTATGTCTGGCTCTCAGTAATAATTGATGGATGCACATATCTCGTCAGCTGACTGTGTTATTAAATATATATCGAGCATGACACACTGGCAATGAAATGTGTAATTAGCCGAGCTTTGGCTGTAAGTGAGGTGGGTACACGAATTATGGATCAGCACCTCACAAGCTGACTATTTCGTTTCGTCCGAGAAGCGGGAGCATACTAGTCCAAACTTTTGTACTGCACATATAAGCAATAATGTTTTGCGCATACCAGCTTTTTTCTATTGTTTTACCATAGCCGTTCTCGGTAAGCAAAAAAATGTCATGTGGCGCCATCTAAACACTTGCTATTTCATTTGCTTGGATACATTTTATATCGATTACTCAAAGCTGCAATGTATTCTGCTATAGTAATCGATTGACTACAGGTTTAAACATTAATTTTCATGATTTTTTTAAGGACACGTTAAGAGTTAAACATTTGGGGTTGGCAATAAAACGAGGAAACTGTCACCATGTGAAATCAAGTCTCAATATATGCTGTGTCTTCCTTACTCCCTCTATCGTACAAGTTAAAATTGCTTTTCTTTTCCACCAAGTGTCTAATGAATTTGTTTCGCAAATTGTAATGCACACAGCAACTTCTTTGTTTCACTTCTAGGTAGGTAAGCTGCTTGTGTTTTGCGTTTAGCTATACTTTTCTGTTGACTATACATTGCATACACATTGCCTATAGTCTCTCAAAACACTTCAATAAAATCTCTTTAATTACCGCACTAAACTTAGTTTTACTGCTTCGCTATTTCCTGAATAAGCCGAAACAAAACATAGCTCTACATAAATCTAGATCCGACGGCAAAGCATTGAGCAAACAGCGTGGTTGTGAATGGATCAACTTTACAATCAGTGACATTAAGAGGGAACTTAGCGATTTGATAACAAGACGAAGTCATATCGAGGATGTTAGGCCTACTTGTTGTAGGCTACTTCGCGCTCCTACGTGAGCTCTAGTAGGCTTACACTACTAGAACGCAGAGTGTAGAATTGTTGGATGAGCGTAGCGAGCGTAGCGAGCGAAGCGAAGATTCCATTTCACTACACTGGAGAAAAAAATCCGGAATGTTTTTTTTTGTATTTTTGTCTGTTTGTTAGCACGATTTCGGCTAAACCGATACTCCAATTGCGATGAAATTTTATTGAGACCTTCGAAATCTCTGAACTTAGAACTGCCACGTTTTTGAGCACAATCAAAAAAAAAATTCCCATAAAAATCGCAATTTTACGATTTTTTTCGATTTAAAAAAAAAAAATCAATTTATAATACCTACACGCTTTGTCCGATTGTAATGATTTTTTCACAGAACCTTTATTTTATGAATTTATATATTCGTGGAAAATTTAAGCGCAATCAAATAATTATTTCTCATAAAAATCGCAATTTTACGGGGTTTTTCTTTTTTAAAACAATTCTTTGACAAATAACACCTACATTCTTTATCCGATTGTAATGATTTTTTCACAGAACCTTAATTTTATGAATTCATATATTCGTGTAAAATTTGAGCACAATCGAATAATCATTTCTTATGGAAATCGAAATTTTACGATTTTTTTCTTTTTTAAAATTACGATTAATTAAAAAAATTAAAAATTAAAGTTTATTTTTTATTTATTTTAAATTATTTTAAAAAAAATCATCAACTTAGTAATGATTTTTTCACAGAACAGAAAATTCACATAACACATGGCAGCTCAATGCACCAATTACGCTCATCCAACAACGCGGCGGGACTTAAGCGTTTTCCTAGTTATTATAATTAAGAGGGAATAGGACACATTGGGCAGTTGGCACATAGCTATTCGCTCGGCCGCTAAGAATCCGACGTATCTGAAACTTACATAGTTGTCAATAAAGCATACATGGACAGCTCTACAGTCGTAGATTTTTTTTATATGTTAATGTTAATCAGCCAGGATCCATCCACAAATGTAATCAATTTTAGACTTTTTAAGAAAATCCAAAAACCTGAAAATAATTTTTTAAGTGTTACTGTAGAGCCCTATGTTTCCGCTTTCTTGTCAACTACCCAAAATTGTAAACAGCTGTGGTGTCGGTCGGCCGCGTGAACAGTAATTTACTTAAAACGCATGTCCTATATCAAGACGACAAACAGTGGCTTTCAACTTTTGATTATCTAACTTATACCTAGTATTATAGTAGTGTAGTTAAGTAAGTATTGTATTCAAATAATCCTCCTTGCTTTCAACGAGAATTTAAAAGAATTAACTGCAAAAATTAACCTTTTCAAAAGTATGTCCGCTGTATAGGGTACACATGTAAGATGTACCCAAACGTGCCCATTTTCAGGTATTTTTAAGTTAGGGGTATTGCGAAGAAAATGCTCAAGGACAGTTTTAGAGAACTGAATTCCTTGCATTCGCATTAGCGACTAATGAAATCTTGGATACAACTTTCAGTCAGGATTGCCGGTGGTGGGTATCAAATGTCGATCCCAAGACCTTCTGAATCACAGTCTCGCTCTTCACCTACAAGTTACCACGGATTTAGAAACTTTATACCACTTCGTACGCCAATGTTTTTTTTAATCTGTCGTAATAATAAATAATAATAATATCGTTTTGATTAATTATTTGCTAACAATCCCTGCAAATTATTTCTGTCTAGGATATTAGGAACATTTCCGATATGTTTTACCAGTGCCTGATTGTTTTTTAGTTTTATTTTATGGTTAAAGCTAAATTTATGGCGTAATCACATTAGATAATCAGAACTACGGACCACTTTTAGAAATGATTTATTTAGCCAAAACTTTTTGTGATTGTGTAATTAATAATAAAAAACTACGTCGACTCGACTCGAGTGTGACTGTAAATGTCATGGCAAGAATGCGCCGTGACCTCAACACACATCTTCTCCATGTCACCGCCTGCTTGATGCTATCAGCTAGCGTTGTCACCGCCATTGATAGGTTGAGATCGAGCCCGCAATTAAATCCCACCCATAATAATTGTCTGGATTCGGTCGCGATCTAATGAATGTTATTATATTGATAATACACGTATGGCACACGATCAGACCTTGGCACTGTTAACCATGTGAACGCCGTGGTGCAGCCAGTGGCGTGCGGACTCGTCGACAGTGTTGCCAGGTGGAGTAGCCTAACTTAGTTACTTCATAAGTTTTTCATTTACTTCTCAAGATACTTAATTTTTATTTTACTCTCTTTGTAAGTAATTGTACAGACATTTAAATTTTTTCTTATGAGTAATAAGATTTCAAACTCCTCACTTTATTATAATCCAGCTAATTTAAAAAAAAATCGGCCTCTTCCACTTTCATTCAACTATCTTTCATGCATTTTCCTTTGACTTTCAAAATATCGGTACGAGTGCTCTGAAACAAAATAATTGAAAATAATTTTCTGAAATAATGTTCCATGTGCGATTGTTTGTCACAAAGTACAAATAAGAGTTTTAAACCGGTGGACGAAAAAAATCACACACATCAAACGTTATTTCAGAAAATTATTTTCCCTTATACTCAGTACGGACACGGAGGTGTGTTGAAAAAAATTCATAGCTTACAATTTAAAATTTGCATATAATTGCCAAACTGGAGCTTTTGTCCCGTCCAATTTTTTTTTATTCAAGTTCCTCTTTTATTCAACCAACTTCAGCCATTTTCCTTTGACTATCAAAATATCGGTAAGAGTGCTCTGGAATAGCCTAAGAGTAACTGTAAATGTATTTTAATTGCTCGAAAATAAACTTTCACATCGTTCTCATCTCTTAGGTTATGTGTCACGATCCTAGGCGCTGGATTCATCGGGTGAGACAATAACTATTATTGAACTCCTCATTAATATACTCCCTGCTAATTACAAACTAAGTGTTCGAGGATGATGTCAGAGGTCGTGCCGAGGTTCTGCCCTGATTTAGATACATTCTCCGCACCCTGTAACCCTGTCATCATTCTTATACGCCAGGAGGAGTGTCTTCACGTACGGTACCTTACTTTGTACAACTCAAAGTTCGTTTGATCTATTACGTTAAAATCTACCTGTTCGATTGAAAATTTTAAATAATTCGTTTCTTCGTTGGTTTCTACACGTCAGGGACAACTTTTCCATCAAAGTAGGTACAACAGAAATTCGGAGGAATTTTCTTAGAGATATATTTTAATCGACTTAAATACAGGATTCCATTTTCACTTCGGAAAACCTTCGGGAACATTTGGTTTAGTTTCCAGGCAGCCGGCGTCGATTCGACGACTCCCAATTAGGATAAAGCACTGTTTTGATATATACGTATACTATGCAACCACATTATTTGTCTATGAATGTGTGTGCTTGTATCGTCAAACCTAGAGTGAAACTAAATACCCTCTTAGATGATAACTTTATTTTTAATTTTCGTAAAAAAAATGTAAGGATAGTTTGCGTAAGGCTTATAATAAATTTAAAATCACATTTTGATACAAAATATATACTTCATATCTAATCATATTTAGTAAAAAATAAATTATAACATCCTTTAAACAAACAACAAAGTATAAGAGAATACGTTTTATACGATGATGATTTCTGTTGCTTAACGTCTCTATTAGAACACACTAAGGCTATTCGAGACGATGAACGATGAGTGGTGATCGATGACGATGGAGAACGATTACAAAAAAAACATGCCTTATGCGGGATTCGAACCCATGTTTTCGTTGAGCCATACTCTTCGGACCACCTGTACCACCGCGGACGGCTGTGCTATTCGATTTCAAAGATAGATATATTTTTAATTATTTGTTGATTATTTTAATTATTTATATAGTCACATTTTTGTTTTGCTCATATCTATAGCAATTGCTGATGTAGTGGCCACGGCTGTTAACTCGTCGTCCTGGTAGCCAATGTTTTATGTGTTCCGAGATTGAAACCCGGCTTGAGCTTAGACGTGATCACATCACATTATGTAGGTGCCCTAAAGCCAAAATATTATCTACAAATCTTCGTGTGCTAGCACTTAACCACTCTATATTGGAACGTATGTCGTTGTGTGTTTAGTGACACATTACTCTCCAGTTTGTCTCTTATCACTCAGAGAGGTACATTTATTGATAACAGTACCACATCTAGGCTATCGGTTATCAAGCATATCGATCCTTGTCTGATAGTGATTTGGGGTTTCTAGAGCAAAGCTATCAAATACATCTAATGGAAGTGATATACGAAACAGGAAAGAGAGATATATTTTTAGTTTTACCAAACCTATCAATCAAAATCTAGTCTTTTATTGAGGAGAAGTCTGATTTTTTTTTTTACTGGTTCCATGTTCATGTTGTAATGTTAGTTTTCTGTGGTGTGATTAGAGCGAATGGGAATGATATTATATGTAGTTGAAAGACAACGGTTTAAATAAATGTAAGGTAAAGAGTAAATATTATACTTTATGGTAATTTGGTATTTCTAGTTTGTATGTTTAATTGTTGTTGACGAATCAACACTGGCAAATCCTACTTGATAACTGTGCAAAATGTTGTCAGGCAGATGCTCACTGGCGCAGAAAACGGTAACGGTAGGACTTTGTTATCAAATTTAGCATTTTGGAGCATTTTGGAATTTTAAAAGTTGGCGCTTTGAAATGAATTGAAAAATTTTTGGTCCCCTCTCCAAATATTGTACTGTTTTTTTTAACACAAAACATAATTCAAATTCATCTACATCAAATAGAAAAACATAGTTAAAGAAGTTCTTAATAGTTATATGGGCGCAACAATAGTGTTGGTAAAATAAAGTACATTTTTCGAGTTTTCAAAAATCGCCAACTTGCTTTTTAGCATCTATATCGCAAAACGCTAACTTGACCTATCTCTAATATTATTATGATATGTCCAGAAGACGAGTTAGAATATAGAAGACTTCTTTCCCACCGTTGGTCTACTTCTGCCCGCGAGTTAACATTCCTATTAAACTATCAGAACAATTCAATTGGAACAATGGGAACTCCTGTGTTCCCTAGTATTGCGATCATTTTGAAGAAAGATAAAGATACATACGACAAGCGAGTGTGAAACTAAGTGATGAACGACATAATAAAGTTGTCGACCATCTCAATTCGTCGTCCTTGTCCTTCGCAATGACATGTGATGAATTGCGAGCCATAAAACCGTTTTCACAATCAAACATCCCAGACTTCTTATACATCGTGCCCTTGACATTGGCATGGTTTCTAAATTTATTTCAGTAAACGCCTAATTAAATTCGAAACAAGATAGACTTTCTAAAAAAAAATCCCTGCGAAAGATTCTAGCCTATAAATGATTGCCTTGTTTGTTTTGTGCACTAATGGCTCACCTCATTACGTCCTCGACTAAGATATGAAACACGCCGGCACGAACCTATGTTGTAGCCACGATGATGACGTCATTAAACCTAGGAACCGGTTTACTATAGTCTATATTATATATGTGTAGTATCCTGAGAAAATCCAGATATTATAATAGGAGTGGTTTAGTGCAACCAAGTTGTTTTCTCAAAAGCAACAATATATAGTGCAAAGTGTAAATCACACGTTCAAATTGGTAATGCTGTGATTTTATTAATGAGAATTTCACCTTTATGTGAACACCAAATTATTATCATTATACCCACTTAATTTTACATTGACGTATATATTTTGGTTAAATACTAAAAAAAATCACAAAATGACTGTTGACACTAACATTATAAAGTTTTAATTGCTGCATATTGTCGAGGAAAAAAACTTTAAACTATACTATATATTTATACTATACTTTAGACTATAAATATATTTATTTTAAACACACATTTGTGCTCACTTTAGATTTTTAGACACAATAAACGGATTTGTTTGTATTAGCATAATGTTTTATTAGTTTTGTACTCAGAATTCAGATTGGAGCCAATGATCTTTGAAATGGTCATTAAATAATCTATATGATTGCCAATTTTTACGTTGGTATCACGTTTTGCATTATAGCCAAAACATCTCTACTTCACTTTAATGGTAAAACTATTAGGATTCCACCAATGCACGTGATGACTCATTTGTTAATGTAGTTTAAAAAACATTCCATCGAAATTAACACAGGTGATGTAGTAGGCGTGGCACATATTAGGCCTACCCAACACACGCGAACATAACCTCAAAAGTGCGGATTTGGGAATGTTGTTTACATTCTGGTTTTACTCAGGTTTTGTTTTCCTCACTTCAAATTTAATAAATACGTGTGTTTGAATGTAAATCGGAGCGTACTTTTCGTCAGCCATGATACCATCAGACTATTTTGCATGGTTATTTATCTGTTATAGTGGTGTTTGTTGTCTTTAAACTAAATTAATTATGATTTCAATCGAATAGTTTCATCTGACAGATGATATAAATAACTTAGGTTGATGAAAAGTGCTGGAATCATCTTCGAAATCAATCACGTCGTGATGTGAAAACCATGACGTAGAGTGATGAGTTTTTAAACACATTGTTAGTGAGTTGATTACATCACACTATGACTGACGACTTTTTGAACACAAGGATGAAGTCCAGCACGCTAGCGCTAAGTTATCTGTATTGATAATTAATTAATTAATATTAACAATCTAGTTGCGTTTTGCATGGTCGCACTAGTGCACACTGCACAGTGCACTGGATCTCCATTTGTCTATTTATTTGTCCAGTTTTGTAAATGGAGATTGAACACAATAGCATCATAATGCCATAATAGAATGCACTGAGTGTATGTAAACGTCATTATATCATTGGTCACTTTCCTGCAATTCAATTACATTTTTCCATTGTTGTGGAGAGTATAGCAAGAAGACGAAGTTGATTATAGTGCGTTGGTGAGAATGGGGATCTGTCTTTGTTATAATCATTTACAAGAACGGCGTTATCAGCATAAAACTATCCATTGGACATGATATTCGGGACATATAGGTATAGTGTAAAATTATGATAAGGAATTTTTCGAAATAGTAAAAAAAAAATTGCATATTCACAATAAATCACATAATTTAAAAGTTTATTCACCAATTTTCGGAATCGCGAGATAAATAGTTGTATGAAATTACCATTGCCAATGGGCGATATGCAAAACGTGGTTAATCTTTCCTCGGCGATGGCGGGTGGAAAGTTTCCGCTCTCGTTTCTTATACCCACGTACATCACAAACTGTTCTTGTTAGGTCACTGCAACTGGATGCACAATCTACAAGGACAAGGTTCAATGAACCTGTGAACCTAACGCTGTAAAGTAAAGTACATCTTATGAGAGCACTCTTCCTTATTCCCACTTATAAACTACGATTACAGAAAAGAAATAATGGGTTACACATTTTTTGGCAGGTACATGGTCTTCAGGTGGTCGCTGTAAGTACTGGTGTAGGTGTGAGATTGTCAAATTATAAAACTTTTAAATGTGTCGCTACCCGTTGATGACATTTTTTAATTTTCAGGGTTGTTATATCATATTTCAAGTCCTGAAAAGAAAAAGACAAAAATAGTCTTCGAAACGTCGACAGAAAAAATATCACTACCGCCGCTACGAAACAACCCGATAAATAAAAATGTCATTATCAGAGACCTTTATGCAATGGATTATGGAACTCTCAGCATTCTTGAGTTGAAAATGCAACAGAAAATCTTTCTGAAATGTATACAGCTTTATTTTAATTTTATATAACCTTATTTGTGACCAATCAAAATTGTAAGGTATACCATCTTCGAAAAAACACCAATCCACACAAAAATGAAAAATAACATAATTATAAGTAATAAAAACACATTTCGAAGTGAATGGTGCAGCACTCGGTTAACTTATGGGGATGCGATTCATATTGAACTTCTACAAATTAAACAAAATTATAAGTTTTCTTTAAATTTTGTGTTATTGAGCAAGCAATGTCGTTTCTTCTCAGCTAGTACAACGTACATAAACAGAATAGCGATGGGCGTGTGTGGACTTTACTTATTCTGTTTAAAATCCAATTTTATCTAAACAATACCCTACTCAGGAACTGAACCAGTTCGAATCAATGGTTTTGTAGACATCATCTTTTGAGAAAGAACCAGCGAAAACAATGATTTTCTATTCAAATTTCCATCTCAAAATCTGTTTTAAGTGCTTTCTACCCCTCAATATTTTCTCGAGCTACAACAGAAATGACTTAACGCTAATTACAAAAAATTATATGCCCCCCCCCCCCCCCACTCTTTGCAGCTTCCACAAACATACCCTGTAAACATTTGTAAACATCAAATAACTGTGTATTAATTACATTAACCAACTCAATCATTAATCTTGTGAAATGCGTTACCACTTGCCTTCTGTTACTGCCTATAGGCCTTCTAATTGTCTCGGACATTACTCAAAAGCCGCAGGTATCTATTTGCAATGATAAACAGTACTTTAGTTTATTAATTTGATTACTCAACACAATTAATCTTAACTCTTGCCTTCTGTTACTGCCTCGGCCCTCAGTTTAGCTCCATCATAACTCGAAACCTGCAGGTATTTATTTGTAGTGATAAACAATAAGTTAAGTTTATTAATTGAATTAGTCAACTCATTTATAAATCTTCACTTTTATAATATGCGTAACCGCTAGCCTTCTAGGCCCTCTGATCGGACTCTAAAGCCACAGGTATCTAGTTCCAGCGACTCGGGCCCGATTCCTCATGAACGACAGCTGTGCCAATTCTAGTCCGTAGTATTGTCCACCTTGACCCCTGCTTCTGATTGTGGCCCCCGTGAGCGCCACCATCGTGCGTGGTCTTGAACGATTAATTGCACGAGGAATTAAACTCTCCTGAACCAAGATTTAACACACTGGCGAGGTGAAAGTCAGAGGAGCCTTGTGTGTGTTGTGTGTATATTTGTTTTTCATGGCATAAGCTTATAGACACGTGGCTTAAGCGGCATTTCTAAGTCAGCTTAATCCTTGGGGTCAGAGTCGGTTTCGTAACTATATTGGTTTCTCACGACCTCATGTGGAAGATTAAGCCAATTACACTTTGTTGTCTTTATGAACGTCATTTCAATATGTTGACGCAATTTTCACCATTTTCAGTTAGTAGTAGTTCTCATCATTTCCACACTCAATCAATAACTTACGCATTTAAAAAAATGTTTTATTGTTGCATTTTTAAACATTTTTTTGCTAGATTACAATGTCATTATGAGCTGTCATTTATATGATGCTTCAAAGAAATTTAAACGAAATAAAGTTATTATAGTCATAATTATTATTTACTTGTCCGAAATTTCGTAAATCACGAGCCTTTTTCGAACTGGTCCTTGTACGTTGACCGTTATCAAAACCTTTACTACAAACAAACCACTACTGACATACAGTAAATAAAATTATTAAGTTGTGTCCAGAGGGCATATTTACTTATTCAAACGCCAACTTGTCAGTCGACAGAGGGCAAACATTTATTTCTTTATTGAAAACATCATAAAAGTATACAATATTATTATGCATGGTAGCAAGGTCGCTTATAAGTTATATATTTAAAAAATACAAAAACATATTCATATTATTATAACTTTTCTAAACAACTTTTAAAATGTATCAACTCCTCTTCCTCCACAACGCTCTCAGGTAAATTATTCCACTCGGATATCGTTCTGTTTATGAATGAAAATTTCACATGTCAGTGCCACGCAAAAAATACTCAATGCAAGTACTATTGATGAGAACTTTGACTTGGCAGATTCTAATGATACCGTACTAAATTAATTGACGTGATGGTGTTGATTGTTGTAATATTTAGTGTGGAACAGATTATAGGGAACTAGCCTTCATTCCAGAAATCGAATATGTTAAAGATAACATCTAAAAAAAATAACATAAAAGTTTTTTTTTGTCTAAGGTTAATACTTTTCTCAATATTAACGCTGAAATTTGAATCTGGCTTCCCGCCAAAAGACAACACGAAAAGTAGTGTGACGTCAGACTGCTGACCGCAGCCTAGCGCGGGACCCAAAGGCGCACCGCTATCTAGATATAAATGGTAGATATTCTACCATCCAGTCGGCGGTGGGTCAAACACATCCTAGCAGACAGTTGCCGTCACTGCGCCCGCTGTCATTCCTGCTATCGTTTCTCAATGATCCTTTTGATTGAATTTAAAGAAATGGCGCTTTATAAAAGGTGTTAGGTACCGATGTGTTTAAACACCACTCTAGAAACACCGGAGAAAGTATTTATATATGTGCCAAAAAAACTAAACAGGTGAAAATAATGGTTAAACGCAACAAGACGAGAATATGTCAAGGAGTCGTAGGGCTCTAGCCTGCCGCTGCAAATTCACTTTACCGTTGTGAATACCACTTTCATGTAAGTAAATTATATTAATTGGTCTACCTAGTACTTTTTTATTTCGCAGGTTAGTTTCCTATAAGCTTCTAATTTACCTCGGGATTATTTTAAGCCTAGGACCTATACGAAAACTCATTTTCTCGCGGGGAAATATTAAAAAAATTGAATTTGTGACATTCTCCCATGCGAGAAAACGCCTCTTACGTTTAGGCCCTAGACTTATAATCCCCAAGGCAAATTTTGCTGCGAGAATATTTGGCCGGAGCCTAACAGAAGCTTATAGGAAATTCACTTGTGAATTAAAAAGCTAGTAGACCAATAATATTTACTTGCATCAAAGTGGTCTTCACAACAGTAGAGTGAATTTGTAGAGGGGGCGTCCTCCTCAAAACATTCTCGTGCTGCAGCTTTGAACAATTCTTTTTGCCTTGTTTGTCGTTTGGTTCTTTTAGCACGTGTATAAAATGATCTTCTCCGGTGTTTCTACAGTGGTAGCCTTTGCCCTCTTGGTAGACCTAGGCCCTTCTACTTAGGGCCGAGGTAGGCCTATCACTACGCCCAGGTCTAGGAAATCTAAAGCCCTACCAAACATCAATGATATAAATGATATCATCATCATCAACCTAAAAAACCTTGGCTAAGGCCGCGTTCCCATAACTTTGTTTTAGTCTTAAGAAATTGTTATTGTTATAAAGAATCCGATATCCTGATTGGTTAGTAATATTTCAATGGCCTGTCATAATGAAGTTACTCCTTTTCATTGGTCATCGTATAAATAACAAAACGTCTGATTGGTCCGTCGTAAGAATTTTGTTTTTGTTAAACAATTTCTTAGGACAAAAACGTAAACAATTTAACACGTATTACCTATCACCTTGTAACTAAACCAATTAGTGGGAACGCGGCCTAAGGATACAGGGAAATGCCTCGGCCTAGCCCTACCTAGGCTAGGCTGTGTCTAGGGCATCCAAATGGACATTTTATAGAATTGGTTTAACCTAACCTAGGGCAAAGACACAGCCTAGGGCCCTAGGGCCTAGCCTAGCGCAGCCTTGAATGACTGTACCATAGAGAAATAACCAGTGGCTCTTTCCCACCAATGAGAAATAAATCGCTTTCTAGTCAAGGTCGGGTAGACGCACTGTCAAAATCACAATTGGTCGTCATCTTTGTCATCGTTCGTGTTGTTGTCAAAATAGTCCGATTATTGATGAGCACGGTCCACTGGATTGCCTCTAGGCTTCGCTGCCGCGCACGGCCGCTCGTCGAGCTTTTGTTGTTGTTGTTGTAGTATTTATACAAACTACAACGATGAGCATGCTGCAAGCTACGTAACGCAGTTTAACCAAGAACGAGCGTTTGCGCGGGGGTTCAAAACCCTATAACTTTGTACCCCCGTAGTTACCACGGATGATTTTTTTAAAAAAATCTTTCATTTGTGAAGTTTATTTAACTGTGTTCTATAAATAATAAAAAATGAAAAACGTGAATTTGAGACCAAGGCTAGTTCCCTATTGCAGTGTTATTTTGTACTCGGGTATTAATTTAAACAAAATGTTTTGTGCCTCGCAATCGTAAATTGTGACTGAACATAACATTGATTGTCCGAATAATATTCTTTAACAAAATTAATATTATCTTTTCTAATTGGTTTAATTATCATTATCATTAATTATCGAATGTTGACGGTACATTTCCGTCCCTCATACATCGTTGCAATGTCTGTTCCAGTCGAAGCGTACGTCATTGATTATACAATTGTGTGGAGTTCGATCATGACAAGTCAAAATGGTATATTTTTAATGTTAATTGGCATTGGGCAAAAACGTATAATGAAAAATGCAGGAGAAGTACAAAGCCTTGAACTTCATTAGTAGCACTTGTAAATAGATATGTACGTAATAAGTCTGAGCTGCAGTTTGTCAATACATTGTGTATAACTTTGGACTTGTATACTTTCTCTTGCGCAAAGATGTACTTCCACTGCTGTACTAACGAGTACAAGACGTATTTGTATGTACCAATTAAGGAGGTATGTTTCTTAGAAGTAGCCGTTTAGTACGGGACAAGTTTATCCTCTGAAAAGCAGAATGAGTTACCCTGAAACCTTCTCCGTAATATTTGCAAACAAACCGAGGTATTGGCCGTGCTCGATTAGCAGACATTTTTGCCAATCTATGCATTCTTCTTGAGTCCAATGATTGTGTCAAAGCATGAACATGTAGACGTCATGTTCATTTACCCGGCGTCAAAAGTAAATCAAGGCCTGAGTATTGTAGGTACAACGATACTCCTTGATTTACTTCTGACGCCGGGTGTACAACGGTTCTGAGTAAAATCCTTGCCAATGCATATGTTATCGACAAACATACACATTTTACTGGAAAATTGCACATGGATAACTTAACCCTTTTTCAGGTGACTTAAATAGGTGAACGTACCCAAGGGCTATTTTATAGGGTGCAATCCCAGCATTTGCCATTTACCTTTTTTTTTAAAAAAAAAAGTGGTCAGTCTCGATTGCCAATGCTAGAGACGTCATAATCCTATCACAGTCATCTCCTAAAACACACAATCATAATCAAGCCTTTGTTTGACTGTTTATTCTCTGTTGTTCCAGCGTGCCCGGGCTGTGGAGTATGCACGTCGAGGAGAACGGAGACGTGCCGCCATCTTGCATCCACCTGTTGAAGCACAGACGACTCTCTGCGCCGGCGCGGGACTCCCTCACCTGTTGCTCTTACCGCCATTACATGAACCACCTGATGCGCTCGGAGACACTCGGCAACTTCCGAACTATTCCGAAGACGGAACCACCGTCCGTGAAGAGTAGTGATGTAGCGAAAACGATTCTCAGCGCTTCTGTCGGTAATGATCTGAATCACGTGACCGCATCGTTTTACCGACCGAGCTTGTCCCCGTTGTCCTTACCCTCCACCCCTCGCGCCGCGACCTCGAGTGCGTCCTCTGATTGTGAAGACACCCCCACATACACAGTGTCCGTTGTGACGAAACTCAAACGCGTCGGTAGTCGGTCTGCTAGTCCCACGACGTCCCGAGCGATCGCGGCAATCGGCGCTTCTACATGTTCCCTCGACTGTCTAGAGATGGCGCCAGTGTCGCCGGGAGCGCGGGAATACGTCGAGTTTGTTGCTAAGCAACCGTGTAGGCACAGACAGCGACGCACGGGCGCTGTCAACACGGGACAGTTCCCTTCTGTTATGAGACTCATCAACAAACACACCGCTCTCATTGACAAGCACAAGGAAGGCGCAAGAGGGAGGATGGATAAAGATGGCGGTGGTAGAGGTAGTGACTTACGAGAAAGCGCGAGAAGTGATAAAGGTAGACATAAAGAAAATGGGGATCAAATGAACCGTTATAGGTACGGGAGGGGAAATAGAATGCCTACTACAATAGAACTTGTCCGGAATGAAACTAAACAAAATACAGGCGAGGAATTATCTCCCCCAAATCTTAAACCGATGCTAATTCGAAGCGAGACGGTACTGATGAACGTTGGCAAGAAGGTAGGGTGTCTGCCAAGGTTTGAACCTATGACTATTGCTAGAGACTCGATGACGTCGACGTCTATTGGCCGCAGGGAAGATCCACCAATGATCGTTGATGGAGAATCTGCACTGATGACTATTGACAAGAAGGTAGAGTGTCCTCCGAGTCTCACATCTGAGACTGTTGGCAGAGACACTTTACCGATGATCATTGACCACCAAGGGCCCAGGTTCGACTCGGAGGACATAGTGGAAAGCCCGAGGTATAGAAGCTGTGAGAAACTTACCCTTTGTCATGGCAAAGCAAAAGTGTTGGAGGTGTCACAATCAACCTCTGAAACCCAACACACCGACAATGTTATCGCCGACCAAAGTGCAGAAAAACGCAAGGAAATTATTTGCAAGGTTGTTTCTAATGAAAAACTATACAAAACGGAAGTTACTATCAACAACAATTTGGCGTTATCGACTCAACACACCGACCTTGTTACTAATAATTCTAATCACAATGCAAGTGACGACACGAGTTATGTCGGACGAGCGGAAAGACAGCTCGTCAAGGCTTTGAGAGACAACGACGTCGACGAAGACTTGGACATTCCACGATCGCGCGCCAGACATAAACCCAGACTTCATCCAAAGCCCTCCAGAGAACAGACGAACGCGACCTACGTCATCGACGTCCGTACGATACCGCAATCAGACCACCCCTCAGCCAAGTGTAATCTCCTACACGTCCGCGTCGAACCGGAAAAGTGTTTGATTACTGCGGGGCCGGAAGCCGAACGCGTAGACGACGCCAGTGAAGTCGGAGCTGTCAAAGTAAAACGCCGTTCCCAAGAACCTTCCACCCCCGTTTCAGACGAGGGTTGCTCGTTGTTGCCGTCCGAGTTGACGCCATCCTCGAGCGAGGAGAATCTCCAGGTAGCAAAGTACGGTCGCTGTCTTAGTTCAGATTCGGCCGTGAGTCTTGGTCTCACTTCGGAAGACGATCCTGAATGTTCGACCAGCTCCAGAGGGGATGACGACATCTCCCGAACACACTCGCAACGAGATTCCGAAGGGGATGACCACAATTCTAGCGAGGGACATTTCGCCACGTGCCAAGCGCATAACAATACTCGCGATTACACTTCAAGCGATAGCCAAACCGATAAGACGGACATAAATTCTTGTGCAAAAACGAAAACTATTAATTATTTCGTAGGCGATGACGACAATTCAAACGAAAGGGGACATTTAGAGAACGTTACGATTAAAGACAATGGTAGTTGTGCTAATTCTAAATTAGGTATGAGTGAAATGTGTTCAAACCCAATAACTAATTACGTAAACAAAGTTGAATTGCATATTAGTGGTTCGCCGAGTTTGAGTGTACAAAGTGAGTTTGAAACGAAGAAGCGTGTGGTAACGACGGTAAATGTGTCCATCAGCCGTCACCTGTCGGATTGTTGTGATAAAGAGCTCCAATTAGGTAAGGCGAGTGTGGCGGACGTCCCAGTTGTGGAGAGTACTGGAAGCCAGTGCGACGTCGTGTACGTCCCGACGAAGAAGAGCGTCGCGACGAACGTAGACCAGCTGGAGATCATAGCGAACGAGAGGAAGATCTCGAATATCGACTTTGAGTTTGTGGACGAGGATGATTGTTGCTTTGAAGAGGCGGGAGGTAGAGCAAGGCTGGTAGAGGTTTTTGGTAAACCGAGTGGTAAAAGTATGTACAAGAAGCCGAGGGACTCCAGGACTAAATCATCTAGGGCTGAAGCAAAGGCTGCGGAGAAGAATCATAGAAAATCGGCGGATTTTAGTTTAAAATCTGTCCCAACCGCGGAGGTTAAAGACGAATTGATCGAGGTTCGTTGGCAGTCGACCCAAACAGACGAGTACGACGAGTTCCCGTCGTTCCGGAGAGAATCGATCTATTACCGCCCGTTATCTATAGAGTTGCGACGTCAGGCGTCCCAGGGCGAAGACTGCGACGCCGACTCCGAAGACTCGCGACGCTTCTCGACGCAGACCGACGTCAACGACGGAGAATCTCTCTACTCCCGCGTGAATCCATCTACTTCCGACCTCAATCGATCGAGCTACGTCGTCAATCTACCCAGACCGAAGACACCGATTTCGATTTCGATTATCGGCGCGATTCGATCGATTCCCGACGTGAATCCCTTGACTATCGTCGCGACTCTTATCGGCGTGAGTCTAGTCAGAGTTTCGTCACCGACGACGAGGAAGGGGGGACGCCGTCGTATCGGTACTGGAGGACGCCCAGCGTTGTGGTCAGCGACTATTCGGACGAGACGCTCGCCGTCACCCTAGAGGAGATCGAACAGTTCCGGAGTTTGGCGACGCCCTCCGACGCCGCCTCGTCCACCGGAACCGGAAGCGGAGCCAGCAGCGTGAGCGTGCTCGACGTCGAGTACTCGCTGACGGCGTCGGGACGGAAGACGTCCAACTGTAGCACGTGCAGCACTCTGAGCGGGGACGACGAGAACACTGAGATGCCGCTGGAGTCCGTCAAACTGTCCAAGGTAAGAGTGCTGCCTTGTTTGAACTTTAAATTTACCTTTTGTTCCAAATTAGTTGTGTACTCATTTAGTCGTTCCCATTGTTAATCAGTCCTCAAAAATGTCTACATCCATTTTAGACTCCGTTCACATTGTAGTTTAAAACGTATTTATTAAATTTCAACAGCAACAATAAGCTTCAAGACCATTAATTTTTACGTTCAACTTTTTAAATTTGTATTACATTTTAAAACTATTATTGAATTTCAATTCTGCCATGCATGACACAATTCCCGATTCTATAAAGACGACGACGGCCGACGTTGGCCTTTATTGCGACTTGCGAGGGGTACACAGGTACACATTACATACAAAACATACATTACTCTTTTATTTTGATTCACATTTTGAAGTAAAACTTGAAACGTTCTCTTCGGAAAATCTTGCCAAATGTAAATCGTTTGAAAAATATCAATTATTCCCGGACAACATATTGTTTTCATTTTAGTTAACAATTTCAATAACACTGCCGAGAGACGTTGGTTCTAAAACCGCAAGAAAAGTATGTTTGTTTTGTATTGTTCTCCATATATCGACACTTATCATCATGAAAAGGCATCAGCAACCAAGGGGTCTATTTACTAAGTGACAACATTCGATCGACAGCGACAAGCGACAATAGTCGACCGAAACGACAACTTTAGTGACAATAGTCACGCATATGACTGCAGCTATACAAGCTTATAAGCTGTGTATTGGCAACAATTACACATTGAAAATTGGAGGTGGCAGTTCTCACTTGCTCTTCTCTCTCTGTTGTCGTTCGGTCGACTATTGTCGCTGTCACTTTTAGTAAATAGACCTCCAGGAAACCTAACCTAATGGGCCGATTGGAGCTCTCTACAATAAATTTGAACGCGCACTGCTCGGTTCTGTACGGAACGGAACCTTTTGGAACCGGTTTTTTATTGTTATATTGAGGAGACAACAAACCGCAGTCCTATACCGAGCTGAGCGGGGCGGCTGTAATGCGCGACCTTCTTCACATGATCAATGCCACTATTTTTAAGCTAACCCATTTTATTAATTTTATTTATTTATTTATTTATTTATTTATTTATTTATTTATTTAACGTCTATCCTATTCAGTTCCTATTCAGTTAAAAAACTGATTTACAAAGGAGGACAACAAAATAAATCTAATTACATAGATGCAGAAACAACAATAAACTACATTTTCGACGTTTCGTAAATATTTGAAATAGTAGCATTACAACAACAATGCATTTAAACACAACAATTTTGGTAACAATAAAAAATATATATTATATGCATTTAATGAATGAAACAAAATATATAAAAAAATAACATTTAGCTCATTAAAAATAGTATTTCCTTAATAGTCCGACTCGGAGGACGTGACTACAATTTGCACTTTACTCTAATACTATTACTATCCAACCCAAATTTGACTCTTGCACATTTCTAGCCGCTAATTAAGTTTGTGTGTATTTAATCGGGACAATTTTGTATTGAAGTCGGTTTACATTGTGACATACAAACACATTCAGAATCAGTAACATTTACGAATAACAAACATTAACACTATGCATTCCACTACAATTACATTACAATATCCATTGCACTAAAAAATGTCACCAGACAAACGGCTACTTCGATCTTAATGAAAGCTTTGGGGATCCTTCATTTTCTCTGGACTCAAACCTGCCACGATTTTGGGTACAATCGATTTAATATTGTTCATAAAAATCGCTCTTTTTGTTTAGAACGTAGGAATGTAAAAAGAGATAGGCAAAATACTCCCATCCATTTACTCGACTATAAAAAGCGTTTGAGGTGTGGACTAAGTAATTTTATTTTATTTTATTAAAATCGTTGTTTGTACCGTTTAAAATGAGCCCTATTGTGGGCCCCCAAGCAGTGGCATGGTCAGTACACCAACACGCACTCTAGGCCAGCCAGCTTGCCAGCAGCAAGTTGCGTGGAGGTCTGATGGGTTCCCTGGCCCCTACATCTCTGACGTCAATGGCGAGCTCACAACACGACAGACACAAGAGGCAAACTGCTGTGTCACTAGGCTTCATACTAGCCTAGCATTGTAGGGACGAATTGAAATTCATGATGAGTCTTCACGTCATGTGATGCTAGAGCCTTTGTAGGAATGATGCTTTATTTTTTAAATGTTTTATTTACTTAGATTTGCTCAGTGTTGCCAGGTGTCGGTACTGTTAGTAATTGAATATCTTGTAATTGGCCGGTAATACAACTTATGCCAACGCTTAAACCAAAATACGTTGCGTTGCCCTCTCCCCGTTCGCCCACGGGCATAAAGCGTCCGTACGAGGTACGACCCATATCATATAAGAGCAAAAATCTGTAATTTTAATGGAAAAGAGTGAACTTTGGACACCCCTAGAGGCTAAATCTACCGGATTTGGACTATCCAACATCCGTAAACGGAAATATCGCTAATAGTACAAAATGTCAATTTTCAAAACTTCCGTGCCTTGGTCGCATAAACTACGTTTATGACCTTCAAGATCATGGAAAATTGCCTACTTTGGACACCCCTAGCGGATGAAATGGAAATATTGTTATCAATACTATGATCAACTATCGGCCTTATTTCCTTTTTCGAAACATGGTCGCATAAACTATCTTTATGACCTACTATATCGATGACAAAAAACTTTATTTTCAAGAAAAACTATCAACTTTGGATTCCCAAAAGGGTAATTATTTTTGGAGCATAAACAGATCTACCACGTTTCAAACCTTCGTTACGCCGCCCGTAACTATTTTAAGACGTAGGCGCGTGTTCGATACCCACAATATCCAGTCTTGGTTGAAGGCTTTTTGAGTCAGTTCAGACTATTTTGATCACAATTTGACATTTATATTTTTATCCAATCTAAACACAATGTATCAACTAATATATTTCCCTTCACTATAAATACGAGATAATAACGCCAATATTCAGCAACCATATTTTCACATTTTAAATTTCATATTAGATTATGCTTCTTTTAATACTATCATAACCCCTTCACATTTGAACAACCTGTATTCCCCATACGGTTTGAAAACATTATGTCGCCGTTACAGAAACTGCTTATCATTACACACAATCGCATCTAGGAACGGTCGGCGTTTATCAACAAACATAACACAACCAGCGCTAATTGGTTACTTAGACTAAAATATGTGGTTGTTCCATAGAGTCCAGCCTTACTCTAATTACTTATTCGAGTTATTAGAAGGTTGTGTTTCGGCATTTCCCGTACTTGAAATCTCATTACATGTTACACGTAACCGTAGTGTACAAATCACAGGGGTTTTCAATCCTTCGTCGGAATCGGTCGCTTAAGTTTATTCTTCTTTTTTAGTTTCCCATTATTAAAATTATGTATACATAAAGTCAGAACTTCCTGTATGTAATGACACCAGTAATTATTTTTACTGTCACTAAAAAACTGACCTAATGGTACTTAAAATATGTTTTCTCATCATGAGCGTGTATTTCAAGGTCGACGTGGATATAATAACTTCGTTGTCCTGCCTGCTCAGCATAATATTATATTTACTATTAAACATTTACAATTGAAATACGTCGTTAATTGTTTTTTATTTATAGTTGCCAGAAGATCCCACAATATTGCGTCAATTGCTTGATCGATTAACTTGCAGATATGCCCGATTAGCGCAAGGAATTGTGGCGATATCTTGATGTTTTAATTGCCACTACGCAGTACTTTCTTACCTACTGAGAAATGAAATTGCGGTAGTGCGAATAGTGCGTCAATAGCTTGTTGGCGGTTTCCTTTCTGATAGATTAAAATACTAGATTGAGGTTGTGTTTACGCAACATGTCAAACCGCTGCGTTGTTCATTTCAGTACATTGTTTTTAATATCACACACCCAACCTTCTTCTCAGAAGAAAAACAATTAGTCTGATTTCGGTAACAAATTCAGATAAGGAACAACATGCCCTCCTGTTTGTTTATCATTACGCTTCTCTTACTTACCACTAACTAACATTGAGCTTAGCCAACCTAGACGTAGCTTTTTGTACTAGGGAGGCTAGATCGCGATGTAGCACAAATCAAAGATTTTAGTAATAAATTTATTTTGTTTTTAGTTATTATAAATCAGATACATGTGATGCTAATAGATTTGACTTTGTATATATAGATCTAATGTTATTTTTTAAGAGGGAATAGGACAAACTAGGAAGTTGACAAATAGCTATTCGCTCGGCCAGGAAGTATCCGATTTATATAGTTGTCAATAAAGCATTTATTTTTTATTTTATTTATTTTATTTATTTAATTAACGTCTATCCTATTCAGTATAAAACTGATTTACAAAGGAGGACAACTAAATAAATCTAATTACATGATGCAAACTTTCAGTATAAAAAAAAAAAATTTTTTTTTTCAGATTCATACTTTGAATGAGGTTTTGTTGAATCCGATTGAGTTTTTTGTCAAATAGGTTACAAAACTAAATTTTTTATTTATTCCATGTATATATTACATCGATATAAAAATTACGGCTGTGTCCTAAATTACGAAATATTTAATCAGAGATATTTTTTACGTATTATCAAGTTTTTCCAAATGAAAAAGAATAAAGTTAGCGTGATAATTTGGTTCGCGGCTTTTGCTGAATGAGATCTATCCCACATAATTCCGCCATTTTTTTGACGTCAGGGGGGGGTAACCATACACCGAATTATGGCTTCCATGTTAACATTCGACCATTGTGCTTTATAAAGGACAATTTGTGTATGCGTTATCTACATACTAGTCATTAAAATGTATTGTGTATTATACCCCATTAATTTAGGCAATAGGTAATTCGCTCGGCCATAGACCTGTTTAAATCACACAACTTTTACATAGTTGTCAAAAAGCATTACGTGGTAGCCCCACAGTAGTAGATTATCACATAGTCTATGTCATTCAGCCAGTTTAAATTTCCACTATTATGGTCAATTTGTGACTTTTAACAAAATCCGAAATCCTGAAAATCAATTTTGTTACTACTTTTACATGCAGATTTGAAAAAGTTTTGACTTGACCAAGTCAAACGATGAGGCGTTTACATGATACAGATCTGAAAACGTTCTCAACTAATATTTAGTTCACTTATTTCCCAGTAGGCAGCAAAATTTGTTTTAACAAATTCCACTGTTTTTTAAAGAAGCAATTTATAATTTTATTGCGTATAACAAAAGATAACTTCGTAGTGACAAAAAAACAATTGCTATAACATTAGAACATATTCAAATAACAAGATCACTTTTCTTAATTTGCTTTTAGTAAACAGAACCTCAAATTGCAACGCAACGAGCGTTTTGGTGCAGCCAGGTGCAACATGAAAAGTTTTCAAAACTAGTTTTCAGTACCTCTACTAGCAAACAAGGGGTGACTTGACCCCAAATCCAAACCAAAGTTCGAAGCGTATACATGCAGTTTGAAATCGTTTTCAAACCGCATGTAAAACGTAGTAAATGTCTCTCAATACGTTTAAAGTAATTTTTTAATGTGTTACTGTAGGGCCCTAAATTTTCACTTCTGTGCCCAAATTTTAGCGAATAGGAAATGTTCTATATCCTTGTATTCGTTCCTTATGATGCCCAGCATAGAATGTACATTAATTTAAATATAATATTGCTCTGTAATGATGAGGGTCACTAATTCGATCAATATTGTTCGGAAACTCTATCTCGAATCATCTGATTGGTTGAAACGAGATATTATGTCGATGATGAAACATTTAACTGCGAACTCTATATACCTTGAAACAGTCGCACCTTCACGGTATAGATAGAACATGCCATTCTTTGCAGCAGCTTTACCGCACTCACACCCACCACAAACCTTCACAACCTACTCTCTATTCCATACTACATCCGTATCTTGCAGTCTCTCACTTCTTATACTTTTTAAATCATAACTAGCCAACACTTCCTCATCGGGTTGACTTGTTGATTTACCGTTTTCATATAGTGCATAAACCCTTCGTCTGAATTTCTCACTATTATTCTTTTCCCCAAAGGTTCTCGACCGGCATTTTAAATTTTCTGAAATATATACCATGTTTACAATTTAATTATTCTATTTTAAGAGAACACCTGTCAAATATATTGCAAATATCCGTCACTTACTTGCATTTTATCTCTGAAAACGGACTTGTCCTATCAATCAACTGAGGAGCCATGATGCAAAACGCAATATGTCCATCGAGATTTTTTTTTAAACACACAATAACAACACTAACCCAGCATTTAACAGGGACATATTATCGCCTTTTGTAAAAACAACCCATATTTTTCAACAAATAGCATAAGTAGATATTGCGTTTTGCACCAGCAGAAAGTTTGTAAAGGTAATAACTTGATTTTGTGACGCTTCATGTAATTTAGATTTTTTTAAATTTGTCGGTGGACATTTGCATTTTGCGTCGTCGCTCTCTCACACACACTCGTCACACACTGTTAAGTTTAGTTTAGTTTATTGGGCATATTATGTGTATGACTCATACGATGACCTGTTTTATTATAAAAATTATAGTAAAAACTTCAAATAACACATTAAAATAACAATGATAACAATGCTCCCGCACTCGGACATGCTTATACAAATATTACAATTAATTTACACTGTAAAAAGGGTTTATTAGGAGATACTCATTTAGTCGTTTTTTTAATGTGTTTAGGTCTTTCGATGTCATTATGTTTATTGTGTGCCTTGAGACAACCAGTTGAATGGTCTTACGGGCAAAAAGAAATTGAAGGATGCTGTTACTCATACCATTTTAACAAGAAATTAACAATTAATTTGGTGACTGACAACAGAATATCCTCAACGCTATAAAATGTTAGGGAAAAATATACCTGCATCGAGTCCTCGGACACAATTTGTGATTCGCATTAATCACTATTAGATTAGAGCTGTAGAAAAGTAACCTCTAATGATGTCAAAGTGTCAAATCTTGGCACCACTTTATTAAATATGCAATAACTAGTTTAGACATGAAAAAACTCAAGAGCTTTCAAGACCAGCTTGTGTCCTCGCCCCACAAAACTCCTGGGATTGTTAAACTGGGACATTAGGGTGGGTGGACGATCTTCTGAACCGAATCTGCGTATAGCGAGGATTTGAACCCACCGACAGTTTTGGCTCGAGCGTTAAGCGCGCGACTCTGATTCGGGAGGTCCTGGGTTCAAATCCCGTTGAGACCGGCAATCCTGACTGAAGGTTTATTCCCCGAGGTTTCGTCGTTCATGCCAAATCGTTGATGCGAATGCAAGGGATTGAGTCCTCTGCCCTCGGACATCCCTTCGCAATTGTCCTATCCACAAGACACCTGAAGAGGGCCACGAATTGCACCCTGGGCAGGCTTTTCACAAAAATTATGTTATGTTATATGATGGTTTGAACCCGGTAAACTGTTTTATATTTGGGTCTGAAACATACTGCAGGTAAGAAATCATATAATAAACGGATAATATGAATGATTATAGGGACTAGAATAAACCAGCTTAATATTATATAAGCATTACTTATGATTTATTCACAATTCAACGACAACCAGTAGCAGAACTTTCGAGAACCCAGTGCCAACGCACTGTGGCATTTGATTCAGAAAAATTAAAATTGATGCTCACCATACTTTTTTCACGTGTGCTAATAGCGACGTTTCAAGGCAAGATACCAAAAAAGATTGACATAAAATCTTTCGACGTTGGAAGCAAAAATGATTCAATATCAACCATTATATCGCAATTGGATAACCAAATTAATTTTTATAAAATGTTATAAATTTACAAAGTTTGTGAACATGTTGTAGCAAACCGATATTAGATCTCCCCTCCTACAATGTCTGTAACTTTCATGATTCATAAAATATATCTCACCATTCTTATTAACTGTTAACTACCTCATTCCATGACATGAACTACGAAACATGAATCCCATCGTTCATTGGTTTATTCCTGCATATCCTCTTCAATCCCGAAATAATTCGTGCAATTTATGTAATTTTAAGCAATTAAATCTAATTCCAGATTTTTTATAAGATTTTTAATGTTCTTAAAATATTTTTATCGCGTTTTTTTAATGAATTTTGGGAAATTTTGTATTCTGAATAAAAGTTTCAATTTAATTTTAAATATAAATTTGAAGCCTATTCCTAAAACCAGATTTGTTTCTGAATTTTTGCACTAGTTGAATTTTTTGTATCTCAAATAATAACAATACTAGGAATATATTACTTTTCTGGGACAAATCCCATTTTTACCATTTTTACCCTTTTTGCAGATGTGTATTTTCAAACTTCTCTAAAAAGGGCAATTTTTCTCACATTGACATGGAGATTTTTTTATTTAATCACAAAAAATGGAGTCAAATTGGAAAACTTATCATTTGCCAGGACTAAAGGACTAAAGGACAAAAACATAGGACTAAGGGGACTAAAGGGGATATTCCAGGTCAGAGCATACCCATAATATCATAATATAAGAGCGTGCAACCCAACTACGCGTGATACAGGGACTGAAAAGCCGTAATATCAACGCGTCGCGTATTTAATGTTCAAGAATAATAACAACACATTAATTACTTTCTTTCTGTGGTGATGTTTGTTTGACTTATGACCTGCTGGGTGGAGCATCTAAGTGTACGCGGTGCAAGGATCGGGCGCGCAGCCTCTAGCTCACGATTGTATTTTACTACCTGACGAGTCAACAGCATTCAATTATATTAAATGGAACTTATTAGAAACTTGAATGCCTTGGAAGAAATCGTTATGGTTATGATTGAAATAAATTAAGTTTCAATTCGATGTGGCTCGTAGGTTATCTTATGCAAGGGGGAACTAACGATATGGTGCTAATTTTTTATTTTTATTTTAGTGTTTGGTTAATTATATCTATTTCTAATTAAAAAGCACGTGTGTGTTGAAGGTTGTGTGTGGAGATTAGGACTTCCCTCATGTGGCGCTACCTAGCATGGAACGGCGATACTGCTACTTTAGGCTACGCCGGCTCTGTCGGCTAGTCCTCTCTCTCTCTCTCTTTCTCTCTCTCTCTCTCTCTCTCTCTCTCTCTCTCTCTCTCTTTTTACCTAGGACTTATTATGACTAATGACCTGACTTGGACGGAACATGTCAAACACGTTTGTAAAAAAACGTATGCTGCATTTCACTCATTAAACAGACTAAAAAACTCTTTCCGACTAAACTAAAAACAATGCTAGTACAATCTCTTATTATTCCCCATTTCGATTACTGCGACGTTGTTTACAATGACTTGACCGAGGACCTGGCTATTCGTCTCCAAAGGGCACAAAATTCCTGTGTACGATTTATATTAGGAATAAGAAAATCTGACCATAAAACCCCGGGTTTTAAGACGCTTGGGTTGGGCTTTGATTTAAAGGATCGTAGAAACCTTCACTATCCGTATGCCTAGTTCACAAACTACTTTCAACATCGTCACCGTCTTATCTCGCCTCTAACTTTCAATTCCTTCACTCAAACCACATGTTTAATACCAGGTCTAGGTCCGGTACACACCTCTCATTTCCCCTACACAGAACTAATCTCCCCGACCACTCATTCAAAATCCACGCTATTCGAACTTGGAATGCTCTTCCGTCTGAAATCAGAGACAAATATATAAATAACTTCTATGCTTTTAAAAGTGCCACTACTTCCTATTATTCAAATTCTTAACTGTACAAACAATAAGTGATATCAAAACACCCAAACAACCCAAATAATGAAAATAAATTACGTATTAATATGCTCGGTTACCTGTTACTCTATTTACTTTACGAGGACGCCTTCTTTGTTACTGTAATGAAACTGTATGAAAGCGATGGATGAATGCGGAGAATGAAATGATAGCTAAATTGTGTAAATTGTTTATCATAATTTCAAATGTTTATGTTTTCAGTTAATTATGTGTAATTTTCATCAGGCCAATTACTTTGTGTTCAAATTATCTATAATTTTCATAAGCCTTCATTATCATTTGTATTATTATTATTATTATTAGTTGTATTAGGTTGGATGGAAGATAAGGCTTCACTAGCCTTAATCCCGCCTTAAAATAAAGACCTTTATCTATCTATCTATCTATCTATCTCTCTCTCTCTCTCTCTCTCTCTCTCTCTCTCTCTCTCTCTCTCTCTCTCTCTCTCTCTCGCTCCCTGCCACTCCTTAACTACTACTAGGGAAACGCCAAAGTCGTTGTTAAACGAGTGAGTAAGCCAAGTGTTGAGTACCCGGGAACATCCCCTTTCCTCCTCTATACCTAAGGCTGGATCTAGCCCAGTATGGGAAATGATACCGGGTACTCAACACATGACTCACTCACTCGTATAACAACGACTTTGGCGTTTCCCTTGTTATTTAAATTGAACATTTAAAATGTGAATCATGTTCAAAACGTATTAGCGTGAAACATTAACAAATTTCCAAGATAAAACAAAATCACCGAATTTTTATTTCCCATTTAAACACCCCTCAAAAATAATATGTGGGTTTAAAAATATAAAAAAGTTCGAGCAAACGGGTATCGAACCCCAACCCTCCGTGCGGTAGTCTAAATGCTTACCAATAGGCAATGCAAGCCACGTACCTATCGTCCCACTAGCTGCTACTAAACAAAGGCTATCGATATTTTAAAAATCACATTTTTATTTATTGTAGGGTTAAATCGCAATGGATCTATCTGATTTTGTTAGCAGTTCTCAGTAAACTCGTACCGGATGTCTGTTTAAAATTTCAGCCCAATCTGTTCAGCGGTTCGGCTGATTTTCGACGTACAGACAGACAGACAGAAAGACAGAATCACAGAATCAGAGCCGTTCGAGTTGAATGGAGACACTCGGTCGCTCCGCTCCCTCGTTTAATCATGAGAATGTGAATGATAAAATTATTGTTTACCTTTTATTAATAAAGTGCATCTGTTATTTATTAATTACAGACCTATAGTTAATGTGCAGACTTGTTTATTAACTTATTATGTTTCTTTTTTCATTGCAGCATACTAGGGAAACGCCAAAGTCGTTGTTAGACGAGTGAGTGAGCCATGTGTTTAGTCACCACATTACAACACACACATTACACACACATTACTTTTCTTCCCCCTACCTTGAAATCCTCCTTCCTCCCCTTACCCATGGCTGGTTCTGACCAGCATGGGCCCCTCCTCCCCATCCCCTAGGCTAGAGTCGTGCATTATGACCTAACGGTTGACGCGTCCTTAATCCAAATAAACCCAAAAAATAAAATATTTGGGTCTAGGCGAACAGAGAAAGTGGTTTATAGTTTTTTGGTTTCAGGGTGCGTCAACCGTTTGTCGTCGTCCTATTGTGAAAAAAGGCTGGTCCCATACGTCCCAATTTAGTTTTAGTTTGGATTAAGGGTGCGACAACCGCTAGATCAACGCCAAAGTCGTTGTTAGACGAGTGAGTGAGCCATGTGTTGTGTACCCGCTAACATTACTTTTCTTCCCCCTACCTTTGACCTCCCTAGCCTATCATTGGTTAAAGTGGCGCATTATGGCCGGACAGCTGTTGACGTGCCCTTAAACTTAAATACTTATAATGTACCTAACTTTAATCCAATCAATGTTCACGGGTACTCAACACATGGCTCTCTCACTCGTCTAACAACGACTTTGGCGTTTCCCTAGTTTAAATTGAACATTTAAAATGCGAATCATGTTCAAAACGTATTAGCGTGAAACATTACCAAATTTCCAAGATAAAACAAAATCACCTAAGTTTTATTTCCCATTTAACACCCCTCAAAAATAATATGTTGGTGTAAAAATATAAAAAAAGTTCGAACTAATGGGTTTCGAACCCCAACCTTCCGTGCGGCAGTCTGAATGCTTACCAATAGGCCATGCAAGCCACGTAGTTATCGTCCCACTAGCTGCTACTAAACAAATGCTATAGATATCTTAAGAATCACATTTTTATTTATTGTAGGATTTAAATCGCAATGAATCTAGCTGATTTTGTAAGCAGTTCTCAGTAAACTCGTACCAGATGTCTGTTTAAAATTTCAGCTCAATCTGTTCAGCGGTTCGGCTGATTTTCGACGTACAGACAGTTACACAGAATCACAGAATGAGAGCCGTTCGAGTTGAATGGAGACTCTCGGTCGCTCCGCTCCCTCGTTTAATTAACTTGTTTACTTTGAGGTTAACTAAGATCAGCTGCGGCTTGGGAGCATTAATATAATTTGTATGCACTTAATGCAGCTTGAATAAAATAAAACGTTTCACTATCCGGCGACAATATTAAAAAATATACCTCATCAACCAATTAATAAATCTCGCCGACCGAGCCTCCCTATAAACTGCACCCTGACCCAATTTAAGTTATTCGGTAATTTAATGAAATATATAAAATTAATTTTCTATTTTCCAGGTAAGAAATTCATCATATGAACAAGTGACTGAAATAGTGATGCGCAGACCCTTATGTGAGTAATCATAAATTATTTTTTTAACGTACATCGGTGGCTCGGGATATGCAAAAATACATTCCTCGCGACTTCATTTAACGCTGTGATTGACCAGTTATATTTTTAAAAATACCACGTAATTTTTAGTTTGATGTCGAAACTTTTTCATCGTTTAAACGCCTTTTAGCGCATTCTCTGTCGATTATTATCTAATTAAAAATTGTTGATAACACGGTAATATTATAGTTTTAATTCGTTTACTTTATTGCCATTGGAATCCAGTGACAAATCTGATTTACAATCAATGTAACAATGTAGGACAAATTGCGTCGTGCAATACTATCTTACACTTGGAAGGCTACCAAAAAAAATTATAACTACTCGCTATTTACCTTTCAATATTATTAATAGAATATAAACATCGCTCCTACGTCATCGTATTGTTATTGAACGTGAGTGCTAGACTATCAATCAGATGGCTTTGTGTGACTACTGGACCTCGATGTGAACTGGCTGCCCCTGTGTGCCAGGCAACTTGTATTGCTCGCTGTAAGGCGGGCAGTGGCATTGTGGCTGCTCAGGGGCCAAGTTAGAAGGTTGACGGACTAGGCTAGGCTGCCCCTGTGTGCCAGGCAACTTGTATTGCTCAGCTGTAAGGCAGTGTGTGTAGGTCTGGTAGAGCAAGGCGCGTCCGTCATCGTCAGTCCTACTCTGTACTATAATACAGGCAATGGTGCTTCAAGGGGATGCATTTACTGCATGCAATACCCCCACCAAGATGACGGTCCACCAAGATGATGGACCTTACGTTCTTGGTGGAGGTGTTGCATGCATTCTTTGCATCCCCTTGAGAACACCAGTGTCTAGAACAGGATGCTCATAATCTGATTGAAGTTTGATTTTTATCAGATGATTTGATGGGAGTTAGGAGGCGATCCATGATTTACAAACTTTATTGGTGGAGGTGCCGGTCCAGGCCATTTTTTTATTTATAGACTTTACAAAATGTAATTCAATGAATGATACACACAGCAGAAAAGGAATTAAGAGAAAATTATAATGTTCGATTTTTCACAAGTAAAATTAATTATTTTTAGCTTGCAGTATTATATCGACCGACTTTTCCCTAACCGACCCTACTGTCAGAACCTCTACCCCACACAGCCCTAGTTGTAGTATCTGAGATGACGGGCCGGGCTGCCCCTGTGAGTCAGGCATCCCGCCGTGCTCTGGTGTAGGAAGGCTTGCATTAGGCAAGTCAGCAGGCGATCTTGAAGAGCGAGTTGAAACTCCTATAAAGTAGGCAACTTGCTTGACGTAGCTGTATCGCGGGCTGGCCCTACTTGCTTTGCAGGGGCACAGCGTTGCTGGTACAGCCTACTAATCACTGGACATTGACAAATGAATTGTACTTTGTGGAAATCTGCTTGCGAATATTGTTGAAAAGTTGAATTGAAATCTCGTTGTATAGAGGTGTACATTTACTCATAGTTATGAACCAATTTATGTAGACCGAAGATAAACCCCTATTCCAATTTATAGGTTTGTTATTTTTCCAATTTTGAATTTAAAACACCATTATCCGTAAAGTATGTGGGAGATTGGAGGGTTGTTCTCTGTTGTCTAATTATGGACATTTGTTGTTTCTATGCCTTTTGCAGTCTTGGGGAGGAACGCGTTCCTTTTTCAGGAACTTTTGTGGGAATGCGTTTGTTTTTCTTAGATCAGGAAGTTGTAACGTCAAAGTTTCTATTTCGTGTGAACTTTGAACGAATTTAAAGTTCTTTTTTTATAAGTTCCTTTCGCCGTCGTAATCCCGTCGAATTCCAGTACATGATATCGTAAATTGCAATATGAAAAATATCTTGTGACATCTTGTGTTTTAAACATGCGCCCCCTCGTCAGATGGCCTGGGACTGACTTTAATAATTAAAAGTAATGATAAATTAACTCCTATCACATTAATTATTATTTAAATCAGTGATGGTATAAGAAACGTGAAAGAAACTGAGTTCCAGTTCATTTTTAGGCAGAAGTAACTTAACTTTTCAAAGTTCCTTTTTTGGGGGAACGTGCCCAAGACTATAGCCTTTTGCATAATTATTATAACACAATTTAAAGTATTAGTTTTAAAGTTAGTAGAGTTCATTATAATATTTAAAACACTTTTAGTGGAAAAACTCTATTTTATTATATTTAAATAACAACGTTTCGGAAATGACTTCAACTTATTCCGTCTTCAGGTTTCTTGTTAAAAACAAAAAATCATATTATCAAAAATATATCAAAACAAACAAAGACAATAGCCAAGGTTGATAAAATTAAACATTTCACACATGGAAGTTGACAAAAACAAGGTAATACAAATAAAAGGCTATTTCTTAGTGTTTACTAAAGGAATCCACATTGGGGGAAAAAAGGTACTCGGCTGGCTTATACATGTGTCTTTTAATGTTATCAAAGCTGCTTCTTTCAATTTCCTTTTTTTCCAACATGGCTCTTTAAGTAAACGCCTAGATTGTAGAAAGTCGAATTTATGAACCTTGTCCCAACAAAATAGAGTTTTTCCACTAAAAGTGTTTTAAATAAAATAATAAATACAATTTAAAGTCTACTCTACACTGTTCAAAATATTTTCGTCAAATTACTGCAAATGTCGTTGGAAGTACTGCTTACTAACTAATTCCAGTTTTTCTACTGCAAGTCCGATTTCTTTATTTTACTGCAAATGTTGTGTTTTACGACTTGAAAAAGCGTAGTAAATTTTCGAACAAGATTGGCAATTTAAATCATTCTATTTGTTATTTTACTGAGTTTGAGTTGTCGAAGTTTTACGGCAAATGTTTATTTTTCTTACTTCATGATCCAGTATTAATACGGCATTTTATTCCGTTTTTAAACTCAATATTGGCAATTAAAAATCTAGTCCACATGCCGTAATTTTACGGCAAATGTTTTGTTATTCGACTACATGAAACAGTTTGATAAAAGCATTTTATTTCGTTTGTTGAACTCAATATAGGCAATTTTAAATCTAGTCAACATGCCGTAATTTTACGACAAATGTTTAGTTATTTGACTACATGATCCAGCAAAAAATTTCGACCCGTACGAATATTATTTTAGTATTCGTCAGGTTGAAATTTCTCCTCCTGTAGTGGGATTAATGGAACATTACAATTATTTAATTTAACAATTAAACTATGATAACGAACGTTCCTGTAAGAAAGACAAGCATCATTTAATAGCCAGTAGGAAGATTAATATTACATATAAATTTCATGGTATTAAAATCTCGGAAGTCAGCGAGGCTCGAACCTGGTACACCTGGAGAGAGAGTATACACTGTCCTAGTCAATAAACCCAATACACCAAGACACCGTATACCTGAGCTCGTCTGTAGTGAATCATGTTGGGAGAGTCTAGTTATGTTTTACATGAGAAATTCAATACGAAAAGTAGGGTTTCGGATTCCTGGTCATATTATATAACAATATAACGATAGGCCTATAATCTAATTAATATTAATTATTAATGTACTCCTCGGGTCGAAATTTCGTCCTTTCGGAAATCCGCCATGCATGGTGACATAAGATATTAATCTACTCTTCTGTGTCGAATAACCGTTCTTTTAAACGCTGTTAACTGGTCACTAGTAAGAGAATATTATGAAAATATGATTACATTATTACTTTGACAACTCTTAAATGGTGAAGATTGGAACCATATTGGGCGATTGTTAGAATTTCATATAGGGATAATTGTTTCGGTCTGCCAAGTGATATTTATCTACCCTTCAGGAACGAATTCTCGTCCTTTTAAAGTCTGCTAACTGTCCATTTTTAAGTGAATATTATTCCAATAGAAGTACATTTAACGACCTAAAAAGTTGAATATTAGAACCATACCATATATGACCATACCATATATGATTCACTGTTTGAGGAATTATTGGTTCGGCCCGCATTTTATTTCAAGCTGCAAAATTATATTTTTATTTATTATTATTTATTATTATTTATTTTATTTAAGTCAACATTTGCCGTATATTTACAGAAAATCGGTATTTATTTGCAACAATTAACTCGTTTGATTAACTATTTGTCTAGGAATTTTGATATTAGTTTCGTCAAAGTTCCAGACTGTGATAACATTTATTTTAAGACGTATTTTCCTTGATGGTGCATTCAACTTAAGCTTATTTGATTAGTTTTTTTACTGCATTTGTCGTCTAATTTGTAGTTTACTACAACATTTCCAGTAAATTAAAAAAACTGAATACGTGCAGTAAATTTACTAATAAACATTTGCAGTAATTTGACGATTTTTTTTGAACAGTGTACTGTACTCAAGAGTATGTGCCAGAAGGGAGCTAAAATGATCCGGGTTCTCAGGGAAACAGTACCGATCATTATTAAACTTGTTTAAAGTTTTCGTATACTTTACTGCAGTGCATCCCCAAAATAATTAAACATTAATCATACCTATGAAGGAATAACATATTCCAATCATGTTCAAATAACAGAAGTAGTTCGGTGCTACTACCTGACTACGGGTCTCAAAATTACACTGGAGTTCATAATGATATGATATTATAAAACGTAAAGATAATATTTAAAATAGTAGATTTAGACATTGAAATCTAAAATAACAATTTTTTTAAAACGTTTTTTTCCCGATGTAATTATAGTTCGCAAATTGCGTGTGTTCAGTCAAGTATGTAAATTATTTTTTTTCAGCGTAAAGTAGTTATTTTCAGGAACATATAATTATATTTCGCAAACGAGGAAAAATAAGGAACAAACGTTCTCTGCATCAGCTTCCGAAGAGAGGCACTGCAATTTTTTTTAGTAGAGTTTTAAAATTGACTCAATTGTTTCACAACACAACTTAAAAATGGAATATTTTAATAGGAGCCCCACTGACTTCATAAAGGCAAGACACAGCTAAATTGGCGAAATATTAAAAAATCATAAGATATCATAACAAGGGGACAATCACTTTCATATGCGTGTTGTGCGTGTTTATAACATACTCTGGCGAAATATCACGATAACATGGCAAAATCATTTTCTTGGTATGTGCGTGTAAATAGGCATACTTCATTATGGCGGATAGTGTCTATACTTTAAACTAGGCCGCTTCGCGCACTCCTTTTTAGTCGCGTTGATGGAGGAGCGTTTTTGTAAGTTTAAGTGTGTGTGGGATCTCTTTACTTTTTCAAGTTCCATTGCAAAATCATTTTTGTTAAATTTATTGGATGAGCGTAGCGAGCGTAGCGAGCGAAGCGAAGATTCCATTTCACTACACTGGAGAAAAAAATCCGGAATGTTTTTTTTTTTTTCTTTCTTTTTTTTTTTGTATTTTTGTCTGTTTGTCCACACGATTCCGGCTAAACCGATACTCCGATTGCGATGAAATTTTATGGAGGCCTTCGAAATCTCTGAACTAAGAACTGCCACGTTTTTGAGCGCAATCGGAAATTTTTTTCTCATGAAAATCGCAATTTTACGATTTTTTTCAATTTTAAAAAAATTTCTTCGACTTATAACTCCTACATGCTTTATTCGATTTTAAGATTTTTGCACAGAACCTTTATTTTATGAATTAAGATATTTTTGTGAAATTTGAGCGCAATTGAAAAAATATTCATCATAAAAATCGAAATTTTACAGGTTTTTTCTTTTTTTAAACAATTCTTTGACTTATAACACCTACATGCTTTATCCGATTGTAATGATTTTTTCGCAGAACCTTTATTTTATGAATTAATATATTAGTGTAAAATTTGAGCGCAATCGAGAAATTATTTCTTATAAAAATCGCAATTTTACGATTTTTTTAACAATTACGATTAATTAAAAAAAAAAAAAAAAAATTAAGTTAATTTTTAATTTAATTTAATTTAATTTAAAAAAAATTTCAACTTAGTAATGATTTTGCCACAGAACAACAGAACATTCGCATAACACATGGCAGCTCAATGCACCAATTACGCTCATCCAACAACGCGGCGGGACTTAAGCGTTTTCCTAGTTAAGTTTTTTTTTTTGTATTTATTAGTACGCTGGATCCCCGTGGTCATCCATACAAATTGGCCACCTGTCGATAAAGATTGAAGTTATTATTATTGCTAAGGTAATACCGGTACCAATTAATAGAATGTAAAATATCTGGAGGCCCGAAGACTTGCTTTTTGTACGCATTGCAGCTAATTGTTCTAAGTTTCTATAGTTACTTGTTAATTATTATACACCTCAAAAAACTTATATTAAAACCTTTATTTCTATGGATTGCGGCTAACTTTTTCAACTTTTTCTTTCAAAAGGTACTACATTACTATTATCTTAATGTTCATGTGAAATATACGTATTAACCCCAATCTTTTGGTCAGAATCGGCCCAAATATCACCAAATACCGCATTTAAAATCGGAAAAAATCGGAAAGTACGATATTCATGAGAAATATTTCTTTGATTGTGCCCAAAAACGTGGAACATCTAAGTCCAGAGATTTCAAAGGTCCCCTTCAATTTTCATCAAGATCGCATGCCGTTTGCCCGGTAGAGCGCGAACAAACAGACAAAAAAAACACCCGAGCTAATTTTTTGGGGGACAGTGAAATTGAAGTCTTCGCTTCGCTCATCCAATCAATAATGTACAACCCTCGGCGAGTGAGTGCACACCAGAGCTATCTACACTTCCCGACCACCTATATACGGCCAGCCTGCGGGTGCGCGCACACATGCTACACCAGACCATTAGACGTCGTCACGTCAGTACAAGATAAAAGCCGCCGCGTTACAACAGTCGTTGTTCCCACCGAGTCACAAGGAGTTAGGCTCGACTCGGCTGATAATTACTCGCGCAGGTAATCGCGACCGAGTGTAATTAGTATGACAGGCAGCGCTCCAGTTCCCACGCGGACAGCCGGGGAACTTGTCCGCGGACCAAGCAGCACTACTGGTCGTCAATGGAGCCGCTGAGCACGAAGACAATTGTTTATGTACAACGACTGCATTACACAGAGTAACAACCGAACTGCTAAAAACAATAGCATTCGTACGACATCTATTTTTACATTTGCTCGCAGTTGAATGAGCTCAAATAAACTTTTTTACAATGTTAAATGGCCATTTCAAAATCGCTTGGTAGCCAAATCTAGCGAATTGCACATACACTCTGGATCACTTTTTACTTCCAATTTACAAATACAACAAGTAAAACTTAGATTGTTGGGTAGATAAATAGATAGATTTTGATTTATTCGAACAGTATGGTTATAACAGAAAACAGTTTCAATATAGATACAACAAATATTAATAAAAAACAGGTATGAATTAAAACAATCAACGAATGCAATGCTGATACATAAATTATAAATTTAATCCATCTAAACGGTACAAATCATAGAAAGATTCTAACAGCTTAGATAGATAAACGTCTTTATTTTCCAGGCGGGATTAAGGCCAGCTAGGCCTTTTCTTCCATCCAACCTTTATACTAAATACATTTTTACATATTTATAATTTGTTATCACAATTTACAAGAAAATATAATATGAATATGTGCATGGCGTATGTCAGAGAACTCTTTGGAGCTCCTGTTTGCAGAAGCCCACATTCTAACTGGTGCACACCACAACCCCCTAGGACTCGGTAGAGGTTCAAAGTGATCCAACGTTGTGTTTGTATTCCTCATCAATACCTGGTTTGCCAGAGCTCACTTAACAGTTCTAACTAAATACAGGACTAGACTTTACACGACCAGTATATAGAGTGTGCTATAATCACAGCTTGCCGTAAGGCTGCTTAACCAGCCATGTTTTAAATATTTTCATTTATTTAACGTTTATCATATTCAGTAAAAAACGGATTTACAAAGGAGGACAACTAAATAAATCTAATTACAGACACAACAATGAACAACAACTAAGTTAATATTTGAAATACTAACATGAGAACAACAACAATGTATTAAAACACAATAATTTTGGTAAAAAATTAAAAAAAAGATATTAAATGCAATTAAATAACGAACCAAAAACTAGAATAAGGGGGAGTAAAGAAAAGTAAAAAAGAAAGAAAATTGTCATCAAAAAAGAAAAACGAAAAAAAAAAATTATTAGACGATCCCACTCAAACGAATATGAGGTTTGCCAAAAATGCATTTCATCGTCGCTATTCATTTCACATTCATCATTCTGGTAAGAGTTTAGCATCAGTTACTTAGATTTCGCTTAAATTTCGACAAACAATTGTCTTAACTATTTTCTTGGTGCATGTGGAATTGTTTTGAACTGCGTGTTTAATTGGTCAATTTTCGAAACGCATAAGAAAAAAAGTAAAAATGACATTTTTTGCAATCTTGAATTTCTGGAACATAGCACATTTTTTAAATAAGGAAATCACGCAATCTGTTTGCTTATCATTACACAAGTTGCTCAGTCCAAGCTCTAGTCTGGAGCCCACCTTTGGCGATGACGTCACGAGAGAGAGAGAGAGAGAGAGAGAGAGAGAGAGAGAGAGAGAGAGAATGGATGTACTCTTGCTCGAACACCACCTATGATAACGCTCTTGTCTCCTGAGCCGATCACTCGATCAGTCGCCTTCCAGGTGGTCATCTGAATCAATCTCTGGCAATCAGTTACGCACAACCTCGGACACGCGTTGTGTTGTTCGTCCACGTCCATTAGGACGTCGAGGTGGGTCTTTCAACAGACACTCTTGTGTATCTCGTGTCATGGCTGACCCCCTCTACGACCTCAACGATCCACATATGTTCATCGCTTAGTCGTTCATCACGCTTTTATGTATTATTAATCATACATTTCTATTATTTTTTGTCGAACGTTTATCCACTCAATCGATTCATTGCAATCGCGTCAGGTAAACTAGACAGACTTCATGCTTTTTTATATCTTATTCATATATTGTTCCCACTACAATCACATTCTCATACAAAATCGGAATAATGAGAGACCACTTCGTGTATCTACGGAGTACATCGTGTATATTCGTGTATCCTCGGTCAACATCGTGTCTCTTCGTGTATCCCCGGTCAACATCGTGTCTCTTCGTGTCACCTCGCATCACTTCTTACATCTTCGGTTCGGACAACACTTATTGCGTGCATATCGAGCTCGTGCTAGCCCTGGCCCAGGGCGGCCACTACAACTATATCATTATCGACTATAAAAAAAATTATAATTTTTCCTTCCGTTACCTCTCGTATATTTGAGATTCAGTCAACTGACGGACTCAACTCACTCAAGTCGGTAGTTACGTCAAAATATTTTGATTACATGTTATCTTTGTAATGCTCTAAATACCAAACCCTCCTCGTTTCGATAGAGATTACAAGTTCCAGACAGTTTTGTGAGTTACGTCCGACATCCTCCTCTGTAATAACACAGGAGTCCTGCGCATGGGCCTGCGTGTAGATTACTTACTCCACAGGTGGTGGGCGCTACAGCTCAATCAGCCCGTGGAGACAGCCGCCCAGGGCTGCAGGCCCCCTCTCTGTGAGCGCAATATCAATGAAAACAACGGCCGTTGATTGGATTTCAACTATCCCCGAGGTACAGTCCGTCTCGTGAGTCATACAAGGGCGAACTCGTTTAGATTGATAGAAACGGAAACGTTTAAAGAAAACAATTTTGAAATGCATATTTTTACATCTGGTTAGGGTTTTTTCTTCCACTCTTTCCCTTTTTTTATGGGTTACCTATCCACACTTTTTAGCACCAAATTTAAAATCAAGTTTGGGGCATACCGAAATAATTGTTCCCAGTAACTTATTTCTTAACATTGCTATTTTTGTTTTATTTTTACCACTGAGTATCTTTTTTACATCTTACAGCAAGTCAGGAATAGCTTCCTGTTTTGATTACCGCATTAACTATTCTTTTATACTACAAATCCAGCAAAAAGTAAGCCACTTTCTTTTAGAGATGATACATTATTCAATGTTAACCAACCGTATCAATTGGATTTTTGTATCTGAACATATCAGCCTTTTGTTGGAGACTTGTTATTGTGACTTTTTATTGTTACTATTCGTGATTATTGATTATTAATCAAAACTCTATCGAAAGTTTCAATTTGATTCCAATCCACTCCTCCATTTCGGCCGAGTCCACTGAACTTCCTTCAAGTGTATACAAGATGATTGACAACAGCATAATGTCTATTGTTATCGCTTTTCTATGCAAAATGAATTGAGGTATCGACGTCTCCATTCTTGCAAGTGGTTTTAATTGGCGATCTGTGTGGCCCGTCCAATCATCCAGCCAATATACATGACTCTTCGGCTTTGGGAAAATTTGATTACTTGTATCCAGCCGCTTTGGCAGATATTAATTATGGCAGTTTTTGAATTGTGAGTCTTGACCTCAACCATAGATGGCAGCACTGTCAATCTCAAATGACCTCGTCTCCTGGTGGAGTTTCGGCGAACCTCAAAACTCTTCCGACCTCAAATCATATCAGGATGGCAAGCTTAAGGTTTTTGACAACTACCTTGAGCTATCCACCATCTGATCCTTTTCGATTGAATTGGTATTATATATGGTAGGGTCTAGATTTTTAACTAAAATTGGTTCATAGCAATTATCGTAAAAGTTTGCCCCGACTGGTGTTCGAACCCAGAACCTCCGGCTTAACGTGCCATAGCTCTACCAATTGAGCTACCAGGACTACAGAACAAACCTTTACTTCGTTCAATTGGTAGAGCTGTGGCACGTTAAGCCGGAGGTTCTGGGTTCGAACCCCAGTCGGGGCAAACTTTTACGACAATTACTATGAATCAATAACTATGTCCTTAAAGCGGGATTATGTTCAAAAAACCTTATATGAATATATGAAACGTTGGGTAATAATTAAACTCGAGGAGTGGCGTGAACCGAAAAAAAAAACTATTATTTCTAAAATAAGTTGTCATATTATATGTATTTTTAAGGAAGAAAGTAAGTGTTTACTCTTTTTAAGGTGGTGCCATAGACATCACATGAGTTTATCAAATCCTTGGATGTCAACAAGTTATTTCTAAGCCATAAACAAATAACAAATAATGTTTTGGAACACGTATTTTTAAACCATAAAAAATAACGTTTAATAAAGTGTGGCGAATGCTGCATTTCTGAATGTATGACTTGCAATGTTTTGGACATTTGTGAGTGTCATTCTGCCATTTAAACTGGAAAATACAGTTAAAGGCGCAGTTGTAAACCGCATGTCCCTGTCATCGTCTCCATAGCTTATTGCACTAATTGATGTTCATAACTCAACAAGCAGTACCATACACTTTTTAAATTACACTGGCATCGAAATGAAATGTCACTCACAGCTGCTTTAATTAAATAATGTGTTTCTCAATTTGGTTTCTTTCGTAGGTAACCTGACTTGGGAGTGGGTCAATTTTGGCATTTTTACTAACTAAAATATGGTAAGGGGGTTGTTGTGTATACCCCTATACCTCCCTAGCCCGTATCACATTGAGTTCGAACACTCAGCTGTTTCTTTTGCAAATTAGATTTTATAACAATAAATAAATATACATAAAACCCAAGAGCTGAACCAGCCAGCTAAAAAAATCAAGCACCTCTACCAAAACTATCTTAGTTATTATATAACTATTAATTTGTTGGCAGTCTCTTTACCAATCTTTACTGATTAAAAGTAAAGTGTTATAGAAGTACTAATGACAGACGAAATACAAATTTGGTTTCAGTAGTTTAAGTTGGTGTGATACTGATATAAGCGTTGTGATTGGTCGGTGTGATCTCAAAGACCGCGAGGATAGAATATATTTTATCTGGCCGGTCCGACAAGCGATTTCAATATTAAATACGTTCGCATTCGCCTATAACCTCGCGGTACCACTACAAATAAAAAATGGTCGCTTCTACTTTAATTTTACAACACCAACATTAGTTTGCTATTGAAATTTCGATTAGTCAATGTATAGGACGTTGAGAATTTAAATGTGCTGTGGCAGCTGTTGTTATTATACACACACTTGTAAATGTCAGGTTTGTCAAATTCTTTGGGTCAAGAAATCGCTATAAAACATGTATTTTTTATAATTTTTATCTCGAAACACTTAGCGCAACGCTTAATCAAGTTCTTCAACACTTTGGCTTGTGTCAGAACATCAAGCAACAGGTAATGAAGGTATTCGTCTGCAATGAATGACTTCAACATTACTTTGGTCGCTTACATCATCAAGGATGTTTTACATTAGGGCCGATAATCTCCGCTCAATCTTAATTTATCCAACACCGCACTCCATGTAGCTTATATAGAAGGCAGCGGGTCCCGATCAGCGAGCGGGATCCTAATTTGAATATTATTCCATTTCATAAAGAGCGGTGAACTTGGGAGCGAGTAGACAACAATATGTTGAGTTTAGGGAGTGTACTTACCGGTACTAGCGGGTGGCTTGCTTTGCCTGTGTTGGTTTTTATGGGCTGGGCTCTCGCTGTTTCGAATCTGGTTGCATGTTATGCTAATCGCGAGTACGCAGTGTTTGGTAAGACCGCAACACACGAAATAGGCGCAATAAACTCTTTGCCATCTGTTGGAATCAATTAATACCAACTCGACCATTTCTACAACTGAAAATTCTCCCAGTTCATTCTAGTCGGTCACATTATTCTGTTAAAGTTTAAAGACGGAAACGTATTCGAATATTCTAAACTTGGCACGTAATATTGGATGTTAGATTTCAAGCAATCTTCTCGGAATTACATTGTGCGGATAAAGGTATAGCCCATACATTTCACGCGACACTGATTTGCATGGAGGGTGAAAGACGAAACAAGCCACAGCCAATCCTGACTGAAGTTAATTCTAGGATTTATCCAAACAGAAGCCAAATTGATATGAAAAATATTGTCAATTTATGTCTGCACAGTAGTGTACACATTTTAAAAAAAAAATTGACGTAGATCAATTGGAGTCTTTTTGAATCTCGATTAATCGATACTGCACCTTATGAAATCATCACTAAAATAGAAACTTGTATGTTCCAGCATACATTCCCCATTTTGATTTACATGTAAAATTATTTTGTTAAAGGTGCAAATACGTGTGTATGGACCGGAAGATCCTATTTTATTTTATTTTATAATTTCATCGAGACCCAAATCTTATGTACTTAGTATTCGAACCCTCCGTGCCACCCAGAAAGCTCCTCTGATACCACGTAGCGCTAGTAAACTTGTCTCCTGGTTAAACATGCACAACATATCCAACTCTACATGAGTACTTGTCAAATTCTAATTAGCAACTCATTATTCATTGTCATTGCAGTAGCACCGTCACTGTCTGCGGTGATTCAATAGCGGGTCGTTGAACCTGGCCCGGGTTACTACGTCTACCCACCCCGGGCCATCTTCATTCTTGTATTAAATGTTAATAATACACTATTTGATCCGAAAGTATGATGGACATCTAAAGACCGTGTTGTGCGGCGCGGCTACTAATTCAGAGGCTGGAGGCTACGTCGCCTTCTGGAAACTTATTATGAGAAGATCTTCGCACTTGCTAACGATGTATACCCGAGGACAGAAGTAAATCAAATGTATAATGGACACTTTCCATTCTCTAATAACTGTCTGCACGTACCGTAAGCACAATTTTGATGACTAATGTAGTTGGTAATTTTTGTTACGCCATCAGGATTTCTGGTCGATGAAATTTAAGCAGAGACCTCCATATTAGATCCTCGTCGTGCTACCTCCATAGGTATAGGCCTAGTTAGGTTCATAAATTCACATTTTAATTGCGAATAGATAAAATTTATTTATTTAACTCGGCAATTTCAACATTGCGAATCATTTGTTTTTTCTTTCAAAGGAGCCCCAAAATTTAAGGGGTAAAAATTTGCCTCGATAAGGTAAGAATGCAATACAAAACTAATTCTCAATAGCCAAACGGAAACCTTAATTTTACCAAAATTAAAACTTAAAAGCGTTTACAAACCTATTTGTTCACCGATTTAGCAACTATAACCGCTAATTCACGTATCTCTAATCATAATCATCTTAGATTTCTCCTCCTCAGCGCTAACACATGGGTCAACCTTGTAGCCCTAAGGGTCAACTAAGTTTATTGTCTTGTCTAGTTGTTTTGAGATTGACGACACCCACAAGAAATTCCCGTCTTACGTTTCACCTAAACTCGATTCTGATTGGTTCATTATCTCTTCTTATCTTGATGATTGATGGTTAACATGGTTCCACTCTTTGCCCCTGTTGACCGACCCCCTTTACATGATTGATTGGTTTAGGGTTGTATGTCACGGCCCGTGCAACGAGAGCTATCGAGAGAGTGATTGGCTCTTGTAGATATCTTGTTTCAATGTGTAAGAGTTACCAAGTCATCGCCGTACGCACGTTGTTATCTTTGGGATTATAGTTGGCCTACATTGTCTCCAGTCAAATGTCAGTTTCGTAAGTGTAACATAAGGTTGATTGATGAATGAATCTTCCAAGTTGTTAAACCAGTTATAGGTCTTATCACTGAAAATTTCAAATTAATACATTACAATTTGTATGTTGGTTTCTCTTTCTATGCGTTGGTATATTCACAATTAACTTTTCAACTGCTGAAAATTTGAGTGTTACTTCATTTTATGGTGACGTAAAGATAGTGAGTGGTAAATTCAGTAGAGCAATCTCCCGATATTCAACAAGTCTCAAGTATAGTTCGCTTGTAGACGGCGTGGGTGCCGATAGGGTTCCGACCAATGATATTTAACATCTATAGTAAAGGCTAGATTTCCAGTCTCCAAAACGTCCGTACATGCGCTAGCGTAGCAACTTGAAGCGTCAATCTGACCTATTCAAGATGGCGATTTAACGTTTCAATTTATGCTTTACATAAATAGGACAAAGCATTTTTCTTGATTGTTTTGATATGGTTTTAGCTTGTGCAGCATGAGAATGCACAAACAGAAACAATAAGAAGTTATTGCGTAAGGGAATTTAGTAATCATTTGGTGTTTTAATGGATAATATGCTCACCTGTCAACCTGAGCCATCTTGAAAAATATTTGGGCTACAAATCGCTACAACCTAATTTAACATACAACTGATCTATTCAAGATGGCTTCTAATTGTCACGCCAGTGGACCAATGACTGGGGATCTAGCCTACTATAGATGTTAAATATCATTGGTCCCGACCTGTTCTGCTATAAATGTAAGTCCACCATTACAAATCAGTCATGTGTCTGAGTGGGTCATTCATCATTTTGGTTTTAACCTGAATAGACTGCTTTCTACGACGTCAGTGAGTCCGTGGTAAAATAATAGGCTTTTATCTTTGATAACGATTTACAACCCCTTTCCCATTAGAATATTTTTCAACCATACAAATCGAACCACATTCTCTTTTCCATATACTAGGGAGCTGCTTTCAAGATAGTTTATGTAACAGATTTGTGGATTGAAAGATATTTTGGTCCAACCAAAGTTCACCCAAACCAGTATCAGTGCGCTAGACTTTTTTCAAGCGGTCTATAATTTCATACCATGTTCAAAACTTGCACGAATGGCGCCAACCGTTATTCTAGACGAATGTCATGTCATATCATTTTAATTGGCATCATTTACCCGATTACAAAGATGACTTCTCATTTCTCAGCGTCTGTGGTCTCGTTATGACAAGCAATGGCTAACTCGGTTCTTCCTATGAAATTGACTCGAACACGCTGTGCACAAGATAGCTTGGACCAAAGATTATCTTTGCTTGCACCTTGTATACTACATCCCTGAAATAACTTGGTCCGTTCAGACCGATTTCTCAAGTTATAGGCCCATATTTTAGATCCAATTTTAAGCAATGCCTCATTCTGACTAATCCAGTTCCTAAAGTGACATTTAAGAACGAGCCTGGCGTATTTATGGATTTAGCACAAACATATTCCTGCACTTCAGATAACTATGACACTTTGCTTATTTATCAAGCATGGTTGCTGACTAGCTACAATTTTACGTAAATGTAAGGTAGAACTAGTTTTCATACGTAAAGCATGAGACTCTGATTGGGGAGGTCACGGATTTGAATAACGCCACGAAATCTCGGACGGAATATTATTTTTCTTCCGAGGTTATTTTCAAGCGTGCAGATGCGTGCAAGGGATTGAGTCAAACAGCCCTCGGGCATTACCATCACTTAATACCCTAACACCCAGAAAACTTAGTGGAGAACACCGAGTCAACCTGATGACTACCCTACAGCTGGTAATTTTACGAAAAAGTTTGTTTCCAGGAATCTGACTCAAACACTTGTACGATATTCGTCTCACTCTTAGTACACTTGTATCTGAACAGACAAAAATAAATGAGAAAACACGAGTACAGAGAGAAATCGGCACACAAATCTGGTGATGCGGGGCAGTGAGATCTTGTTGATATCGCGGCCGTTACCTTATAGATATGCAAATAGAGACTTAATAAGATATGCATGTAGATAATATATGCTCTTCACAGCCACTGACGATTACTAAGCCAATACGCGCCGGGCCACGTCTACTCTCCTCCTCTTCAACAAAATCAGTACCGTGAAGTATTCATTGCTTTGAAAATGATATTTTTCTACACGCTGGCGTTTCTACTTTCTATGACTCCACTCAACAGTCAACACTTTATGACTCTTCCCCACCGAATTCGCTCACACAGAGCATCTTATCGACGCCTGGCTCGGCCCTGTTATTAGACCCCAGACCCCTCCTGTGCGTGCAATTGGGAGCTTTTATCAGAAAGTGCAGTATCATTCCCCAGCCATCTCATGATACAAATGCTCCTTCGAACCGTTTTCTCACGTAGTATAGTCGCTGCTTAATAGATGCATGGTCCTTAGTTTTGCTTCTGAGAAAAGTTTTTCATATATTTCACAATAAAAGGAAGTCTTCGTCAAATATTTTGATTTGACTGTAATCGCGTATACAATATCATTCCTTATAAATATATTATTAAGTCTCTATTTGTAACGGATAATGTAATTCACTAGTGCAAATTTAATAGAGAATGGAGGAGGGGAAACCCGGTACCGGCACGTAGCCTACTCCTTTCTGACTAACTAATTTAACGTCCCATCCGAAAGGACGGTGTAACCTTGAGAGTCATATAGGTTCCTCCACTAACCGGACTGCCGAGCAGTCGTCGAGGAGAACGAAGCCGTTACACTAGCTCTCGAACCCTCCATCTGCCCTAACCAGCGGTATACGTGTGTTTCAGGGCAGAGCGGTCACCCACTCTACCCCCGAAGGTTACTTTACTTCGGTGTTCGAGTGGGAACCGGCTAAGCGACCGTGGCTGAACCGCTGGCTATACCATAATATCATAAACACAATATCGTTTAATATTAAATACAATTCAGAAGTTGAAAAATCCATCCCAACCGGGGCTCGAACCCGGGTCTCCCACATTCCGGGTAGGCGCCTTAGCCGACTAGACCACCGACACGGTAACTTTTTATCTTCTGAATTGTAGTTGCATTATAGATCTGAATGGATTAAAATGTGGGACACCCGGGTTCGAACCCCGGTCGAATGGATTTCTTATCATCTTCCACCTACGGGAGTGTTTCCCGACTAACCAAATCTAGAAACAATACATTAACTTAAAAAATTTAAAAAATTTTTTAATTGAAATAAAAATAGAACTATAAAGGAGTTAACAATTAAATGCAATTCACTTTCTGGAAATTTGGATTCCTTTAACAAATACGTTATTTAAAATCTTGTTTTCAAGAGTTTCAACGAGGTGACTTCAGCATTATAATGGTGGAAATTTCCTAACATAATGTAAAATATTTACTTCATGTGCAACAGTGGAATATATTATTAACTTTTTTTTTGGGGGGGGGGTCACTTGAATTATATAAATTATTGCTAGAATTAACTAGACATAACATACGAGCAATAAATAATTTTAATGAAACAAATATTAAATACGATTTATACCCACAAATTTAAATACTTGCACGAAAGTCGTCGTAATTCAACTAACTTTAATTTTCATTGGCCAGTGAGGTGCATGCTTTATGCTGTGTTTAGTAGTTAGTTTTGTCTCGTTATACCTGTCGCCTCTCGGAATCCTCGACCAGATGGTACCTTCTGGTTTGAGTTGAGCCCTCTCACAAGATGATCTAAGTCATGACACGTGTAACGAATGAACGTACAGCAATCACTCCCCACCCACGCGACATTTCAATCCGTGAGGTTGGCACGGGCACTGAATCCAATCAGTGGGGGTGGGGCCAAAGTGCAACAACAATGAAGGCGGATGGAGAAACTCTTTACTGACGCTTTCTTGAGAAGAACGTCTTCTAACACGTTTGAACTATTGAATATACTGAATGTTTAAATCAACCAACTGGGAACACACTTTTTAATTGAACTACTTTACATACTTAACATAAAACTACTTTACATAAACCATTTTCATCGAAAGCTAACCACAAATCAAAATTAATTGTAATGAGAACGAAGACTGTTATGTTTTTCCAGATCGTTACTTGTTTTGTTTGTTTCGTTTTTTTCTGGAATTATTGTATTCTGTTGTTGGGTAACTCATAAATAGATAAGTACATTAATTAATAAATGTTAGATATTCTGAAATGTTTGGATGTAACCAAGCAATCAAAAGATGATTTAGTTAATCGATGTTGTGTTCAGTGCAAGATAATTATAACTTAATTTTTTTATGTTTTAAGACAATTCAAATACCCTTTTATTTCAAAAAAATGTCTGCTTTTCTTTCCATTCTTGCCTATTTAAGGCCTTATTGTAGTGTCGTTGCGTTCCGTGTCTGGAAAATTCTGGTATATACTAACGAAACGTCTTTAAGTCCTTTCATTATTCTTATTTGTATTATTAAACAAATCATTTTATTTATCTTTATGAAGTAAACTACAACCCCTTAAAATTTGTGCTAAACACTGAGCCACAAACATTGAAGATCAGTAAAGGTTTCATCAAATCCACCGTCAGATCAGATTACATCTACGTAAACCAAATGAACTGCAAGTGTGTGTCAAGGGCTCTGTTAGTGTTAGCTAACCTGTTCGAGTTATCACTCTCAAGATAATTGTTCAAATAAACACGGTTCAACCAGGTGTGTAACCTTCTCTATAAATACTCTTGCAGTTATAAGAAATACGTGTATTACATGTTGATGCTAGATATTGTGAGGCAGGCTTGAAATAGATTAATATAAATCAAGAAATGGGTTATATTTTAACCAATTTGTTAGCACTAAATCCAAAAGAATTTTAAACATTTTAAGTAATTTTGAGACTAAGCCATGATCCATAGTACATAAAAAGTGACGTACACAATTTGTTTAGTATACATAATTCTTTATTTTACCAGTTCTGTAAATAAACATATCATGAAAGGCAAAGGAACGGAATTATTTATTTGATTTTTTCTTCAAGTAATAACAATATTAAATATGTTCGACATTGTGTTTATTATCATGCAGATAAACAACTAAAATATTGTAGGCCTGGAAAAATAGCTAAACATAAAGTAAATACATAATGTATCGAATGGAATGCAAGTGTCGAAAAGTCGAAAAACTCGTAAAAAAGAAATATGAATTAAAACTTTCCTGACGAAACATTCAGGTAGGATTTAATTGAAAGAACAGAATTTAATAATTTTAAAACACCTTTCCATCAGTCTACGATCTTGGACAGCGATCTTAATTGAAAGAGATGATCTTATTAATTCATAAATGTGGTTTTAAACGCAGCAGCGGGTATGCTTTGTATGCCGTCAGGTTTCCCAACAGATTACACGTTGTATTTGCAACAGGTGGTAAACAGGTAGCCAACACTGACAGTATAAAAATGAAAACTGATAGGACTTAATTCGAAATATTTCTTGAGAATCTTAAATATGTTGTACAAATTTACATCGTTAAAAGACGATGAAATTCTGCTTGGGTCATTTACTTTATAAACTAAGGTATTTCAGAGACAGAAATCTGATTTCCCAGGTCGTTTTGGGGTTATTGGGATTTATGAGCGGTGAGGGTATAATTATTATATCATGATTTCTTGCGAATACCTTTAACTTGCCTACATAAACTTAAACATATTATTCTATGTTCATATACACCCGATTATCGTCAAAATGTCCGAGCTAAGTTTTAGTGTTTTCTTGTGTAATTTACCGAGATTGGAGCCGGTTTAGATCAAATCTTCAAGTTTAGTATGATTTTAGAACCTACTATGGTATACACATGACAATTTTGTAGGAAACCAAACCTTACCATGGCTATCTAGCAGCAGCAGGAACCAAAGTTTGTTTAGAGTCAGATTATTCGTTGCTAGGGCAATCAGTTGCACTGACGTCACGACTAATATTTTTTTTTTACTTTTATTAAACTCCAGAGAGTACAGCATTCGCAAGAACATCTAAATACCATTTTAGTCGGGATTGCTGGTGGCGGGAATTAGATTCGGGATGTCATGAATTATTCTCCCAGGCTCCGCTTGAGCTACATCTGTCAGTATGCTGCGTGTAATCTTCAAACGAGTCGATAATGGAATTCACCCACATCGAAGAATTCGTGACACGACGATCAATCGAACCACCTAGATAGATCGAAGCAACCACCAACCAGACTACATTCGTATAATTACTATTAAATTTCTTTGTTTACCTTAAGAAAAAACAAAAACAACTTACGGTACCTATACAAGACATTTTGGATGAAAAACAGTGCACTTACAAAGCAAGAGATAAAAACTTGATTGTATCTCGGTTGGTCGTGATTCTCTTCAGCAGCGGAGTTCTTTGATACCGAATTAATTAGGTTGATAATGGTATTCGTAGCCTCTTCTGACAGTTCTTCATGCCCTCGCCGAAACCGGCTTGCGACCATAGACACAATTCTTTGCGCCCATTAGCAGGACATTTACACTCTTATTGAGATTAACTATTTAATAACTTTAACACAAATACCCACGCAGGAATTAACATAGTCTAAATGAGCTGAGATTGACTTGTGACAACGCATTATGCACTCCATACAAATATTATAATGAAATTTGAAAAAAGTAATCTCGAGTATGAATGTCATGTCAAGGAAGACGATACTGACAGGACGGACGTCTCGGAGGTTGCGAAATTAATTATCGTGAACTACGAGAGGGTGGTTCAAGCTTTGAAAGGTCAATGACACGGTCCATATGTGGAAAGAAGCGATCGTAATTAATAAGTTCAAACGTACGTTGGTTTCAACAATTGCATGCTTAATTAGTAGATTTGTAATCAAAATGGCAGCCAGATACAAAACAAAACAAGTAGGTGTATTCAAGATGGTGTGATTGCGTTGTTGGCTGATGTATGTTGGCTTTTAACGTGAAACATTCCGATGCGTGTGTGATTACAATGATTAAAATAAAAATGCAATTAAAACAATAATTTTGAAATAATGTGTTTATTATTAGCAGCAATGTTATTCTAGTGCTTGCTTAAGGCAGGATGTCAGAAGTCGTATTTCATTTCCGGGAAATAATTGACGCCATTAACACTAGAACATTGCAATTATCGTAGGTTAATACCACATACTTATCCCACACACTTAGCTCTTCACCTTGGAAGTTGGAATCCTTACATTATACCTACAATGAACCAGAGTAATACGCGCGTTACGGGATGTTTCGCCAAGTCGCAAGTTACTTATGCATCTTGACGTTTCGTCTCCTTTGCGGGTGACATTTTCAAGTAGAAACTACGAGATTTGTCCAACAGGCGGTCCAACGGCGAAGTAATCTGAAATACATGTGACATTTTATCTTCATTTTTATTTGTATTTTTTTTTTGTAATTTTTATTTGTATTGTTTTATTTTTGTATTTTTATTGTAAGTTATGATATAATTATGAATATCATCACTGACATGTTTGTTGTTATTGTTATCGGTGGTGGTGAAAGCGTTGTCGTCAATGAATTTTTGTTGTTTATGTTGCTATTGTTTCTGCATAACATCACGTACACGATTTTAAAAGTCAAACACTTCTAAGCACAGCGTTCCATGTACATGATATTACTTCTGTTCCTTAATTTTAATTCTGGTTTTTTAATTTAATGCTGCGTCGTTCTCGGCGTTGTTTGCGGTGCCGGTACAAGACAATGTAAAGAATTGCTCTCTCCGAAGTGTGTACGAGTAGTAATTTATTTAAACCGGGTCCTAGAAAGACAGGGTAAGAGTACATGCAACTTGAAAGTAAAGTGCGATCCCGTGCAAAAACCAGCGCTCACTAGATTCGATCAGTCATGGCGGGCGGGCGATCTAGAAGGCACTGGGTGTTGCACTCTCGTCTTGCAAGTCACCTATAGTAGGCTAGATCCGCAGTCATTGGTCCACTTCCGTGACAATTTGAAGCCATCTTGAAATTACAGTTTGAATGTTAAGTAGATGGGAGCGATTTGTAGCCCAAATATTTTTAAAGGTGGCCGTCAGGTTGACAGGTAAGCATATTAGACATTAAAACCAAATGATTACTAAATTCTCTTATGAAATAACTTCTTATTGTTTCTGTTTGTTCAATCCCACGATGCTCAAGCTAAAACCATATTTAAACAATCCAGAAAAATACTTTATTGCATTAAAAAAGCATAAATTAAAATGCCAAATCGCGATTTTGAAAAGGTGGGATTGACGCTTCAATTTGGTACGCTCGCGCCTGTGTGGACGTATTGGGGACTGCGGATCTAGCCTACTATAGATGTTTAATATATCAATGCACTCTCGTCTTGCAAGTCACCTGAATTACTCCGGTACCTACTCATGGAGTCACACCACATAGGAGACGCAATCAATGTAGTGGGAAACCTGTGATCATTAGTAGAGACTTCGATGAAACCTCTGTGAGATTTACGAGGTGGACTTCGGAGGAAAACATGGCCCCAACAGACATTTTAGAGACTACTTTAGAAGCGTTCGAGACAAAATCCTGTTTGCATTGCGACATACGTTACAGATGTTCTAAATATTGCAAATATGTCTTGAAAACAAAAATTTGGGGCCACATGATGCCCCTTTTTTAAAAACGATTTGCGATAAACAGTAAAACAAGGTTGTTTTTAATAATTTTGGATAAAGTAAAAAAGTAGAAAAATCATATTTTGGAAATTTGTTTTGGATGAATAAATTAAGTTCTACTACGTGCAGGTGTGTGTCGTTTTTGACAACTATGCAAAGCTTCATATCAATCATATCCTTAGAAACAGATTGGAGGAATTGGAGCTTACTAAGTGCCAAATGTTCTGCCGGCTAATCGGAATGTCGAATATATTTTATTCCCTAAAAAATAATGGTTTGTTAAAACGTTCCAAAATAGTCTCTACAAGATGTCTCGTTAGAGCAAAGTCTAGAATTGGAAACTGTGAAATATCGCACTTTTCTTTCTGAGAACAACAGTTGTTACGCATATGGATTAGCATAACGATTAGTTTTTAATTGTATGAGTTTGGACAAGGTTTATGGGCCAACATGGTGTTGCCATGGGCCCGGGTGTTACGTGTGATTTGTATGGGTGTTGAACGCACTACACCCAGCCAGATTTACACCCGAGAACACAGATATAAACAATACGCCCAGTCGCTACTATAGACTCATTTGCGTAGGTACGTGTTTCGGGATGTTCTGCTAAGATTTTGGATTTGTTGTTCGTTTGTTTTTTTTTGTCTTCAAAGCTGAAATTTAGCTTATTCTTAAACTTCCATCTCTTTCACTCACAGTTCAAAACTCAACACATTCAGGGGTTCACGATATGACATTGCAAATTGAGTGAATCCGACAGACATTTTGTCATCTTTCCCCAAAAACTCATATGCTCGCTTTCACGTGTTCATATCATTTTTTTTTTGTTAGATTCACTCTTATCTCATGTGAAAACATTTGCTCTTAAAGATTTGTTCACAAGTTTTACATTATCCCCGAGTTAAAGTATGTAACCCGTCAGTACCGTTTAGATTTTAGTTGTTTTGTTTTTTATATTTGATCGTTGTAATAAATGTAATAAGTAAATTAAACAAAGAAACGTTTGGTCGTTTTCTGAATAAAATTTGACTAGTGTTCCAGTTTACAATTTTCTAAAAATAACATAATAATTTTATTGACGTTCTAAAAGACATTAAAATATTAGTGAATTTATTGCTTTCAAAAATAAAATAATTACTTTTTTAAGGCCTTTCGTATTCCACAACGAGTTATATTTTTTTTAATGTCGAAGGTTTCAGCAAAACTTGATAAATTGCTTCTTAAAATTTGTCATTCTCCCCAACCTACGTATCTGGTTAACAAAATGTTATGCATTTAGTTTTAAAACGAAGAAGGTGCAGAAGCAAAATTCGCCAAAGCTTTGAGCATGCAGCTAGCTTTTTGTGTTGGCATCTCATCCAGTTGAGGTAGCAGAGCAAGGTGAGGCCAAGATCGGCTTATCAACCTCAGCTCAGTGTAGGATCACTTTGCATTTTGTAATTGAATTGATGTGTGTTTTATTCAGCCAGGCGAGATAGGAGTCTCTTTCTTTGTTCAGCAGACAATACGAGCATTCCTTCTTGGTGCACCAGACAAACTACTTCGTCTATCACTCACGGTTTGTGGCTGTGTTGAGTTTAATATAAAATAAAGAACTCTCTACCTAAAAGTAGTTTAACATCATATGATGTATATATAATGAATTTCAATTTGTTTCGAATTAGCTTGTTGATTCCGATATCATCCGTGGATGGATCGTTTCTAACCGTTCGGTCCATATTTCCCATTACCTTTTTTTTAATCTTTAATTTGTCATTATTCGCTCGTCAGTGGCTTTAAATTTAATCCCCCCATTGAAAATCAGTTGTGTGAGTGAGTACACACACAGACTCTAAATACGATTTAAAAAATATATTTGTATTAGTACATATAAGACTCCTTCAATGGTTTCATTACCATCAAACTCGCAACAACCACTCTAAAAATACTTCTCGTTTTCTTTATCACGCACCTAAATTCCAACCCACCAACAAACTGTGCTTGTTCTAGCTCAGGGCATCAAAAGTTGTCCCTTAATTCAATTAATTCCAGGAACGTCCTAAGGGACTAGTTAGTGCATTTCTAATAACAAGGAACCGCTTTTAGAGATATTTATAACCCTCTTACCTCTTGGGAGTTCTCGGACACATTTTATAACTGTAGAGGTTATCAAGCTATTAAAATATAATTAAGGCGTGCGGTCAAACTTCTGGGCATGTTTTTATGTCAAGGTGTTGATGCTACTGCATTTTACAACGCCTCCTCCACTTCCGACCTTCTCCCTCTCTCTCTCTCGATCTCTTTTTTTTGCATTAATGAGGACATGCGTTTTCGACAAAATCCTGTTCGCTCGTCTGACTGGCACCACAGATGCTTAAAATTTGGAACAGTTGTAACGGAATCTTGATAAAAATGTTTTTTTTATATTTTTTTAAAATGTATTTTGTTAAAAAGTCAAAAATTGACCTTATTCATGATTTTTGTGGCTGATAAGTGCAGAATATTGAAATCTATGACTAATTTCGTAATGTCGGAACTCGTATAATTAAGAGTTCTAACATTATTCTGATATGTTAACTATGATAAAGGATTTCTTTTTTGATTTGTTCTTTTCCTTTTGGTATTCATGTGATTGGTTTTCACGTCTCAATAAGATGTGATTATCTATTTTTCTACACTGTTCGAAATAACCTCAGGTCCAATCTCTCTTTCTCTCTCTGCTAAGGAACAAAATAAATATTAATTTTATGTTAAACACACAATTAATATTAAAACATCTCTTGACAGTATCGTGATTGTACTGTCAGACTAATTGATTTCTCCGGTGATTCATTCTGTGAGGCTCAGCGAGGGCAACGTATTAATCCGTCTTCAACTCGGTGACCAACCCACGTAGGAGGGCACGATCTCCGAACTAGGGGGCGTGACCCTAGGAACGTTGTTGCAATCACAATAGAGATGTCGATCCAATGAGTCTAAAAATACTTGATATTTTCAAATACAGGGTCGACCCAAAAAGTCATTTGTCTACCACTCAGTCACGATTAAGAAAGGATATACCCATAAGCCAAACATAATTGCTTGGCACTCAATAGAACAATGGGGACCCATGAACAGAGATGTGGAAAAGTAGCTCCAGCGAAATTTGAGATTTAAAAAAAAATTGTGTGTGTTAACTTCCCTATGCACATGAATAAATGTAAGAAACACTGTTATACCCAAGACAATCAACGAGCTTTTTAACCAGATTGTCGACGAAAAATTCATAAATAAAATTCCTCCAACGCCTCCTTGGTGGAGGTGCCGGGTTGACGGAAATTCCTCCGTGGGGTGGAACTAGCCCCGAGTCGTGACCCCTGACCCCTAAAGGCGCCAATCGTCAACGACATTGATTTTGTTCCCAAAATACGAATTAACTCTCGAATTTAAAGAAGAGAAAATAAAATAGTTAAATAAACATAATAATTTAGCAATCGTTTAGCATATTGAGATAGTATTTGCATATTTAGGCATACAATCGTGGATCGTCTAAATCGTGAAAAAGGGATTTTTTATTTCAATACTTGATTTTTACACACATCTACCAATTTGAAGCTGCATCGTACTTTAGACTTGTAAATTAAAGAGTCGGCAAATAACTAGGTTTAATTATTGGTTGTCACGAGTAGGTTTGGATCAAAAACCAACTAAGAACTACCAAGTAAGTACCGACCTTTGAAGATCCCTACGTTGTACGTAGCCTACCACAGACTCATCTCCTAGCTTCATTCCGACAACTCACACCAGACTAGATATACCCGTGTAACTTCATACCAGCCCCGCATCCGTGCAAGAACAGCCTAAGAGAACCGTTTCTTTGATTGTAACAACACGTTTCGCAAATACTTCACAAGACCATCTCATGGGAGAGACGTGTAATGCAATCCTCCGAGCGCCTTGGACTAGAGTAAAAAACCGAAACTCTCACTAGGAAATAAAAATCGAAGATGGAATTGAAATGGGTGTGCTCTGCAAAACACATAAAATATCAGAACAGCGTTATTGTAAACCATAAAACGTATTATATATTGGATCGTAAAATGAGCGTAGGATGGATGGTATATAGGCGGTTGCGGTGCGAGTGTGTAATCAGACCAGCTGTTACGTGTAATCACGTTGATTGATTGACAATAGTGGTGAGTAACCCGTCATTCTAAGTACCCGCATAGTCGTATAGCTGCTCTCTTTTTGAACGGGGTGCGCAGAACCTATAGTATAGTGCGTTTCACTGTGAGGTGGCACCACGAGTATAGTTAGTTTCAGATAAGAATGTCACGGCTGAGGGATCGCAGCGCTGTCACCTTCCGACTACCGTAAAACCGAGACCACTAGTTAGGAAAATAACAAGACAAGTCTCACAACTCTCCAGAACCAGCGATATTCTAAAACTACTTCCGAAAATGAAAACAGCTTATTTTAAGTAAAGACTTCGATGAACTGGAAGATTTTGAGAGTCGTGCGAGTTGCGTCACATTACGTAAATATATGATAACCACTGTCATTTATTTATTTTATTTTTATTTGTTTATTTAACGTTTATCATATTCAGTTAAAAACTGATTTACAAAGAAGGACAACTAAATAAATCTACTTACATAGATGCAGACACAACTATGAACTAACAGTTAAGTAAACATTTGAAATACTAATATTACAACAACAATGTATTAAAAACAATAATTTTGGATCCAATAAAAATTATTTTAAATCATTTTATTGTGATAATTTGGGAGAAATGCTTCCCTGTGCATCACTTTACTGTCAGTCCATGTTTGCGTGTGTCCCGTCTCACTATGAAAACCGAACTTGACTTGCGATTGGCTCGCGTTTTTTTTTGTTGCAATAATGATAAGCCCCTCTTCCTCAGAAAGACAAAATATCTATTCACTCGGCACCGATAAAACAAACGTATACAAATAATTGCAGCAGGTAACAGTCATCTAACAAATTTTTGCTATGGACTACTTTAGAGTTTAGACACGTGTGTTTTATGATTTGTAAATGCAAATCTGAAAACATTTTTCACTTGTGACATTCATTGGTTCAAAATGGAAATAACAATGCGTCCTGAAGGTCCCTTCGTCTGACTTCCACGCAGTTTTGTCATATAAACAAATCATAAAACAGGTTTCAACAAACACACATTATAGTTTTTAGATACTTAGATTGAGCAGCTGTAAAGGTTGACTGGAGGCGAAATTAAGCTCATTATATTTTGATGGGACTGTTTTCACTTAATTATGCAGGAAATAAGTGAACAGTACGAAAACAGTTCAACTACCCGGCTAAGATCGATGATTATAAGGCGATCAGCAGTTTCTTCCACCTTGCTGGCACGGCTCCATGGATGTGTTGATGAATGAAATGAACAGCCTGGTCAGAAAGTTGGACACCACTTCCTAAATATGTCCCTTACAAACTGTTTGATTTGTTTCAAAAATCATTGCAGCTCATTTAATATCACTTACGAGTAAAGTTTCGTTCAATTGATATATTTAATATATATTTTATTTAGATATATAAGCTAACAAATGAGAAAATGAGTATGCCTATGACAGACACACGTACAACGAATCTTACTTATTTAGTAATTAAATAATTTTCAATAAAACAAACTACAATTTGTGTAAAAAACAATTGAAGCTAAATATATTTAATAACTTTAATGGGATTTCAGCGAAAATGTTATTTATATATAAATATATATATATATATATGTTCTGTTGTAGGCTTTCGTGATTCATGGTTTATGTTAAGTTATACTTTACGGAAATAATCACGCTTTATTGGATGTTTAAAACAAATATTTAATTAAAACTTCAACGTTTCAGAAGACTAGGCTTCCATTTTCAAGAAGAGTTGGTATAAAACAAAAAAAACAAAACATCAGCAACACAATAAAAATATAAACAAACTTAACCGCCTTACAAAGGCAAACCAAATAGTAAGTACAAAAGCAAATCAGGTGCAGTGAAAACTTTTTAACCACATCACTGTGCTAAGCGCTTTGCTTGACTTCTAGTCACCCTTCTCACAGGCTGATTCTGTTCTTCAACTGATGTTGTAGAATTGCTGGAAATTGTAGGACTTAAATGTTGACTTCTTGTCAACATTCTTAAATTTCTCATATATATATATGTATATATATGTTTTTGGATATTTTCGTGGCCGATATGAATTAATGAACTAGGTTTTTCGGTTATAATGCCACGTTTATTCACATTAGGCCAACGTTTCGATGAAATTTCACTCATCTTCTTCAGGGCCAATACAAATTAATATATAAAAAACGAAAACTACATTACATTGATAAATTCAGAACAAAACTGGGAAAACAAAATACAACAAAATATAAACAATAGAAATCACTGCACATATGGCAAATTAAAACAACTCAAAGAATCATCTTTGCAACGTCAAGCTTTGCAGTGATTCTTTGAGTTGTTTTAATTTGCCATATGTGCAGTGATTTCTATTGTTTATATTTTGTTGTATTTTGTTTTCCCAGTTTTGTTCTGAATTTATCAATGTAATGTAGTTTTCGTTTTTTATATATTAATTTGTATTGGCCCTGAAGAAGATGAGTGAAATTTCATCGAAACGTTGGCCTAATGTGAATAAACGTGGCATTATAACCGAAAAACCTAGTTCATTAATATATATATATATATATATATATATATGTAGTCTAATAGGCAGTGCAATCTGCTCTACACACGTTATTGACAATGTACAAAACAGACCAAAAATTAGATAGTTTTAAAATGGTGGCCGCATAGCTCAGTTGGTAAGAGCATAGCCCGGTAAGCTAAGGTCCCGGGTTCAAACCCCGGTGTAGTCACTTTTTTAATTTCTATCTAAAGTACTAATATATATATATATATAAATAGAAATATAAAAATTGAATAATATACCTAGGTTGATTCCATTTCATGTAATTTAAACAAATTTTAAATTAAATTATAAATCCTTTGCATTGCGGCACTGTAACGTTCACAAAGTATATGGTGCATGTTTTATGTCCCCGGCTGTAGGCCTACCAACCTACGCCCCAGCTCGAACCTGGTCGGCCCCGGGCTCTAGCCCCGGTAACAGAATGGTTCTGTTTCACGCTGATTTAGTCATTTATACGCCAATAATAATCTGGACGATGACCACACAGGCCGAACATTTCAACGAGCTAATATTATCGCACATATTTTTACATAATTCGAAGATTAAGAACTGCCAACGTGGGTAGCTTCAAAACGGTATACATTTGGAGAGGTTTTCGATTATTTTGTCTACAGCATCATATTCCTGAATAACTATTACTGCATGAACAGAATACGTTTCAAAAATTATTTGTTTTTGGTTGCGTTTCAAACTATTAATAAGACTCGACTATCTGGAGTTGATTAATACAAATCAAATTCCAGGCAATTATTGACATTGCGAGTCATTTTTAATGCCTACATAAGCATGTACATACTGATTTCTGCCATCACGATTATAAGAGCATAATGAACAATTCAATATTCAAATCCCTATACTTTCTACTGGTTTATGTTAGTACGTAAAAGAAACATGAATCCAAACATATACACGTGGTAACTTTTTTAAAAGCTCAACTGAAAGTAATCTAGTATATCACTGTAAGTCCAGTGGCGGCTCGTGGGGTTTAAAATAGGCAGAGCACAATATATTTGAATGGATTTGCGTGGGCTACAAGGGGTACAACAATTTGTAACTAGTACTTGTATTAGAAAAAACGCACACACAATGTAAAACAAATGTTTATACGTGAAATCGTATTATTATGTTGGCAACGTGAGATCATTTCCTCGAGTTTATAACTAAGCAAGCGCAACATACTACAGTGATATTCCTGCTGTCAGTTTGTAAGCGTTGCAACAAGTCACATTAGCACTTCCAGCCATTACACTATGCTCTGTGCAAGCAAGCAGCCTCGACTCGGCCAGTAACAAGTGTAATTGTCACCTTCCACGAGACTGTACACAGACTCGCATTAAACCACTATTCAAATCAAGGGTAATAAAATCAGACCAACTAGTTATATCAGCTGCTTCTGTCTATAAGTAATTGAATTTCACAGCAAAAGTAGCCTACAGATGCTGTCTTTTGTAAATTCAATTTATATCGAGACATAATATTACGATTGCGGGAATATTAACTACCAAGGGAACGCCCTGGGATGTTACCTCACAATCAGTGGGTAACAAACTAACCTAGGCAGTAAATATCCTTTTGCGTTGGTAAAAGTTATTATTCAGAAAATATATTTCTACTTCATCAAGACTCGTTATGTTCGAATAAAAGTGTGATAGCGGTTCATTTATGTATTTATTTATAAACATAATTGAATGGGTAATATACGTAGTATACACGCGAATTTATTATCATTTGAAACTGTAATGCTTATTAACAAATACACTTTTTACAATCTTTTTGTGCTATTGGTTATTTGATTCCTTTTCTGCCATTATTTATTAATTTATTTAACGTTTTTCATATATTAATATTCAGTTAAACAAAAATTATTTAAATAGAGGACAATTAATAAAACTAAGATTGGGTAAGTGCACACAACATAATATAGAGCAATTAAGCAAATTTTGAAATAATGTTACAACATACAAGACAATGTGTACATTTAATCAAGTAGAAATATGTTTTGTTAAATTAAATAAATACATAAATTTCCATCACAAACGACTATTGGGATTACGTTGTGTTTACTCCTTTAAAATGGTGTACTTTTGTTACTCAGCATAATTCTAGATTTTTTTTATTAGTTACATTTGTTTGTTTAAATACTATAAGAACTACGAATTAGAAGATTATCTAATTCAAAACAAACATTATAGAATCATATTTTGTTCCTGTACAAGACAACAAGGTGTTAACTTCATAGTTTGAGAAACTTGAAGCCTATATCGCGCGGTTGTATAGTGTTGGAGGTATCTCAGTTCACCCACGTACATGGCTGGAAGGTGATTCCTAGACACGATCAGAGCCGAGCAAATACCCTGCCAAGTTACAATACAATCTCGTAGGGAGCATCGGAAATTGGAAGCCCAAATACGTAGCTCAACTCTGTTCTTATCTCCGAATTTGAATTGAATTTATTGGTACATTAAACCTGGAGGCAGAAAAACTATCCGCTATAACTGTTGAGTATCGTATCGACAGAAGTTGTTCAGTTGTTCAGGACGCAGATCTAGGAGATTGCCTCTTCGATGTCCGCCACGGGCAATCCTGAGTGGAGGATTTTATTGTGGGTTCTGTGATCGTAAATGCTTTTAACTTTCTTTACTTTTCCAAATCCATTGAATGAATGAATGGTGTTGTAAACAGCACGTGTTTTGTGCAATAGACTGGATGTGACCGCAACACGTATCGCTTCAAAGTACAAACAATTGGATAATCTGTGAATATATTCCAGTAAAACGTGCAAAAGCAGCAAATACATTAATTTTACGAGAAGGCGATGAGCGATACAAAAAGTCAAAATAGTGATTATTTGAGTTTATGAGTTGTTTATTAGACCTGAGAAACCTTGTAACTAAAATCACCCTCTCCACACAACAAATAAAAACACAACAATGACAAAAACAAAATATTTAAATTAATTAACACATTTACCTGATCTTCCTTCAGTCAGGCTGGGTTTTATGCTGGGCGCCACTCGGTTATAGAGACACGAGAACTCTTATCTTTTGATTTTTAAATTTAAATGAAGATAAAACAAGGAAATATTATAATGGATGTGCCAACAGGAGCCAAGGTTCTTAAATATTATAACTACAAATTTTTATGATCAGCAAGTCTGAGTGACTTTAATGAGGACAGTGTTTAGTCCCAGATGCAATTTCAGAACATTATGGCAATTATTATGTCCCGCTTTCAAACACAAAAATCAAGATAAATTACACAAATTACACAAAAATTACACAAAATTATACAAATGTCAAAATGCCTTTTATAATAATGATATTGGTTATTGGTTACTACTTCTCAATACGTTTTCTGAAGAATTTCAGCAATTCTAGTCTTTTGTTAAAAGTCAATGTTTTTGGTACCAATGATAGCCTATGCTTGGATTTTCGTTTCTTATGCAAATTATGTCGTGAAAATAATATTAGTGCACTGTTACGTTACGTGATCACGCTTTCCAATGTAGTTGCCCCTAGTTAGGCCAAGAAGTAGACTCGTCTGTAGTCCACACGTAGCCCTGGATAGGCCTAAAGGTAGGCTAGTATTCAGGTGCCAACGGCTGCCCGACGTTCTGGCGAAGTAGGCCCTAGGTAGGCCTAGTGGAATCAGATGACACCAGTAGATTGTTGGCCTAGGCTAGGCCTCTCGTAGTCGGAAAACCCCAATTCCAAATCCAAAAGTAGGCTGCAAGTAGACCGAACACCCAGGTAGGTGCGCCCTCCCCCGAGGACAAAGGAAAATCTCCAGCTCCTCCCTCACACAAACGTGCGCTAGCTGTTCCAAGATCGAAGTGAAGAAGTGTTTTTCCAAAGCTTGCGATTTCTGTTCTAGAAATTTCCTTCCTGATCTCCTATTGGTTGAAAAATTTGCAAGTCACAATTTTACGGCGTATGTGATGAACGTATGTGTTGAGTTCGTTTGCACTCGCGGCGCGTGGCAGCTTATGGAAAATTACCAGAGAATAATATTCTGCACATCAGAAATAATGTTTTTGTCCACAGAGTTGGCAATGCGCACCAAGCACAACCAACTGTTGCACTTAAATGTTTGGTTGGCGGTGTCATATCATCCGCATGGCGGTGCATTGGCGCGCAGTTTGAAATACAAATTCACGTAGAAGTTTGACAATATTAATTATACATTTTTAAAAGAAATCGTTCATGTTATTATTTGAAGGCAATTAATTATTCAAAACAATTATACAATTTAAAGGCGGGAACAAATTAATATTTAAATATCTTTGAAATTGTCTAATATCAGACCAAAAGGTTACAACCTAATCTATACTTTTCCAAAATATTTTCTAATATTCTGCATTCTGTTTTTCCACCAAGCTTAAACAATCTAACGAAACCCGATACTAGAGAACTATATAAGAGTTCTCGTAATAAACCAAATTCAATGACCAATCAAATTTTTTTATGAATTTGACTTTTAAAATTTTACTTCTTTACCACGAAAATGGTTGGCTTGGCGCTCGTCAACAGGCGAAATGATCTTACTTCTTTCAAATGCGAAACTAGGGATAAAGAATAAAAAGCTTGGCTCAAAACTTCTATATCTCACATCATTCACAGCCGAAGACTTTTCAAGGAGACCTTGGCTGCCGTGTTTTACAATTTTTTTTATTTGTGGGGGTATATTTTTACTTCTATACATTTACTTTAGTTATCATCGAGTGTATAATTATATTGTTCGTGTATCCTCATACAACATGTGGATTGTAAAATAAAACGTACTTAATTGTGTTATCTCCTGTTTGGTTTTGCTGTCAAGCTAATTAAGATTGGTCCACTGTTACAGTGTCTTAGTCTAAGCCTTGTATATTTGGTTTCGCCGTGTCATCTTCATATTTTATTTTACCACAAACTATAAGTAGATTTGTCTGTGTCGTATCAATTTAGCCAAGTCATTTGTGACTATTTTCAGACAGAGTTATATTGGTTTAGCTCGCTACCTTCTGTAGTATCGTAATTTGTGACCATGTCCGAGCAACGGCCCAGCTGAGTTGTCTATTGTACAATTAGATGTGTTGTCGACTTCTGTTTCTTCTTTTTGTCCACTCTGAACTCCTGAAATTCGGCCACGCTTGACTTCCATCAGACACTTCCGCGTGATAAAATTAATGGCAGTGAAATGGCAATCCTTTTCTCTTCTTGACAAGTTACAACCAAACTGTGTTCCACACAAGATTATCTTAACTGCTTTTCCGTGACTAACATGCAAATGATTGAGCATGACTCCAATTTGATATTTGTAAATATTATTCAATGTCACAATCTCAAATTTTAGAACTTTATAATCTAGATTTGTCGGTGTGTATTCCAGCTTGTTTGCTACATAGCGGATTCAAACTGCCTCCGTATATGAATGAAGAATTCGAGACATTTTCAAATGTATATCTTCTTTTTGCGGAACCGAAATTATTTTGACGGCGTATATTTTATCTGTAAAGTAACGAGTTGTTTTGTGTATAGACCTAATTTTACATTGAGAATAATAAAAATAAAAATAAATAAATTCGTATTTAGAGTCTACCCACTCAGTCATATAACTGATTTTCAATGGGCGACATTAAACCAAAAAATAAATTTAAAAAATAAAAATGTATTTTAATTATGTGAGACAAGATTGTTTGCATCAATAGTGTTGGTCGTTTGAAAATTGTTCTGTGGCAGAAAATGTTATTTTGGGATTTGCATATTATAAACAAAGTTAGACCTATAGATTGAAGACTAGTAAAAATATGCTCCTGCTAGCAAAAATTGTATTTTTCCGGTGAGTGAGAACTGTATGTCTAAAAAAACTAATTTTCTTTGGATTATGGTCAACACCATAGCACCTCTAACAAAGTAAGTTGACTACCGACCATATTAACCTTCTGCAAGCCTATTCTTGTTCTCGTCCTATTATCCGCTATCTTTCGGCAAGATGGTGTTCTTATGGACCTGTTGCCTCATCACTCTTCTAAAATCTTTGGTTCCAATGTCTTTGGTACGGAATCCGCCTCCCGCTATCATTTGTCATAATCAGAGTGGCCGTGCCTCGCAGGAAACGCAACACATAGCCTTCTAGATCGCTTGACATCTGGTTTCCACGGCATGATCGATGATGTCAGCCGCGGAGTAACCGGAGTCGCAGAGATAATGTTATTCGTTCGCGGTGACCGAGGATGGGATGGGTGCTGCCCATGGGTGCTGCCATTGGGCGCTAGACAGATTTAAGCACGGTAGTTTTAACATGAGCACGGTGAGCTTTGGAAGCGAAGTTAGAAACTTAAAAAACCCGCCTGTGATATGTTTATTTTTCTTCGTCTTGATAAACGTCTCCTCCGATTTTGATTCAAGTTTCAGAGAATCGTCGGAATCTCTCAAGTTATACCTGTCGTTTTTAGTTCAATCAAAGTAATAAGATCATAATAAAATCGTCCTTTTGTGTATTTGTTCTGTTATTTTGTAGTTTTTTACTTCTCGACTGGACCAACAAATATACTACGATTATGCAAGTGTCAGAAGAACAAAAATGTGTTACATAAATTAAACTAATCCGAACCGATTGGCCGAAGTTGAAAAGTATCAATAATATTACTTCAAATTTAGTAATAATTAAAGCATTGTGGTGATTTGGGCATATTATTTAAAACAAAATATAAAACTATATAACAAAATTAAACATGGTTACAACTTTAGGGAATGTGGAAACAACTATGGATGTTCACAATACGTTTATCTAGACAGGGACGAGTAGGTGTAGTGTATGCCAAACAGAGTACAGACAGAACAAAGCAAGTTGTTGAATAATGAATACATTTCGGATTGAACCAGTGCTTTAATTACCTGCACACCTACACCATGCAACCGAAATAAGAAGACCAGTAACAAAAAATATAATCAAGTTTAAAAAAAAACACCACACAAAAAATGTCACGCCCTGGATATCATGTATAGGCGCGTAACCGAGCCCCAAATTAATTATTTAGTTATCCACGGTGTATATTTTGTTGATCGTATGGAACGAATTTCCCTACAAAAACACGAGCCCTGGCGCAAATTGGCAATTAATAACATTGTTAATTATAACAACACCGCCGAGGTAATGACAGTATTAATAAACGTCGCGTTAACTACAGAGGGGCCGAAGAAAGAGCGTCATTGATCAAGATCATTGGTTCACGATGAGAGAGGGGAAAAAACATGGCGGTTTCATCACACGATATTGAGATTTAAAGCGTGGCCGAATCTAAATGTAAAGACGGAATAATAAAAGACTTGTGTGGACAGAGGGGTCATCAAGCATGGGTGTAGAAGACGAAGTTAGAAACTTTTGGTGGGGGAATTTAAATATTCTAAAAGTCAAGATGAAAATATCTCAAGCTTAAAAGCGATCGCACTTGCAAGAGATTAAAATATTTTTGTATGGCTAATTTAAGAGGCAGCCATAGATATTGGTATTTAGCAAAACCTTATCCTCCAGTCTTTAAGCTCTTGATTGGTTTGTTACTTTGCAAGTTTTAAAAAATTGGATATATCCCAACACACGTAAGCGTTTAAAATTAACTTTACAAGCTCTTTCAAAATCATCTTTTTTTAACTGAACAGGATAGACGTCAGTAAATAAATACGTTTTTAATTATTTGTTTCGTTCCGCTGTTCAAGTCTCATTGTTGGTGGAGGAGCCGGGTATTTTATATGTCAAAGTTTTGGAGATGGTAGTTCCACCACTTTTACCCCCAGGATCACCAAAAACATATTTTGGTATCATCCTTGCTGAAGGACAGTGTCGACCAAAAAGCATGCCAATCAGATGTAGTGTTCGGGTTTTATCGAGAGACGTTACACACGCACGGACGGGGAAGAGCTTACAACAAATAATATAGCGAGAGAAAATATTTACTAAAGAACGAAATAAACGAAAATTGGGTGGGAAATTTAAATTAAATCAAGCATCATTAGCAAACAATTATTATCAAAATAGGGGTTTTGTGGTCTGTTTAATCAAATCCAAATAAATTTGTGTACTGTTTAACTCAATTTATTTTTAGAAATGTGTCGTTACAGTTTATTAAATTTCTCTGTCCACGACATCTGTGCAGTCACATCTTTCAATCGGTCGTGACTCGTGACAAGAAGATTTTGTCTAAATCGCTGGTCCAGTTTCGATACTCGAGCACGATATTCACCAGTTGGCTTAAAATTACGTTCGATTTGATTTATAGTTATTATTACGTGATTTTCATATCTAAAGGCGTAGAGCATCATTGAGAGATCATGAAGATAGGTCTATGATTTGTGTCGTGCGGTGTAACGACAAAGCCGCATGTCAGAATCTAGATGATGACTATTGATTTTGAGATTAAGTTGCAATCCACGACGTCTAACATCAGTTTAAGCTTAAACCGTTCTTACGCCCAACATCCCGTAATCGGTTTAGATTTCCAGACGCTTAAACCGTAACGTTTATTGTGTGTGATTTGAGGCGTATTATAAACACGCCTAAAAGACTCCTCCCTTTAGCGGAAACTTCTGTATGCTCATATGCACGATTTAACAGAAAAACATGCCCAAGCTTGTTTTTATGTTCGTATATCTCGAATTAAATTGGTGCATTTTATACAGTCGTGTCAGGCGTATTATTTTAGAAACTCGAAAAAGTAAATTGCATCGTGTACATAGTTGATGATTCGTATCCGTTTGAAGAAAATATGTTTAATTTTTTGTTATTTATTTATATATATAATATCATAGGAATGAGAAAATTGGATTAAATAACGATGGTTTCACCATGAACTTTCATTGGATTTTAGAAACTGTTCCACTACACTTAAAGTAACGTTTTTAATTTACCGTGGGAAACCTACCCAAGAACGATTAGACGTCCCTCTTCGGCACGGATCCACAAAGATCAGTTAAAGAAAAACAAACTTAATTTTAGGAGTAAGCTGTTCTTAACGCATTCTAGGAATAAAAATGTAACCCCTAATAAATAGCAGAGGTTACACTCTAAGTTAAATAAATCCGAAAATGCGTAACTCCCTTTTGTGGGTAGCTAAATGTGAGTAAAGTATGGCTTACTACTAACTCCGATTTTGAATATCTCTGCTTTGTGGATCCGGAAAATGAAGGTATTTTGTAGTTATAGATAATATTCAAATTGGATAACGGGTGGCGGGATTCGAGCCCGTGACATCCCGAATCAGAATATCGCGCGTTACCCATGAGCTACCATGTCGGTTATACGTACAGTTAAATATGGATTGTCGAGTACAATATTGTTTTAGATAGATTTAGATGATATGTGGTTTGTATAATCCGGGCTAGGATGATGACGAGGAACAAATGCGAGTTTGTTTTCCTTGGATAGAAAGCGCCAGTGCTAATATTGTTACACAAATAATCACGCAATCACAATTTGTGCAACGCTAATTCAATAAATGTCATAACACATTGTAGAAATAAATACACTTCAAGTCTGATAAACAGCCAGAGAAATAACTTGTGAATGTGGAATTCAATAAATTGTTGGAGAAGAATGTAGAAATCATCTTTTGGAAGTGTTTGTTATTTTGAGCAAACCAACCTACATTTATTCTAATTTGTCACGTTATAAATAAGTTTGGACACTCGCATGTTTGAAATATTATGCAAATTTGCAACTCGTCACTTTCAAGATAAATGGCAAACCGTGCAAAAAACCTGTGCAACTTTAAAATTAACATATAACGTGTATTAATGTTTGCGATTTCATAACATACTTTATACCACCTCACATTTTGCAATAGATTTCCGAGGAACCGATTATTTACTAGTTCCCGTTTACAATATATTACTCTATCCACAGCAATTTTAGCAGATGTCTCGTAATATAACAGCTTACTCTTATCCTAAAAAGTGTATTCTATTCGCAAATATACAACTTTCAGTTGTTATGCAAAAGATTGGAAACGCATTTCGATCATAACTCACTATAATAACCATCATTAAATCCTCATCATCCGCATTCAAATGATTAATTGTATTGAATAATAATCTGGGAAGGTTTGATTCATTCATTCATAGTCACGCTATATACGGCTAGTAGTGTGTAAACGTATACACACGCACATGCACTGAAAAACAAACAGAGATGCTAACTTCTTCACAGTGGCGGCTTGACCATATGAATACAGGTTCATGCTAGAGAAAAGGCGAAATGGCTCGGTAGGTAAAAGAAATTATAAAAATATAAGTATTTGTTTGTATTTTCCACTGTTAATTCTGCCTGCTGGGCATATATGCTAAGGGTTTGGCCCCGGAGGAATCTATGGGTTTAGCACAAAACATTGCTCTCAGAAAAAGGTATGTGTGCCAACTGATAAACGGTTAGAGCCAGAAGACTGAAGTTTGTTTTGGATTTTAGAGGCAATCTAGATCTATGCTACTGCTATTCAAATTCAACTTTTAGTGCCTTTGAATGCGTTTTCCTGCGGATTTTTTTTTACAAGATGGCACTTTTGACCATATTTATCGCATGTTCGGTGTATTTATTTAGTAAACACACAGTTTATAATATATAAATTATCTCCTTAGATGCATACAAGCATAGATCTAAGCTTAATAAACAACCTCGTGTAAAGTATGTTTTTAATTTTATACATCATATAACATGGGCAACATAGGGCGAACGTCCAGAGGGAAGTGCCTTCTTATGCACACAGACCGACCAGATGGGCCCTATTTCAAGTCTAGATTGTGGGTTGGTCATTATTTGTCATCGATGACGTCGGCTTTGACAAGGTTGGTCAGCGTCTCTTTAAATATATAGACCACAACAGGAATGAAAATCAGTTTTTGTTTCTTTCTGGATTCATTTGAAATGGATGTTTTTATTCTGTATTTATATACTTTGAAGTACTCGCACATACGTACACTCACAAACACGCAAATAAAAGGTTCACGCTCACTCAATGATCAAAACACACAGCCCGGGTGTCTGTGGGTGTTCGGGAAGATAACAGAAAGACAGTCACGATGGGCGGATCCAGCCGACCGTGGTGTTGGTATTATGATCCGTGGTGCGTAGGCTGATGACGTCAGCAGGAGATGATGAGGTCGCTTCGGGTTACGTCAACTACTATCAGTCTCGCTGGCTGTGTGCTCGGATCACACTCCCCCATTATACTCTACTTTGTACAAACCTTTGTTACAATTGTTAATCCAATGTCCATTTACAAATCTCTAATCATCAAATCCAGAGAATTTCACTTTCATTCTTGATCATTTTTTTACCTCTAATTTTGACCCAAAAATTTAAATTTTAGGCATTTTGTTGAGAGAGATATTCTCATTGTTCAATTCAATCAGGCAACATTTCCACATTTCAAATAAATGTAGGTATCCCCCATAAGCTTGGGATCTAACTACATCTTGCATATTTTATGGCATAGACCTACGTTGCCAAGTTACTAGCATACTAACCAATATTATAAAAATCATGCTCTAAAAAGCCATGCGAATATCCTTTCTAAACTATCTCCTAAAGGTCCAATTAAAAGTTTTGGGGTGAAAATAAGAGGTAAATAAGTTAGTTTGCCTGAGCTCATCCAAGGGCTAGAAAAGTTGCGTCTGCAGTGGATATCTGTAAGTAAGAAGCCGGAGGATGCCGAGTAGAGCTTTGATGTTCAGATTGTAGTAATACTGGAGGAAAATAAACTAACTTCTATGAATGAAGAAGCGTTTTGTCTTTCAGTCAAAGACTGGATATTTTGAATGGCGACTAACGACTAATTTTATTTCGTAGGATATGCAAACCCTAGAACAATATTATTACTTGAAACTTTAAACTAGTCCAAATCACATTCATTTGCCAGTCACCTTAGATACGTCGGCTATCGGAACGGAACAAATCCACAAACTGCCATAAAAAATTTACTACTTTGTTTTGTATGTCTACACTATTTAACCTTTCATAGAACCGACACTATATTTTACTAGATACGTACGATATTAATGTTGTCTACCTTTCACGTCATACACCGCAAGTACTATTATTTATGTACTTCCCACCATGATCGACGAAGCATGCTCTATGTTTACCATTAATAAGTGCATGCCCTCCACAGGGTTGCCATGGAAATAATTTATGGCATTACTAGCCTGAATGCCATAACAATCACACACATTGTAAAGGTGGGAACTTTGAGACTATAATAATTTTAATTCAAAATGTGTTAATCTATCGCACTTTTGCGAAGTTTGTTGTGTGTTGGCTTACACTGTTTATTGCGTGTAATGTGCTTTTCATTCAAGGTTTACTTTATTTATAGAGATTACGATTGCATGCAAGATTTTGTTTCCTGCCACAATAAAAGCCATCGGAAATAGGTATTTCATTACGACCGGAAATGTGGGTGGGATGGTGGGGGAAATAATCACAACTACAACATACTACGACTTATTTTCCAACTTTTCTTTTCAAGTATTTTTCTGACTACCAGACGTCTATCTTGCTTGATTTCTGTGGTGCTGCACTTGACTTATCAGCTTCCATGGGTCACATACTATGCCTAACACTTGGCATAACTAGAATATAATTACAATGGGTGAGTTTGTCTCGGTTATAAAACTTTTCCATTCCATTCTATATATTATATTGTAAAGATTTAAGCTTCCGCAGTACATAGTACCGGTAGCTATAATAATGTTTTGAGGTAAAAATTGAGTATGTATCTTCTAATATAAAAGTATGATCCTAGTCATATAGCATTAGCCCTTCTATTTATATAGGCCTATATAGCAACAAATTGTTACTACTCAGGAATTATGAAATGTATGCATATTAACGTGGTTTATTAAACGAGTGTTTTGTTCCAAGATTCTAGATAAGGGCAAGTTACGTTTCTTCAAGCTAAAAAAGTAGTCTATTCAGCCGACAATAAAAATCTAACGAATGAAATCATCTGTATACAACAAATTACATGTGTTCTGGCTGGCCTGTAAGCAATTATAATTTGTTTTTCAAAATATAAATAATCAGTCAGTACAGAAATGTATTACATTAATTCATAAAACTTTTCTAGAAAACATCTGGACTTTTTTTTCGTTCTCATTGCCAACACAGTCATACTCTGTAGGCAATGCTTACAAAGAAGCCATCTGAATCTGATAACTGTGCCACTTTGAATTTACGCAATACTCTGAGACGGGCTAGGTCACGTTTTTATCGAAGAAAGAATAATGGGTTTGAAACCGACGATTTATGTGCCTCTAAAGACAATATTTTTCTCTTCTACCAAGTAAGGCACATCCAAGTGCTCTGTAATTCGGTGGTGGACTCGAAGGAGTGGCGATGCTAAATCTACCGAGGGCCGGACCCAGTATCGCCTCCTATAAGCACCTAGCGCGTAAATGTTACGTTCATTTGTACTTCTTAGAAAGTTACCAAATATTTTTGATTGACGCTCGTTACTTTATTTTCGAACACTTTTGTTCTTAGAAGTTTTGTTCGTTACTTCGTGTTTATTGTCAAAATAAGCGAAATATTTTTTCCACCATTTGATCATGCCATAACTCATGTTCAAACTAAGTGTAGAGGAGAAGGCCTAATACTTACTTACAAAGGAATCGTGAATGTCTTGGGGTTCACAATCCGGGTCTATGTGTAGCCTAGTACCCATCATTCACATCATTTTTGAATTTGCATAAATTAAGTTATTATCTTGTAGGTCCTAAAGTTTCAAGCTTTGACTTAAAGTCATACCCATCTCAGGGGGTGTACGATATTTTTATTTTTATTAAAAAAATCGAAAATCATGATTAATTAGATTTAAATCAACTTTTCGATTTAAATCAGAATTGTATTAATTTAAATCAACAATATTAGTGTTTCAAAACTTGTCAAGTTGGTGAGCGGATCAAATACTTACACATGCGTTTCAGAAAATCTAGCTAAAAAATGTTTTTAAGGAAAACTTTGTCGGTTAGTGCTCTTGTGTTTGTTGCTCAAATCGAAGAAAAATTGCATTTGATTTAAATCAATGATTTTTACTAAATAAATCAAAAACACCCTGCACCCACCTACATGTTATTTCTCATGACACCGTCGTAAGGCGCGTGTCCCTCGAGGTGAAACTTGACTCCACACACCACATCGTCTCGATGACCCTAAGGCGTGAACCCAAAGCCAAGATACCACGTCCATCAACCATCAAATATAGGTCCCACATGATTCCACCTTAGAACGCGCCGAGAGCAAATCCGCTGATTAACTGCTTATCTAGAGATTAACGTTTGCTAAACCGGGTCCCGATCAATCACCTCTAAAACATTTGACAGTTTAAAGACTGTTTTGATACTAAAACGTGCACCAATTTCACGCCATTCATTTTTTTTCTCTTCCTTCGGCGTAATTTACAAACAAGTTTCGGCCGACTTATTCTTAGTCTTTACTAAGATTCAGAAATGGATCTGACACGTATTCGCTATATCTTAATTGGCGCCTTACTAGATATCCATCGTCCATTTATGTTCGAGGCGACAGGCAGTTATCTTGTGGCCGAGAACAACCACATCCATCACAGTTCGTCCCACTCATGCTGCGCGTAATTGTCGTCTATCTGAATGAACAGCTTCGTTACTCCAAGGGGGGCAGGGGGCAAGGGGGGCTTACATCTGGAAGTCGAATTCGATTCGGTAATGACACATGGCACAAAGTGCTACTCGAAATTACAGTGATTACTCGATGGCATTTATCTTGACAAGAAATCTTCGAGTTTTTTTTCTTTTATAAGCCTCTTAGAATTTAGTCGCCATTGTTGATTTATTTCTGTGATTGGACGTCGCGATTGGTTTGGGCAACACATCGTCTAGAATAGGATTCTGAATCGAGATCGAGATGGTGCAGATAAAAAAAACATGCACAATCATTGATTCGTTTAGTTATTTAAAATTGTGTACTAAAATTCGATGCTCTCAACCAGATAGCATTAGAAGTTGTAGTGAACTTTGTGTCAACAATAAAAAAAACGTGTTGAGAGACAGTACAAACAAAACGGAGAAAGCTTAGTGTTGAAAATTAAAAACCAACACTTTAGAGGCGTTGGATAAGTGGGGAGATTAGCTAAATGGGGAGCGGCATGTTTTCAAACCACTTAAAAGAAACATACTCGATATTAAAAACAAAAACCTCAACAAATATTACAACCAATAAAATATTTTGTTTTCCAAGGCCTGATGTCCATTAAAATTTCTTTCTTGTTTTAATTGAATGCGAGTTTTGCATTTTGCCACTCCAGTAAACCTGATCGGGTCAAATTCCTCAGCCTCTTCCTAAAGAAGTAGCCAATCGGTGAGGAGCCGAGTGCTGAAGGGTGTGCGGAGCGCATGCGCCAGCGGTAAGTCTCGCGCCAGTTCAACCTGAGGATAGATGTGGTTTAGTCGCGCGCGTATCGTCACTCGCGCAACAAGCGTGACACATCGCTGCGGGGCGAACAGAAGGGGGGCGACAACCAACCCCTGAGTGACTCCCGTCAGGGGATGCTCCAATGCGTGTGAAGTAAATTTATGTTCGTGTTTGAAGCTTTTTAATCGGTTTTTCAAGCGGTTTTCGTCACTCGCGCAACAAGCCTGACATATCGCTGCGGAGCGAATAAAAGGGGACCGACAACCAACCCCTGAGTGACTTCCATCAGGAAAAGCTCCGTTACGTGTATAAATTGCATGTGGTCATGTTTCTAGCCATATGTAAATTGTATGCGTCCGTCGACAAACGCGTGACATTTTAACAAAAAGGGCTGACAACAACCCCCTGAGTAGTTCCCGTCCCACGAACGTCTACTGCGATTGAACTGAATGTATTTTTTATTTTTTTCTGTGATTTTTGCGTGTAACTAGTGAGTGTATTCATATGAAACGCAAGTGTCAAAAAGAAGGCGGTCTGGTTGACAACCATCCCTTGAAGGGCTCCCATAAGAGCAGTCGCCGACAGTTTCATTTAAAGTGTTTGTCACCCACGTTAAAAGTTGAGCAACAAGTGTTATGTCGACAAAATAAGTAAAAAAAAAAAAGGTGGTACCACAACACCCTAATCATAACCCACATTTCTGTAAGTTCTTCAATGAATTTCGTATTCTCTACTACTTGATAATTATCCAAAGTGCGGTTTTTTCTAAACAAGGTTAAATGTTGTGACCCCATCCAAGAGGGGTATCCAACTACCCCCTGTGTCCTCGCTCCACTACACTCGTTCCACACGTCGTCAGCAAACATACGTAATTAGTGCCCCCACGTCAGTGCACGTGTCCTCGGCCCGTGTTTATTAACACCCACGTCTTGTTGGCAGCGTGTAAACAACACGTATGTTGGCTTCGAAACTGGGCGCGTTTGTCAAGTAGACAAACCCGGCCACCTGGAGTGCAGTGCTTCTCTAATCTCTAGTAGGCCGTGCATACCAAGTGTTTAATATTCCTATCATGTTAGGTGTGGACAGTGATTGCATATAAGGTATGTAATTAAGGTCGGTAAATGGTTGATCAATTTGAACGGGCTAAATTATACTAAGCTACTCTACTACTACCTAGACGTATACTCTCCAGCTAGACGAGTATCCGTATCACTGGGAGCGATAGGCAATGACCCCACTATGATCACAGCGTTGATTTATTGCTCTGCTGTTGTGGGGGAAAGTGACAATGGAAAGATGTAACGTTTCACTATGTAAATTTCTATGTGATTTTTTATGTTTTTTTTTTTATCTTGTACGACGTATGAAATCTCCTTTTTATGATCTTATGATCTCTCTTTAATAATATCACAGATAAATCCTCGTGCTATGAAGGCGTGGGTTCATATCCCGGCATTGATACTCGCTTCGTATTTGGGAGAAGCCCTCTGAATTCTACTCGATCAAGTGGTGCAGAGCTCGTTGCAGAGTATTGGAATACGAATGCGACTGACATCTCCATTACCCATTACCCATGAGTGTGGGTAGACTCTAAATACGAATTTATTTATTTATCTCAGTGAAAACCTTTCTTTTAAATTTTTTATCGTGGGAATTAAACCTGTTATAGAGTGCAATATCTTCAGGTGTACTAGGTATGTTGCGGATACGACAATTGTGAAGGGATGTCCGAGGGCTATTTAAGAGGACTCAATCCCTTGCATTGCATTCACATTAACGACTGAGTACAAACACGGGAAAAAACTCCAGTCAGGATTGCCGGTCTCGACGGGATTCGAACCCGGGACCTCTCGAATCAGAGTCGAGCGCTTAGCGCCCGAGCAAACACTTAAGCTTCTTCTGATATAAATGACTTAACCATGGGAAAAGAAATTACAATATCTTCATCTTTTTATAACAAAGTAATCATTTTGGAGACTATATTCACGAGTGGTCTAAAATGTGTAATTTATTATAACTACTTAGGCCTACCATTCTTGTAATCTCAACAGCACATATTTATTTCAATGTACTTACGTTCTTTCTTGAACAAACTCTAAAGTGTACCGATAGAGGTATCTCATGCGCTAGAAAACCAGACTCAAGTTCGGGAGGTCGTCGGTTCGATACCAGCCATCGACAATTCTGGCGGAATGTTCTTAGTAAAAAGGCGAATACTTAATGTTCAAATCTTTGTGTTCCCTCCCAACTTTCCACACTTATAACTTTAAAGTTCTCTAGGCACAGATTTCCAAAGAAAACGTCCAAAAAGTAAACTGATCCTAGAAACGAGTATGAACGGTTGTCATTCATGGCGTTAAGATGTGTCATTTCGTCTGTTTTGTGTTTGCTTTTTAAAGAAATACCTTCTTGTCAACCGAGTAGATAAGTTGATACAAGATTGGATTGAGTGGCGATAAGCTCTAGGGATTACCTCGGTTGTGTTTCATTTATTTATACTGCTGATAACACCAATGTTGTTGTATCAATGAAACTATCGGAAGATACCCTCGTTCCTAAAGAAGTTAATAATTTAAACAGTTTTGTAATGATGTAAATATCTCGAAAACTTCAAGACTAACATATTTCATAAATTTCTTAGGTTCAAAATCTACTCTGGCAATAACCTTGTCACACTTTTGTTTTAGATATTTGCTTGTTCTTAGTAGTAGTCAAATGTGTTTCAAAATCTGTATATAACCTTACTTACCTTTAATCAGTAACAAGTCAAGTGTAAGTTACATATTGTTGATGTAGTTCTGGAGACAAGACGAAAATAATAGTGAATTGAAGATGCTTTTCTTATGCGAAGTGCAAGCTGACTTCCCTTGGTTTGGTACAGCTCGTTTCGTGCGTTCAATACAAGAAACATGCTTGTCAATGCGGTGAGAGTTCTCGTTGCCAATATATCAACGTATATTCTTCACCTTTAGACAGATAGGTTTAAATTGTAGCAACCTCCACCAACTATGTACACATTTGATCGAATAACGTGTAAATTATTTTTCCGAGCTTTGATGGTTGTGAAAGCAACGTTTCCATTACAGAATACAAAAATATATCACATAAAATCCACCATATCCAACTATAGACTTTTGAAGTGAAATCTGAAGTTTATTTTCCGTTTACATTAATTTGCAGCACAAGGATGAAATTATATATTTTAATTTTTATATGAGTTAAAACATGAATATAACTATATTTGAAACTACTAGAATTTTCTAAATAAATGTAATAACGTATTCATCTTATGGGAGAACAACCAACTATACTTTAATTAAAAAATTACATAAATTCCGTATTTAGAGTCAACCCACTCAGTCACAGAAATTTAATTGGGAGACTAATTAAAAGTGGACAGAGCCAATCAATTAAAAGTTACCTTTCGTTAGTCAAATTATAGAACACTACTGGTCTACTATAACCACAGTATAATAGTATAGTAATGATAGTACCGGCATTATTCGCTCCCACTCTTCCTCCCACGAGTAACACGCCACTGCTGTTGCGCCACTTCTCCCTCCCTCCTGCGCCACTTTGGTAGCCCCCCCCCCCCCCCTACCGGGTATCATGCGGAACTCTCATTACTATACACTTGTTAACAGAATAATTGTGTAATAACAATCTCACACTTGCCGATATTATCTAAACCTACACGGACGTATAGACTTATGCAATTTCCCTTTATTAAAGAAAATAACAACTTACCATTTAACTATCAATAAAAATTACCCTTTTCAAAGGAGATTATAACCAGATCATAAAATGATTAATAAAACGCGCCATAAAATAGCCCATAAAATTTAATGTTGTTGTATAATTTTGGGGCAGGTCAATAATCGGCTCTAGATCTAAGATCTTATGCTTGGACCGCAGCAGCAGCAGCTAAATCACCGCCGTGCCTAACTTAAGTCCAAGGACATTCCTGCAGCCAGGTTTTTTAATCCTGGCAAACGTGTCTGACAGTTATACCAACGTTCTGCAAATAACTAGAGCCAACTGTAAACTTAACAAGATCTGAATGATGAGACGGACGTTTAAAAACTGTTAACGTTAGTGCAATGTAAAGAGATTGGAAAAATATCTTTGAAATCAAAATAACAATATTTTTGAAAAGTGTTTTCGTACTTTTTTCTGATTTTTTAAAATATTTCTTATTTTTCTGGCATATTACATTGCCATTTGTGTAAACTACAACTTTGACGCCGTTAGGCACACCCTTCCAAAGTACCCGCCTGTTGAAATTCGTAACCTACGAAAATACTCATTATTACATTATTAGTGATTGTAACTATTTTTTTTATAATAATTCAAATTTGTTTTTTCACGCCATCTCTCCGTCTTTGTTTTTTACTATTAGGCAACCCTTGACATCCATGATGTACTTACTATAACTTTTTTTCAAAATATGTGTTACATTGCTTTATCAATTACTTTTAAATTAATTTAGAACTCAATATTATTTTCAATTTACTTTTCCCGCAACGTGTATTATTTAAACTTTTGTGTTCACTCAATGTAGGCCTGTCTTATAAGATTGTTTATTGAATATGCAAGCTTAGAATTGCATTGAGAAACTATTTATTACAAAATAGCATTAATAACATGATTTGATCACTGAGATTTTTCGGAACCGTGTCCCCTGCGAATTTTTCCGTTTTCCGGTACAAATTGACAAAAATACCGGTTATCTAAAAAAAAAAACGTGGAACATAACCCAAAGTGTAAAATCCCTTGTTTTCTCTTTGTTAAACTGAAGAAAAACAGTTTAACATTAATGTCACAGAAACACAACTATCTACGTTGAATGATGTGCTATAGATGCAATTGCAGTTTGCAATATTTGCCGAGTGCCCGATCAGAAAAAAAAAGGTTTTGGTGTTCTCATAGTGCCATGTTTCAAATTCATTCACTACATTTTTACAAAGTTGCATATTTTAGAAAATGGAAATACAGGGTGAAACAGCCTTTTAAGAATGAATGACAACCGTGAAAACATTGGCGCATATTGTTTTAGTGAAGATAGTATAACCTCGCTTTGTGGCTTGTCTGTAGGGATATGAGGACTGGATGTCAAGACATGAACTGTCAACGGGTATCTCGCTCGTACAAGCGTCTGATCGCGATCTCACAGACCCGGGTTCGAACTCCGGATCACACCCAGGGGTATTAGTATTCATTGGATAGACGTCATGTCAAGGTATGGACGTGGCCAATCTTAATGGGAATCTCAATTGAGTTTGAAAACATGAATCGAGCACGTTATCTAGAAGATTAGTTACGCATCTGTTGTACCTGTCAATGAGATCGCGTGTGACGAGCTGTGATTGGCTGCTGTTCGGTTCTAGACGCAATCTACGTAAGAAACGCTCGTGGCCAGGAGATTTTAGTAGCTAGTGTGAACATCTTGCAGTTGGCTCAAGGAAACTTATATTACATAACAATCTCTTACAAACTACTATTGATCTTCATATAGGTAGGCCGAAGTAAAATTTTGTTTTAGAGTTATATGCTAAATCGGTATTTATATATTTTTAAACACTATGATTTTACTGAAAATGGTCTAATAATAATTAGATGAGAATTTTATTCTTACCTGCATGTGCCGAAAATTAAATTAAATTGTTTTTAATTGTCCTATTTGACATAATTTTCCATTAGATAGTAAGAAAAAATATTTTTACAATACTAAATGCCAAATTAGTTACGAATTAAAATATAAACCCTGAATATTGTTGATTAATATTGTGTTTGCACAATTACTATAACCAATCAACCATACCAATTATAATAACTGACAAAGTATTAAGTAAATGTAACAAAAACGCAATTCTTATCTTGTCTAGGATATTATCGATATTTTGCAAAGCATAACTGCAACAAAGATTATTGCGTGTGATTATAATAAATATACACGGCATAGGTGTTCGTAACCGTCTCCATCACTCTAGTATATCCACTAATTATTTAGAAAAACCACGTGCATTATAAGAGTCATTATTTAGACATTAGCAATTACACATTATACATAAGAATGCCTATCAATCAAAGAATATATTTTTTATTTTTTTATGACTTGGGTGCTTCCGTCTAGTGGCAATGTCTCTATCATCCTCAACGGTATCCATAGTACATGGGAAACCTGCCCAAGGACTACATTGTCCTTTAGTTTCAAAATGGCTGACATTATCCAATTTAGTAATTAATGTTCATAGCATGCGATACTATAGCATATACGTCACTGGGTGTAATTCTAGATTGCAACAGGAAATTCTCGACTATGGCGTCAACAATTTACTCAAATTACACCAACTCATCTGTACGTAAATCTTGAACCCTAGCTAGTTAACCTCAGCTTGTGCCGAGTAAGATGATGGTGATGTCAGCACGGAACATGAACGCCAGACTCGTGGGATAGTTGTAAGAAACGTCTCACGTTATCCTCGTTTATGGTTGATTGATGACGCTGATGATTTTAGATGACTTTTCGCTCAAAGTTATAGTTACAACATATTTTCTTATGTAACTCGTTCTAAACGTTCGCGTGGGTATTTTTTTCATTAAAAGCCTATCTTTGCAATTTAAAATACTCGTACAATATTATGTATCTTAATCTTAGTAGAGAAATCTATCTGTTCATGTTTGATAAACAAATATATCCGGGTAAAAATAGATTTAAGATACTTTAAAATGTAAAATTTCAACACAAAGTTATTGATTTGAATGTGCTTCTTTTATTAATCTCAGTAACCTCGCGTCCGAGGAAAGTGATGGATGTCACCGGAATATCACGCAGCGGTTGAGTGATGTACTGTTATTTTAACCGTGTTTTGTTCAGTAAATCAGTGTTATTATTATTCGTCTTGCTTAGTGCAAACGCCTAAATATGACAAAATTAATGTAAATCGTTGATGAAAAACAAAAATTTTATGATTTCTTATAAAGTAGGTGCTCACACAACGGTAGTAGAATACGAACTATTAACCATGTTTTTATAGACATCCGCTACTCGTATAGATAACCCTGAAATAAGATAATAAGATTGTCAAGACAATAGGCCTAATATTTTGTTGATTTTAAATAATTAATAATAGTTCCGATGACATTTCGTTTTTTTCATTTCGTCATGGTCAATGTCATGGTCTACAACAAGAATAACAACAATGTTTGCGGCGATTTGGATTTTCATGATTCGATGTGACTGTGATTTGATGCATCACTAATCCAAGTAGCCGAGCCCAAAACTAAAGTGGATTACATTCGATCTAGAATCGCAAACATTGGAACTAGCATCGAGCTCGCCTGATTTACGAACAAGTCTGGTGGATTTGATAGAGACGGGTTTTACGAATAATTAAAGAGGGTATTAAAATGGAATGAACACTCGAAAGTCTATTTCACCCACACGCCTTAGTTCCAACATCTGTTGGACTGGGCACAGTGTGGGATCCCTATAGTTAGTCCTGGACTGGATGTGCACACCACACAGTGATGCTTGAAACTGCTTGGGACCTTCTTAGAGCCCTCCAGCCAATAAAAAATTTCAGATTTCAGATTTAAAATGTTATTTTTGTGCGTAACTTTCATTTTCACTTTGGCATGAGGTAACTTTTGGGATTGGCAATCGTTTTCAGGATTCTACTTTTCCTCCACTCTCCCGTATGTCTCCAGTTAATCCTATACCTATACCGGTAAACCTGTAAACCTAACAGAACGGTTTTCTTGTCAGTTCTATAATATGCCAATGCTGGCAATGAGTCTTGTTTACTTACATTGTATACATTCTTTTATGTGTATACTGATGTCTACCCACAACCAGCACTCCGCATTCTCTAGATTAGCCTCGTTGTTAGCGGAGGCGAACATAAGACTTCACGCATTAAAATCTAGCGGTAACCGAACAGAAGCGAAAGAAAATTATCTTCTCCAATAATGATGTAATTTTTACCTTTACTTATTATACTACAAGTTTCCTATTTGTTTACCAACGTCCTAACAAACAAATTACATAAAGATTAGTTGCTCCTGCAATGAGGACTCTTGGTCACTACTCATTAACATACAATCGAGGCATTATTCAATACGGAGTGTAAAACTACCGCCAGCTCGTCGTGTATGATACGTGATGCACTTCAGATTGTTTTGCTCTTGTGTTGTGCAAGAGATTTCTAATAAAAACATTGTGCGTAGTAGATTCTATATAAAGAATAAAAGAAAAACAGGTGTAATAAAAAACAACACTCTTATGTAGAGCACGTCGTTTATACTGTTGTTGTCTTACTTTAATAAACGCAATGTATACTCCTCGAAACGACATAGGCGGGTGTAAGATGAGGATGAAGGAAGTTTTCAAGATTTTTAAGGTTTGGGGTTTTTAGAATAGAATAGAATATTTATTGACAACTTTGATTGCAATGATTACATTTTGACACAATCGGTGGCTGCTCAGTATACTATACATAGGCTAGTATTATGTAAAAAGTATGAATATAACTACATAGTAAATTATGATAAACTATTTGTAGAAGGGTACAAGACATAACACTTAACTTTTCAACAGTCCTTTTAATAATCACAGTGATTTAGGAAAAGTCAACATTACGCCTTTTGGGAGAGCATTCCACTCCCTTTTGGCCCTAGCCAGAAAAGAGTATTTGCCAGTATTAGTTCTGCTAGCTACAACCCTCACTTTGAAGGCATGGTCACCTCTTCCTAGATAGTCGGCCCTTTCAAGCCTGCCAGATAGGTCTACCCACGCTTGTTCTCCGTTGTATATTTTATACATAGTACATAACCTTGCAATTTTTCTCCTCCCTTCAAGTGTTTCCCATCTAAGGTTTCCTAACATACTTGTAACACTCGCTCTCCGTCTAAAGTCCAACATAACGTATCTTGCTGCTCTCCTCTGCACCATCTCAACTTTCTTGGTGTGCCCTATCTGGTAGCAGCCCCATACACTTGAACAATACTCTAAACTAGGCTTACTAATGTGAGATATCCCTTTTCTTTAACTTTCTTGCTGCATCCTCTTAAACTTCTCATCACAAAATGCAACTTTTTATATGCCTGAGCCACCATTGCACTTATGTGCTGATCCCAGCTTAGGTTACTAGCTACAGTTAATCCTAAGTATTTACATCTCTTACTTGCTACTATTTCACAGTTGCCTAATCTATACCTATATTTAATAACATTTTTCTTATTGGTAAACCTCAACATTTTACTTTATGTCACCATTTAGCCTCATTTTGTTTAATTCCACCCACTTATTTACTAAATCTAAATCCTGCTGGAGCTCTTTACAGTCCCTAACACTCCTTATTATTCTGTATATAATACAATCATCTGCAAAAAGTCGAACCCTAGCCGTTATTCCTTCAGGCAGGTCATTGATGTATGCAATGAACAGCAAAGGACCCAACACACTACCCTGTGGTATCCAGAGGTAACTTTCACACTACTTGATAATTGATTTCCTACCCTCACCCTCTGCGTTCTTCCACTGAGAAACTCTCTAATCCATTGTACTACTCTATTGTCAATACCCATTGCTGCAACTTTTTTCATTAGCCTGTCATGAGGAACTACATCAAAAGCCTTTGCAAAATCTATTACAACCCCATCTATTTGTCCATTCTCATCTATGGCATCAGCAACGTCCTTGAGTGAAACCTAATAGCTGGCTCTCACAGGAATGCTTGTTCCTGAAGCCATGTTGCCACTGGTTCAACCATTCTGAATTCTCCCAGTAAGTATGCAGATAATCCGAAATTAATTGTTCAAACATTTTACATACCACTGAAGTTAGACTCACCGGCCTATAGTTTTTCACGTCAGATTTACACCCCCTTTATATATAGGTATCACAATGGCTTTATTCCAGTCAGCTGGCACCCCCCATTATTTATGCACATAGAAAATAGGAACTTTAGATAGGGTACATTAGCGGTCCCCGCTACCTTGAGATCTGCTTCCAATCATCTTCGCGCCCTAGCGAACGGCCAAAAATTCAGTCTAATTTACACTGAAACATACCGGTAGCTAGACCCAAATGACTTCGATACTATTTAATCAGACATATGTTTAGGTTTTTCCCAGTTTTGAGCAATTTATTTTATATTTTTACCAAAGAAACGTTACTTTTTTAAATAAACAAATCACGAAAATTTTGAACTTGCAAAATTAACAACAAATTTCATAATTTAATCAAATCAACACCCGCATTAATTTTATCTCATGTTTAGGTCTGTCTGTTTATTCCGAAGGGCACTGATCTTTTACCACACAAGTCTCGATCGTGTGTGTGGCTGCCTGCAACTGCAAACACTAATTCTCATTGGTCATCGTCTATAATTTGTCCTGTATTGATTCGATATTCGCACTTGTAAGGTTGTCAGCACTTGATGCTTGGATTGAGTCGGTCAAGTACTATTTCGGTAACCTCTCAAGTCTCAATTGTATGTGCATGAGGTTCTCTATACTTTCGCGCCACTCAGTTCCAATGATGAGGATGAATATGAATAAAATTCGACAGCGATACAAAGCAGCGTCATCGAAAATAAAAAGTTTCGTCTAGACTAATAAGTGTTTGAAAATGTTATTCGCCAAATATGGGTTATATATGCCTTATAATAATGACCCTTCAGTTAATCTTCATTGTGTTTTGACCTTTGACAACGTTTACTTTGACGTGCACCCTCACCTTTATTCATAAACGGGCTTAAGGAGTTATTGCCTTTTTGAGAAAACGTTTTTAGCGTATTCTATTGAGTAACATACGGTTTAAAATGCGTTGTTGCAGTTATAGTAGAAGTCAAGATTCCTTTTTTCGCCAAATTGATAAGCAGAGGCTCTACAACTTGCAGTAGTGATACGTTTTCTTAGAAAATGCACTGAAGATATATTTCTGTCATGATCGCTAATGTCGAATAAAATTTAACGAAATCCAAGTACCCGAATTGGACATTTTAGTCATTTATAAAATGGTCGTTTCCGAAAGTACCGAAATCATCCACCAAATGCATGAAGGGGCAGATATTGATTTTTCCGAATTACGGTTGCTATTGAGTCTGTGAATTACTTCTCGTTGAATAAGAATGGTAGTCATGTTTGTCTTGGCGAAGTGTAACACGTGTTAGCTACCAATACACAACACACACACACACCTGTGTTTATACGGAGGCCCAGGGCTTGCATAGGTAGCATCTAGCTAGACCCTCATGGGAGCCGGGCCAAACTCGTATCCCACCATCGGAAATATTATATTTAATAAACTAGCGCGCGATCGCCCTAGGCCGCAGTGAGAAGCTTGGACGTAGGTGATGGCTGGCTTGATAGGTGCGCGCGTTTTAAATTTAAAACTGATAAGACACAATTATTCGTATTTCGAATACGGCCAGTAAGTTCGTGAAAATATACGTAGCTAATCTATATCTATCAATGCAGCCAACGGCGTTGACTAGTTCGAAAATATATTGCCAGGGCAGAGGGCATGAAAAGTATTGATCTTTTTTCAATTTTTTCCCATTAACGGAGGATTTTTGGATGTGCGAAGCGAAGACTTCAATTTCACTCCCTTCCCCAAAAAATAGCTCGGGTGTTTTTTTTTTGTATTTTTGTCTGTTCGCGTTCTACCGGGCAAACGGCATATGCGATCTTGATGAAAATTTGAGGGGAGCTATCTCTGAACTTAGACTTGCCACGTTTTTGGGTACAAAGATCAAATATTTCTTATGATTATCGTACTTTTACGATTTTTTACGATTTTTAAAGATATTTTCGTAATATTTGACGAACAGCTTCTCCGATCTTGATGAAACTTTATGGGAACGTTTAAAATCACTAAAATTATTTATGTTATGATTTTAGAGACGTTTGAAGAAATATTTCTCACAGAAATCGTACTTTTAATATTTTTATTGGACAGAAATGTTCAAAAAAGCTCATCCATCAACGCGACTGGAAAAAGCGTTCGCGAAGAGGCCTATAATTTAAAATAACTTTTGATTGGATAAAGATGTATTGAATTAGATATTAAAGGCGTATAATAATGATGAGATACATCCTTTTATCTCCGGTAATATTGCGCATCTGCTGAATATGTTGGTGACCAAATTTGGTGCGAAAGTTATAAAGATGCACCAAGGGGTCACTCACTATACCAGAAACAAACATGGAAGTTTTGGACGCTGTATTCTTTTGAGCCAACTTCATTGTACTCACTCTGAATGAAAGTTGTTCGATAAGAATAAAATGCGTGGCTAGTGAGTTCGGGATCGCACAGTTGACCACTGAAGTTTCGTGTTCCGTCAGGTCAATCATGTCTTCGCTCCTTTTCATCCAACTTTCGCAGATTCGATAGGTACTTAAAAGGAATGGAGCCTTGCTTTAAACAATACGTGTTAATTAGCTACGGCGGTTAATTAGTCAGATAAGTAATTACTAATTAGTATCTGGATAGCTCACGAATTCAGGGCGGGTCCATGTTGAAATCACCGTGAAGAGGGAGCTTCTACCATATCTACTTTATATAGCTTATTGCAGATTTATAGACTGGTCCTGATCTTATGGGAAACAACAACTGAGTCGGCTATCTGGAATTAAAAACGATTTCTGTAACACAACTTCATTAAAGAGTATTAATAAAATATATTGGAGGCGTCTACGGCGGGAGAATTTACGCTGATGGCTCGTCGAGAGCGAACATGGGCTGCAGAGTGGGTTGTGTATTAATGCTGTGTGCATTGATGCGGAGTCGACTTATTCAAGGCGTGAGTGGTTCGCGCACCGCTGGTTTTGTTTTCAATGAGTTGTGGCTATGTTTACTGCTTTCTTTCACGATTCTGAGTTATAAAAAGCTTCTCTCTCTCTCTATCAACTTTATAAGTAACATTAACATTGTTTGATCGGGATATTAAGCCGCGTCGATTCTTTATTTCGATTACTTTTTTACTCTCAGAATACAAAGATTACTTAATTAGAACACCAACTTATAAGAAAATGTGTATAGTTTTTTTGTATGTTGTCGGTATATTTTATAGAGGTTTATATCTGTATTCATCTCAACTTCCGAACCGAACACAGGGTTTTAAGTCTGGAATAATGATTCCATGGAATAGGACACATTTTGGCAGTTGACACATTATAGCTGTTCGCTCGGCCAAGAAGCATCCGACGTATAATAAGAAACTATGCAAATTTGTTAATAAAGCATGTATGGACACTGGACAGCCCTACAGTCGTGGATTTTGTAAATTTGTTCTTAAGTCAGAAAAAATTCATGATTATAATCAATTTTGGACTTTTTAACAAAATCGAAAATCGCGAAAACCAATTAATTTGTTATAAATAATTTTAAAATAAATGTTAGAAATGTGTTACTCTAGTTCCACTTTCGTGAAAATTGTTCAAAATTTCAAACACCTGTGGTGTCAGTCAGCCGAGCGAACAGCGATTTACTTAAAACTCATGTCCTATATATCATTCACGGTTATGTGTTTGTTGACTTCACCAGCGATCGAAATAACCGTCGTTTGTGATTGCTAGACATGTTTAGTACGTCATTTCTATGAGAGAAGCTGCAACTGAACAAACTTTCATACAAAATGTATACTTGTTGCGCAATCGTGTTAAATCCACGTTTTATTGAAAATCGTTAGAAATCCTTGACACTTTAACTCTCAATATGCATGCCAAATTTTTCTGCAGTCGGCGTAAACGTCTAATAAAGTTGGCTCTGACGCGCATATCTCGAGGTTTATTGGTGGTTTATCTTTACTACACACATGATAGCTATTTGGATTGCTTCAGTTAGACAGTTTGATCGGTTTAACAGCCCACTAGTTGTGCGAGAATGTGAGTCGTTTTCAATGATAGTGACATCACAGAACGTTCTCAATACTGTTTTCCTTGGCACTTAGTCAAACAATGCAATTGAATGTTTAATATTAATTTTAGCGCCTAATTTACCAAGAAAAGTAGCTGCTCTTGCATTACAAGAGAGACTGGATTCGATACCAACACAGGCAATCCTAAATGATGACCTTTTTGAAATGTTTTGCTCAGTTAGAATGCAAATGTTTAGTTGGAGTTCTATAAAATCACCTGTGGACCCTCATTCCCTTCCAACTTTACCTGAATCGAAGTAAGTTGTTCCTGGAAAGGTTTCCGAAGAAAATATTAAATGTATATAGTTCTCTCTACTGGAAACGTTTCATATGAGTCTTGAGTGCAGTACCACCTTCTTACTTTTCAGACAAATATAGTTTGGTTCTGTGTCTGTCCTTAATTAAACATCTAAATTCTTATTTCTTATACATGACTCTTTTTTCTCCCTCAGAACCTTTTTTCTGCGAGTCCAAAAAGTCCATGCAAATTTTAATTTTTTGTCAATGTTTACATATTTTTGTTTCCAGGATAACAAATCAATCATGTTTGATTGTTATAAGTAAACACAAAATTAATTTCATGTAGATTTTAGACCAAGTTCAGAGAGTACGAACGCTTATTTTTGGTTCCATTGTGTCGAACTTCGTTCTGTGCTACACAACGCTGTAAAATGTTATTCATTAATCGTTTCTTTGTCAGTGTCCGTCTTATAAACTGTTCCCGCCTAGTTCGTTGGCATAGCAAGGATTGCAGACAAATAACGCCGGGTGCCCTTGTTCTTACCTGTCACCCAGCGAGAATAATGCGCGCGCACCACTTGTTTCGTCTCGCTACTCTCAATTGTAATTCACTGCACGGATATTCCGTTTTATTTAGGCGAACAATGTCACTCATTTTTTTTTAGTCGCGTATTTTTTTTTTTTACATTTGCAAATTTGTTCTTTTATCTTCGTGCAACGATATTTTGTAATGTGTCCATTGTGACTAAGCAAGTTCTTGGAATCAACTTTTCCGAACTTGTTTTTACCCAAGGCAATGTCTCGAGCTCGATTTATTTAGCAATAAGTACAAAATTTCTTCACCTGTCTGACGATTTGGTTGCATCACGTCCGCTTTACAAACACCCAATTATTCGAAAATTTCTCTGAATCGAGACACTTTTCAACTATTTTTTGTAAGAAAACCCCCGAATACATCAATTAGTAACACTTCTGATGAGAAGAATCAACATGTTCGTAAATTTGTTATGGTTTATCTAGCGAAGATTGGCAACACTTTTCAGGTGATGTGAAACACAAACCCGTGGTCATAGCAGATTCGGTCTGGAGGATAATCAACAGATTGAAGTTTGTGGTTGCCAGAATGAGCCACACATGGCGACTAGCTAACTTATTACACAGGCGATATCGTATAACTTGACCAAAACAATGTGATGGATGGTTGCACATGTTTCTTGGTTACGCCATCCTCAAGTATCAGTTTCTTGTAAGGGGGTTACTGCTTAAATTAGCTACTCGATACATGGACAAGAATCGCATTCGGTTAAGATCAAAGTTCTAATACAAGTTACTTGATACAAGACTCTTGTGTTTGACGCAATATTGGCGGGGGACGTTATTTTAATTATACATTCATCGTATGTGCAATTCATTGCGTTGCTCCTTTCATAAGATTAACTTAATACTGGATGTGTCTTTATTAACTTGAACGTCAATAAAAAAACATATGTCTGAATGTTGGTAAGTTCTAACAAAATCAGAAATAGAAGGTCATTTCGCAGCACAACTCTAAAAACTTATGTTGAAATGTAAATGACTTCTACATCAATTATTACGCATTGTAATTCTGTCTCAAGTTGCACAAGAACAAGTATAATAATTATTGGTCTTCATTGATGAATCATATATATTCCAATAAACCTCTAACTATCGGTATGTAATTTTTATTTTTATTTCAAATCTTTTAAGTTGTATCATGCATAACCAAAACCCCTGACATAAGATTCTACAAACGCCAAATATGTTTACATTAATGTTTTCCAGAGTAATAAAGCTTTTCTTCCCTCTTCTTCATCTCGTCTCCTCCACCGTCCATCTAAGCTCTGCTCGTGCGGTCTTATCTCTTGACTAGTTTCCCACATGTGATACGAATACATAATAACTCGGTACTTGCTCTTCAAAGCAAGATATCCCGTCGCCTCGCCCATCTCTGTGACGCACGTGTGACGTCACGTGGAAGCAAACAAAACAAAACACGGTCGCAACCTTCACGGCCTCCTTGCTTGTCACTCACCAGCCATTGTCGATACTGTGCAGCAGTTTACGTAGGTGTCAACAAGTATAATGTTGGCCCCTAGACACACCCTTGTTGTCATTCGGTTAATGCATGTATGTTTTAAAACTAAAGATACTTTTTGGGCGTTAAATATAATAAAATTTGATGTATGATAAAAACAAAAGGACATCTAATATCTTTCAATTCATAGATAAAATCAACTTGAGAAAAATAGGGTCCTCCGTGATAACTAGCCAGTTCTGTCGATGATCAGTGGAAAGTGTACCTAAGGATACCTGCTACGGACTGTTAATGTTGCTTAATCTTCTGCCTGATTATAGAAGATATGTGATTTCCGTAAGAAATACCAGAATGTGCCTAGCATTTGTACATGATTAACCAAAACCTTCAGAAAGTTATGTTTTTCCTTTTTATGCGTAGAAAAGTTAAACATTTGACTTCCCCATTTTCGAATATCATTGTTACTATAATGATTAATATTACCTTTGTTTACATAATCTAAGTTTATCAGCATAGGCGTAATGTTTTGTTTACTCTCTGGTTACGTTCAGCTATTTTATTTCCTATATTCAAATCTCAGTCGCATCGTGACCTGTATATTATTACTGTCGTGCTGTTCACCATCACAGGCCAAAAACAAAAGTCGGGTCCATTTTCTGGTCTGGGCGAAGAGTAGAAATCGTGATGCAGCATCTCATCAATATTAATTTCCGTCATCTTGAACTCGGGATTAAAACACGTTGTTGCCGTTTGACATTTGTTTCGGTAGCCCTAGACATCTGTTTGAAACATGGACAATAGCACGCCTGTTATTTACATTCGTATGCGGGGTGTCTGAATGCATGTGCAGAGTCATCTGTTCGATTTGGAAACAATATCGAGAAAATATTCTTTGGATCGACTAGCTTTATATGGCATGGTAGACACAAAACTAGAATCTAAATATGCATAAAGACAAAAAGACAAAATAGTAAAAATGGTTCCTAACCAAAACAAATCTTAGTATCACCCCGCAAGTAATGTATACGTGTACGTTATTTAAACGTAAGTTAATGGTACTTTTTTGTACTAAATAAAATTGAATCAGTGTGCATATACAATATAACCTATTTAGTGCCTCAAATATAAAAAACAATCCTGAATCAATTGGAAGAGTGGAGTTAATGAAGATGAGACAAATTATGGACCTACAAGTCATCCCTGTGTTACTCCTCTTTATAGATAATAATAATACAATAATAATATAAAATATCGCCGTATCACAACTATGCATGTCAAGTATGATAGATAAATTTTAAAAAGATATATGATACTATTCCAATCTGTAACAACGTTATCGATACGCTACTTATAATTCCAATTAAATATTATGTAAGGTGCACTTAGTATTTCTCTTGTATTCCTTGATTGCATCGTTGCATTTTGTTGTTGACATTTTGTATTAGCATTACTGTACAAATTATTTATTCACAAATCACAACACTTAAAAATAAATAAATACATTTTGGTAGAAATATTATTCTTGCATTTTGATTAGCTGCTTTATTCGATTATTTTCTTTTGAGATCAATTATTGTTACTTCTTAATTGGAATCACACATCATATCTCAAAAAATTAATCAATCAAAATGTCCTTCAAAAATGGGGCTAGGCATATAGTAAGAATATTTTCAACGCTGTGACAAATTTCAACTTCGCCCTACACATAGCCATGTTGTTGTGACTTGTGTTGTGAGGAGGCGCGGTTGTGAATGCCATCCATGGTGGGCCACCTGAAAGAAATATTCGGCATCTCAGTTATGTCGGTGGAATCAAATCAAACGTCTATCTGTCCACCTCTTCGTGATCTCTTTTAATTTGCGCACGCCTTGAAGAATGTTCGCTGAGAACTTGTGAGAGAGGCTATTAAAGCGTGAACATCTAGCGCCATAAGTTCCATTAAAACTCGTTTAATTAGCATTGGCGGTGTTTTTAGTGTCCTGTTGCCAAAACCCAGGAAATAATGTATAAAGTGCGTCGTAGCTTTTAATAGCACCCATAAATGTAATCTGAAGACATTCTTGTAGTTTTTTCAGTTCTTTTTTACTAAGTCCCGGAAAAAATCGTTTTGCGTTTGAAAACTCATTAAAATTTTGTCGCTTAATTGATAATCATTGATGAACGTAAGTCTCTATGAACACCAAGTTTATAAAAAAAATGTTTGTGTAAAATACAGACGAATTTTTTTTTTTTACATATATAGAATCCCAAAAACTTAACAATTCGAAAAAATTTTATTTTTATTTATCTACAATCATTGATTAGAAAATTTATGTAATATTTCATAACTGTATCTTTCTTGAGATGTTGTAGGCTTTCACGACCCGTAGATGTCTTCTGTATGATCCCTGGGCTGTTTCGTCGTGTCGATGATGAGGCACTGCTCGACGTTTCGCCACCCATGTTGGTGGCTTCTTCAAGAATGAAGAATCAAGAATCATTCTTGAAGAAGCCACCAACATGGGTGGCGAAACGTCGAGCAGTGCCTCATCATCGACACGACGAAACAGCCCAGGGATCATACAGAAGACAGTATCTTTCTTATTTATTTATTTTTAAAGTGTCTGTGGTTGTCCATCGTTCGAGCGTCGTTGGCGCCGGCGCCGACAGGGTTCGCTTGGTCTGCGTAAAAAACTAAAATTTCCCCACTGAAAATCGGTTGTGACCCGAAATGCGAATTTATTTTTTAATGTATTTGATTTTTAATTGTTAATTGTTTGTTTCATTGTTGTATACACAATGTGGCTGAAAATTAAAAAATATCGTCATTTGATATGTGTCCTTTTATTTGATTTGATCCCATTAAAAAGTTTTGACAATATATTTTATTATTTAATTCAGAGTGTAATTTTTTATATGTAACATGCTCACCTAAAACACCCACTAATTCAACAGGTTTTAATCCTGTATTCACCGTGAAAACATTATTTCCTCTGATCAAGAGATTAGCTATGTAGACTCTAGTCTCTCGAATTATGTTCCACGCATCTAAACGAACAATTTAAAAACAATCCAGTCGGCGTAGACAAGTCCAATCGCCGATAAACGTCCCGTCCAATGGCTCTTACGTTCTTTACTAACCGTGACTATAGCGATAATCACCATTGAAGAGTCACTCGGCCGACAGACTAGCTACCACTTTCAATGAGAAATCGCTAAATACATGCAATTCCAACATATTAACACGACTCGGACTGCGGCTGCCCGCATTCCTTATATGGGTGTATCCATTTGAATAATCTCGGAGCGTTTCTCTTCGCGGTGTCATTGTGGCTGCGTGGATGAGCTGTATGGTTGGGTTAGGTTACCCCTGTAGGGCTGCACCCCTCCACGCACGCTTGACACGTAACATACAATACTTTTCTCTCTTTTTTTCTTTTTTTTCCATCTTTTTTTTATATTTTAATTCACTAATTAATTGCATTTAATTTTAATTTGGTAACAAAATTGCTGTGTTTTAATCCATTGTTGGTGTAATATTACTATTTCAAATATTTACTTAACTGAAGTTCATTGTTGTGTCTGTATCTATATAATTAGATTTATTTAGTTGTCCTCCTTTGTAAATCAGTTTTTTAACTGAATAGGATAGACGTTAAATAAATAAATAAATAAATACATAAATAAACAACACATCTGCTCATCGAACCGCGATTGTTTTTAGCGCCGTTACCTTCCCGACATAAAGTTCTGTCATTTACCAAACGATTGTGGTCGATTTGTGTCTTGTTTATCAAGAAGTTTATCAAAAATTAAGTTATCGTTTCTATCATACTAAACTACCCTTATTTTTATGTTTTGAAAAAATTGTGACTCAACGCAAGTAATACTAACTGACAATACCAGTATTTTAAACTTACTTTGTGGTTGGCACATCTTGTTATGTAATCATATAAATACTTTCTTAAAATTAAGTAAACTCAAGTCAAAAAATAAAACTTTGAGTTTATAGACTTAATTTCAAAACAAATCGCTTTGAAGGCCACACAAAGGATGCAAATAATGATATTATATAATACACATTACACAATATAAAAAGAATTCTATTTACGATCAACATTATTATTAATATGGCAATGATGCTTCTTCACTACATTATACGTCCTTATAATTACAGAGGAATTTTAATTAGTAAACGATATGTTTTACAACGGGTCTTCTTCCACTTTGACATTGATTTTGTATCACTTTTACTAAGTTCGTGTAAATAATAAAACTCTAGAAATCAAATCGACCTATCGTGACATTGTGAAACCATTGAGCCGTACCCAGTACCTATCGCTATAACATCATGGATAATAATTGCGACGAACGAGGAGTGGCAACTGCCATTGCATAATAGATGTGTTTCAATCAACCAATCAAATCAAATGGTGAAAAGGAAGCATCCTCAATCATTGTAACCTGAGCGAGCATATTCTAACTATATTTTAGTTTCGTTCACAAAAGCGATAGTAATTCAAGACTCTTCATCATGTATACTTATGCTATAAATATACCTTTAAAAAAAGAATAACTTTTGTGTAGTTTTGCGTCTCATCGCTTCGCTCTACGCGAATGTATATTGATAAGTTTCCTCGCAGCAGTAAAAGGAAATAATATTGCGCATTGCTCTCATGTATAAGATGTAATTATGACATTAAAAAGAAAATAGAGGGTTTGCGTTTCGACTGACTTTTTCTCTACTTGGGGTCGACGATTATGTTTTTTAGGTATGGAAACGTTAGACAATTACATTGATGTCTTTTTAAACACTATATTTGAATCCTAGCTGTTTTCGCGGGCCACCTGGCATTGTGCAAAACGTTCATCTGAAGTCATTAACACGTACATAGGCCAAATTTAATGACACTTTTATAAAAGAAAAAAGAAATCTTAAAAAAAAGAAAACAGCAACATTAAGTATTTTTTCGGTTTTGCTAAAAAAAAATGTGTTTTAATCCATATTTTCAATAACCTTCTTTTTTTAACCTATATCCTTTTTGAAAACCATGCAAATTTATAAATTAATCGGATGTGTACTGGCAACAGAAAAGGTCGCCAAAAATGTAAAATGCTACTGCTCTCGCTTTAGCAACTATTTGCATCCTATTGCAAATTAAAATAAATATAATAGTATAAATACATTTTTAAGCACACGTTTACGTGTTAAAGTTGTTGATTTGTTAACTTTGTTTATTTATACCGATGATGTAAAATATTTGACGCGAATCTTGCCAATTTTGAAATTCCATTGTTATGACACGCCACAGTCAACGAATCCAGTGACAAACAAAACGACAGACCTGGTGCTGTGTCCTCGCTCGCTGGCTGGCTACATCTCTTGAAATACAGGGCGACCTTCAACATAAACAATGCGTAGCTTCTCATTAGAGCGGATACACGTTAAGGCTCCACGTTACGTCTTAAATACGCGTTTAGTGTTTGCGGCTTCAATTTGATATGTATAACATTTGAAACTCGGCAAGTTTTTTTATTGTTATGACTATGTAAATGGAGACATAAGTTCGTGGCCAATTAAGAGTCCTTACTCACCTAAACGACATCTAAAACAAAAATATACAAATAGATTTTCATAAATGTCAGATATATAATCATAAAAATATTCAAGAGTGTATCCATTTTTAGTGTAAAAGTGCTTGTAAAATAATTTGACCGTTTACTCTGCAATAGGGTGGACGAAAAATGAGATGAAACCAGTTGATTAGTGTCATCAGAAATAAAGTTTTTATGTAACCATAAAACTATTTAAATGAAATTCATTTCCGAATACAACATTAGAAACTTTTTTCTTAGAAGCATTAGAAACACTAGTTCTATTTTATTTGGCGTAGGCCTAGTTAAGATTATGCCTAAACGCCAAATTTGGATATGTCCTCATAGCCAGTTCGTGGCACACCGTTGTTTCTATCTGAGATTTGACCGATTCTGATGTGTTCTCTGGACATAAAGTTTTTATGTAACCATAAAACTATTCAAATGAAATTCATTTCCGAATACAACATTAGAAACTTTTTTCTTAGAAGCATTAGAAACACTAGTTCTATTTTATTTCGCGTAGTTGATGATAGATGTTATTATGCCGAAACGCCAAATTTGGATCTGTCCTCGTAGCCAGTTCGTGGCACACCGTTGTTTCTATCTAAGATTTGACCGATTCTGATGTGTTCTCTGGACTAGAAACCGAGCTTGAAAAATGATCTTAATATTCGTTCTTGTCTCACATCTCGGCCTAGATCTTAAGCAAAACAATATACATACTTTTTGAAACTGACGTAACAAATTTTAGCAGGTGGACATTTTAGTCTGGTTTCAAGTTTTTCTCTGCTTTATTAATTGCAATGTTATTTTTAAACAAGGTTGAGTTTTATAACAAATGTTTTATTTGTGAACATGAACAGTTGTTAAGAATAGGGAACACCAAGATATTAAGGCTTTTAGATGTTATCTTTTCTACATCAATGAACCTCGATATAAAGTTGTTAACTCACTTAGACAGATAACCTAATCGTTTCTGGGCTTTGAGATCAAGCTATGATGCCATACACAATTACACTTATAAATAACCGTTTTTAATTAATTCGCTATTTTTGTAGACCTAGTCTTCTTGACTGATTTAAATGAAAATAAAAGTAATTTATTTTAAAAATATTTACCGATTTCTCGTACAATGGCCCTTTTCACAAACTTCTCACCAAAGTGCATTTTGACATATTTCTTGTGACAAATGATTCTAAAATTTCATGTATCTTCTTTCTGAGTTTGCTCAAAAACTTTTATCTTGATCGATGGAACTATTTAGTGTTTCGGAAAAGTACGAACGAACATTTTTGGCTAGAATATTTGCGTTCTCGTGCTGATTCGACTGTAATTTCGAGCTTCGTCTAGTCGTACACAATCTTTATTTTTTATTTATTTATTAAGCGTCTATCCCATTCAATTAAAAAACTACAGTTAAGTAAATATTTGAAATAGTAATGTCACAACAACAATGCATTAAAACACAACAACTTTGGTAACAAATAAAAAGGATATTAAATGCAATTAATTAATGAATCAAATATAAAAAGGGTTAGGAAAAAAAGAAAAAAAAGAAAAAAGAAAAGAAAAAAAGAAAAAAATCGTTAAAAAAAGAAAAACGAAACGAAAAACTGATTTATTAGACGATCCTAATCAAACGAATATGAGGTTTGCCAAAAATCAGGAACAGCAAATCAGGGAGCAATCAAACTTTCGCGGAAGAAACCACCGAGCGCGAATCTTCATTCTTGTGTTCAAATCTTGATTTAGTACAAAAGATCTTGACTCTGATTTGAAATTGTTCAAGTCAAAAACTGATCACAGCAATGATACAGGACACCTAACTCAAGTTGCGAGCTCCACCAGTAGGCTTATGTTATGTTGTGTAGTTTCCTGGCACACCGTACCCTCTGTTTGTATAATTATGTTGACGGGTGTACACCGTATACACCGGCCGGTAGGCGTGAACTGCTGTGTAAACAGACGTCACGCGCGTCCAAGATGGCGGCTGATCGTGCAAGGGTGTTGATGGAGTGTTCATGAACTTGCCACTACTCTGCCCGTCTGTACGCCCCTTGTTTACTGGCCGTGTAAGAAAATAAACACAGATGGGTAATAAAGAAGGCATAATGACGTCATGGAAACTGAATTCGTCGGCTTGGTTCTGATTGGTTGTAAAACTACTGACGTCACGCGTCTGCCCATAAAGTGAAAGATAAATATGTCATTCAAGAGTTAAATGCCAAATGTGCCAGTTGATAATTTTTTTGTGAGTGATCCAGTTGCATAATAAAATTACTTAACATATTTGGATAAAAGTAATTGAAAAACTCAATAAAATTAATGAATAAAATTGAATTAATCAATATTTTATATTATATGTTTTTGGCCTAACTCCTTGAATTTGATGCATATATTTCAATGACATATTACTGAGAAAGAGGACAGTTCAATTGTTTTAAAAGTGTTTGCTTAAGACTTCAAGGACATACAAACATGACCGAAACCTTAAACAACTATTATTTTATTTACGTATTTTATAGCTTTGGCATGTTGTCGAGTCCGTGTGAATGTTTAAAGGGCAACGTTTACATTTCTTCATATTTTACTGTCCTAGCCTCCATTCAGGTCTTAAGATAATATATGCAGGATCCTAATAGGAGTATGTAGTAGTAGATGATATATCAAATAACGTTTTCAAAATTAATTTATAAACGCAATTTAATCAACTTATTAGTAACAATTGTTTATTGTCATTATTATGTTTCAAAATGTAAAACTTTGTTAAATAAATCTATATATAATGCAGAATATTAATGTAGGCTATCCCACCGCGGCTTCTTATGTTATTACTCGTAGGCTATGTAAACTTTATAGAATCAATACCAATAATACTTATCGTAATTGCGAGGTCTATGTCACATTTGTGAAGCTATATTTAATTTTAAGCAATTATTGTGGATTCGTTAATCCGAAAATATAGATAATGAGAAGATACAATAAAGCAAAATACAGTGGAGCTCCAAACACAGTGGCTGGTTCTAATACAGCTATAATATAACAACACAATAAAGAAACACAGATAACAGATGTAAAACTAGGCCAATTATTAAAGTACTTAAATTGTATATGACATAATATAAAATCACTCACAAGCTACAATGTTGCTGAAGTAAGATCGAGAATTCGAAAGAAAAAGTTACAAGTGCGAGAGGGGTTACAACATCAATATGCACACGAGTTAAACACAATAAGTATGTATTAATTACACTTGACAATAATTATAGTTGAGGAGCGATGATAACTATGCAAAAATATGTCCATCGAATTATTAAAAAAAATCTAGATCGCAGAAGATTCACAAAATTAAATTATTACTAACAACTTGTTGCTGATGCAAACGAAACATCTGCCATGCTATTTGATAAATAAATTTGTTTTTTTGTTACAAAAAGCTATAATGTCCCTGTTAAATGCGGTTGCATTGTTGTAATCAATTGTGTGTTTTTTTATGGACATGTTTCATTTTGTGTCATATCTTTCAATTTCGCAAAGCTAAATGATCTTGTAGCCCAAATGAAGATGCTTTTCGAAACAATCGATCTACCTCAAAACACGATCATTTGATAATTAAAAGGATAATACTTAGACTAAACACTGTTCTTATGTATACCAAACAATATGATGATGATATAAAATAATATTGTGTCATCACATTGATCATTTCAGTACGGTCTGGCACCGCAGTTCAGCACTATACCCTGCCACTCCGCATACGTCTCTATCGTACCACCGACAGCACTAATACCGAAATGAAAGTTCCTCATGAATCGGTTCTCGATCGCTAGATAAGAGCATTTCATTAACGCGTATACTAAATTACTAATTAAAAACAGTTCCTTTGGACCTCGCCGCTGTTTGGCCCGCGGGGTCTCGCGTAATATCGTTATTAATTAAACTAGTCGGCCTATGATTAGAGATGTGCAAACTTTGTAACAGAGAAGTTCACGAGATTTGTCGTTCAAATTTGTTTAACTCTTAAATGATAAAATATTGTGTTTGTAGTCTAATTAGATGGAATATGATTAAAGATAATATTTCAAAATTATATTTAACTCACGATTTTGTAATAATAACTTTTCTTAAAAATTAAACTTAAAAAAACGACGGTTCAAATGAAGTCAAATGAATCCAGAAGAAGATGTAAATAGTTGTGTTTGAATTATACATACAAAGGCTTTAGGTATTACATTAACAATAATAATATTTAGTGTGGGTCCAACACTTGTTGCTTGTTGTTCCTTATTGGTATTTATTACCAACATTTTCATTAATTAAAAATGATTAAATATTTTCAACTTGGAAAATGTTTAAATATTTTTAAAACCCAAGTTTGTGCTCATCTCTAGCGATTAGTCTTACGCATGCGCGGTCTATGCTAATGAACCGCTTCTCTTGTTTTGTATACCGTTAGGGCAATCACCACTAGGACGCTAAACAGTTGATAATTAAGAGTTATCTATAGGTTACGTCACTCTAGACTACGGTGTAAACGAAAGCCCAACATCTAGTGACGATATACGCTAAAGTTGAAAACTTGCACAAACCCATAGATAGCTTTGTAATTTGCTCATGTTATTGTGGTATTTTATCATAAAAGGTATTGTTTTTATGGAACAAGATTAGTTTTGTGTTGTGGATTGGAAATTGTTGCAAAACAATAGTGTTATTGTTGGTGATACACAAGTTATTTAGGTTGGCATGTTGGCAATTCAATTTTTAAATTTACACACTGCAAAACGTGCTTCTGCATTTACGTTGTTAGACGAGCTTTTTAAAATACTTCTTAAGATAAGATAACTTTTCAAGAATATTTTCACCGACAGTGTTGGCTCAAGCGTGACTCTGATTAGGGAGGTCCCGGATTCACATTCCGTCGAGACCGGCAATCCCGACTGAAGGTTTTTCCGAGGTTTTCCTCAGTCGTTTTATGCGCAATAAATGGAATTTAGCCCCCGCTAACACACCTAGTTAGACAATTGCAATATAAATTGTACCCTGGGCAGGTTTCCCACAAAAATCATTGTAACTTATCAACAATATTTTCAAGATATTATGATTTGCATTTTAAATTTAAGAAAGGAGAGTTCTTTTTCGGACTTTTTAGTTTTTTTTTAGTTTGTCAATTTCCGAACCTGTGTTCGCATTACTTTGGAATAACAGTGATGAACGTTCACATAAACATGCAATTAAAACATGTTCATAGTTCTCCTAAACGTTGATTGACCCCTCAGCTTCATTCAAAATATCCTAACTTATAGAATATAAGGGACTTTCATCATCCATTGTGAACGTAGAAAGACAAATGTGAATAAGTGACAAATTCCTTAATTTGTCAGCCTTTTGTTTTATTTCATATATGAAAATGTAATAAGTTTTCAAAATGTGTTTAAATCTGAATGAGCGTTTGTGGACTTAGAGAAACATGGGTAAAGGTTGTAAAGAAGCGCATGGAAAGTGATAACAAAATATATTTGCAGAGGCTTTTCCTATCTTACCGTGTGTTTGATCAAATATATTTATAACTTAATTCGTTGTTTCCGTTGTCGCGAAGACATAATAATACCTTGTACAGAATAACAGAACAACATATGAACATTCTTCGCTTACGTCAATGTTCCTTCATAGTTGACGTCATAGTCTTTAGGGCATTGTACTCAACTTAATTTCAATTGTTGTGTACCTATGTGCCACATGGGGGCGAGATTAGATAAGGGATTTGAGCGGTTAGTGTATTTGCACTCGTAAAAGAGTTATGGCTGTTTGGAGTAATCTCTCAAACGACAGAAAGTGGGTGAGCTAAGTAAGTAAAGATACGTACGACCAGGAGAGCAGAACTCATTAGTAGGGCCTAGTTCTTGTTCGGTCTGTGATGCAAAGCGTGACTTGTTTAGCACTTGTTGTAAATCGACCCGGCTCGAAATATTGATTAAGATGAAATGGTTTGAACAGCGGGGTATTCTGATGAGCGAGAGCTGGAGTTCTATTCGAGGACTGAATAAGGCAAGTGTAGTGTTGTGCTTTTTTGCAGAGTCGCGATGAGATATTGCGACTTTTCTGTATGTATCGTGTGAAATATTACGATTTTAGACATCACGTTTTTTTGTGTTATATTACGTAATTATTTTGAATTAACTCTGCAGACCAAGGACAACTTGTACGTTGTACCTCTTCAGTGGTGACAAACTACATTTTATATTATGTTTGTGCCAAATAGCATGATCTTATTAAGAGGGAATGGGACACATTTGGCAGTTAGCAAATAGCTATTCGCTCGGCCAAGATGCATCCGACGTATATGAAACTTTGCAAATTTGTCAATAAAGCATACATGGACAGTCCTGAGGTCATAGATTTTCAAAATGTTGTCTTAATCAGCCAGAAAAAATCACGAATATTTAAAATTTTGGAGTTTTTAACTAAATCAAAATTCGTGAAAATTTATTTATTTATTATAAATTTTTTAAATCAAAATTTGGAAATGTGTTACTGCATAGCCCTATATTTCCACATTCGTGACATTGTTCAAAATTTCTAACACCTGTGGTGTCAGTCGGCCGAGCGAACAGCAATTTGGCTAAAACGCATGTCCTATACTCTCTTAAATAAAGTGGTTTGATAGATAAAATGTCAAAATAAATATCTAGGGTCTTACAATATTTAGTACAATTCAGAAATTACAAAATCTGACTCGACTGGGGCTAAAACCCGGGTCAGTTTGATAATGTGCTCCCTGTATCATACATAACATTGTCTAAGAAAATCCTAGGGAAATAATTTGAATGAGATTGTATCGAAATGTATTTATCAGACTAGAGTAGAATATTATTAGATTAGGTCCATATGATACATTCTATTATACCCACTAAAATTGTTTCATATCATTCTAATTCTGTTTTATAGTTTAAGTAGTATTATTAATGTAACGATTAAGACTCGATACAAAGATACCTCTACCCACGTTCAAGCTACAGTTGTACTTCTGTGGGGAGTGGTCTGCATACCCCCCACTGTACACGTTACAAGCTTCGGCTGACCAACCTGAATCAAAGTATCACTGTACCATATAGAAATAAAAATAAATAAATAAATAAATAAATAAATAATAAAATAAAATAAATAAATCAGTATCTTCCCCAGTTTGCTTCGCGTGTGGCGTTTGAGCTACCTCTATCGTTAAACTTTGAAAGCTTTTTGTGACAATTTAAACACCACAGTATAGGCCTGAAAAGAGTACAATCTGTGGGATAGGTTTTGCAGAATGTTTTGCTGAATGCATGATTTTTCAGTCTTAATTCTCTGACGCAATGTTTAAGATCAATTTAATTCGTATGATTTTTTTGAAGAGATTGTTACACTTCCTACTTTATGCTTACCATAAATAGAACTGTTGTAACAGATCATTCACCTGTCTACTGCTGTTGATTGTCTTGGTAATGTCTCCCGAGTTTATAAACAAATTAATCTTGAAAACACTCGGGTCTTCCCAAAATAGTCAATGAACTAATTAACATTGGTATTTCCGAATGAATTATTTAAACACTAAATAGTTTAGTACAAATTAAGTTTCCAGCATGATGAGTCCGTAGATAACAAGAATAATTCAACTGCTCAGTAAAGTAGGTAGGGCCTAAAAACTTAATTTTTGTTTAATGCCTTTTTCCGTATTTCTTTCCTTGCAGTGACAACATGCCTCTCTTATGAATAACTAGCCTAAGTTTGCAAGGAATGTAAAGAAAGAGAACGATCAGGTTCTCTAATGTACAAACTTACCCCCAGCATTTGACGTTTGACTTTTTTTAAACGTGATAACCTTACATAACTCAGTATACGCAAATAAAACTTCCTGAAATTGCTAATACAGTGGATAAATTTCCGTCCCTTTGCCCTATCGTAACAGTTTTTCAACATTTATCAAAGATCAGTCCGAAATTTCAGAATAATCTGAGTGGTTCTTTTTTGCTTTTTTTTTTACCTTTTTTAAACAGTTTTTTAATTTTCTTTCTTTCTTTACTAGAATCAATATAATGTGTAAAAGTGCTATAATGGATGCATTCCTATTTCATTCTAACTTAACGAATGAAATTGGCTGAGAAATTAGAAACCTTGTACAGTGACCATGTCTGCCTCCTCTTAATATCAACGTTGTCTCAGTGTAATTGCTCGTGAGCATGCAGGTGTAACGTTCTGTTCGTGCACTCCTTGCACCTCGGTGCACCAGACAGCTGGCTAATATATTTACCCCATCAGTGCATCCTTATTAACAACCGTGTCGTGATAATAACCTGCCACTTGCTGCCCGGCCCCTGTCACAACGTGCTTTATGTGTGTTGCATGAGGCTAGGCGAGGCTGGGGTTACCGACACGTGCCTACACGCACGCAGCCGCGCTGTTCAATATATACAAGAATGTACCAAGAGTCTAAAGAAATCAGAGTTCACAGTTGATTGTATTTATTTTATTTTTGTTCTCACAAGCCCAAGTACGATTTCACTTTTACGCACCAGTGAAACGGCATATATGTGGTAGGCTAAGCTGGGTTACCGACAACATATTTAGTGTTATTTCTGATTATTTACATACATACATTTTTGTAGGATGCCCGCTGGTAGTGTATACACATCAGACTTTACCTGTTCTAGGTGACCAACTAGGTATATTGCGGATAGGACAATTGTGAAGGAATGTCCGAGGGCTACTTAAAAGGACTCAATCCCTTGCATTCGCATTAACGACTGAGAAAACCCTAGGTAAAAACCTTCAGACAGGATTGCCGGTCTCGACGGGATTCGAATCCGGGACCTCCCGAATCAGAGTCAAGCGCTTAGCGCTCGAGCCAACACTGTCGGTTACCGACAAGTGCATACATACACAAAGGCACACTATCCATAAATATACAAAACAATGTGAAAAGTACCTAGTATCAAGAGGCCAAATATAGAATATGTTGTTCAGAGTAAATTGTTTTGGGTACTTGTGGACCGTACATAATATGAATAGTACTTAATAGTTTAGGGTCCTGGGTCAGTAAATGTCTTCTGCAATCGCAATCAAGTTTAACAGGTATGGTAGTGTGCTTTGCTCTTTCATGCAACTCTTGTGTCCACATTTTCTGCGAAGTAAAGGTAATTAATTTAAAGTGAAAACACGTGATACAAAATTAATCAATATTAAATAATACTAATTACTCTGGTGGAGTAAAATTGCCTTCCCAGTTGACACGCCTTTAAACCGAAAGTCTCATTCCAAATGAGATGGGAGATTTGTATTATGTGAGTCATAAGTTTTTGGCCTCCTATTCAAATATTAGTTTAAAACTGAAATGCTCTTTTTCCGATTCAAATGGCTCAAATACGTAATTAATTTTTTTTATCATTATTAATTAAATAACTTATATTTTTAATCTTATAAACTTATGTGTAATTATAGCACGCTCATTATAAGTCACAATCCGTTGGCTTGTGGTTAGTTCTAGATAAAAACCGCTAGTCATGTGATTTGTCGGCTACGATTCATTTTGTGCATTGAAGTGATATAAAAATAGAAGTAAATTTCTATAAATACTTGTTATTTTTAATCTTTAATTAGCTTACGCACTCGCTCGCCCTCATTAGCTTATCGCGGAGTAGCGTGGCTATGCGCGATATAGCGCGCGCCTGTGAGCCAGGCAACTCTTCGTACGTCTATGTAATGCGGGCGGCCTGCTCGCTTGTTCGCAGGCGAGACCGAATCTCGTATCTTTGCTACGAGTCCATTCTTGGCGCATGCATGGCGGGAGCTAGAGATTAGGATAGCGTCACTTTCCTTTTATATTTATCATTATTGTCATCAAATATTTACTTTATTATGATCGAAAATGTTTCAATCATTACAGTTGCTTTTCCATTGGCAACTTTGAGCTCACAGGGCCAACTTTTGGAATATTAACGGTATATAATATTGTCAACATTCCAAAATATGAAGTGTATTATTGAATCCTGCAACAGCATCATCAACAATAATGTTTTGTTTGCATACCACTTGGGGACCTTGTGGTTTCTTCAATTCAATTATTTTATTTTCTATTTAGATCCGCGTGCTGTTGACAATTATAGTTGATAGATGTTCTAAAAGTTCAATCTGAACTTTTATGATTTTTTTTTTATGATTATCGTCATTTTTATCGTTGAGTGAGGTTTTTCATAAGAATACTTAACCGTTAATTATTTATCTGCTAATGCATTATTTTTCTTTTAGGATTATGTCGTGTGATGAATGCCGTTGAAGGTCAAAAACAGTTTTATGATGACGTTACTTGTAATATGACACTTACCAAATAATTGAGTCCAATAATAACATGTGAAGTGCAAGCTGACACTTGAATATGACGTAGACTTCGTCAATGACGCGAGATGTAGTTTAACGAGGCGGTGGTTCCTGCCAAACACTTGTTGAACTCACGATGAGTTCGGGCATGCGCAGTAGAACTCCGCCCCCCTCGGGTGCAACCACCCCCTCGCCCGGGGTGACCTTGAAACCGCGCACCCTCATGGACAGTCTAATGGTCGCCGCCTTGGACGCACCCAACGGTAGCAGAAACTCCCCCGCGATGGCCCAGAGAAACAGAGCCGGGCATAGCACGGACCCTGTGGAACCCCTCAGACGCAAGTCCTGCGTAGAGGCGTGGCTGATGAGCTGTCCGGCTTTGGACCCCGCGAACAACAACGACGATGACTTCCAGAGTCAAGGACCCGACTGTTCTCCGGATAGTCTTCTAAGTCCTTCAGAAAGTGACATGTCAACCCAGGCGTTTAACTTAGGGCCACGACTATCCACGGACAGCATGACCGAAGCTCTGGAAAGCAGTGGTGGTTATGAGTCATATCCCCTTTCACCCCCTATAAGTCCGAAAGCTGACGGTCGACTCACATCTAGTCAGCTCGTGAACAATATAAGACCGACGACTGCCCCTTGGGATCTTCCCCTTCGATCTCAAGGCGAAGCTTCTTCACCAATTTCAAAACCAAATTCGAACGATAATTACGAATCTCGAAAAGACCCGAGTGTACCCGAACGCGAATCCCAACGAGGTCCACCCCCTCGACAATCTTCAACCGACAGTGAGATAGCGTCGATCATGTCCTCAAAGTGTCTCTCCACCGACACGTGCGTGCAACGACCCAAGTCAGCGACGGAACAGCTAGACGCTCTAATATGTGCGACCTGTCATTGTATCTTACCGCAACGTCCAAAGTCCTCAATGGAACGTCTAGATTCCTTCGGGAGCGTCGCTTCTTCCCTTACCACTCCGAACTTCTTCCGAACGAGGACCCCGATGGAGCGGACAGACTCGTTCGCGAGTTCTGTCGATACAAACGTGAACAGCATCGGCCCGAGCTCGATCCCTGGGGGACTCCCTCGGCCAAGGTCACTCATGGAGCAGCTGCTCGTCGCTAAGATGGAGGGTGGAGCGGCGCCGAGGCTGCTTGTTCGTACCGACTCCATCGACTCCACCAGCTCGTTGTCGTCGACGTCGAGTGACGTCTGTCGGTGTGACGATTGTCTCTTGGGCATCGCCGATCTGCACTCTATAAGTCCGGCCGAGGAGGCGAGGCAGAGGAAGAAGGTAGGGCTGGAACACGTAACCTCTGTACAGGGTACATATTGTTAGTGAGGGGTGTTTGTTTGGTTTGCTAGGACCCTCCCTCACCTCCTACTAAGCCCAACCAATTAGGTGACAAAAACACATTAAGTGTTGACATTCTGTGGAGGGGAAAAGGGATGTTTGTTTGAAATGGAAGAACCATCTTCCCCCCACCAAACCATTTTGTTTTCTTTAATCTTTAGTGTACATTCGGTATGGTTTCTGAATTCATCATGCTTCACTGTGAATCATTTTTAAACATAACATCTTCTGGTGTTCAAAATAATTTAATTTTAAAGCTTAAAATTACTGTTCCTCAAACCGAAGTTCATAATATACTGCGTTGTACATCGGTCTTTTTTTTTATTGACTCAACTCACGCAATAGCATAATGACTACCGAGTAAAACCTCGGAAGGTTTCTACCTGAGATTCAGTCGTAATAGTAACAATATAATATAAGTCGTTTGAAATATGTCTACGTTCGAGGGCAGTGCTCGATTTGTGATAATACTCAGCCATAAGGCGTATCACCCATTTTGTTCCAGGGTTTAAGTAAATCAAACGAGATTTAGGATTCTGGACCGGCACCTCCACCAAACGCTGGTGACGTCATTAGAATCAGGGTTTCTTTTGGACCGGCACCTCCACCAAATGAGTGAATCTTTGGCCATGCCATTCACATTCATATTCGCACAGCATCACTGGATGGCCTACGTAGTTGACTGTGTTTTATGTCATTTAATCTAAAAACAAATTTAAAACTCCCTTCAGGAAATTGATTGGATGTCTCATATTAATGCACTCTTCAGGAAATAATTAAATTCAACCCCAAAATTTATCAGAAAATAAATATATGCTATGAATTTGAGTACAAACAAGTTTATTTGGATTGAGGGCGCATCAACCGTTAGGTCAAAATATGCGCCTCTCTAGCCTAGGGAAAATCCCATTGCTAACTAGGTTATTAGGATTTTAGGATAAGTACAGCGAACGTTCGAGGACTTTTTAAGAGGACTCATACTGATACCCAGCATTCGTCTTAGGACTGACGAAAATCTCTGGTCGAGTTTTCATTTAGCAATGCCGGTGGTGGGATTCGAAGACGTGACATTCCGAGACAGTCTCACACATAGATATTAAACACCTATAGTAGGCTAGATACGACTACTGGCGCGGTTGACTAATTGCCATCCACATTCGAACTAGGAATTGTTTCTTAATGATCATATCTAAAACTTTTCATATTATCCTCCCACATGTGCTTATCCACAAAAATTGTAATAGATACATCATATAAATTATTATTCTTAGCCTCCATGAGTGTAGTTCACAGTCCACATGCTACGAAATTAGCTACATGTATATAGATTTATTTTGATTTTCATAATTTTCTTATTCTTACATGTACTGTTACTCTGTAGTACTAGGATTACATTACTTTATCTTGTAAGTTACCGTTAGGCTGATTCACCTTCTCCTCCGGAGTCAAACAGTACAATGTGCCTGCAATAGAATTAAAGTTATCTATCTATCTATCTATCATTTCCGTGACAATTTGAAGCCATCTTGAAAAACCTGTTTGCATGTTAAGTAAATTGGAGCGATTTGTTGCCCAAATAATTCTCAAGATTGCCGCCAGGTTGACAGGTGAGCATTCTAGCCATTAACACCGAATGATTACTAAATTCCCTTATGCAATAACTTCTTATTGTTTCTGTTCATTCAATATCATGCTGCACAAGCTAAAACCATATAAAAAAATCCAGTAAAATACTTAAATGCATTAAAAAAGCATAAATAAAAACGCTAAATCGCCATTTTGTTGATGGCAGATTGACTCTTCAATTAGCTACGCTCGCGCCTGTGCGGAGGTATTGGAGACTGCGTATCTAGCCTACTATAGGTGTTTAATATCTATGGTCTCACACGTTACGCAGGTGCCACCAGTTTCTTTGTCAGCAAGGCGTTCGTGCGGATGTAAACTGGGCGGGTGTGCAATTGCACGCCTAATTGCAACCGCGACTACTGGCGCAGTTGCACGTAGATTGCCTCCACGAGTCCGGCTAGGAATGTGTTTCTTAATGATCATATCTCATTAGTTTTATTTCAGACACTTACTGAAACCAATTTAAGTTTTAATTGCCCCATCGGTTTTTAACGAAATTGCGATAAGATAACCACAACAACTTTACTGGGACGATAACAATTATGTCTGTTGTGACTAGGACTTGTTAGTGGACACTGAACATTTAGCTTTAGTTGGCATCTTTTCCAGTACCACTAATCGCACAATATGCGTAATCTCTTCAAAATACTATTGAGCAGCCACAAAAAAAAACTAAATAATATATGTGTTGTATTTTCAACCGGATTTCAAAACAAGAATTTTTTTTAATGTTTACAATATTTTGGGATAATCTCTTACCTCGATTAAAAGGTTATATTTTACAGTGAAATAAATGCAGATATCTATGCACTTCAATGATTTTTTATTGTGGCTCTACTCGTTTTGGACGTTTTTTTTTATATATAAAAATACTCTTTTTAGCTATCAATGTAGGAAGCTGGAAGACCACTTTTTGAGACACATCTTGTAGTTTGGACGGTATATTTTTCCCCTTTAATAATGTGGGGGAAATTATTCTCCGCCTTCATTTTAATTCCAATGGGCAAATCGCTGTACATGACATCACAATTGTTTGAAACTGTGCACAGTTGTCACGGAAGCAGAAATGAAGGGCTCTACAGTCACACTAAAAAACGATTTTGGATATTGTCAAAAAACTAAAATTGATCAGTTTCATTAATTATTTCTGTCTGATTAACAATTCGTAATCTATGACTGTATTGGGCTGTCTAATGCCCATGTATCCTTGGATTAAGATTTATATAGGCTTTACCGGTGACCGAACGAAAAGCTTTTTCAAAAGTGCCAATTATTTCCTCTTTCCTCTAAATTGTGTACTATGACCCGCATGCCTTTTATAGAGCCTTTTATAGAGCAAAAGAGAAGGACCCAAAATTTTGCTTTTTAGCTCACAATTTAAAATTTTTAAAAAGAATTTTAGATTTTTTGAAGATTTTTTTCCTTGATCTTTTAGGAATAAAATGCTGATCTTGGATTCCAAATTGACATCAAAGTTGAAAAAAAATGATTTGATTTTAAAAAATTAGATTTTTTGCAATTATCCATTTTTTCCATTTTTCTTTTCATGTTAAAATTGAATTTACTACAGACAAACAAAATATCCGGCATCCCGGAAATTTGTGTTTTTGAGTGTTTTTATACACAATTGGATTTTTGGAATCATTCCAAAATTCCTTCTAATCATTAGAATTTAATATGGAAAAAAAACTGCAGCTTTTTACCCGGGTTAAAAGTATGAAAAACTGGCTGATTTAATAGTGTAGATTTTGAAAAGTGGTGGTTACCGGTTACCTCCTATAAAGGGTTAACTTCCTTGCCTACTGTTGTGTGTTGTACCTACGCAAGCCTCACCTGTCGGCACGCGCGTGGGCGGGCACTCGTGTCGTCCCACCACGCAACCCGGCCGCATGGTCTCTCGCTGACGTCAGAGGCTGACCTTGTCCATGTAACACGACAGGAAGTTGTCATTGAAACACGAGGGAACCTGCATTGCATTAGGATTGTTTTGTTACGCATTACGCCTTGCCCAGCCACATCCAAAAATAAACCGAGGTTAAATATTGACGCTGAATGGTGGAATGTGTAGTTATGTATAAAAAAATTAATTTTTTTGTATTCAGTGTCTTAAGAACTTATGTATAGGCAAACATTTGTTTAAAATAGTTGTTTTAGAACAATATTTGTTGTCGTGATGACACAGTGTGTATTGAATTTTTAACAGGAACAAATGGCATGTAGCATCTAACACTTTTAGAAAATTTGTTCGTGACTGAAAATTATAAATAATTTTTCAAAATGTTCCCAATTGCATGTACCAAAATTAGAAATTTTACAAATTTCGTGAATTTGTTTGTTCAAATCAGAAATTACATTCGGACTTTTTTCTGATTAGGAATTTTTTTTGAAAATTTACGATTGTAGGGTTCATGTATGCTTTATTGCAAAGTTTCATCTCCGTCGGATGCTTCTTGGCCGAGCGAATAGCTATTTATTAGGCAGTAATTGTTTTCGAGAACTTATGGGTTATAAACATCTCCTGGTAGCTGCAGCCTGCACGTCACATAATAGAAATGAAACTTTACCTGGAACAGCCCTATAGGCATGGCAAAACACTTTTACACCCAGATTTGTTTCTGTAATCTTAGACGTATTTAACGCTGTATACCCTGTATCAAGTCTACCTTTAAAAATTCGGATGGGATATTGCCTAAAATTAAGTTTTGATGAAAACAAAAAATAGAAAACTACAATTGGAAAAAAGTTTGTTATGTTTGGTTTGTGTTTGGATTAAATGTTTATTAAATTGAAATTTAATTGAGATGTTGTGGTTTCAATCAAGCCTTTTTTCATGTGTGAATAGGGGGAGAAGTAAATCCACGGTTTTGTCTGTGAATGAGAAAACGTTTGTAAAATATATTCAGGTATGATTACCAGTGAAAGGAGTCGATCCGACCACCTCTCAAAGTAAAAACACTGATTTGTAAGCTGTGTAGCTGCTAAGTGTTTTCATGAATGTATCGTGTTAAACTGGTCATTTTGGTAGAAAGTAACGAAGCCAGCAGCTGCTTCCGATACGCAATAACTTAATTACCTGTGTTTTTATGCTCAGCTAATGACTCATTTATTATAATTTTGTGAAAGAAGTATTAATTAGGCCTAGTCAGGTTTGCTTAGATAGATTATGCGACTAAAATAATTGATGAATTCGTAATTGTAAATTATAAGCGGGAAACAGGTTGAATATGCATCGTAGTCATAACGTATCTTGCATCATTAACATCGATTGTATAAATTATCTGCACTTTAGAATCACTTGACTTTTGGCATGGATTGAGGAAAAATCAGCAACACATCACAAGGAAAAAGATTACGTTAATTTAGTACTTTCAATGAAATGCATTGTTATAGAAATAGGTGTGAATTCACTGTCAAGATAGCTGCAGCTGCAGGCATAGTGGCAACATTTATAATACAATAATAAAAACATTAATTGAAATGAAGGACAAACCACTGGTTGACAAGAAAATCAAAAAATCTCCTTTTGACTCCCCTTTTGAATCCATTCTCCTGTACGTGAAAAGGGTTTTGTAACTTCTGGAAAAAACGTCCCCATCACTCCAATGTGCCGAAGACAAAAAAATACAAAATTAAGTTTGTATCTCTGTACGAGTCATATAGTCAGGTTCCTTGTGTTTGTGCAATGAGCTATAATATGTTCGTCTGCAGGTGAAGCTTTACGCCTGGGTTGGGTGGCTGGGGTGGTCCCTTAGTTCTTGGACGACCTGCGACCATATTTGAATGACGTTACTCCAATATATTTTTCTCAACAAAAAATGCGACTGGGTAGTTTGTTTTCTTATGTGACATCCAGGACCAGTCATCTTTCACTCGGAGGCTTCGTAATATCACTTATTGGTCATAAGATTGTGTCATACGTGGTCATACGATCGTCAAGATGACGACATTGCAAGCCAACAGGTGATGGATTGCGTCACAGATACAGGTATCATCTTATTCACACTCTACAGCCAGACCGCCCTTCTGTACATTCATAGCCGTCCACGGTAGCACACTTGATCCAGGAGTAGGCGAACAAGGGCGCCGGTTCGAATCCCGCATAGGTCCGGAGCCGGAGTATCCACCATGTGTTTCATCCTCATCTTCCAGCACTCCGAATAGAATAGCATGTAAAGAAGGTAACAATAACACCTTCATTCGTGTTATATAGACCAGCATGCCACTCGGGTGTCGAAACCAATCCCCGTTCTTTTTGCCCGCACTACCCTCCGTTTGAAATGCCATTCCTAGCGTAACCTACCTGGGTCGCGAACCAAGATCCCACGACCTTTTACCTGCCAATACAGAAACTCCCAGCTCTCTGACATGATGGCATACTTTCGGGTCTTATTCTCAGCCCCCCGGTGAGTACTTTCATTCCCCTGCTCTGCTCGATCTACCCTTCGTCCGAAATGCAACTGCCAGATCACGAACCCAAACCCCTGAAACTATTACGCCACATCCAACCACTCTTGACCCTCCTAAACGGCAACGAACCCCCCGGGTCTCGAACCCAGTCCTCACACCGACGCCCGCGCCATCTACCAGCACCTGCCGCACTAGCAACCAACACACAACGTCACCCGTGACGCGTGCAAGCCGTGACGTCACAAGCGCCCGCCCTCGGTCATCATCAGCTAGGCAGAAGGCTTAGCTTAGTCGTATTCTCTCAGTGGTTCCCGTTAGATCGTGGTTACACGCGTAGCGCGCGCGTCTACGTGTGCGTATGCGTCGTGTGTGTGATGTAAAACATTTTCAATATTGAGCCAGTGTATTAGACATCTTTCGCTTACGTCACGTGACTAGTAGTTATCACGTCGTGTCCATGGCGGACGACGTCGTAATTGACGGCGACGACGACAACATGTCGAAGCGACAGGTTTCCAAACAGCCGAGTACATTGGAAGAGCGGTAATGAAACGCTAGCAGGCCCGTCCTCGACAACCACATACTCACAGCACGCGAGTAAAGCAATAAGTCGCGTTAGTCATCTACCAAGTTTAGTATTTTAATTATACACTCCCGCGAGGAAGGATGAATTATATGCCACGTGACATCGGTCGGTTGGGTTACCTGTGGAGGCCCGCCTAGTGTTGTGGAAGATGTTGGCTCGCCGAGACACTCGGCCGACTGTGGGAAAACTTCCCATCATATCGCGCAGTTCATTCCGTTGAAGGCGGTCGAAGTTAAACGTTGAGGAGGGCTACGTCGTCGTTGGAAGTCAATTCTGTGAGGAAGAAGTCGGATTTCGGTATAGGCGTCCTCTTAGGTGAAGTTATAGCCTAGCTAACCGCGAGTTTGTAATAATAATCCATAGCAGGAAGTCGGTATGGAGATAGGAGCTTCCTTTGCTTGCGCGTCTAGTTAGTTAGCATAAACACGGGGACTGCTGGTAACTTGCGTCACGCGTTATGAAAGGTATGGAGAGTTGTTGTCGTGAGTGTCGTCGTAGCTCCTCAGTCAGCCGGGTGAGTAGCGTGTGATGCGAGGTGTGCTGCTCACTGATAACGGAGCGCGTTTCTGTGAAGTGATTCTTGTGATTCGAGACAGTTGTGTGTATCTGATTGTCCGCGCGCGAGCTGGCGCTATCTGTGAGTGATAAGAGTGAAGTCGCGAGCGCGAAGATAACGAGGTTGAGATGTGATAGCGAGCGACAACGAGGGTATCACTTCGAGTACGACGCAATGCATCACTCCCGGTCTCCGTCGCCCTCGCCCGGGAGCACCTCGCCCTCCCCAAGACGCTCACCCCGCCTCCCGCGACACTTCCACCTCGCCCGGGGGTTCGAACCCATGCCCCGCGACGTCGTCCTCGCGACCGGCTACGAGCAGTATCAGCGGGACCTCCTCGCCGTACCCTGGCCCGCGGACTACGGGGAGGCGTCCAGCGACGACCTCAGCTCAGAATGGGACTCGGACGCGCCCGATCCTCCACCACCGCCCAAGGTAACTGGTGTCTATTGAACAACGAATTTCTCGCAACCCCTAAGCTTGGTCACCATATTGTCAGTTGGACCACGTTTCTTTTCTCTATCCCTCCCTCCCTCAACCCTGGCCCACAAAGCGGATTTTACCAAAAACCGAGCTAAGCATAAGCCGTACTTAACTCCTATTTCGGTATCCACAAAATAAACATGTCATAAAAACGCGTAGGTCCATGTTGTGGAACCGAAGTGGGAGTTAAGTACTGCCTACTCCTAAATTGATTCCGTTTTTGGTTAACTCCGTTTTTGGATCCGGGCCCAGGAGTCTCTTATAGACCTGTGAACAGTGTAAGTGAACTACACATATTTCGCAACTTTCCTTCTCCTAACCCTTAACCTTGCTTTCCATCCCTTCAGGAGTTCTCAGTTTCGTTTCTCCCTCCATATAGCCGCTTCCTCCAGCTCTCTACCCACCCGAGGTTACAAGCGTCTGGTGAACTATATCGCAACTCCAAACCTTGGTCACCCTTCCACCAGAAGATACACGTTTCTTTTCTCCCTCCGTAACCTCTAACTCTACTGAAACCTCCCTTAATCTTCAACCTTGTTAACCATCTCTTGATGGGGACGATCAACGTTTTCTCCCCTGCCACCTCTAAAAAAACACGTCCTCCACCTCACAAAAGACAAAGGTAACTTATCTCCAACCCAACGTTTTGACTTTCCCACCTCCTTTAACACACGTCTAGCCCGCTCTTCCACATGTCAATAAGCTGTCCTATCGTCCAAATCTTCAAACGTCGTTGTGTAGGCCACCTCGTCTTTATATCACCTACCCAAAACTACCATCCTTAGCCCAATCCATCTCGCTGTCATCATAGATCTTGTCTCGATGTCACCTCTGCAACCTTCATGGTGGTCACATTAACATACTCCCTAACTCGTCCACACGTAGGTTCTTCTTACACCTCCTCGTACCCTGATAACTCCAGCCTGCGCCCACCTAGCTACATGACAGCCGCTCTGACCTAGCTGACCAGTACCTCGTTGTCTACAGGAGAAACTAGACCAGATCGCAGGTGTCTGTCTGTCATAATATACTCCCTAACTCGTCCACACGTAGGTTCTTCTTACACCTCCTCGTACCCTGATAACTCCAGCCTGCGCCCACCTAGCTACATGACAGCCGCTCTGACCTAGCTGACCAGTACCTCGTTGTCTTCAGTGGAAACTAGACCAGATAGATCGCAGGTGTCTTGTCTGTTCATCCACCACGTGGTTATAGTGAAGTCCAGTTTTCTCGACCGTCTGACCGGTGACGTCAGAGATCTAACCTTGACATTTCCACTGCCTCCTAGATGTTACACCTCGGAGCAAGTCCAGGAAGCGCTGGATTTTATTAGATCACGCAATACAATAGGAAATTAAGAACTTGTATCTTCTGAAAGGAACCAGTCCAGTCCAAACTCCAAACAAACAACTACAAACACTTTGAACTTGCTTCATGCAGTTTTGTCCGCACTCGTACTAATAAACTGAAAACTAAAAGGATTACAATAGTAACTTGTAGATCGATCAACACTCTTCCTTATTTCAATTATTGTGTATATAATTATGTATCTATGTTTCGTGGGAAGTCTTCCCAGGGCGTAATGCGTGCTCTAAGTGTCTAACTAGGTATATTGGAGTTAAACAATTGTGAAGGAATGTCCCAGGGCTGTTATAGAGGACTCAATCCTGGAAAAGACCTTCCGTCAGGATTGCCGGTCTCGACGGGATTTGACAACACTGTCGGTTTCCTAATTTATTTAGTGTTATGTTGTACTTTTTTTGGACAGTATGTGAGGGGTTCCTTTTGGATTATCATAAAATTAATGTTTTCGAGGTGAAAGGGGTGATTTTCTTATCGATGGTTGGAGAAACAGAAAAAACCCTTCTATATTTGCTTATTTGTCACTTAAGGGAACACTCCACTGAAAAAGCCAAAATCTACAGTTTTTGTGCTACAAACACAATTTTTGGCGTGGGCAATGGAAACACCTTTAAAAATTGATCAAATGAATTTTTATTTTTTGGGGGCTTATATTTTGCCCCTCTTGATTTTTTTCATTATTTTTTAAGCTCTTTGGTAGAAAAGACAAAACATTTTCCTTTTGGACCGATTGTTGTGAAATTTTGCATTTTCCTTTTTTTTGACATGACCAAAGACAGTTGTGCATGGGTTTTGTTTATTTTTCATTTTTTGGCTAATTTTATGCATTTTGAAAAATAAATGTTATTAATTACAGTTCAGATAGGCCTAGAAGTTTAATATTATATTTTAGCTAAAGTTATGAAGATATCTTAAAACACATGCACAGTTGTGTTTATTTATGTCCAAGTAACATAACAAAACCAAAATTAGCTCATTCGGACAAGTGGTACAGAAGAAGATAGTTTTTTAAGTTCCAGAAGTGTGCTAAAAATATTATCCGCCAAAATGGTTTTACAGATTTTTTACATGAAATTACCATAATTTTGTATTATTATGGTAATACTGCTCTCCCAGGTATGTCAGAACTATCTACTCCACAGGTTTCATAAAAGTAATTAACTTAATCAATAAGTTTTCAAATAATCAACATATTGATTAAGGTATGGCCCTAAGTAACTAAATATGTGAATAGAAAATGGCAACAAAAAACCGTATTTCCGTGTGCGCAATAACTTTAAAAAATATTTTTTATTAAAAGGAGGCGATTTAGACCATTGATGTTAGTATAATTCAAAAGTATAATACTTAAAGAGTAAATAAAAGTAATAAAATAAACAGGTCAAATTGTAGTTTTGTCAGTATTTTCAGTGGAGTGTTCCCTTAAAATGAAGAATCTCTCTGCTATCAACAAAATGTAACTTGTGTAATACACCAACAAAATTTAGTACTAAGTGCGTACATTAATGGTGATCGCGTAGAACAAACTGATAAAATTAATGAAATAACTGGTATGAACTGGTGTATGAAATATGAGCAATAACTAAATTACCTTAATACACAATTTATTATGATACAACATGAAACAACTACGTAAAAAAAAAAATGTTAAACAAAGTTCGAAGATAAAGACTTCCGAGTTGTTTGGTTTAGAACAACTGATGAATGACAACAGGTCGGTAAAAACTAATTACATGTCATTTTTTAATTTTGTGGGCGTTTCACATACTTTCGAAAGGTTAAATAGTATCCTGCTTTTCAAATCAATCAGCCTTTGCTACGTCAGGAACTCGCTACCATTAGGATAATACTGCTATAAATCGCGTCGGCAATGACGAAACCCGTTTGATTGTTTTATGCACTGTTACATTAACTAACTATTAATTGTGTTTTTACTGCCGTACTTTCAGTACCATTCATTATCCGACGTGTGCTCGTTTACTTAGCTACAAACCCGTAATTAAGAGACCCGAAGACAAAAAACTATACCTACCAGTTGTTGGGCCGAAACATGCAGCAGCGGCTTTGTGTGAATGGTATTCGGTTCCCCGCATGGCTAAATGATTGATGATTGGTCACGTGACCGCCTATCAATACTATGAACTTTGCTATACGGGTATAGAGTGAGATCGTGACGTCATTTGAGATTAGCTGGCCTATATCTGTAGCGAGGTTATGATAACGATAATTCGATTATTTTGGTCACCAGCTAAGGAATTAAGCAGTTATGATTTGCCACCTGTATAATGTGAGAGCGAGGTATAAACTACGAAGAAGTTTGAGAGTTCTACTCAAAATGAAGTTCGATGTAAGTTTTTTGAACAGTTTTACGTCGTTTTATGTTTCACCTTTTACCGTTAAGGTGGTATTCGAGACAAGGTTATATTCAATTGTATGTGCACTTATTATTGACTAATTACTAAATAGTTTGTATAGTTTTATTCATATTATATTTACGCTGTTTCGTACCATCGCCCCGATTCGCGGACGACATGGCTTGATGTTAGCGTTCCAACAGTTATTATTCCAGTTCATAAAAAAGAACAAAAAATTATTCTTACATGTAGATAAAAATGGATATTCTATTCTTACAAGGTCTTGCATACAAACGCTCATTAAAATAAATTATCTTGACGTCTTCCTACGTATAGCGCACTACGCTGATAGTTGTTAGATTCCGGTTTATTGTATGTTTAGTTGCCGAGTATTGTTAATAATGGCGTAATTATCACGTGTAAGGTATAAAAGTATAGTTTCATATTTCGTAAAGCTGACTGCTTTACCCTGAGCCATATAGCTGCAGGTTGTCTGTTTATGGAAAAGTGGCCATCTTTATCACCATCCTCATCTTCTAAAGTCAGAAGTTTTTTAACTTCTGATTTAGTCAGTGTCATTATCAGTCAGTGTCGTTTAACTTACATCTAGCAAGGGTATATGGATGGTCGTTGCCTGTGGCAATACCAACAGTTTGCTTATAATAATCACACAAACTAGATGCTATAAAATGTCAACAGCTGTGAACTTAATGTTTTCACATGTCACAAAATGATATACATCCTAGAAGGATCATTGGAGTAGCCCTAGGTTAGATCGTTTGAAGTCTAATTCGAAGGCCAGCTGACTGAGCTTGGATTACTCGTTCGTGTTCATGTTAACGAGGTTTTTGGATCCGTTTTATATTGGCGAAGCAAATAAGAAATTTGGATACAATCTAATTCGCTAGTATTATTACTATATGCTTTCGATCGTTTTGTTTGGTTTCTTTTAATGTATTTTAAATGTTTGAGGATATCCATATACGAACTTTGTACCTCTCAACGGAAGTAAATAAATACAAATACCCTCGGAATAGAAATGGCTCCAAGCCATCAGCAAAATAATTCGAGGTGTCTCCAGACATAAGGTGGACACAGCGTCAATAAATAATAACCTATATCCTAGTTACTGATCTTAGAACGTTCAAGCTGGCTGCAGTGAACACACGATTCGGGTGCATAGTAGGGCCTACATCGAATAATCGGAAACCGGTTTGAAACCGGTTACGTAGGAAACCGGTTTTCATTTAATAAACCGGTTTTTCGAAAATTCAAAAATAAAGTTTTTTTCATATCGCCGCGCTTTCCCGTGCAACACAGGTGTCACATTGTAGGCTGAAGGTTAATGTAAACATGCGCTTTCTCATTTCTATTGTGCATGTCGGCGATTTTCTTTCGAATTAAAATGTCCTTTGTTCATGCCGCCGGCACCAGCTTGTGGCAGTGTGTTGAGTATGCCCCTCTGCCCCATCCCTTCTGTCTAACCACTCGCGATCTTATAACCAACCTTAACAATTCTAATCTGCTAGATGTCAAAGCTGTCACCAGTGGTAATAACTGAAATTAATCACATGAGAATAGAGATACTGTAGAGGCTGGCCTTTCCTTATCTTGTTTACTCTCCAGCATTCCGGCTCCAGCCCCCTCGCCCTGCGCCAACGCATCGTGACCTTGACTAGACTGTGACAAGATAAAAACCAGATGCAAGGAATCTCTGCCGCTGTTCCTCTTTCCTGATTATGAAATACTACTTCATCAACACGTCATTATTTATGGGACAGCATTACGTCTTCTCTTGGGATATTACGATAATTGATGAGCGCTTGTCTTGAGAGCTGTTTAGTGCAGTGGCGGGGGGGGGGGGGGGGTATTCACACAAAATCTTGCGGGGCAAAAACCGGTTTTTAACCGGTTTCTTAAACGATTATCCGGTTCGTAAAAATACTATTCGGTGTAGGCCCTAGTGCATAGACGTGGGTTTAGGTGTTTGTAATCGTCCTTCATGCATTATTTTATTGCATTCATCAGTACGGAACGCAACAACTTGTGTACTTGAGCCAAGAACATAACCTCAATCTACTCATCCGTAACATTGCTACTCCGCATAATTATATTGCTTTTATTACATTCAACAACAAATAAATATGTTGGTACTTTTTCACCGGAGTATGATTACTAGTCATTGATATCCCTACTGGTTGATGACTACCCTATCAGCTTTCTATAAGAGATTGCCCTGAAATTGTTGGGAATTCGATAATTTATCAAATCTTAGCAATTTGTTTCCTTTCTTCTCCCAGTTTTCAACAAAACTACTACAACTACAACTTCCCATGGTCGTAAATAGTCGTTAATCGTTTTAGTAATTGAAATTGTACAACAATACATGCCAGTCTCAGACCATTACAACTAGCTACTTACTACCTCCCTCCCTCCCAACCCCTTCTACAATTTCAATGTTGGTAAATTGCACTTGTGGTGCGTATGACCTGTTACAATGTTTCCACTAAAAATTAATAAAATTAGGTTGAGAATAGCCATGGATGGATTCTATTAGGTAAGCCCTTCTCCATCACTTTCTGATATCAGGTCCTATCGGACGACCAGAGACTGTTTTTAGCAAGACTGATTGACAGCTTACCCCTCCCCTTCCCACAGTATCATCATTGCCAGTTATTAACTATTTCACATTAAGTAAATTGACCCTAATGTAAACCGCATTACCGCTTGGAAGTCAAAAGGCGTTCGAACTGTGTAGCTAATTGAATCAAGTCTGGCGCTCGGCGTTCAGAAGGTCGCGTCTTCTCTTGGTAGTTGTGACGTCAATCAAGTCGTGGTGGCCAATAGAGTAGAGACAATACACAGTTGAGCCCACTATGGCATTGTTCAGCCGGCCACACATATTCAATTACCCATTGCGCAACTCAAGTTGACACGAATCCTTAGTGGGACACTCGTTGCCTCTTTAGGACACAATACAATGGGGATTGGGGAATGGAAACATATTGACATGGAATTTAAATGGCCATCTGGGTTAATATGCAGTAGAAGAAATTTATTGGGAGCAAGGGGGTCAACTGTCACCTGTCTGGAATTGCATCCAAAACTTGTGGGTTTTGACAGTTGATTCCATAAAGAGCAGTCAAGCAATGGGGTTTAACTACCAACTGATTCAAATTGCATTTGATACTTTGGGGGTTTTGGCAGTTGATGCTATAAAGGGCAGTCGAATCGAGCTACGAACTGTCTCAATTTACATTTAATAATTTTCTGTAGTTAATTAATTGGAACCAATTTGTCCCATTTTAAATTCTCTACTCTCTGGAGGAGTTAAACTGTGCCTAACCTAAAACGTTTACATATTGTACACAATGTCAGGGGTCTTGCTGTTGGAGGACTTCATACCTTGGGTCTTGCACTCACAAACTGTAAGACCTCGGAAGTGACATAAGATGGGCAACGACCCGTGTGATTGTTGTGACATGAATGTAAATACTTGTGAGTGTCACCTCACTAACACCGTAGGGTGTTGAATGAAAGGCTGTAGATCGCTGATTGAGATACGCCTTGATGAAAGCGACGACAGGCATGACATCATAAGTCAGAGAGGTGAAGTGCTGTCATATTATTACGACACCGATCATAGATTATAGGTGTGTTTAGTAAGGTTGACTTTTTGACCGTGGACAGTAGTTGAGGTCTGAACATTTTGAAACCATCCCTAAGTCTAGAGGATTCGATTACCAATCCAGACGCAGGGTGTCATGGGGTTTCAGTGGGCAAAATACTAAAACATTCTTTGGAATTCGATATAATATTTGTCTATTTATTTATTTATTTATTTATTTATTTAACGTCTATCCTATTCAGTTAAAAAAACTGATTAAAAAAGTAGGACAACATTGAATTTGAATACATTTAATATACGTACGGATGTTTCGTTACAACTTAATTTTAATTGTTGGTTCTCACTTTAAGAAATATATGTGCAATAATTAAAATATTAATTAAATTAAATTTAAACGTTTTGACATTAACAACTATATTGCGTCGTTGGCCTTTTAGTCGTTTCGATAGCTACCTACAATGAATCTTTTTTTCCAGGCGCAGACGGATATATAGTGGGCTACTTCTCTCTCCATCTGCAATTTAGGGAGTCATGATCTTGGAGTTATAAATAGTACTGTGGTCATATGACTAACTTTATCTATATATGGTGTTTGGAGTACTTTAGAAGAAATCTCCAATGACTTTTTTATACGAGTCCTAAGTATTGGTGTTCAACTATAAAAAAAAACATGAACATATCTGTTAGGAATTGATTCCATCGGTCTCCCGTCCGTGCGCTGAAACTGGCCACCTCTACCGGTTGCTAGAAGCAGATCTTAGCAACTCTCTAAAACAGCCGACTAGAAAACATCGGGTCAACATCCTCGGCACGTAGCCTTCACCTGTTGAACGTGTTCGGTGTTGTTATAACTTATAGACTATGGTGTTGATTCAATTTAGAACGTGCGAGATAAGAACCGCGATTGCGTAGGTAGCAACACGGGATAGAGGGTATTAAGTTTTAATACTTTGCAAACAAATTAACGTCAATTAATATAGAAAATAATTGAATGTAATGATTTTTTTCATGGAAACCTGCCCTGGGAAAAACTAGCCAGGTGACAAATTAGTTATATTGTGTGAAAAAAGTTCTATCAGTATTGACGGCAGCTGGTACCATTGAATGAATAGGCCTACTCGATGCTGGTAGCTAGTTTTATGTGCGTTAACTTATTATGGTATTCAAATTAATATACAACTACTATAATAGTCATGTGTATTCTTGAGGGTCACGCAGGTTCTCTTTCTAGACCTCCTTTATAGATGTGTTTAAAGCTGAATGACGTTTAATAAAATAGATAAATTATTTAATTAATTAATTAAAGAATTAAAAATTAAATAATCTAAATAAATAAATAAATGAACGTATGAATGAATTAATGAATTTACAAATAAATAAGTTATAAGATCAGAGCCAGGGTTGAGTAAGAGCATCTTGAAGCAGATACTCCGATATTTATGGCTGCAAACAAAACGTAATAGAAATTACGTAGAAAAATGTGTTATTCTTTCTTCACGAAATAGCTATTATCTATAAGGAATTATATTTTCGTGGAGCAATGTATTCGGTCACAAGCTTGTTTTGGAGCCGCTTTTACAATTAACTGTTGGCCTAAATAATAAATCAATGTGTTATTGTTACTTACAAAGTTAATAAGTACTTACGGATTAGTACATTTCTACGAACTCAAGTTCTGATATCGTAAATAACAATATATCTACTGCCTCATTTACCTTAATGGCTCGTACAGTAGCAGCGCAGTTTCGAAGCATGGAAATTATGGAACCTTGGGAGTTTGAACGTGCTTATGCCTAGTTTAACGCGATATGTGCAGTGTGCACCTTTGTAAAATATTTCATCCTCAACTCATTTGTCAGTGTCACCATTGACTTTGGTGTCACCGTCAACATCATTGAATTAGGTGTGTAAGGGTATAACTGTGAAAGGAATGTCCAAGGGATGTCATCTCATACCAGTATTAGCCTTGGCGACTGCGGTTAACCTTGGAACTAACTTTCAGTGAGTATAACAATACCGGTGGCAGGATTCGAACCCGTGACTATCCGAATCAGTCTTAAGCGTCTGTCGGTATGTAGAGAGATGGGATTCTCAAGTTCCACTTTCTTCCGTAGTTCTGGATAAATGTAGCTCAAGTTCCACGCACATGTAGTTCTGCTTGGCCGAGTGGATACAGACACGACTCGTGTTAGCAAGGGCTGGTTTAGATTTCGAGTTTCATGTACCTTCCTATGTCTTACACCGTTACAAGTCTGCGATACTGACAATACGTTTAACGCCTGCGTAGCTTCAAAATACGAGACGCACACACCCTCACACACATACACGCTTACCTACGAGATGGACTAGGTAAAACCACACACACTTGGAACCCATGCAAAATCAACAAAACTATAGTAAAGGCCTACAACTCTACTTACCACGGACCACATATTATCTTACGCATAAGAACGTGTAGGTCGAGTACATTTTAGTGATTTGCTTAGGCTTATTATTTAACTGAGGGTATGCCATAGAGACCAAATTTGTAGGCATTTCCCAAGCAAAAATAACAATTATTTATTTGAATTTTGAAAATGTTGCATACGCAAAGTAACTTTTGAATTTTCTAATTATTTAAATTAAATGTTCGGGTCAAAAGTGATTCAGGATGAATGTTTTCATTGGATTATCAATCAAGTGAGTTGAAAATGGCATTAAATAATGTTAAAAAGAGCTAAGTTCATCCAAGAGTCAGAACCCACTAGAAAAATCCCCAAAAAATATGGGGGAGGGGGGATAAGATACACCACTTTCCCTCAAATTTTGAATTATGTTCACCCGTTTACCAGAAACGAAAATTACATTTTATTTTCACCACAAGTACCTTTACCTCTGCTTCTAGTGTATTTTGTTTGTAGTTTTTGCGTGCTATTCAAGAAAATGCATGTTATGTGGAAGTGTGAAGGACGGTTATTAAAATCAATTACGTAAATGAAAAGAAATCTCGCTCTCCTGTGGCGATCTGCGCAGTATATATGGGGACACACTATAATTAGTTCTGTGTTATGGCCGTCAATTATTTTCAATCTATATTTATATTTACATATTTACATCTCTATCAATAGAACGCAGGTGTACATAATAATATAATACTGAGAGTTATTATGATGCTTATTGTTATGCATAAGAGATTCCTACAGTTGCTCCATTTAATTTGTCCTTCAGGAATATAATAAAATGCATTACAATAGTTGGAATCTCTGTGTTGCCTCATTGCTTTTCACATCATCAATTGTCACGTATGTTGTGAGCACGCAAGCGCACATTGTGAGCACAAGCGCACAACTCGGAAGAAAATAACATAACTTAGTGAAAAGTATTTTGTTGTAGAAGAGCAAATTGCATGTATAATAAACGAAACAAAACAGAAACTGTTTTCATTTTATCTGACTCCTTCGTGACTAAACATCGAACTTTTTTTTAGAGTTCTCCATGCGTGGTGATATGATGTAAAATCGCTTTCTGAGGACGTTTTGTTCAAGTAAAATCGCTTTTGTTTTAACAGGAGGAACTAGAACATATATTGTGAATTGTGAAATAGTTTTAAATCAAAAGTACCTTTACAAGAGCACATATTTTTCAGTTTCTATATAGATACTATTAATTTTTGTCTTGTTTATTTTTTTTCCGAATTGAAGAAAACTTAATGCGAATCAAAAGTGTTTTGGTTATAATCACTAAATTTGCAGCGGAGAAAACAAACATATTTTGGAAACTCTCCGGTAATATAACTGTTATTTCTCGTCTGGTAGTACTTGCGACAAAGTAATGACTTTACAAAGACGTTGACAAAAACAGCTCTGGTCATTGCTCCTTCTTAACCCACACAATACTAAGGCCAGACGAGATTCGCCTTTTGATTGATTCAGGCGTTTCTTTTTTATATAAATCTTATGGATAGGCCTACCACGTCTGCTTGTGTAGGTTGTGCGATATAATCTCCGCCTGTATAGGAGGACAATTTCTAAAAGTCCTTTACACTTTCATGTTATTCACTTCGTTACTTTTTAGGCTGCGAATCTCGTCTATTTACGTATCACCTTTCTTTCCGTCTGTCCGTCCGTCCGTCTGTGAGTGTGGGTATCACGTCTCATGATTAGAGATACGTGTATAGCATTTTCAATTGTCATTTTCTAACGTATTGTAGCATCTTTTTTTGGCCACTTTCAAAATCTTGTGTATGAAGTTTTTTTATATTTTTATTTTAAAATTATGTCACCAAGGTTGAATTAATATCATCTGAATAAAAATGTGTATAAACAAATTATAGGCACTATGTAAAATTAAATTAAAAAGGACTGGAAAACCATAATTGTATTTGAAAAATAGCGCTCTATAGGCCTAGCATATGTTCACAAAACGCTATTTTCACGTATCTTCTACTCATGATAAAAACACTATATTCGATTATCACATGTGTTTGTTCTGTTGACATCGACCTTCAACAAGGATGATACAGAATGTTTCAATGACCCTAGTGGTTAGGGGGCCCAGAGTGACAGAGCTAGGTTTGCCCAAAGAAGGAAAGCTTTGAACCCGGCACCTCCACCAAAATTACTTCAAAGCAGAAACGTAGCATGTGCATGTTATATTTTAGGATGTGTTTACATTTAATAATAACGGTAAACTTCTCTTTGTATATTGGGTAATCCTCGGATGGTCAGGGTGACTGTGCTAGGTTTACCAAAGAAGGGAAACTTTGAACTCGGCACCTCCACCAAATATATTACAACTCAGAATCATACCATGCGCGTGGTGTATTTCAGATTTTGTTAACGTTTTATATAATAAAGGAAGGCTTCGCACAGTATTTTGCTTGTTTATCAATATTTTTGCTACGAAGCCCAGAAAGAAGCAATTTGTAGCAAGTAGAGTTATTAATTATGAGGATATGATGTATTGGGTACAAAGTCCAACTCGCAACCTTCTCGTGGTTTGGTCCGTGAGTACAGGAGAGTTTCACTCCCTAAAACCAATGGCGAGCTCTGGGTCGTCGTCGGGGAACTTCCCCCATTCCTTTGACTACCTCCACGACGGCGACGACAATGACAACACGGACGGATGATGACAGACGAAGACGACCACGACGTGGGGGAATCCCTGCCCTCCCCATACACTTGTGGCCGATTCTGACCAGCACAGGCCTGTCCACCCCTTGTACCCCGCGTCACCCCTTACGTTCCTCCACCTGGAAAGAAGTATACATGGTGGTAACTCATACTTCTAAAAATTGTTTTATCTTGGAGGCGCGAATAATCTTAGCTGTTAAAGCACCCTAAAACTACTATACTAACTACGTAGATAATTTGCGTACACCACTTTCTTCATAGTGTTATTTATGACCGAATTTTCGGTCCCCAGAATTTGAGATTTTTGCAAATAGGTTATCTCATCAAGGAGTACTATATTTTACAACTCCATAAAATCGTATCACTATCAGTCAACTCGCAACATGATATGAGGCGACTATTTACCTTGTTGTTTAATGTTTGCTTTCGAGAAAACCAGTAATTAGTGAATTCCTTGTGAATATAGCATCGTCACGTGCAAAAGAAATGCCTTAAATTTCACAGGTATATAAAGTCACTCGCTAAAGTTAATGATGACATGTTGCCAGGTAACTCGATATTAGCGAACTGGTTCACGATTTCGTTTCTTACTATCGACCCACTTTTCATACACATCACAATTAACTTCTGCAAGTGCATACGCACTCGAGTGCACATTGCTATCAACAAAGTGTATATATATAGTGTCCGGCAAATATAAACGATATATATATATATATATATATATATATATTATTATATATTATTTTCAGAAGCTATTTGACCCGGATATATATTATTTGACGAGTGTATTAAACTACTAACCGAGGTCTATATTTTTAACACTTACTTGTGTGAATTTTCGGAGACGTCCGTCTCCATCGTCAGTCAGTTTAATACACTCGTCAAATAATATATATTATAATTATAATATATTATAATTTTAATTATTTAAGCTTCCCTGTATTGATATTTGATAACTTTAAAATCCGCTCACGACCTCCGATTGAAATTAAGTTTATATTGTTGGCATCGCGCAAGGATCATAAATACCGAATGTTTCTGATGGCCCTGGTCCCGGGGTCCGGGGGACGTAACTAGCAGCACTCAGAGGGTAGATGTGTACCCGGCACCTCCACCAAAGGAGAATAAACTAATGGTCCATAATTTGTTTACCGCGGTGACTATTTTTGTCCTACCCTGCTCTTACTTACGTAATAAAGCAATTATAATTAACTTCCTTTTTATACCGAGCTCATTGGTTATATGTTTATTTTTAGATGTACAAATGGACAAAGCAAAACAATGTAATTAATTAATAAAATTCACTGATGCATAGACGGAATGCAAGGCTACACCTTGCGTGTATATCTCTTATTTACGTCATCATTAATTGTGATATTGCATCAGGCTCAGCTGCATCTCAGCTCCTCAGCTCAAAATTAAGTGTTTAAAAATATACATACTATAAACTTAAATTTTAATCTATTGTTATAAAACACTTTAAAAAATTATCTGCTGCACTGAATTATGAAAGGCATCCCTCTATCTCCCCCCCCCCCCCCCCCCCCTCATTGCATATTACATTAGCCCGCTTCGCAGCTATAACTACTGTATTATAAATAAAACATTAATATATATTTGGTATATTGCTGGGTACACCACTGGTGTATGATTATTATGCGGTGATGATGAAATAGTACGTTATTATACATAAAAAAAGTCTCAAAACGGGAATCGAAGCCGGGACCATCTGTTTCGAAAGCACGAAGAGATATATCTATGCAACAAGGCACCAAGGACAGAGCGGCAGATGATAATCAGATCATTATAGTCCCGTCTGCTCTCGAAGACCATAGCTGGAGTTCTGGTCGTAATATAGAATTAGCGTTGTCTTCCTACGTCATGAATATAAGTAATATATTCCTATTATCATTTGCTTCTTTGGACTAATCACAATCGCAATATGTTTGTGAGGTTTACTGTTGCCCATAGAGGGAGCGAGTAACTATCTAGGTAGAGCTTTATTTGGATCATGCCGAACTTTGTTTGGCTAGACTAATGATCAGATAGGTTAACTAATTACCTCCCTCCATGGTGTCTGTCAGTTCTACAAATGCAACGCACAAAAGTGCAAACACCCGATTATTTAAATCACTCAATGTGCAGGCTCACGAAAGTGTACTCTGAAAGTTAATCACCGAATGTGTAAAACTCTTTGTCGACTTTAAATTTAAATTATAAATCGTTGGATCAGCAAATTTTGTAGATAATGGATAACGTTTTGGACCGTTTAGGTAAGTGTGTTTGTGGTTTATTATAATGTATTATACTGTTACTTTATATGGTAAATTGAGCCGAATTGTCACTTTCGTGGCATATTTACGATCAGTATAAAACAAAAGAAATGTTAATGAAAATATTTTCCGATAAACCATGCGCATATTCTTAGATTTACACGTATCCCCCCCCCCCCCTAACGGTTACAGGCAATTATTGTATACACGATTTTCATTAAAAAATACGCTCTCGGTTTTTCACACTTTTGCCTACCCTTTTCTCAAATCGCGTACTCAAAATTTAAAAATATTGACGGTTGGTGTCTCTTAAGGGGCTATTACCCCCAAAAAATTATTTTTTACCACAATCTATAGCAAAATACTACACTCAAATGACAATTTAAATAATTAAATCTTGTAACTGTGATTTTACACGAATTTCCATTTCTTGATCATGAATTTGGGAAAATTGGCATTTTGGGAATTTTTTTTAAAATCGGATTTAGCTTGCTTCTTTTTTGTTCCACATAGATACTAAAGCATCATACCAATCTAAAATGGCCCTTTATTACATCGTGCCTTTAAACTGTGCACAAATATACACTCAAACACGCATAAATATGCATTCCAAAACCACACCCCTTCTTGGTAATCAGCATATTTTGACCGAACCACTTGCCCAAATTACAAAACGAAATATAGATGATTTACAGAAAAGGCTGTCGAGTACGTCAATAAGGCCAGTATTTTTTGGGATCAAAATCATTCAAGGTCACGAGGCATAAAGATCGTCCCCATATTATTTCTTATGGGAGATTTTTGCCTAATTTACCAAGCTCGAAAAATACCAATTTCTAAATTCGTAACTAGTAAGCTTGAATGAAATACATTTTTTTAGTTTAGCGGGTGAATACCCGTTTAATTGTCAGTCGTGCTGACGTCACTAGAGGGAACCCGAGACTCGGGTTTCGGTGTCGAATGTGTTTCCCGTCACCGAGGGGGTATTATGATCGCTATACCTACGTCATAGCTACCAAGCCAAGGTCGCTGGGTGCCCATGTGCCGTGACACCCATGCCTCTGTGAGAGCCGTGCACTCGGGGGTATCGAGACGTCAAGCTTCACATCATTCATTTCAAACGCGAGCTTCTGTCTTTTTGTTTACTTTTGTTATTATTCTAGTAAAAACCGTATGTTGTTTGCTGATTTCTACCACTAATATTTTCTATGTTTTATGTTCATTTTGTAGTAGTATAACTTTATTTAATTATCATTTACATTTAGGTGCATAGCGTGTTTACTTAAATTGATTATAAATTATGGGGGGGGGGGGGGGATAAAAATGTATTGAAAAATGGTAATGAATATGAAGTACAATGAAAAAACAAATATTGAAACAGATATTATACAGATTAAATGAATAACTAAATTAAATTGATTTGAAATTATTTCGTTGTCGGTGTATTGTTGTTAATCCGGGAATTATTATGGAATTATTTTCATCTCTCCATATCCACCACACACAATATTGTCAGTTATTGCGGTTGCTGGATTAAATTCCATGTTCTCTTTCTCAAATTTCCATACGACTCGATGTAGGGTATGATGATGATTGGACTGCATTTTTTATTTTTTTATTTTTTTATGGGTCTCTATAATTTAATAAAGCATTAGCCTACATACAATTATCAATAATAATATTGTACAGTTTACATGTAAAATGCTTGATGCCCTTGTAACTTGTGTTGGTTTATATACATTGTATAGGCCTAGTTGTGTTAAATCGATTGTACTGTGAATTATACATTACTATTATACAATACTCTAAAAAAATTAAAATAACAAAAACAACGTACATAGTTTATCAACAATGATTTTTTTTTTATCAATATAGGCCTAGACGATTATAGTGAAGTTTATTACGTATACCCCGGACATATTATTCCTGCTCGTAGTTTTTGGGTTAGATGGCTCATTTTTGTTTATATTTGAACACGTACTTGGATTTTTTCTCGTTAATATCTTGGACGGTACGACATGTTTCTTCCTCCGGTACAAAGTTAGTATTTGTACTGAATTAAATTGAATTGAAGCCAACACGACCACTGTGCGTGGACAGTGAAGTGAACCGTGATATAAATTAAAAGCATCGAGTTTTTGATAACCTCTCTTGTTTGTTTGTCGACTGCTCGATCCACGTGCTTTGGCTGTGTAATTGTTCCCAGGTATTTACACGGCCTCTTCGAGCGTGCACAGGCCTGGTTAGACATAACAGTTATTAGTGATAAAATGAAGATAATAAGTCTATAAAACAACCGGTTTGGAGGCACCTCTCAACCCGATCAACACACGCGAATTAGGAACCCACTTTTAACACTGCCCAGACTGCCAAGTATCAAACCCAGAATTGTTTTATGTGGGTGATAGAAACTTTGAATTAAGGGTTACTAAAATGACGCAAATAATTAATTAGGTTTATGTCTACCGTTTAATTGAAAACTCCAACAACGTATATGTTTATTGTGACTATTTTGGACCAACAATAATTTGTTGACCAATACACATCTTTGTTATTTCAAACAAACTAATATGATACACATTAAAAGTATATATTTTTCAAGAATAATGCTTTGAAAGAGAAAATATTATTTTAACAACAATAATGCTGTGTCCCTAATAATGTTCATGCTAAAAACTATACAACATTTGACACTTTGATATTAACATTCAAGGATCCGGGCAGCAAAAGGAAGTAGTGTTAATTTTGGGCAATGTCAAAATATATGTCACTATCCCCGTTTCTTTAAAAATGTCGGGCCCCCAAAGCATTTAATAAACAGGAGAAAACTACGAAATTTAACATATTAGACGTAAATAAGCCTAAGCGACGCTGCGTTCTGCTCCTGTTCTGTCTGTACCGTACTGATAAGAATGCGTGCAACACATAAGCAGCTTGTTTGGTTTAGGACTATCATGATTTATGCTTATTACCATGCACACAACGACAAATTCCTCCTAGATCTCTATACGAATGTTTTCGGAAACAATATATGTATTTTTATGCTGTTTTGCGGAGAACAGCCAATGAGAGACGAGAGTTGGTCTTGACGTCATCGCGACACTCAGGTGACAATACTTCAGGATGTGGGGGGTTCGTTCCACCATCAGTTCTCACGCAGACCTCGCTCGGCTTACTCCGCGTTTATTTTACACTTCACATTTTACTTTTTATACGTGTTTGATGACGATCATATCAACTAATTGTTGTTAGTTTGTTTTTTCTCTGCGATGGTTCTCTCTTCCGATTGGTGGCATCGAAGTACATGTAATCGTTGTGTGCGAGTTAGGGAGTGAGTGAGACCTTCTCTAGACCATAACAATTCAATGAGTGGTTTCGTTTAAACATCAGGTTTAATTTAATCGGAGGACGTAGGTCCTGTTTTTGGCGTGAAAATCAATCAGCTTGTTAGCGTGGAAAAAACTTGTAGGACTTACCTCGTTACTGTTAATTGGAAACTTGTCTATACAGGGTGCGCCCCATGTGATTTTATTCGTCAAAATGTTGTCTATTTACCTCGGACGATAATTTTATTCTATAAACTGGTTCATCAAACCAAATAATTTGAATTTATTTTTGTAAATCGAAACGTTTTCGTTCGTCAACGTTTTTATTTCGTCGTCTCGATCGTCCTCGTTGCTTCGTCTGTGAAGTGATGAATTCGTGTCGGGAATGGCGTGTCGTACGCGTGCGCCACTCATCGGAATGTCAACAGCGCGTCATTGTGCGACGTTCATTAGACTATCAACAGCGTGTCATCCGACGACGATCCTACTTACGATACAAGGTAAATAAATACATACTCATCAAGTAAGAGTCGCTTCCATTTTAAACTATAACCCCTTTGTAGCAGTGTTTTAACCAGAATCCATTTTTTCGCCAACGACATAAAAGTTGTACGGAACTTTCTTCAGGTAAACAAAAATGAAGGCTTATCTGTACTTGCATGAACAAAATGACTTGTGGTTTCGAAATTGGTTACAAAGTTCAAAGTCCAAAAATCTTATATCTTTGTAATTTTGTTTTGGCTAATCACCATCCTATCAACAAAATGTATCTTCAGAGGTTTTGACACAAACGAATACATATAAAATATTAAACCGCAGTTTTAGTGTACATATATCACTTATAGCGTTTACAAATGTGCGCACAAACGCTATTTTTTATTCCTCCAAACTTGCTTTTTTTCTTCTTTCACTCGACCTCCTGGCACTGACAACTATTCTTCCAGCAGTCTAATGTGTTTTTTATTCCCTTGAATGTATCGTCCCATAGTCCCACATGAAAGTTGCCAACAAGTAGCTAGTTAAAAACATATTATTGTTCCAGTGAGACTCAGAAACTGTGTGGGTCATTAGCAACATGGCAGGTGCTATGCTACCACGCACATGTAGAAGCGACAATACAATGCTACGACACCTAAACTTCATCCAGTCACCTTCCGAACACCTCAACACCGACAGGGTTAGCTCGAGCGTTAAACGCGCGACTCTGATTCGGGAGGTCCCGGGTTCAAATCCCGTAGAGACCGGTAATCCTGACTGACGGTTTTCCTCAGTCATTAAGGAGAATGCAAGGGATTGAGTCGACTTAGACAACCCTCGGACATCCCTTCGCAATTATCCATAATCCAAAAAAATACCTAGTTAAGACACCCTGAAAATGGGCATGAATTGCACTCTGTGCAGACTTGCCACGGTTGAATTATTATTGGTACCTCAGTTCTTAATTAAGTAAATTTACCCACAATGCAGAGGATTTTATGCATTATGAAATGAAATCTCGAGTAAGCTTAGATTTCCTTTGAAAGAGCATAAAAGCCATCACAACTTTATGGATAAATGGACTTTAATAATAAAGTCATACTGTCTTACTATACTTATGCATTCAACGCTACTCCTCTTCAGAATCGTTACAATCAGCTACAAGTTTTTTCTTCGATCTATACTCGATAGCATCCTGCCTAAGACATCACCATAATCACTGCAGTTTCATTCTGAAATTATAATATTTAGTACTGGTTAACGAGTGGCGAAAGGTTGGATAAAATTATAATCTTCAGTCTTCATCGACACGACGCAACTGCCCAGGGATCATCTACGTGTCATGAAAACCTCTAAAACATCTCAATTATAATGATGGTGTCCTGCACGTTATTGTATGTGTGAATATCGTGTTATGAGGCTATGATTATATGCATCACAGTATGCGCGACTGTACGTTATTGACCTATTGTGGAAAGTGTATTGAAGGGGTCTACTTACTATCAAGATACATTGGGCATGGTTAGAATGAAATGAAAGCAAATGAATAAAAGCTTGTACGTACACTTGGGAATAAGAGTAAATCAAGGCATGATAAATCCAATTGCAGCCATTGGTGGTTGGTCGCAGTTAGAAACAATTGCCTTGTTAAAAATTGCTCCAAACCGCTAACTGCAATTTGGGCTTGGATTTTTATACTACTGAGCATGCCCACATCGTTCTGATTGTAGTTTAAACTGTAGACAATCTTGACTGCAGCTAGCAGAAGTCCTCGTTTAATTGTGACAACAATATAGCTGCTTTTTACTGTGAGGCTACTCATTTACAAATGATGACCAGATATTAAACACATAAAGTGGAGAAGAAATATTGGGATAATGCGTTTTCTTTACGACCCTTGATTTACTTTTGCCGTTGGGTATGAGACATCTTATTGAAAGTAAAATAAAAAAAAGATTGACAGAAAATAAATTAAAATTAAAATATTGGAAAACGTAGAAATATGCTCTTATGCATTTTGTTTATTTGCAAATTAAAAATATATAGCACATTGTGCCTTGTTTTTTAAATGCCAATTATGTGCAAACAGGATTCATGAGCATTAAAGTAGATGCCTGTTGGTAAAGCTAATTACTAGCAATAGCGTCAGTAAACAAACGTAAATATGACATCAGACCCCGGAGATCCGTACTTGCAACAACAACTAGAATTGCAATGTGTACGTGCAATATCGCTACATGTTTAGCCGCACGTAGCAACGCGGGTTAGATGAACCGCAAGTCGTAAACTCATTCACGTCATTGTGGAGAGATTAATAATGGAAATGGGCCTGCAAATAGGGCAATATATTCGGTTTACGACTTTCAGTGTTATTAGAGGCACGTGAACTGCATGGGTTTACTTACTATATATACACGATAAATGTTACATTCTTAAACCGGTACGTCAAATGAAAATAGTTTAAGTGATTTTTCAAAACTCTATTTTTTTCACTATTGAAAAACAAAAAGTCCCCCATTCTAGAGTTAGTTATAAAAAGTCACATATTTTGTTCAAATCCAAATAGCTTATTTGACCCCTTACTAAATACAACTAAGGGGTCATTTATTTGAACGAGTGAGCGTAGCGAACGGAGTGATCTCCATTCGACTTAAACGGCCCTTATTGTTTTTCTGCGTGCGTGTGTGCGTGTGTGTACGTTGAAAATCAGCTGAATCGCTGAACAGATTGCGCTGAAATTTTAAACGAACATCCGGTACGAGTTTATTGCGAACTGCAAACAAAATCAGCAAGATTCATTGCGATTTAAACCTACAAGAAATAATAAACTGAAAAATATACTTCCAATGTTTAGAAATTATTTTAACGACAATGTTTTAGATTTTGAAAAGATATTTTTTGTTTGTTATTCGCCTGGCCGTGAAATGCCGTGCCCATGCAAGGTCTGTCGAATGTTTTACGTCAAGGTACCCCCAAATTCCGCTCGTAGATTGAGTAAACCTTGCAATATTTTCACGTATTTCGTACTGGCTATGTTTACCATAGTAGGCCCCATTGCCACAGATGATGGACTACACTGCGTTATATGCATTTCAAAACATGTTTAATAATTTTTTAAATACAATCTAGAAATTACAAAATCTTTCCCGACCAGGGGATTGAACCCACTTCTTTCACATTTCGGCTACAAGGGCGCCTTAGCCAACTAGACTAGGGAAACGCCAAAGTCGTAGTTAGACGAGTGAGCGAGTCATGTGGTGAGTACCCGGGAACATTTGCATTTAAGTTTGATAATTATATTCGTATAAATAATAGTTTTTTAAAGTTTAGTTGGTATACGGGGACGGGCGCGTCAACTGTAAGGTCATAATGCGCCTCTCTAGCCTATGATAGGCTAGGTAGGCCTAAGGTAGGGGGAAGAAAAGTAATGTAACCGGGTACTCAACACATGGCTCACTCACTCGTTTAACAACGACTTTGGCGTTTCCCTAGTAAATTGATGTGCTACACTACAACTTTGATTTAAACTGTTCTATTTTGGAGCTTTACCTAAGAAACTCTACCCAAGATATCAACTTAATGTCGTATATTGCCCCATTTTTACAGTATGTTGGAGAATGAGTGAAATTGTCCTCATTTAAAGTTGAATTTGATCAAGAAAAAAAAATTAGGTGTTTTAATCGGTTTCATTTCGAGCTACCATATAATGGATTAAGACGTAAAAGAAGCACACCAATCAGCCGTAGCTTGGGCACATCAATCCAACCAAAGAATATTTATCTAAGCTTAAATCTGATACCTCTCAGGGCGCGAGCAGTCGAGTTCACTTATGAAAAGAGGTATCATACCAACCTGACATGTGAATATACGAGTACTACATCAAAAACAGCATTCCTTTAGCAATATTTCAAGGTGCAACTTTTTTTAAATTCAACAAATAAAAAGCATAACTTTAAGAGTTAGATTTATATATGGAGTGGATTAGAAGGGATGGGCCTAGTTAGTGATTTAGATACCAGCAAAACGACTGAATAGTATAATCAGATTGAAGAATTGGGTTTGATTACACACATTCATCACATCAGATTATTTAGGCAGAGGCGCAAGAAAAATTAAACCCCTCCCTATTAATTGTTCGACCATTTAGAAAATCAAAAACAGCTACTTCATACAGAACGATTTTTAGAAATTCAAAAACGCGTGTACATTCTAAATCACTTTGACATTTGCAATCTTGGCGTATTTAATGAAGATTTATCTCAGTCATAGGGGTTTTATAGTCAGGTTGAGCCATATTGGGAAGCCGTTGACTCCTATACCCTAATATCACATCACAATCACCTACTTTTGAAGTCAGAACTCTGAAGCGGATACTACCGGGTAGACTAATTTGTACCCTACAGCGGATATTCAAAACTGTAATTTTTTTAATTGAGGGTGAAATTGACCTCAAATCACAGTTTTGCAGCCTAGCCCACCTAAACTAATGTTACTCCGACGTTCTTCGTTCTGTGAGAAATGATACATCAATTCAAGAAGTGAAGGGAAAGAAGGAGGTGATGTCTTGATTAGCTACATCTTAAATCGAATGAACGTATCAGACGAGTAAACCCGATTGAAACCCGATAACACCCGAGTGGTTCCCGAGACATTTGACCCCGCACCCGTCTCTTGGGTTCCCACGGGAACCTGTGACGTATTACTGAAGAAAAAACTACATAGATATTAGTTGATAATATTATGTAATATGATGAAATTGAAATTACAAAACATTCAGAAGTTTTTAATGAATTTATTTGGTATTTTCCCTAGCTTCAATTATGCCTTTGAGTGGCAAAAAGGTACGAATACGATGCAATATAATTAACGATAGTGATAAAGACACCTTAGTTTTACGATAAATGTTGACGTTGAAGCGTTTAAAAATAGATGTTAAATGATCTTAAAACTAATATTGTCCTTAGCGAAAACTATGTTATTTGTCTGAACATCCTTAGACAAATAAACGTAGAATGAAGTGTAATGTTGAAAATTAATTATAAAAATAAATGAATATTTTTATCTTGGAATTGGCGTTAATAGAATGTAAAGTTAATCTAAAATGCAAATAAACTAAAGCCATTTTATTATTATAACACGAGTGTGTGTTGTGCTTTGCACGAAAGAATATGAACGTGAAATGGAAATAATTGATTAGAATGATGGTATCAATTAAATTATTGTTATTATGAGGGGTATAGCAAAAAGGGGAATTTTCAATGAGAAAAACCAACAACGAGAAATTTAACAATACCGAGTCGATTCGCATATCTTCTATGTTTTGCCCATAGCAATTATTGCAAGCTCGTTATCTTCTATCATCGAGTCGAGATAAATCTCGTTGAACGTCTAATGATGACATCAAGACTCGACCGACCAGTCACCGTGCATTGTAGCTAGTCGTAACAAGTCGTTCCACTACCCACCCCTCATCAGACATAGCTCACTCGTTCTTTTAGTTTTACAATGAGAGGCGATCGTAATTCGTTCGTTTAATGATGTGTCTGATCAATGTGGTGCTTTTTATACTACAGTGAACGAGTATTATACAATTACAAGAAGTAATCTACCTGATACTAAGTACTAAGACTACTTAGTACCGGCATGATCAAAACCACGTGCAACTCAGTGAACTCACGTTTTTAGACTCATCTGGAATACCGGGACTTTAAATAAACATTTCGAAGACATTATTGGTACGTGAGAATTTTAATCTGTACACAAAATGTGTCCGACACGCCGGCGGTATTTTGATTACTCACAAGTTATGTATTATATGGAAACAAAAACAAATTAACAAATAATTGTAATGTTATCATAAACTAATAATTTATTGAGTTTTAACTGAACTTATGGCACACTTTTTACGAGCAAGTAAGTTATGTAAGGTTAGGCTCGTGTATTATTAGATATGGCAAAAATCGTGGCGATCATTTTCAATTTGGACGTGCATCAAGTCTTCTTTTTTTTTTAATGATGTAAGGGATTTGAAATAATATGGCGATTGGAAACGAAAAAAGCTTTAATGTTATGTAATGAAATGTTATGTTGAAACTCAATGTCATTTAAAAATTTAAAATTTCATGAAATGATCTGTTTTGATACGAATGAATCTTTTGTTCTGTAAGCTGTGAGCCCTAAGACAGCATTGTTCTTCTTGTGTGTATGTTTTCTCGCCTCGTCTGCAAGCTGGACGTGTTTATCTCACGGTTGTTGATGTTGTTGTTCCAGCCCTCGGGATGGCGGAAGCTACGCAACATCGTGCAATGGACGCCGTTCTTCCAGACCTACAAGAAGCAGCGCTACCCGTGGGTGCAGCTAGCCGGACACCAGGGTGAGATGAGACACCATGTTGTAATATTACTATTTCGTTTAACCAGAGTCGATAAAGAAGTTTCCACGTTACTTCTTTGTCGACTCTGGTTCAACTACAGTTCATTGTGGCTGCATTTCTGTGACTACTTTTATTTAGTTGTCAGACACAAAAATAAATCAAGCTAGGGATTTGGAGTCGGGAATAAAACTGGAGATACCTGCAAGGAGCTGTACATTCATTTAAATCGGGAACATTTTAGTGCGGAATAGAACACATTTGGCAGTTGGCAAATAGTGATATACGTTCGGCGCGGAAGCATCCGACGTATATAAAACTTTGCATAGTTGAGAATGAAGCATACATGGCAAACATACACAAGTGGATTATCAATATTTTGTGGCAGTCAGCCAAACACCAGTCACGAATAAGGTTTTTGGTATTTTCGACTGTGAACAAAATCCAAAATCATGAAAATATTTGTTTGATAATTATTTAAGAATAAATGTTACAAAAGTGTGATCGTAGAGCCCTTGATTTCAAATTCCGTGATAACTGTACTATATTGTAAACATTTATATGGTGTCAGTCAGCTAAGCGATTAGGAATTTGCCTAAAATGCATGTCATTTATGCCAGATCATTATTTGGAAAATGTATTTTGGAAATACCTTTTCGCATGGCCGATTAATAACTTACTATAGCCGTCCGAAACTTTGCCTACTTGTGGCTGAAGCAGAAAGGGTTGTCATATTCACTAAAGAGTTACTTCAAAATTATTTCTTGATTAACAAAATAAATTTCCAAAATTCATGATGTAGCTCTCCGATAACATTACACCACTTAACTATATAGATCACAAATGATGTAACCGCCTTCATTGCCGCTAATACACTAGCGGACATACATCATTCATCCTAAATCAACTGACGGATATAACTTTAACTCGCAAACTCTATTTCAAGAAAATCATACAATGCCTTGCGAAACAATCATTGGGTGTATAATTCTCGGAATACTAAACCACAAAAGCGATTTTCAATTGACGTCAGAGCATTAAACCACCGATACCGCCCTGCAAATAAATAGTCCAAAGCCTTGTTGTACGGAAACAATCTATAATGTTATTATATTCCGTGTACGTCAACAGACATTCCATTGGCAATACTCAGTAGGGTTCAAATGGGCACATTTATATTTTTGGTTGATGTAAATTATTTATCTGATTCTGATAAAATCAGTATTCTAAGTCATTGTCATCGTTTAAGATTTGCGAAATGATTTTCGATTCAAGTATAATGTATATATTATTACTATCAACATTATCTCATTATTTTGTAATTCATTGCCTGATTTTTCTCTGATTATTTTTTAAAATTAAAAACATATCGTAACATAGTGTTAATAGCAGACAACGTGATCTTCGACCATACTACAATCACAATGCCCGTAAACAAAAAACTGTTAATATTGGTTGGATACGTAATTATGACTGTTACATCAACTAGTATTTATATGGCGATTCTATTATTTAGGTGGCCCATTTTTTCTATTTATTATTATTCTATTGTTGACATATTTGAATAAGTTATCCAATCCTGAAAATTAATTATCGAGGGCGTTCTTAAAATAGGCGTACATTAGTTTGGTGATACTCGAAAATGTAATAACATTTTTTTATTCGACATTATGTAACCACCAGTCTTCCATTAAGGCCAGTTACCGACAGTGTTGGCTCATGCGTAGCTCGTGAAACACTGATTCGAAAGGTCACGGGTTCGAATACCACCACTGGCAATCCTGACTGAAAATGTATCCCGAGATTTTCTTCATGCTGGGATAAAGTCCTCATGAAGAGGAAGGAAGCCTGCGTGATTTGATGTTCGGCGCTTTTCTTGTCCTGCAGCCATAAAGCATTAAATCTTTATACATCTTGACATAATTGATATGAAGGACATATGTACGCCCCTATCATATCAGATTTTCGGATGAGCTAGCGAGCGAGCGAAGATTCATTTCACTATGGAGAAAAAATCCGAATGTTTTTTTTCTTTTTTTTGTATTTTTGTCTGTTGTTACACGATTCCGGCCGAACCGATTACTCCGATTTGCGATGAAATTTTATGAGACCTTCGAAATCTCTGACTTAGAACTGCACGTACGAAAATTGATAAAAAAATTATTTCTCTTGAAAATCGCAATTTTACGATTTTTTTTCGTTTTTGTTTTTGTTTTTGTTTGTATTTTTGTGTGTTTGTTAACACGATTCCGGCTAAACCGATACTCCAATTGCAATGAAATTTTCTGGAGACCTTTGAAATCTTTGAACTTAGAACTGCCACCTTTTTGAGCGCAATCGACGAAATATTTCTCGTGAATATCGTACTTTCACGATTTTTTACTATTTTTAGTGCGATATTTTCGTGACATTTGGGCCGATTCTGACCAAACGGGTGGGGCTACAACGTTCATATTTCACATGGACATTAGAGTAATGGTTATGTATTGCTTTTTGAAAGAAAGAGTTGAAAAAGTTAGCCAGAATCCACAGAATAAAGGTTTTAATATGAGTTTTTTTGAGGTTTATAATAACAATTAATAGAAACTTGACAACAATCACCTACAATGCTTCTAAAGCACTTGCAAGGAAAAGTGGACTACAAAACGTAAAACTTACAATATTCGAATTATCAACGCGGCGGGACTAAGCGTTTTTCCTAGTCAATTATCATAGAACATCAGAAATGACTGATTTGGGTGTTTTGACCTTTGATAGATTCTAAATTCTAGAAAATTGAATTGAATTTGTTACATAAACCCAATAGATTCGACTAAAATTCTGAGAAAGTTGAATGCGCGTTGACAGAACTCGGACATTCCTTTCCAATTACCCAAAACCCTAATTACTATTATATCACTGAAGTGTCAACCGGATAAACTGATGTGTACAGCCAAGCAGGGTGTGATTTTTTAAATGTTCATAAAAATAAAAAAGTACTGATTTGTTTTACATTTAATGAATTTAGGATTTAAATAATTTTTGATTTAAATCAATTTTTTCGATTTTTTTCATTAATCAGATTTTATGGATTTAAAAATGACATATCAGATGCTTTCATCATAACATTTCATTCATTCGCGATCAAATTCAAAACTTGGCCTAAATTCGTCGAGAACTCTTGTTTGCTGCTCGAAATGAGAAAAGTCATTGTTTAAATCCATGATTGATTATTCAATTAACCCAAACACCCTACTTACGCTACACTTTACACTCCTAGATAAAGTAATTTACATTTTTTTTTATAGTATAAAGTAAATTAACCAAAAATTATCCAAATAATGTCTTGATAGTTTTATACGTATAATGAATTGTTTATCTGTAGATAATTTCTGTGGTTAATGTGCTAAACTCTGCAGAGGTATCAAACCGAATAGAACAAAGTATTACAAAACGCAGACAGACAAACAGCTTACGTTACATCAACTAACTACTTTAATAATGGCAGCGTGATGTGAGAAAACACTGTCCTTGGCTGTGTTTGAACACGGGTGCCCTTTAAATGCGCGTCTCGATTCGTTTTTAATAACAAGAGTTCGCACTTTAATTAAGAATTGAAATTAGAAATCGAGACTGACTCCTTTCGTGTCCAAGGTTAAAATTAACGCGGTTTTTTTGTCTTGGTGGTCAGTGAAACATCTAGACTATTAGTGCACAGTTGGAGATTCAACCATTTAAAATAATTGATGAAACACTCTTTGATGGGATGATATCAACACGTTCACCACTTCATCTTGGTTTCAGAGGACATATCAGATACAATTCGCCTCCAGATACAGAGTTAACTGATCACAGTTGACGTGCATGTATTTTTTATTTATTTTTTTAACATCCATCTATCCTATTCAGTAAAAAAAGATTAACAAAGGAGGGCAATTAAATAAATCTAATTAAATTTGTTTTATTATGTTGGCTTCGTTTATAATGACTAGTACGTTTTGATTTTAGAGTTTAAGAAAGTATAGGACATGCGTTCTAAGTAAACTGCTGTTCGCTCGGCTCTGCAGTAACACATTTTTGTTTTAAAATAATTTTAAAAAAATTAATTAGTTTTCACGAATTTTGATTTTGATAAAAACTCCAAAATTTGACTATATTCTGATTTTTTCTGATGATATGTCAGTTTACGTGCAAACCGCAGAGGTATCAAGAGCTAGTAACATAGATATATCAATTTCAGAATACACTATTACGTTCAGTCAACAACTAGTTTAACAATGCCAAGTCGTCCATGCTGAACAATCGTCCTTGGCTAGTGCTTGACATGGGTGGCCTTAAATGCGGGCGTTGCTCCGTTGTTTTATCATTAGGTTAGCACTGTAATTAAAATTGAATTGAAATTTTTAACTTAAATTAATTTTCCAAAGTTAATAATTAAGTTTTTTTTTATTATGTAGGTCAGTTGAAACATCAAGACTAATTAGTGCACAGTTGGAGACAAAATTTAAAAAATTGATGAAACACTGGCTTATGGATGATATACACGATTATAATTCAAATCTAGGTTTCAGTGGACAAATCTTCAATCAGATACGCTAGATACGAGGTTAACTGCCAAAGTTTGAAAGCCAGTAATTTTAATTATATTTATCATTTAATCATCATCAAGCAGTTTTAAAACAGCTTACAAAGGAGGCAATTAAATAATTATTCAATTCTTTAACTAAGCAACTGAAATGTGATTAATATTACAATCGGAAATGCTTCGTATTAATGTTGTACGATTTGATTTTAAGAGTTTCAGAGAGTAAGACATGCGTTCTAAGCAATTGCGTTCCTGCGAAATATTCTGCTGTAAAAATATTTAAAAAAAAATTAGTTCAAAGTTTTGATTTTGATAGATAACTCCAAACTGACTATAATTTGATTCATTTCGGACGTATTGGTTCAACCTTTGACCAATGGGCTGTCCAAAGTCTTTAATACAAAATGAAAGATTAACATATAGTAAACATTCTGATTTCTAGCCACGATAGTGAAATGCAATCTGCCTTGCCATTCCATATTAAACTCTATTTACAGGGCAGTTATTATAGCATTTTTGGTTTGTTGATTCAATTTAACTATTAATTTCAACTATATGAATGAATTATGATTGGCGTTTTAGTTGATAATTTAGTTTTATTATTTGTCATTTTTTTAGATCAAATTTGGTTATTTCTGGCTCGTAATGGCCTTCACGTGTTGAGAAAGAAAGTGTTTTGTTTACTTCGACTTCAAACTCTTTCATTTATCATGCTAGGTGCGCAGTTCCAAGTGTTGTTAGTTCGAGTTCCACCTTATGACATTATCAAAACCTCTTTTAACTTTTAATTCACCATTTCACTAGTTTAACAAAATATACAGCTGAGACTAGTAAACATGATTCAAATCACAAATAAATGGGGAAACTATGGGAAGCACATATTGCTAATGCCAAGAACAATTACACACAAGAGGTCAATAAAAGCAGCATTTAGAGATGGTGAAGAATATCTCATTTAGTGTATATGTTTTGATAGAATATAATTGTATCCAGTAAACTCAATTTAAGGTCATACTTCAATGTTGTTTTTTTATCGTTGTAAAGTACTCTGCATTAACTACAAAGATATTTCGGACTACTTTGTAAAATGAGTATGCAAAAAGCGATATTAATAATGTCTTGTGTAGTAAGTGTGATTTGTTAAGATGGTAGTGAAAAGAATTAGTTTCGTATGCACTGTAATGAATTGTATCTATCTACAACACAATATAATAACCGCCGTAATGTCTCGAACCCAAAGCGCCTCGCTCTTCTTACAGACGCCTCGAACTCAAACCCTCTGCACTCTTCATCTGGTCGTAAACATAAGCCATCGAACTCCAGAGCAAGCAAACCTTGATAACTCCTATTTGTTTTATTATTGTGTTGCAGCAATGATAAATCTAAGAATAAACTGTAATATCTCTGGTTTAGACACAATGTAGTGCACTTTTTAAGCGAGGTAAAAATACATTTGCATAGTAACAGCATTATGTAGGAGAACGACAATGTTGCTCTCCCAATCAAGGAGATACTTTCACGTGGCTCCTTTTCCTCTAGCTAGCGATAGGGTCGTATTTATATAAAACTTTCCATGGTTGTCGAGGAACGGTACTCACAGTCTCATATAGACAATACAAAAGTACACATTTTATACTGTATTAACCAGAATTGAAATCATTTTTTTATATCTTATAAAAAACAGACAGTTATAAATTCCGCATAATTTTGTTTCCTTGCATATGTAACTTACAATTTTCGTATCTATGATGTCAGTTGTCTGTGCTTTCAAAATATGTAGTAAGTTCTATATTTTTTATTTGTGCTAAAATTATTTTGTTATGGTACTTGCAATATTTTTTAATGACTATCTTTCAGTGTCACGAATGAGGAATTCAAATTATTAACTGTGCAGTAGATATTAATCTTTCGTTTCACAAGATGATTAAATTATATGCTTTTGACAAAGAGATAATGCGAAATCAGAAGTTAAATAACTTACGAAATAAAGAGGAATGCTTAGATATAAAACATTTTTTTAGAAATCGTAATTATTTCGAAATTCTGATAATGGAAAACATGTTTACTAGGGCGAAATCTTACGCAAAATTTTAAATGTCATAATAAAAATTAATTTGTCCCCAATGCTTTGTTTCGTCAATTAACTTTCACAGATATTGATAGTTTAAATCTATTAATATGTCTAGCTGGAAGTATTTACGTGTTTGAAATCTTTCAGGTTATTATCTACAAATAGTGGGTTAATTTTAATTTATTTAACGTATGTCCGTATGTGGCTTTGTAGTGTGGGCATTGTAATTTTCAAGTTTTGTTTTAATCAAATAAATGCGTTTAATCAGCTATGTGCGTCTCACGTATTGCACACGATATTGCTATTGTTAGTTCGTGTAAATGAAATCTCTCATCGTTGAGATTAAAATCAATACCAAACCCTTAAAAATTCTTATCTCTAAATTGTACTATCAAGGTGAGATAACGCAAATATGAAGGAAGAAGTGATATCTTCCTGGGGACACAATCCACTTCAACTTTATTTGTGTCCTTCCTTTGATGGTTTTGTCCATCCATGATTGGAGAGCATTTGAATGGTAATTAAATTCATTTGTAGGTTCTATCTAACTTACTAGTACGAATTTTCTGCAAAGCGTTGATGAATCGATCCAGTTGAATTTCTTGTGCATACTCGGAACGGTTATGCCTATCTTCCTGCAAGATTTTTTTTTAATTTGGTCTCGCTTTACACGAAATATAGGCCTAATATAATTAAATATCGACCTAAAATGAAAATATTTCAATGGTCTCGAGGACTCTTAAGAGAAAATAGCTAACTTTAATGAAAATAGGGCTATTCGAGAAATATGCATTTATATCTACCGGAGGGTGAGAAAGAGAACCAATATATGTTAATTTTATGTAACATGAAAAGCATTCGATACGCTGAGCGTCCGCACCCAATACGCCATTACCAAAAAATACAGTACTAAAAAGAAAAGACAGCTCCAAAGCAAATGCAAATGCAATTTCTGTTGCTCTTGCATTCAAATATTTTCTTTTATAAAATGGCATGTTTAGTCTGTTAAATGATATGAAAAAAAATTAATGCAAAACATTAATAATAAAAAAGTCAACAATTTAAATCCAATGTTTTTAAAATTCCCATGCACATAACATCTCCGGTATTTGACATCTACTAAACGACATGTTTAATTGTGCAATAAAGATTATTCTACAAATATGGATATGAATTCCGGGAGATAAAAAAACCTTCATATTTCGAAAGTTTTTGCAAAATTTAAATTGTTTTAACATGGCGCAGAATTCCTCTTCGGTAAGTGGTAGAATGTGCGCTATTCGCTTGAATTCCAGAATATTTCACGTGAATGTTAGTATTTCAAGAATATTATCTCTGACTGTAAGAACATCTTGTAAGTAGATTCCTTGAAGTATGCGTAATTGCGTGGCTGCGATGGATAACGAATCTATGGCGTAATACGGGCTTGGCTTCAGTAGCCTGATGACAGACAGACATACATAAAGACTCTTTGATGGCGAAGAAGTGAAGACACGATACGATCTGATGGTGGTTTATTAGCTGCTCTCAGACACAAGTTGTGAATTGATAACTCACTTTGATAAATAATAGTCATAATTTATTATAATAAATTAGGTAGTTAAACACTATGTACGGCAACGTTTGGAGAGCTCCGTCCACATTGAAAGTATAGATTTAGATGAGCAAGCTTTCGAATTATACATATAAAATTCTCAGTTCGTTGTCACACTCGTTTTGAAGTCTCAGTATAAAGACCAAATAATTTATGTATTCCGACAATGTTTGTGATTCCTTGGTTGTTATTGTGACTAATTGTAATAATAACATTTATTTCACATAATATGTATAGGGTCAATATAAAAACTCCTGTTTCCAACATAAGTGAGCGACCACACATGCAACATCTGCTTGCTAGGCCAGTCATTTTCTCCTCTCCTTCTTTTCTATGTCTTCGTTCCACCAGTTCACGGCAGCTTTTCTTTTCTCCTACTGTCTTCTTGCTTCTACGTCTTCCCTACTCTCGCCTCTCTCTCATATACGACAGAAGAGTGACCGAATTGTTCTCGTGTGTTCCAGGCAACTTCAAGGCGGGCACCGAACCCGGCACCATCCTGAAGAAGCTGTGCCCCAAGGAGGAGCTCTGCTTCCAGGTGTTGATGAGGGACGTGCTCAGGCCCTACGTCCCCGAGTACAAGGGTCACGTGACCTGCCACGACCAGGACTGTATCCTTTGCTTGCTGTCGGTCACCACATCGGTCACCACTGACGTCGCTTCAGAGAGTATAGGACATGCGTTTTAGGCAAATTGCTGTTCGCTTGGCCAACTGACACCACAGGAGTTTGAAATTTTAAAAATATGTCACGAATGTGAAAATATATGGCTCTGCAGTAACACATTTCCAAATTGTGTTTTTAAGTAATTTATAAATGATAAAATAGTTTTCACGTATTTTGATTTTGTTAAAAAATCCAAAATTGACTTTATTCGTGATTTTTTTCTGACTTGTTGCGACACAATTTTGAAAATCTATGATCGCAGGGCAGTCCATGTATGCATTATTGACAACTTTGCAAATTTCATATACGTCGGATGCATCTTGGCCGTGCGAATAGCTATTTGCTACCTGCCAAATGTGTCCCATTCCCTCTTCAACCTCCACAGTCTTCGGGCAGGACAGTGTGGGTGTTACCGTGTCAGTATAAGTCAATAATAGCTGCAATGAAAGATATACTTTGAGTCATATCCACAATAACAAATGATGATACTGGAAAGAATACATACAAATTTAACCGTGGGCTGATCCCTAGCAGTCGAGATTGCCAGTTGCGGTACCTGATCCGACGTCCCCCAGTGAGAGAATAGCTAACGCTAGACATCTCTATATGGTGATAGGTTATGTTCTATAAGTATTCGGATATTTTACTAAACATTGTCGACAGTTCAGTATGATGAGTGGGGGATAGATAAGGAAGGAGCACCAGGACCAAAATTTGTGTGCGTAGGCCTACCTATAAATGGGATGTACCTATTTTCGTGCATGACTCTCAAAAGTCAAAACGATCATATTTATGGAATTTGAGAACTCTCGAGAAAAACTCCGTCACTTCCATGAAAAACACGGTTATGTGCGAGAAAGAGGGAGATAATTTTTCTGTTGGAGGGTGAAAGAGATCTATTCTATAGTTATGGCTAAGTCCAGCGTGAGAAACCTTCCATTGCGTGTTTTTTTCCCGGCTTATTCTGATGCTGTACCCCATCACATCACCAGGCCACCTATGACGGTGTACTCGCTCTATTTACGTCCTGCTATGTGTACTCACTGTAATCTCTTAATCAGTTTCGCGCCCGTCTCGTTGAAAGCTTCCCAAACAACCGTTATCAGCGTGTCAATCAAGTCCTCGGCACAATCTACCCGCACTGCGTCATCACATGTGGGTTTGACGTACAGGGTAATCGCAGCTACTTTTATTCGATTCGTATCCATTAATTAAATAATGTTTAAACTTTTTATTTCCAAGTTTTACCTGCGCACACTTCAAAAGCTATGCGTTTGTTTTGTTGGGGAAAGTTACATCTGGCGTATGCCGTAGTCACATTAGCGCACGCTATGTAGTTCATCCTTTATAAATCAGTATTGTCATTCACTTTCAATTTAGTTGAAAATAAATAAAAATAATAAAACAATTATTCATACAAACATGTACCTGATACCTAGCCAACGTTCATGACGTGCATACTTCAACTCGTTATTATACTGTGTACAAATTTGTCAAAGTATGTGAGTTAAAATATTTCACTTCAGAAAATCGCATCATTATCTATTAATCTAGACCTAACTAAATTAATATAAGAAAATAATTAGACAACTGGTTGTTTAGATAAATAACGTACTCATGTTACCTACATCATTCAGTTCAGCTTTAGGAAAATCCCTAGACCCAAATATGATTTCTAAAGAATGCAGCAAAGACGTCTGAAAAGTAAGTAGATTGTAAGAGGGGCTTAATAAAAGAGTGGATAATTTTTGGAAATTCTTTTGACGGGACATTACCTCAGAATCAACAATTTTTATTCAAATTACTGGAATCAGTTGCTCGAGTTCAAAATTGAATTTTTAGCAGCGGTTTTTTGTATATTATTTCTACATCCTTTATCTACAACCTAAATATAAGTATATTGGTTTTATATGATTTCAGGCGTTGCACGATTTTTTCCGTTTAACGGAACAACATTTGAAATTGTACAGGCAGGCGAAAAAAAACGTGCAACGCAACAAACCATAGAAATACAAAAATCCTTTTATTTAGGTTGTAGATAAAGGAGTGTAGAAATAATATACAAAAAACCGCTGCTAAAAATTCAATTTTGAACTCGAGCAACTGATTCCAGTAATTTGAATACAATTGTTGATTCTGAAGTTATGTCCCGTCAAAAAATTTCAAAAAAATAATCCGCTCTTTTATTAAGCCCCTCTTACATTCTACTTACTTTTCAGACGTCTTTACTGCATTCTTAAGAAATCATATTTGGGTCTAGGGATTCCCCTTAACTAATTAAAATTAAAAACCAACGGTCATATTTTCATGAGACTTGTTCGAAACTAATTTTATGGTAGTGTGAAGTTATGCCCGGCAATAATTCACACACATATTCCTTGTTCAATATTGACCTTAAATACCCCTCTGTTATTCGATGTCGGGCATCTTTAAATGTTCCGATGCCCAGGGAAACAGCGACCTACCCGAGTATATTTCCTTCAATAACGTCTCGATCGACGTAGGTTCGAATGTAATGACATCGAACAGCCCGGCTTCGAGTACAAAATACAACATGCATTACTCGCGCTTGTCTTCCTGGGACGAAGAAAAACTTGCCCTGTTTGTCCGTCTGTCTGACATACTAGAATCCTCCGTCTCGCGGAAAACGAGAACCAGCGAGACCTGGCTATAGGCGGTGTCGGTTTAGATTGCCAGAACGGAGATGGCAACACTGTACGCCAACTTGACCATTTTCACAAACCCACTTATAACTTATTTGGTTATCTTACATCAAGAACTGTAACAGGAATCTCACTTGATACTTATTGACAGACACTTTTATTTTTGAATTGGCGAACAAGGAATTAATTGACAAGTATATTGTAAACATGTTTTACAACATAACAAGTATTTTTATAAATTCATCTAAGAAGCTTGTTATTGTTGTCTCTCGCTGCTCCTAGTGATATTTTAAAATTTACCACATTTCCGTAAGGTAGTCTCGAAATGTATCGGGGCAATGTTTGGTATACAGCAGTTATTGCCTTTAGCCTCGTAAAACGTTACATTTTTACGAAATCTTGACTTAAAAGAGGTGACGTTGTTTTTCGGAAGTAGTTTTAGAGAACGATTGCGTTTGTGATTCTAATTGGTGGTATGACGACATTGCGTGGCCACTGCAATCTAAAGTGACGCAGCCTATACAGTATACACTCTTGCAATTAGCCAGTGAGGTTGGAGAGGAAGATATTCCGATGTTGTCATGCCTCGGACTCATTGCTTGTCCAGGAGTGGACAGCTCGGCAATTACTCTTACGACAATGTTTCCCTGTCGTCTGGCTCGCTGTCAGAGCGTCCGTGCGCGGACTTACTCAACTCAAGCCAGCCCAGTCAGCTGCTGCTGTCTTGTCTTCGTTCATGAATACCTCAAGTCAATGATACTTGAAAGACTAGTTGTGCTGACTCTAGCACACGTATCCAGACGCACTACAGTATAATTTCACCCAGAACTCAGAACATTTCTTTGTTGATTGTAAAAGGTGAAACGAGGCATTTCCCCCCCCCCCCCCCGAAACTAGAGGCGAGCTCTGGAGCACTCTCCCCTTCTCCGATGCTCTTTGCTCACGACGACAATAACAACGACACGTACTTGGACAAAGACGACGACGACGTGAGAAACCCACCCTCCCCTCTCCTCTGTCTGTGGATGAACCTGATGATTGATTTTTGTTGCCTTGCTTGCGCCTCTATTATTGCAATATTGTTATCGTGGACGATAAATGGTGTATGATGAGGGTGAAGGCAATTTAAAAAAAAACAATGCCTTATCGGGACCCGAACCCACGTCTCCTTGGTGACACACGATTCGGACCTGCGCTTCAAATGTATGAACCACCGCGGACGGCTACTATAAAGTTGTTCAGAAGTAAGTAATTCTGACGTCACCGGCGGGTTGGATTGCAGCCAATCAGCGGTCCCCAACTTAAAATACTGATCGCTCATTGGCCCGCCAAAACCGCGCGCATCTACTTACTTGCTTCGGAGCAACTATAAAAATGTGTTCGTATTTGTTTATTTTGGAAGTGGTGTTATTGTTTTGTATGTTCCTTGACTCTACACGCAGCAACCTACCTCCAGCTTCAAGACCTCCTAGGTGACTTCACCTCGCCGTGCGTCATGGACTGCAAGATCGGCGTGCGCACCTACCTTGAGGAAGAGCTCGCCAAGGCCAAGGAGAAACCCAAACTGCGGAAGGTACGTAGGTAACACTCGAAACCAACAGACGAAATAGAGAGGTGGCAGCCAAACGGATGAAAATGTAAAACTAAACTGAGATGTGAGATGAATACACCTCAAGTTGGAGAAGGGGTGTTGTAAGTCTTGGAGGTAAAATTTGAATGCTGAGACATAACTTCAAAAATACAAATGCTATACGATCATAAGGAATAGAAAGTTACGGTAGTTGGAGCCATTTTATTTTTTTCACTAGACAAAATGGGACTCGGACAAATCATTCCCCATTATCATCCTAATTTTATATGAATGCATGTTACGCTTACAGTCGTATACTATTGTCTGATTAATCAACAAAGAATAAAATAATAGGGCAGGAGGTAGACGATTTGATTTAACCCTTTGGGATAAGTCATATAGAACGAATTTTTACATTCCCACTCAACTAACTATCTCACATGGTCTAGCTTCTGACTTGAAGAACGACAAGTTCCTCAAAAATTGATAATAATTTAACGTTCGCGATGTTGCTTCCATCCACCTCATACAATACGATCTCCGTATCGACTCCGGAATCCCCACTTCTGTGTTACGATCTTCCTAATGATCTCGCTAAATCTGGTAATCTTCAGAGTCGCCGCCCTCGCCCTATCTCTCTAGATCGCCGCAATGTTCGGTCTCTGGGAGGATGGGCTGGCAGGTTACTCCCTGCCTGAGACAATGCACACGGGGGCGTCCTAGCCTCGGAGAACAACACTGCCAGACATCGTGTGGGCTCGGCTAATGTCCTCGGAATTAGAACGCACTCGGCTATTTAAATCGGCGGTCCTCTCTGTTCTCTGTTTACTGATCAATCTGGACGTACCAGGTGCAGTGTTATGACTCATCTAGATAAAATCCGTTGTCTATTATCTTATCTAGATAAGTTTTTTGGTGTTATATTTTTCTATTATCTATATAAAATAAAGTTTTTCTTATCTATAAGCTTTTTAAGCTCTTAGCTAAAACAAATTAGATAAAATAATAAACAAAAATGAAGACAAAAATATAATAATTAATCACTTTTTTAAATAAAAAATTCATCTACTAATTTTTTAGTTTACAATGTTAAATTAATCGTAGTTGCGCATATTTGAAAATTCTTCTAGATAGACATGTCAACTTGTCAAGTCTGACAACTTTTTGGAGAATTATCTTTATCTTTATCTGATAAATATAAATTATCTAGTCACAACACTGATCAGGTGAAGAAAATACAGCTAGGCGAATAATACTATATAAAGTAACAATAAAGTTTTTAAAAAAAGTTTAAAAAAAACAATAAAGTAACAATCACGGTCTATATCACATATTTAATTCAACTTTCGCACCACAGTTGCGTTTTAAATGCGTTTACAAAATAGTTTGATATGTATTTTGTTGTTTCTTTCGATTCCATCGTCGCAATATTATGTTGTAACTTGAAACAAAATTAAAGTAGAACGTGCAGGCATTCCTATTCAAAGAGATTTTGAAATATTTATTGTGTTTTCCAAATGTGACCGCTCCGTCTTCCCGTGAGTGTTTACGAGAAGAAAGATCCATCTTTCATTCAAGATTCATCCATTGCTTTCTCACAGTTTATTAAAGGTATAGACTAACCATTTACGTCAGAAGGAGAAAGGAAACAAATCTGACCCGGCTCATATTCACTGTAAACTATTTATAACCATTCAATAACCTACAGACATGTTTGTAAGTGAGTTTTGATTGATCTTTGGGTTGTTGTGTCGTGTTGATGATGAACTAATCAGTCTTGAAGAAGCCACCATCATAGGAAGCGAAACGTCAAGCAGCGCCTCATCACCGACACTTTGCAACAACCCAAAGACCGCTCAAAACTCACAAGTTCGTGGGACAATAAATGGCCACAAACAGTTAACCATTCAAAACTCATCCGCGGGTCGTAAAAGCCTACAACAAAGTGTTCCCTGTTCTCTCCCTCAGGACATGTACGACCAGAGGGCCCAGAGAGACGGCGAGGCGCCCACAGAGGAGGAGCACCGTCTCAAGGGGGCCACCAAGCCCCGCTACATGGTCTGGAGAGAGACGATCTCCTCGACGCGACCCTCGGCTTCCGCATCGAGGGGATCAAGAAGAGCGACGGCAAGTCCAGCAAGGACTTCAAGACCACCAAGACGCGAGACCAGATTATCAACGCGTTCACGGACTTCACCGCGGGCTTCCCTCAGGCAATCGTGAGTAGTCCTCAGGCAGATACATAACTTCCCTCAGGCAATAGTGAGTAGTCCTCAGGCAGATGCATAACTTCCCTCAGGCAATCGTGAGTATTCCTCAGGCAGATACATAACTTCCCTTTCAATCATATAAGTAGTAAACATTCCTCAGGCAGATACATGATTCCCCTGTCAATCATAAGTAGTAAAGCATTCCTCCGGCAGATTCATGGCTTCCCTCAGGCATCGTGAGTATTCCTCAGGCAGATACATAACTTCCCTCAGGCAATAATGAGTATTCCTCAGGCAGATGCATAACTTCATAACTCTTAGCATTGGGGCAGTTCCCTAGCTTCCCTCAGGCAATCGTGAGCTGTATTCGCTCGGGTAGATACATGGGTTATAGCTCAGACAATTTATGAGTAGAATGGTGTTCCTCATACATATAATATCTTCCCACTTTGAATCGTGAGTCGTAGAGCATTTCTAAGACATTTGCGTGTGGATGTGTGGCTTTGTCATGCAATAGTGAGTAGCAGGGCATTCCTCAGGCAGATATATGACTTTGTCAGGCCATAGTGAGTATAGCAGATCATTCCTCAGGCAGATAAATCGGTTACCTCAGAGAATTGTGAGTCGTAGGGAATAGGAATTCCTCAGCCAAACACTAACATCCCTTTCAGTCTCAACCAATACAGATATTTCCCTGGCACTGTAAGTAATAAGAAAAACCAGCGGTGCTCATGGGAATTCAGGACATATTTATTCAAGTATTCATGTTTCTAAGTATCAAGCTACTGTTTTTAGATTCTAACTCTACTTCTGAGACTTTCTTGTAATGATACCCGCCATTCACATGTTGCGTAATTGTAAACATACTGTAAGAAAAAAGAGTATGAAATGTATGTATAATTAGTTCCACATTTAGAACTTTTTACAACTGCTGGAAATAGAATAATTTGTTGCTGAATGCAAATGAGTGCAAGATGTACAGTGATTGACCCAGACCTAGTGTCTCTTATCGTGTGCATGCATCTGTTGTAATATGTACCGAAGAGACCTAACCTACTTATCTTGACAATTCCAATGTGTTGTATTGTGTGTATTGGAGGGAGATATTAAATACAAACAGAATACATAGTTGCCTAATGCAATGTAGTAAATAACCTAGGATTTCCTCATGGTGATAACGCACGTCAAAAGCCACGAGCACCAAATATCATCACGTTTTCAAACCGTGAATTGATTAGTTTGTATCATTTTCCTCTCTCCAATCTCCCAGTTACATAACAGAATATATTGTATTGGTTTACCTAAACCTGTCCTATTTAGTATTTGCCCACATTACTGTCGAACATTTGTGCCTGAAAAGGTATCTTGTTGCATTCAACCCTCCCACAAATTTCTCTCGCTGTCTTGCAACCCTTTGTAATAGAGATCTACATACTAAGAAAACACTAAAGTCCCGTCGCGTTGATGGATGAGCGTTTTTGTAAGTTTTTAGTTTGCGTGGGATCTCGTTACTTATCAAGTGCTTTTTGAACGCATTGTAGGTGATTGTTGTCAAGTTTCTATTGTTACTTGTTAATTGTTACTAAATTCCTCAAAAAACTTAATTTAAAACCTTTATTTATATGGTTTCTGGATAATGTTTTCAACTTTTTCTTTCAAAAAGCAATACATCACTATAACCTTAATGTCCATGTGAAATATGAACGTTCTAGTCCCACCCGTTTGGTCAGAATCGACCCAAATGTCACGAAAATATCGCACTAAAAATCGAAAAAAAATCGTAAAAGTACGATATTCATGAGAAATATTTCTTCGATTGTACTCAAAAACGTGGCACGTCTAAGTTCAGAGATTTCGAAGGAAAGATCGCATATGCCGTTTGCCCGGAATCGTGCGAACAAACAGACAGAAAAACAAACAAACAAACAAACAAAAAAACATTGGAGCTAATTTTTTGAGGGGTCAGTGAAATTGAAGTTTTCGCTTCGCTCGCTACGCTCATCCAATTATTCTCATTATTTTTTACCAAGTGTGGACATCAATAGAAAAGTTTCTCATGAATCTTTTTTTTTAAGTGAAAATATTATAAGGAATGTGCGAGTCCTGATTTCCTAGTTCGAGTTAATCGTGTCCCAGTTCTTGAATCTTTACTTCACTTCTCCTTGAAGAAAATGTAATATAAAAAAATTGTTTTAATTATATTTTGGTTTTTACGTAATGATTTGTGAAACATGTACGACTTCGCCGTCCCAAAAGTATTAATAAAACTTTGAAATTTTCGCCGCGCCACTGATCTTCACTTATGCTGCTTGTGTGTGAGTTCGAGGCTTTGAATAGCAGTTCCAGGCATTGAATATAATATATTGTGGTATAATAATTATGGTAGTTACGAAAATTCGAAACCGGTATGGGTGTATCTCATTTTGCACGTAAATACTATAATTTACTTTTCCGATAGATTGATACACTTTCCTACAAATTCACTCCATTTATTGAGAGCTTCTCCCTTATGAAGTTATATGGATTGGATCTAGATAATCAATTTTACAGATATCAAATACACCTACGGGAGTGTTTCCCGAGTAATGAAATTGAGAAATAGATATTCAATGTTGACTGCCTCTTCTGAAGAATCTAAGCCGCACACTTGTTTCAACATTGCTGGCAATTGACAACTGTGCAAGACGCACTGAAAACGGCTATTTATTCTTTGATCAAATGACAACACACGAACTTGAGCAATTGCAGTTGATTGTGATTGTGATTGGCCGTGATTGTGAGTTGTGGTGTAGAAAGTCAGGATGACGACGTAGTTCCTATCAAGACACGTGTATCTTAGTTGAAACGTCAATGTGATATCTTGCGTAGATCTAAACCGCCGATCAGCTTCATGTTCGAACTACGTTTAGCTACTGATCTGATGTCCAAGTCGTCCTATTGTTGTTAGCTTGATATCTTCATTACCAAGAAGCGCATGTTTCTTTTATAACAGTCATGATGATGCTGAGATATTTTAGGTTTGACTTCTCATAGATTGAAAACATTGCTCATCGGGACGATCTGGGAGCATTAATAACGGTCGAAAACTCCACTTGGATTACATTCTTAGGCCGGGTTTCGAACCTCAAAAGCGGTACTCTTATCTCTTCATTACAGCTACCTTGCAGTTATGACAAACGAATGGGTGAACCGATAGTTTTTTTGAAGCAGGAGGTCCGTTTTGAAAGCACTGCCACTGTGAATCTTATTGAAGGTTATTATTAATAGCATTATAAAAGTTTCTCATACAAAAACTGACCGCTTTGAGACGTAAGTATTTTTCGTCCCGCTTTCGTCGTGCCCAGAAGAGGTGAATAATAATTGTAGGTGACACAAATGTAACATTTCGTTTATGATGGTGTATTTTCTTTCCCTTGTTATTTTGGGGAAATTTAGGGAGATAAATTTTACAATAATCACTTAGTTGACATTTAGGATCAGGTGCTACAGTAGTGAAAATTGGCAGATTTGTATTTTAAACTAAATATGATGTGGTGTTGAAAATATTTTAAACTTTGTTGTGTATTTTTCGTGTTAACCTTTAAAATCTGTCTGGCTCTGTTTATTGACTACGACATGTCTGTTTCAGCCGAGATACATCCAGAGACTAAAGGCGATCAAGGCGACCCTGGAGGTGTCAGACTTCTTCCTCACGCACGAGGTGAGATACGTGACGTCACGTCACTATATCCATATATCTCCCGTGGGAAACCTGCCCATTGCCAGTGCATATCCCTCTTCACTCTTCAGACTATGACAAGATGTTTTAGAGTTTAGATCATTGTGAAGGCTCTTCTAGAGGATCCTTTAGACTGAAAATAACCTCGAAAAAACTTAAGTCAGGATTGCTGGTGGTGGGATTCGAATCCGTGACCTCCCGAATCAAAGTCTTGCGCTTTATACTGAGTCACCACTGTGGGTTTTATAGGTTTATTCTTGGTATTCAAGTTCCAAATCCTGGGTCGATGTTTTAATCTTCGGAAACGGTCTTGAATTCTCGAGTACTATAATTTGTACACTGCTCGATGTAATATGCCAAGATTTAATTGTCCTGCACTGACATCAGTTTGTGTTAGTAATACACACAAATGTATATAGTAATTTATTTGATTTTTTACGTCATGTGTTTTAAAATGGCATCAGACAGCGTACAAGTATGGAATTTTATTTAAATAAGTATGTGCATCATAATAATAATATGAAACGATCATCTTACGAAATTTGAACATAAAATGGCTTTCTCGCGATTACGATTGAGGTGCCTCGGTTTTTACTGGCTCAGTGAAACACTTTCAAACAAAATGTTGTATATATTGTTGTTTTCTGTTAGTTTTATACAAATGCCGTGCACAAGTCATATGAGCCAGTCGTAATCGCAATGTATTCGCAATGCAAACCATAATTTCTTATTGTTTCACTCAGAATAATGTTCTTAGACAATGTCCCGTAGTAAATTTTATCGTTCTATTGTTAGAATTTTTTTACGTTACACTTACACGTGTGCACGTTCTCAGAAATGTAAATAACTATAATTTAGTTGAAATTATGTAGCTATAAGTCGTCTTACAGACTCATAATAGTCTACAATTTCCTTCGAATTCGCTTATCTATGTTGTCCCGTTGGACACATCATTCCATTCCCGGAATATCTTCCCACACGTAACGTGCATCCTACGTAGCTGCAGGACCACTTAACCCAAACTCCGCCTAAACGTTTTAGTGGAATCAGAATCCACGTATAAGAAGCGAGTAACTGGAAATATGTTAAATAACAGGTCATAAAACTAACTTTTAAATTACAATCTTCTTTGAAAATTTGAATGTGGTCCACCATACATTTATGATAGTTTCAGGCTATGACTTTGTACTAGCAGCCTGCTCTGTGATTGGTCACAAGTCCGAACTGACGAGGCTTAATCACATATTAAGTAGCTTGCTTAACTAAGCCCAAGGATAAATATGTATACAAGAGGTGTAATCCATTTCCATTGTCTTATTTAGGATATATAATATGTTGAAAGTATACACAGTTATCAATTTGAGCCTCCTCTAACTCTTTGAATAACTTGTTTCAGTTTAAAACCATGTCATCATTGTATTACATCTTTAATTAAGTAAACGGACCAAACACATGTTAATAAAGTAATAAACACACCTTCTTTCAACTGCCAAGTAGGCTGAATCGAGTATTTAGTAGTTCCCTCAATACCAAACAACAAAACCAAACAATAATAATCAATAAATATATTACCAATATAGCTTATTATCGCTTTACACGCGTGACTCTAATTCAACAGATCGTTGCTTCAATGCCAGTCACCGGAAATCCTGACTGGATTATTTCTTTTAACTGTCCTGAAGAGGGGACAAGTTTTCTTTTATACGAAACATTCATCGTAGTATTCGTTGTAATAGTAGTTGAAGTAATTATGTGATTGTGTAATAATATTGTACAAGTTCAGTCCTGGTTAATGCATGGGGCATTCATTCTTTCCATTATGTATCCACAAATATTTAAAAATCCTTTTTAAAATTACACAGCTCAATTGTCTTCCTTGCACTCGGCACCTGTTTCAAGGTAGCCCACAGACTACTTACCTCTTATGAAGTATTTTTGTTCAAGGTTTCCCACAGTCAACGAGCGAATGCTCGGGGTTGAATCCAGAGGTCCTAGAATATTTCGAACTAGTCTCGCACTCTAGACCTGGTAGTTTGAGACGAAACCAACATAGGTGGTTCCGTTCATGCGTAACACTCAATGATGATTCGGGAGATCTCAAGCTCGATACCCGTCACCGTCAATCAATCCCGACTGAAAGTTTGAGTTAATCCCTGAAAACACCCCTTCGCCATTCTCTTCACAACTACTCTAACTCAAAAATACATAGTTAAAAATCAGGGGCATGCAAATGTCCCTATGCAGATATCCACGAGGAAAAAAATGATTTTTGTTTTCTGTGAAAAATTAAATTTTCATTGAAAATCCAAATTTTCTTTCATTGTATATTCATTGTAATTAATTCCTCGTATTTTTTGTAAAATATCCTTCAATCTGGCATGGTCTAGCTTCCTTGCATTCTTCCCCCGAGATATCGCCTCTAATCGTAGACGTGGTTTGCTCCAGGTGATCGGCAGCTCCCTGTTATTCGTCCACGACCACAGCCATTGCAACGTGTGGTTGATAGACTTCGCCAAGACCCTGTCCCTGCCTCACAGCGTCAAGATCGACCACGCCTCCGAGTGGATCGTCGGCAATCACGAGGACGGCTACCTCATCGGCATCAACAACCTGATCGACATCTTCGAGGAGATGGCGGAGACACCCGAGGAGTTTCCGGACAAGACCGAACACCTCCCGGCGCCGATCGTGACGACGATAGTCACCGATGCGTCGGCGTCGGAGGACGAGACAAAGGATAACACGTGACATGTGACGTGAGGGATTGAGAGGTCACGTTGAGTCACGTGGTTTCACACGTGTGGACGTAATCCGGTCGCGTTATCACTTTACGTCACGTGTCATCTCTAGTGTGGTCGTAATACGGTCGTAGCATCACTCTACGAAACTGTCTTGGCACCACACGTGGCGGACGTAAACCGATCGCGTCATCACTTAAATCACGTGACAACACACGTGGTAGATGTAATCCGTTCGCAACGTGTCCAGTGGAGAAAGTAATCACAACGTGACATAAGTTTACGACACTTAGCACTCGGCGTGATGGATGTAAACCAGTCGCATCATCACCTAAAGTCACGTGACTTCACACGTGTGATTCTAAAACGGTTGCGACGTCACTTTACGTCCCTTGGCACCCGACGTGCAGGACGTAATCTAGACACAACTTCCGGACTTGTCCTTTGGTACTTTACCTGGAGTACACGTATACTCAAACCGTGTCTTACTTGGCCCAGTACCTGAGCGAGACCTTTTCATTTCTTAGGGATTATCCATTGACCGCAAGCCGGAGCGGATGTAATTGAAAGAAGGGTCGCTCAGGTACTGGACCAAGTAAGACACGGTTTGAGTATAGGCGCCACGTGATACCACTCGTGCATCACGTGATAGTTATCACGTGCTTACTCCATCTAACTAGCTCGCCACGTGGTGTCCTGGCCACCAGCTTTGTTGCCGGCGAGCTCACTATCAGAGACACAACTCCAAGGCCAACCACCCCAATCATCGTCTTCGTCTTGAGGCTCGATGCTAAGAATGAAGAACATTATGCTCTAGGATAAATCCGTTGTGAAATTTGCACTTAATTTTGTCGCAACTCGTAGGAGATTTCTAGGGCGTGGGTTCAAATCCCACATTGACATTGGGTGTGTCGTTGTCCTCCATCCCTATTATCAACTGTTCATGTAGCTAAGAGGCACATATGATTTAGCTTCTTAAGAATCTGTCTCCCCTACATCGGTATCGATAGACGGATATATTTATCTGGAGATGACCCATGCTCTGAACAGTTTAATCTGCACATGGGGGCATTCAAACACACATTTAAATGCGGATTTAAAGTGCGGGATTGCACCCCTTTACACCCAAATACAACTCCCTGAAGAAAGAGAGGGGGGCGGGGGTGCAAACTGCAAAGTGTATTCAACTGAACATTTCGCTCGCTCGTCAGCACGCAGTCGAAAGTTGATAGAAACAATGATCCGCTCGACTTTGCATTTGAGACGAATCTGTTATATTTTTATAAGTGATCTGATAAGGTCTTTTAATATCATTGGTTTTGCTAAGATCTCCAAAGATAACTTTACTATTTATTCCACGAAAAGTTTAAGTTGTAAGTTTTTGTTTGGTGAACAGTGATTTCTGTGATCTTACATTTTAATTAATTATTGTTAGACGAGGAACATTTTCAAGTGAATGTAGGTATTATTATGATTTTTAGAAGGTACATATTTTTGAAAACTGTCTCTTCGTTACGATTGAGTATCGAAGACACTTGTGAATCGTGTACCAGAAGTACACGTGTATTCAGCGTTGGGACACACGTGCAATACACTTAGAGAATCTTGATCCACGTGTATAAATCACGTGGTAACTTGAAAGGCACGTGATTGTCTATAAGTAGTGGACATTGATTGTGAATGTATTGTTTTTGTGTTTTGTGAGCAATTGTTATTAAAACATGATCTGTATACATGACGTTGTTGCAATGATGTTGTACCCACACTTGTTGCTAGATGTAAATTTATTTTTATCGACATATTATGTTTCTTTTCCAGACGTCAACAATTTCCCCAAGCAAGACAATATATCGTCCGTCTGTTTGGGGAATGGTCGTGGGGCTCGAAGCCTCTCCCCTGGTATTTTTAGTGCCTGGTGCGAAGCACCTATAACTAAAAATCGGATGTGTCCCTGAGTTGGGCGATGGACAGCGTCCTTGCGCTGCATGGTGATTGGTGACGGGTACCGTTGATTTCGGTTTAATACCCCGAGCTCGGATGGCAACACTCAGGTGATTGATGTAAGTCACCACGCTGGCAGAAAAAGTTCGACAATAATCGTGCTTCCAAATATTATTCGTCGTTTTTAGTAACACGTTTCTGTAGTGGAATTTCGTAAAAATGTTGATTTTGAATTAGAATTAAAAGTCCAAACGCGTATATTTTGTACTTTTTGTGTCGGTAATTAACGATTTGTTGATAATCTACAGTCATAGTTGTGTTTGTATGTGTACCATTGATATACCATTGATTGACTCTAATGCAATATTTAGTATAACTCGTTTCCTTCCGGCATCGTAAATTGTCAGTCTCCCACAAACGCATTTTCACGATTTTTATTACTGATTTTGAACTTAATTTATGTACGACTATTTCAAGTGTGCTGTAAGGTTTGTTGTTTGTAAGTTTCCTAGTTGTTGGTGGTAGTCTCCCACTAGGCCGGCCCAAGTCCAACCACGTGCGCCAGGGCAGACAGAAGGGTGGCCACGTCATGGGCTAGGTGCGCGAGAGTGGACGAGCTGTTAGTAGCTCCGCAATTCTCCGGCGTGGTCGGTCGTACCTGATGCTCGTCGTTGTCCTAGTGTTAAGTGCTAGTGTAAGTGTAAGTGTTTCAGTGCTAGTGTAAGTGTTAGTGTTTCAAGCTCGTGCATCAATTCCAGGAACACCCACAGGAAGAAGGCGGCTGTATCTGGATGAGAGGTAAGACCCGAGCCGAGGGATTTGTACTATCTATAAATAACTTGCAGGAATGTGATTTGTTGCCGCATTGCTGCAAGCAAATAGTTCTACTTTATGTAATGTGTGTAAAGGTATTCATTACAATATAAAGTTTATCTTCTATATCGGGTTATTTTCCTGATCGACGTCTAAAACATTATCCCTATACCTAGTATGGATGTGTGCTTCCATGTGCAGTGGTACGGGGGTTAGAATGTGCGACTTCGGGAGTCCAATTTTCCGGGAATATTTGTGTTGCGAAGCCCATCTAGGTAGTCGTCGTGGTGACTGTGTGCTGCCTGTGCGTGTAGGCTTCAACCAAGGTTTCTATGTTATTGTTGCAACGTTTGATATTAATTCATTATTGGTGCAACTCGGTCGCATGTTCGAATCCTGGTTATGACACGGGTTCACCAGAGAGCCTAGATAAGTAACTACCAGAGAGTGGACACTCAGTGATAAGTTGGCCGCCATGTTTTTACCAAACAATTTTAGCTGCGTTCATTACCGTAAAGTAAACGAATGTGTGGCTTGAAACAGACTTGGAAAAACAAGTGTACCTTACAACAGAAAACAACTTTTTGGTGTATTTTCCACGCCAAATTTGTTTACCGTAAGGTAGTTGACGAAACCAACAATGGTTTGCAAAAACATGGCGGGCGGAAGCACTGTATGGCCGCTCTGTAGGGTTAAACATAGACACAATCACTTTATGCTTTGTGGTGGTCCTTATCCCTACCATTATCCCTTCCTAGGTGTGGGGGGAGGGGAGGGAATATTTCAACAATAATTTATAGTAAAACGTAATTGACTTATATAAAGCTCCAAACACGCATTTTTGTATTTTTATCCTCGTTAATTAACAAATTGGATAGGAATACAAAAAATAGGGTTATATTTATTTAATTGAATAACACCACTTCGATCGTGTGTAGTGCATTTGAAAAATAAAATATTAGCACCTTACTATAAAATTAGTTTCATCATCAGTAAATTGGTTTATAATTGAATTGGATAAACAAAATTTACTTCGCGCCACATTTGCTTTGTTTTACTACAATCATATCGAAATTTTTAATAAAATCAACAAATTCAAAATTTTTCAAAGTTGAAATTAAACGCAATTTATAATGTAAAAATGGTTACGAAGTTTTATCAATACTTTATCAATTTCTTAGACATGTTCACTAGTTTCCTAGTTGTTGGTGGTAGTCTCCCACTAGGCCGGCCCGAGTCCAACCACGTGCGCCAGGGCAGACAGAAGGGTGGCCACGTCATGGGCTAGGTGCGCGAGAGTGGACGCAATGTTAGTAGCTCCGCATTCTCCGTCGTGGTCGGTCGTACCTGATAGTGCGAGTCGTTGTCCTAGTGTTAAGTGTTAGTGTTTCAAGCTCGTGCATCAATTCCGGAACCCCACAGGAAGGAGGCTGTATCCTGGATGAGAGGTAAGATCCGAGGGATCTGTACTATCACAAATTAACACTTTCACGAGGTCAGAATGTGAGAAGTTGTCACTTGTCAGTACATATAGTACGCATTGATGCAGGCAAATAGTTCTTCTTTATGTAATAAAAGTATTCATGCGCATATTAAACAACATAAATAGTTTACTTCGGGTTATAGTCTGGAATGTGCTTCCATGAGCATGTGTTGCCGGAGTTGGTATGTAGTCTACCATCCTACGGAATCAAATTGGCCCGGAATATTTTTGCCTGTACTTGATAGTGAACAATGAGGCTAGTCGTCTTGGTCAATGTGTAATTCGCGTATCAACGTAGTCTACTCCCGAGGAAGAGGTCTCATGCAACGACGCCGATCTCGTCTTCGTCGTCATACCGAGCGGTTTGCAGCAACAATTGCAGTAAATTCACGTTCTTCGATTGATATACTCTCATTCTTGGTGCAACTAGATCGCAACTAGAGCTACTACATTAGATCCTGGTTATGACGCGGGTTCACGGGACAGTGCGCTGCGCCTAAGTGCAAAGGAAAATGAAATGTTAACACCTTGCCATAAATCAGTTTCATCAGTAAATAAGTTTTTACACCTGAACAGTGAACAGTATAAATAAATGTAGTTCGATAACAAACATCGTACTTTACATCGCATGTGCCTTCTTCCACGCCGACCGCGGTGGCACATACGATTAGAGCGCTGGTCCGAAGCTTGGCTCTACAAGGACGTGGGTACGAATCCCGAATAAGTCACGTTTTTTATAATCGTCCCCTCCATCGTCATCAATCACCACTTATCGTCTTGAAGAGCCTTAGTGCATTAATATGAGACGTTAAGCAATATAGGCCTATTATATCATCATCTTGATTTTACTACAAACAAGATTCGTAGACCCTTTCGTTGGGCGGTACTGTTCATCCTACCAAAATCGAAAGCACCACACCTTTACATAGTGTTCCGATAAATCTGTTACATATTAATAAACCCGCGTCATACCAGTCTTATGGAAAGGAAGCAAGTATTATTTCCAAACAGATTATTACATAATACATTTTTGCTTGCAGTGCTGGGCTGCGCAAAGAAATCGATATTTCGATACGATATCGATATGTTGTAATATTTTCGATAGCGGTATTTTAACTCCATATCGAAATATCGGAATTTAAAAAATACCAGCAAACGAATAATTCAAAATGTTGTTAAAAACGTAAACAAGTAAATCGAGAATATGAATTTTGGTGGAGGTGCCGGGTCATTAATCGCAATTCAGTTAATGTCGTATTAAAAGACGAATACTACTTTGATCAGCTGGCTATCCAGTGGCGTCGGAACAGGGGGGGCAAGGGGGGCATTTCCCCTCCTAACTTTCATGCCATGGGGGCATAGGGGGGCAGATTTTAGAGTTGAAAAATCAAGATTTTTACTCTAATTGTTGGGAAAGCAACGTCGGATGATCCTGTCAACAATTCGTTTCCAGAAAGAAACAACTCAACAATAATTAGGCTGGCTGAAGTACCCATGCCTGAACCGTCTATCCGACTATCTTTATAACCAGCCACCCGTCTTGTATCGTGTGCCGGTCACTAAGCATGGACACGTGACTCAGACTCACGTCTAAAATGATTTGTTAGAGTTTTTGGCACACCTAAGTTGGGATTTGGTTCGCACGTGTCGCATATATAGTTATGCGTTCTGTCATCTTTGGAGTGGTGTAGTGACTTTGATTATTGCGAAGTGGAAAGTGGGAAGATTATTCCTCTTAAGAGTGTAAGTAGCGTAGTGTGAAGTGTAAAGTAAAGTGTAAGTGTGAATGTAGTGTTTCATGTTTAATGATGTTAAAGATTAAATTGATATCGTAATTTTAAATATGAAACGTACTAAAAAAAGCCTTCAGTTAGTATTTTTTTTTTTAAGAAGACGGTAAAACAAAAATATGTTTGCCTGTATGCTTCATCGTTACATAAAAAATGATGTTGTAATTTATTAAAATGGGTTACTTCACGTTAAATTTTTGAGTTTTTAGATCGCAGATAGTTGATGTAAAACATCGTTTACAGAGTCCGAGTGCAGTTTAAACATGACGAAATAACGGTAGTATAGTGAATTTTGTTTCGCCTTCGACGAAAAGGGCCTCCAGCGGCTGGGGGTTCGCCCCAGGCCCCAACTGTACCCTAAAAACCTACTAATGGATTTGCCCCCCCCAACTTTCAAAACGTTCCGACGCGCCTGTGGCTATCACAGGCAACAGTAATTATTATGGCAAAACGTGTTCAATTATAAATGCTTAAAACTCCATACATTGTTCAACGATATTATTCCACGTGATTTGTACACCCACGGACAAAAGTAAATCAAGAATCGGTCATAAGTCGTGTTCCTTTTCAGCTAATCGTTGATGAAGATTTATCTTGCGAAACGTCATGTATAACTTCACTCAGGATATTCTAGACGTTGAGTGGTGATAGATGACGATGAAGACGATTACAAAGAACATATGCCTTGTGCGGGATACGAACCGACGTCCTCGCATAGAGCCGTACGCTTTGGAACAGCGGTCTAAACGTATGTAATCGTTACGATGGCCTTGGGATATTTTCTATTCTCAATCTTATTGACAAATCAACTAGTGTATTCGTAAATCAATACAATACTCATCAGCCAGATCGTATATATATATTTGCTTCAATTATGTCGTCCGCGGTGGTTTATACGATTGAAGCACTCGCACAGGTCATAATAATCGTATTACGCCAATGGTCCCGATTTAGAATCCCCCCATTTTAAGAAAGTCACAAATATTTTACAATCACAAAAATTGTCCTTCACCCTCATTGGATGAGCGTAGCGAGCGAAGCGAAGATTCCATTTCACTACACTGGAGAAAAAAATCCGGAATGTTTTTTTTTTTCTTTCTTTCTTTCTTTCTGTTTTTTTGTCTGTCTGTTAACACGATTCCGGCTAAACCGATACTCCGATTGCGATGAAATTTTATGGAGGCCTTCGAAATCTCTGAACTAAGAACTGCCACGTTTTTGAGCGCAATCGAAAAATTATTTCTCATGAAAATCGCAATTTTACGATTTTTTTTTCGATTTTTAAAAAATTTCTTCGACTTATAACTCCTACATGCTTTATCGGATTGTAATGATTTTTTCACAGAACCTTAATTTTATGAATTGATATATTCGTGTGAAATTTGAGCGTAATCAAATAATTATTTCTCATGAAAATCGCAATTTTACGATTTTTCCTTTTTTAAAATTACGATTTATTAAAAAAAAAAAAAAAAAATTATTTAATTTGATTTAATTAAAAAAAAAATTCAACAAAGTTCTGATTTTTTCACAGAACAACAGAAAATCCGCAAAACACATGGCAGCTCAATTCACCAATTACGCTCATCCAACAACGCGGCGGGACTTAAGCGTTTTCCTAGTATATATCGATCGTTCATCGATCGTCGCCAATCAACAACAATCAACCAATCAATCGCAATCAACAACAATCAACCAATCAATCAAATCGCTTTATTTACTATTGAACAAGAGTGTGTGTGGATGTTGTGATGGTATGTGAGTTGTTGAAGGTACTTTTGTCGGAGCTATGTTGATGACAAGAAACACAACAAAATAGGTCATGTGCATAGAAGAACGCAGTGTTTTGATATCCTACCGCCTATGATGCGTAATTCGAGCCGTATTGAACAACGACGACGATAGCTCGATCATGTGAAGTAAAAAAAGAAGATTGAAAATAAGAATATCGAAACCTTCCCAGTCCGCCAACAAACATGGTACTTAGCGCCACATTTTTCTTTCTTGCAATGATGAAACATTTCTAGAGTATAGGTCAGGTTTAAGATCATGATTTTTAGGACTATGCACTACTCAAAATAAAACAAAGATTACGAGATTTCAAAGGTTAATTTAACCTCCTTCATCAGGTTTTATTCTTTTACTTTACCTTCTGTTACTACAAACCAGATTTGGGGATCCTGCGTTCGCGTTGACACATTCGTTACCTTGTACGCCCAGCCCAATATACCGACTGTGCTGTACCGACTGTGCTGGACAGTGTGGTTGGGTGTTGGTGTGGTGGGACTCTGATTCGGGAGGTCCCGGGTTCGAATCCCGTCGAGACCGGTTATCCTGACTGAAGGTTTTTTTGAGGTTTTCTTCAGTCGTTATTCGAATTCAAAGGATAGAGTCCTCTGAAATAGCCCTCGGACATCCTTTCACAACTTGTCCTATTCGCAATATACCTTGTTGAAGAGGGTCATACTCACACCAGTTAAATCTGATGTGTATACCCTACAGCGGGCATCCTACGAAAATGTATTTATTTATTTATTGAGCGAGCGAAGCGAGCGTCTCCACTTGACTCTTATGGCTCGAATGTCTGTTTTTTTTTTCTGTTACTGCTTCGATACAGGTCGCACCGTTTCTCTGATCGACCTGAAATTTTGCACACATGTATACATACCACCTAGGCGGGTTGCTGTATAGTTTTGTGGCAAAATCGTTCAAAAAGTTAAAAAGTTACATTAAAGTTAATCGAAAGTTTTTTTTTTCAAACTAAACGGCGACAAAATCTGAGGTGGCCAAATCATTTAGAATGTCCGTCCGATCACGAATATGTTATTTTTATTTTGATCCGATAAGTAGTGTAGATGGAAATTACATTATAACAAAGTCCCGTTACCATGGCAACGGAAAGTCGCACAGCTTTTTTGGCTCATGATAGCGGTCAAACGGAGGCTCGGATCGAGTTGAAATTTTGACCATCCGCAAGTTTCGTTCCCGATTGAATGCCATTAGTTTTGTGGCAAAATCGTTCAAAAAGTTATAAAGTTACATTAAAGTAAATCTAAAGTTTTTTTTTTAAACTAAACGGCGACAAAATCTGAGGTAGCCAAATCATTTAGAATGTCCGTCCGGTCACGAATATGTTAATTTTATTTTGATCCGATAAGTAGTGTAGATAGCAATTACATTTTAACAAAAGTAACGTTACCATGGCAACGAAAAGTCGCACAAGAATTCTGGTCACTATGTACTGCCACCTAGAAGAAATCAAGAGTAAAATAGTTTTCCCAAAGAAATGATGTCAAGGTCCTCTAGATGGCGGTGGATTTTATCCATTCTCTCCTATTTTACAAATTTTCAGCTAAATCGGTCAAGACCTAAAAGACTTATTGGTATGTAACATTATGGGAATGTCGTACTCGGGTCGTGTTGCACGTAACGGTGCTCGCTCAACAACGCGTCCAACTGAGCGTTTTCCTAGTAATTATCTTTAACCTACCCCCATGAACGACACGCATTTTCACAGGCGCGTAAGAAGGCGGAATTTCCCCCCACTCCTTTCCATCACCCCCCACCCCCCTACTTTAGATTGTTTAAACAACGGCTACAACTGAAGAACTAGTAGCAGCCAGTAAACATGCTATCAGTAGCAAAGTTTTTTATTTGCTCTTCGTTATTACTTACACCCTGATCGATATAAAATACGTAAGTTTTGTTTGTAGTCAAAACAACCAGCTGCCTTCTGGCTCATATGGTTGATACTATTCAATTATTTTTAAATAGGCGGACGTAGCTTTCTAAAACGAGTCCAAATGTGTTTTTCGGTCACAAAAATGTATTCACAAATATAATAGGGTATTCTTAATCTATGTATTTGGTATTGCTACCATTACTGTATTAGAACTCGGATGGGTAGGTCTTCACTTGTTGTATATTTTAAGCGAGGTTTTGTCACCCCGCCGCTCCCTCCTCCCTCTCTATAATACCGCACTGAAATACTGTTTGAGATATGGATGCTTTCATATTCCATGTGCGAACTAAAAATGATAACTATGTAGTTTATTATTTTGTAGTTTGTACTGTAAATATATTTTTCAAACATCGTATCAACAATGTTTGTTCATGGATGGTAAATTTTCCGCTTGTTTCTAAAAACAATTTATTAGAAGTTTGGTTTAGTATTTGGATTTGGTTTGGAAGTTGGGTATGTTACCCATTATTGGATGAGCGTAGCGAGCGAAGCGAAGATTCCATTTCACTACACTGGAGAAAAAAATCCAGAATGTTTTTTTTTTCTTCTTCTTCTTTCTTTCTTTCTTTCTTTCTTTCTTTCTTTCTGTATTTTTGTGTGTTTGTTAACACGATTCCGGCTAAACCGATACTCCGATTGCGATGAAATTTTATGGAGGTCTTCGAAATCTCTGAACTTAGAACTGCCACCGACTCAAACCCAATCGGAAATTCAATTTACGATTTTTTTATTTTTATAAAATTTCTTCGACTTACACCCACATGTTTTATCCGATTGTAATGATTTTTTCACAGAACTTTAATTATATGAATTTAGATATTCGTGTGAAATTTTAGCGTAATCGAAAAATTATTTCTCATGAAATTCGAAATTTTACGTTTTTTTTTTCTTTTTAAAAACAATTCTTTGACTTATAACACCTACATGCTTTATCCTATTGTAATGATTTTTTTACAGAACCTTAATTTCATGAATTAATATATTCGTGTTAAATTTGAGCGCAATCGAATAATTATTTCTTATGCAAATTGCAATTTTACGATTTTTTTCTTTTTAAAAAATTACGATTAATTAAAACAATTAAGTTAATTTTTTATTTTATTTAATTTAATTATAAAAATTAGGTTAATTTTTTATATAATTTAATTTAATTAAAAAAAATCTTCGACTTAGTAATGATTTTTTCACAGAACAACAGAAAATCCGCGTAACACCATATACGCTCATCCAACAACGCGGCGGGACTTAAGCCTAAGCGTTTTCCTAGTTTATAAATATTACTGTTCCCTGCTGGTATTTCGCTAGCCTCGCGCGGTACGTCTCCCCCGCTGCCAGTGTGAGCGCAGTGGGGGTAGCGCCACGTCATCGCGCAGGCGCACTAGCCACGCTGTCTGGCTCAGTCCTCAGTCGTCACTCAGCCAGCCGCTCAGTCAGTCGCGTCTCCCTAGTGCTCGTGCTATCTCCGCGCAGTGATAAATGTTCAGTGTTTGTGCGTCTATCCTTCGCCCCCAGGACAATACTTACTTCCAGGATGCGAGGTAAGTCCTGATGTCGTATTATTACTAATTACCTGGCAGGACATCGTTGATATATAGATTCGTTCTGGATTTAGTGTTTTGCAAGTAGGCCTAGCTATTGCCGCAGCCATGATGCATTTGTAAACTAAGAAGAACCCTATTGTTATTTGATTAAACAATGTCTCTACGTGGCGAATACAGTTGTGCCATGCGGCGAACGCCTCTGACCCCCCCCCCCCCCCCCCCCCCCCCCACTATTAGTGTACGGCTGTGATTAGCTAGAATTGTTTTACTTAGTTGATTTGCGTCTTGTTTGAATCTCTCGTTTTCACGTGTACCTTGAGCTTTATGGGTAGTCTGCAAACAATATCGAAAAAAATATAGATAATTTACGATCTCTTTACATTCGCGAAAGTATTGTAATAAGAAGTAACTCACGTACGTACCCAAGAGCAGAGATAAATCTAAGCTTTGTTACCCTAATCATGTGCACTTACTTCATCTCGCATGCATTCTTGTCTCAATCAAAATAATCAGTAGCGTGTATTTGCGTAGTAAGGTAGTGGCATCAGCACTCCGCGGTCATACACAAGATAACTGTAAATGTTTTCGTCGTCCTACCCTTGATTTTCTTCTGACCGCGGATGTATGTTACATTTAAATTTAAATATATTACCCTGAAGTGTTTCCGGTAGAACGTATAGGTCCTAAATCACTTATCAGAACAGAACATAATCTTTGTTAACGAATGCTTGGACCAACAATTGAGCCCCTGAGAACACAAGTGGTGAAACTCACTTTTTGTCACATTTGAGTTAGGAGCGGAAAGTGTTGGGAGAGGTACATTTTATATACATGTAAAGTGGTGTAAGCGTGAGTTAATGTTTTCACCACTAGATAGCACCGCAAGTCATTTCTTGCTTCTTTCTCGAATTGGTTGATCGGGAAAACACTCCCGTGGGTGTAATTGTTTTTATTTACTACAATTCAGAAATTAAAACTGTTTCCCGATCAACCAATTCGAGAAATAAACCCTCGGTCATACCTGCGTAAAGGTAATGACATTATAATTAATCTTTGGTGGTCAGTTCAAAGGCAGCAGATATTCGTTGCAGTACTATTCCATCCATTCAGATGTATAATGCAACTACAATTCAGAGATTAAAATGTACCCGTCCTGATGGTCTAGTGGTTAAGACGTCCACCTGGAATGTGGGAGATCCGTGGTTCGATTCCCGGTTGGGGCGGACTTTTTTAATTTCTGAATTATTGTAGTAAATAAAAATAAAAATCATTTCTTGCTAACAGGAATGAGAAGTTGTTGACAGCTCAAGTGGTGTAAGTCGTTCTTCAGTGTGTTGCAATGGCTGCTTTGGCAGATATGGACAGATATTATGATTTCTAATGAAGTGCATGAAAACAGTTGGTAATTATGCCGTTTACGGTTTTCCGAGAAAAAAGATGAAAAAATTTACTTACCATATTCCAGTGTGTGTAATTAATGTTCCTTAATTCATTTTCAGGTACCGCATTATGGTTTTTAATTTTGTAAACAATGTTTTTCATCTTTTCACTAGTGGAAATTGAGCCGTCATTTGTGCGTCCACATGCTACATCGCCATGTTGATTTGGAAAGCGTAATCTCCTATGACACGTCTCTACCGCTGCGTTCGCAGCGTAAAAAAGTATTTTTGTTTCAAATCGCGACGTTAAAGGTTAAAAAAGGTATTTTTGTTTAAAATAGCGACGTTAAAGGTTTTGAAGGTTTGTTTTTGCAAACTCGGGATAGTGAAAAACTAATTAATTTTTTACGTGAACACGGCGTTCTATTACCTATGTCGTCATCGTTTGTTGCCGTTTTAGTTACAAAAAATACTTTAAAACCTTTAACGTCGCTATTTTAAACAAAAATACCTTTTTTAACCTTTAACGTCGCTATTTTAAACAAAAATACCTTTTTTAACCTTTAACGTCGCTATTTCAAACAAAAAAACTTTCTGACGCTGCGTACGCAGCGGAAGAGACGTAGCGGAGGAGATAGCGTTTTCCAAACCAGCATGGCGGTCTACGTACAGTGACAGCACAATTTACACAGGTAAAAAGACGAAAAACATTAGTAACAGTGAAAAGATCGTAATGCGGTAGCTGAAAATGAATTAGGGACTATTAATTACACATACTGTGAAAAGTTGGAAACATTTTATGCATTTTTTCTCGGAAAACCGTAATCGGCATAATTACCAAACAGTTTATTATAGTTAAATTCCCTAGTTACTAGTACCCTATTATTACAATGTCAAGTGCTACTAATACAGTACTAGTGGTGTAAGTCACTCATCCAATCAATGTATCTGCAATTTGGTTTACAGCTCAAGAGGTGTAAGTCCAGAAAAAATTAAATTGCACCTTTATTTTTTTAAATTTCAAAATTTCAGAATGATACAAATTTAAGTTTAACCTTTGTGCAACTGTTGAAAACATAACCAAATCCAAATGAATTCCCCAGTGTTTTACTAAATGACCTAACTTTACCTCGATTTATCTCAGAATGTAAAATATTGAGTTACACCACTTGTGTTCTCAACAGCTCAATTATCAAAATAAGAAATCGAGTTAAAAAAATGTAAAATTTTACATTGTTTATAATTACTGTCAATCTGTCGCGTATGTAAATTATATTCTATTGTTATTACTTATTAGTACACTGGAGTACACTGGACCAGGCTTTATTTACACACAACACAGTTTAAAACAATATTTCCAAAGGTTCGCGATAAAGTGACAGGCTTTGGAGTACGCGTGTACCCACCTCCCGTCACAACAAACGCCAGCGTGCGTCGCTGCTGCATTGAGTCACCCACCCTACACCTAGACGTCTGCCTTGTGTGCCTGCATAAGATAATTGCAGCCTTACGTATGACCTTTCACAACGAGGGTTGTCAACCGTGGACATTCCACTCTTGATAATATTATGTACATTGTACATTCTTTCCTCCAGGGGCCAGAACCCGGTAACTATTTCAATTTTGGCGGGACTATAGATTAGATCCCTAACCCTCGCGAAGAAGTCTGTATTCCATTACAAGTGTAGTACAATTACAAATAATGTGTGACCAACACTTTTACTAGAATACAGTTTTATTCTCGAGGGTAAGGGTAGGGTTACAGTCTAGCCCCGTGTTTAAAGTTAAGGGTTAAAATAGTTACAGGAATCCGGGACAGTCGAATGTCCACCTCCAGGATTTCAATGTACAATTTCATCCACAATCATTTAAATCTTGAACCACATGCTCACTGTAAAGAATAATATTTGATTCCACTCACGGTCACAAACTGAACTAGCCCTATCTGTAGCCTTCCCAGCTCAGACGCCTTGGTGCTGGCAAGTCGTAGGTAGATCTACGTTCTTTTCGGGACTGGATGAGAAGTGTTTTTGTTTGGGGTGTGCGAGTCCTTCGTCTTTTTTCACTATATTACTTTATGGCTATATTTACAAAGTGTACAATATTCATTCTATTTTATAGAAATCAATCCAGAAATTACTAATTCCATCCCAGCGGGGTATCGAACCCCGGTCTCCCGATTGCCGGTCGAGTGCTTTACCCCTAAGCTACCGGGACGGTTAACTTCATTACATCTGGATTGTTGGTGAATTGTAGATCTGAATAGATTGAATTGAATTTTAATTTAATTTTAATTTCTGGATTGATTTCTATAAAATCAATTACACCTACGAGAGTGTTTACCGATTAATGTAATTGAGAAATTCATTTTATTTATTGATGTTCGTATATGTAGGCTCCAAAATAGAAGATAGGGTAACATTTGATTTTAAAATGTAACCTCGACCCGACCCTAGCCAAGCTCCCGCCCCGGCCCCTTGCCCCCGGCCACCTACTCCCATGCCCTCCCCTTGCTTGTGGCTGGTTCTGACCAGCAAAAGCCTGTCCTCCCCGCGTCACCCCTTACGTTCCACCCCTTTGGAAAATAAATATATATAGTTATAAACTTACTAAATAAACTACATTATCACAGGAGGCGCAATATGACCTAACGGTTGACGCGCCCTTACACCTAATAAACTTCTACTCCTCTTGTTGATTTTAATGAGCTCAAATGTTATTAGGGCTAGGCTATGACATATAATTTAGTAAAGTTATATTACATGAAAATGTTGATACAAACATTATATTGACATTTTTATTATTTGCGCCAAAAAAAGATCAACTCTAAAAAAAAAATCGAATCAAATGACTGAGGATAATATTATTATGGCATATCCTAATCAAGGTTGGTAAGGTAGCGCCGATAAATAACTATTGATATGTTTCTACGCTCGCCCGTGACCCGGCACCTCCACCAAAATCATAAATTTTTCGTTACTCGATTTTGAGCAGCAAAGACTCAAGTTCGATTCGAGTACCAAAAACAGGTAATGGCAAGTAGCTGAATAAAATAACAACTTGAAGATAAAACATTAACAATTATTTAATTACTATTTAACCTCCCTGTTAGCAATTATATTGACATTTTTATTATTTGTGCAAAAAAAAAAAAAACTCTCAAAAAATAAAATTTGAATCGAAAGACTGAGGATAATATTATTATTTCTAATCAGGGTTGGTAAGTTAGCGCCAAAAATAACGATTAATACGTTTCACGCACGCCCGCGACCCGGCACCTCCACCAAAATCATAAATTTTCCGATACTCTACAATTCCAGCAGCAAAGACTCAAGTTCGAGTCGAGTACTAAATACAGGTAATGGCAAATAAGCTGAATGAAAGAAGACCTTGAAGATAAAACAAATACATTTTTTTATTTATTTGGGCTGTATATAACCTCTCTGTTTGCCATTATATTGACATTTTTATTATTTGTACCAAAAGAGTTAAAAACTCCCGAAGAAAATACAAATTTGAATCAAAAGTTGCTACTCAAAGCTCATGTACGTCATTGATCAAAAGACTGAGATTACTATTAATGGCTAATCAGGGTTGGTAAGGTAGCGCCAAAAAAATAACGATTGATAAGTTTTCACGCTCGCCCGCGACCCGGCACCTCCACCAAAATCATAAATTTTTCGATACCCGATTTCGAGCAGCAAATACTCAAGTTCAAGTCGAATACTAAACAGAGGTAATGGCTATCTGCTTGAAAGAAGAACTTGAAGATAAAACAATATCATTTATTTAATTATTTGGGTTGAATTCTCTCTGTTAGCTAATACATTGACATTTATGGACAAAAGTATACACACCAGCAGTGCGATTCTGTAAAAAAGTCGCTATGATAGCGATAGCGATCACGGTTGATATGAAATATCAATCGTTATAAATTATCGTTATCGACCTGATTCTGTAAAATAGTCGCTACGGCCGCCATTTATCGTATCTTGATAGCATAGCATAAACTCCGTTTTCATTCTCGTTATCAGAGCGACTCCGTTTTCATCTCGTTATCATAGCGATCGCTATCATTTTTACAGAATCAGTCGACACGCAAAATTGTCGCTAAAGTGCCGGATAACGATCGTTATCTTCCATAACGATTTTACAGAATCAGACCGCAGCCCAGTGTAAAATAAAATTTCGAGCACCAGTTTTTTATTATCGCTTCAACACACCTTTATCAGTTGTTTTCAGTCTAATAAGAGGAAACTGTTTTCTGGTATAACCATTGAGTTGAGTATAGTATAATGTTTGATCAACGATTTGTTTTGTCAGACGGTACAAATAAAGTTTTTTTTTTACCGGTTGTCGGTATTTTAGAAAATCATTTTCCTTTATACTAACGTGGCATAGGCCTACACATTCTGTGTTAAAACAATACAAATAAATGCTGCTTGAAATTTAATTTTGTACCTGACTCGTTGGATGAGCGTAGCGAGCGAAGCGAAGATTCCATTCTACTACACTGGAGAAAAAAAATCCAGAATGTTTTTATCCTTTTTTTTTGTATTTTTGTGTGTCTGTGAACACAATTCTGGCTAAACCGATACTCCAATTGCGATGAAATTTTCTGGAGACCTTCAAATCTCTGAACTTAGAACTGCCACGATTTTGAGTACAATCGAAAAATTATTTCTCATGAAAATCGCAATTTTACGATTTTTTTAATTTTTTTAAAAATTTCTTCGACTTATAACACCTACATCCTTTGTCCGATTGTAATGATTTTTTCACAGAACATCAGAAAATCCGCGTAACACATGGCAGCTCAATGCACCATATACGCTCATCCAACAACGCGGTCTAAAAATTGTATAATGGCTGATAGGGGGATTATGTGCCGTTTAAAAAATGTTTACGATATATTTTGCTTTTATATTTCAGTTTCTCTTTCATTCGGCCAACTTTTCAGCCGTCTTTCTGGGATTTTAAATTGTATTTGTTCTCTGGATTATAAAAAAAATGAGACCCGGCTGGGTTTAGAAAAAAAAGCAGACAGGACACATAATTTTTTAGATTAATTAAGTCTTTAGGTTGATTGCAATCATTTTCCATTGTAGCATTTTTCTAGGTGCACTTGAGGGCGCCGCAGCCAAGCCGTGGCGCGCTACACCACACACCTTAAATACACACTCGGGCACCTTATATAGCAAGCAGAGTTAGGATGATTTCGAGGTGTTACCCAGCCGTCATGAAACGTGATGTGAACTAAAAACTATCGAAATCGAGGGGATTTAGGTACCTAACAGTACCTGACAAAACAGGCCGAAATAAGTGCATTTCTTCTTGGTGAAAAAATGGCAAAAAATGGCTTGAAACATGCTCAAAATCACTTGAAGGATGTAAGCTATACTGCTCTACTGCTACTGCTACTGCTACGGTCTAATTCGTCAGTTTCAATCGGTCCGCAATTCTGACCAAACGGGTGGGGCTACAACATTCATATTTTACATGTTAAGGTTATAGAGGTATAGTGTCTTTTGAAAGAAAAATTTGAAAAAGATTGCTGGAAGGCTTCCAAATAAAGGTTTTAATATAAGCCTTTCACAAGAATATAATCAACAAGTAGCTATAGTTACTTGACAATGATCACCTACATTGTTTACAAAAAACAAGTCTTTGGACCACTAGATATTTGAAATTCTATTGTTAAATGGTAATAGGAAAACGCTTAAATCCCGCCGCGTTGTTGGATGAGCGTAATTGGTGCATTGAGCTGCCATATGTTATGCGGATTTTCTGTTGTTCTGTGAAAAAATCAGAACTTTGTTGAAGATTTTTTTAAAATTTTATTAAATTAAATAAAAAATAAACTTATTTTTTTTTAATAAATCGTAATTTTAAAAAAGGAAAAAATCGTTATATTGAAATTTTCATAAGAAATAATTATTCGATTGCGTACAAATTTTACACGAATATATTAATTCATAAAATTAAGGTTCTGTGAAAAAATCATTATAATCGGATAAAGCATGAAGGTGTTATAAGTCGAAGAAATTTTAAAAAAATCGAAAAATTGCGATTTTCATGAGAAATAATTTTTCGATTGCGCTCAAAAACGTGGCAGTTCTTAGTTCAGAGTTTTCGAAGGCCTCCATAAAATTTCATCGCAATCGGAGTATCGGTTTAGCCGGAATCGTGTTAACAGACAGACAAAAATACAAAAAAAAAGAAAGAAAGAAAGAAAGAAAGAAAAAAAAAAAAAAACATTCTGGATTTTTTTCTCCAGTGTAGTGAAATGGAATCTTCGCTTCGCTCGCTACGCTCATCCAAAAATCATATCAATTAAATCGACTTTGATAAAAAATTTATATTTTAACAAATAATTTTGTAATGGAACTTGAAAAAATAATGAGATCCCACATAAAACAAAAACTGGTAAAAAACAGCCAAACCTTACACAATCAAAAGCAATGAGATCTAAAAGAAATGCCAAGCTTATGTAGCCTCCTACATTTTCGCAATCTTAATACATAAATTCACTTTGCCGTGTGACTGCATCCTTGCAAAGCTTGGCAAAATAAATTTGCACAAACTTTTACATTTAAAACAATAGTTGCAAATAAAATTATGCCACGCTTTGCAAGGATGCAGTCACAGGGCAAAGTGAATTTTTGTATTAAGATTGCGAAAATGTAGGAGGGTACAAAAGCTTGGCATTTCCTTTAGATCTCATTGCTTTTGATTGTGTAAGGTTTGGCTGTTTATTTACAAGATTTTTGTTATATGTGGTAGGATAGATATAAAAAGAATAGGTACATTTATTATTAAATTCCCATTTTTAATTAAAAACTATAGTAATTTTCACTAGGCCTATAATTTTAAATAACTTCCAGTATATTCCACGTAAAAGCTCACTTAATTAATAAAATAGGACTAGCACTGGTCCTGAAATAGTTTAAATATCTAGGGGGTGATTTATAAATTAAAAGAGCCCTCATTGTGGAATAGATGTCAATACTATATAGACCAGGAGCTAATTCCTGTAGGAGCGATATTAACGAAATTGGCTCACCCCACTTAACATCTCAAATCTGACTTGACCACGTGTTAGTATGCACCTTATGAAACAGCCCCAGGTAGTATGTCACTTCGAATTGTGGTATACGATTTTTTTTAGAGGCCATTTTGTTTTTGAATGTGCAATCATTGAAACGCTTACTCTCTACTGTCTTTAAATTTACATAACTCGGGACTCGGTTAACCGATTTTATTTTTTAAAACACCGATTTGTAGGTAACTATATGCTCTCCCTAAAATATACAATCAATTTTTAATAAACATATGATTTCATTGTTAAAAAGTGCAGACACGGCAAAAATAGTGTAAATAATTTCACTAAAATGTGATTCAAGCATTGATTCGACACATTTTTTTGGTTGCTAGCAAGATGTTTTTATACTTGATTATGATTTAAAAAATATATTCACAAACTAAACTAATAAAAAGTATAATTTTTTTGGAGTTTTAGAAGATAAGCGTTGAAGGATGAGCATTTTCAGTGGATTAAACGCTATTTAACTATGTTTTTAATCCAACTTCATTTCGTCATTGTTAGCATATAATTATAATTTGAAAGTAATTTCAACTAACAATACAAGCAAATGGTAAAATATAATGATACTAACAATTTGTTTTGAAGATATTTTTCATAATAGTCAATTTTACAGGATTTTCAGTTTCAAAAGTGAAAAAAGTGGAAAAGTGCAATTTTCACGTGATAAATTTATTTGGTTGCACTTAAATTCTTTGAAAGTCTAATATTAGAGATTTTATAGGTTCTCTGAAAATTTCAGCCAATTCGTAGCAGTCGTTTGTCCCGGAAAGCAAAAAACAAACTCAAAAGTGTACAAATAATAGAAAAATATCTTAAAATTGATATTTGATGACACATCTTTACTTGTTTTTGCAAATGACCTGTCATGTTGTAATATTTATATATTGTACTTTAAAGTGGTTTGACTATGATAGTATTGTATGATTATCTCGCAAAAATGTTCCATTGTTTGGCCAATTGGAACCGTTGTTCCAAGGATAGAGGCGGCTTTAAGCCTAACAATCGCGCAAATCATGAAGAAAGCATACAAATTAGATAGAAGAAATAGATGGCCCCAAGTTGCGATCCTGTTACTTTCTTATTAATTGGATTAATTAAATTAATTCATAAATTAACCGAAACATACATTGAATTATGAGACTACACTGTTGACATCGGTATCAAATAAAAGCCTATTTTACAAGAATAAATATTAAAAAAAAAGTATTTTACAATTAATAATTAAATTACAATTATAATTTATTAAATAATTAATCAAATTTTTATTTTTTTACGACTTTAGATCTACGTTTAACTATATATACCTAAAACTCTTTTCATTGGCCTAAGATTTTCCCACTTCATGTCAATAAATTCAAAATGCTATGTCCCTAAGTGAAATTCTTGAAACTGACAGATTAATAGATTAATGAAGTTTAATACCAATTAATTATCAGAAGTTTGTAAATAACTAGAAGAAAGGTAAGAAATTATATAAAGAAATTTACGAAACCACCGGAAATTTTCCGCTTTTTCACAAAACCTCAGACATTAGTTTTGAGCCCCGGGGCCATTCTAAGTGGGAAAAGATTTAATTTACAGATTTACAGATTTTAAATGTGGGATCAACAATATTTTGAATATGCCTCGTAATAATCGTAGTAATAAACCCCTTTTGAAAGAAAACGTTAAATAACTGTAAGGCATCAAAATCGAAGTTTTAATATAAGACTTAAAAAATTAAATTATATTTACTTAACAATACCTGTCTACAATGGGTATAAAAAGCCGTTGTTGTCTACGAAATAAACCTCATGGCCCTTTTCTAGCTTTATTGAGTTGTGCATCTTTATTTTCAATTATTTAAACAATTTTTAAAATAAAATAATATGTATATATATATATATATATATATATACAATAATAATAATTACAACTGCCATCCTTGACTAATAACGTCCTCAAAGCGGGCATATGCTTAAAAACACAGGGTAGGCTTGGTCGCTTTGATTTACTGTCCCTCACTAAAAATCAGTTATATAACTGACTGGGTAGACTCTAAATACAATTTCTTTGTTTTATTTATTTAATAATAATAATAAAAACATTTTCCCATCATTGTATTGTTGCTAGGAAACAGCAAGGAAACTTAGATTTCTTATACAAGATAATTCTTTTTTAACAGTGCAGTGGAACTTAACAGGGGCCCAAAGTAGCAGTCCGATTTTTTGTAATTTATGTTTTAGTGAAAGAGCGGAAATTCCAAACTATTTATTATTTTCTTTAAATGATTTCACACCATTCTCCTAGTTATTAACAAACTTTTGACGACTAATTGTTATTCAAATTCACTAATCTATTAATCTATCAGTTAAATTTAAATTTTTATCGTAGGAAACCTGTTATAGGGTGCAATTAGCCCCTCTTCAGGTGAACTCCAACTAGGTATGTGCGGATAGGAAATTGTGAAGGGATGTCCGAGGGCTATTTAAGAGGACCCAATCCCTTGCATTCGCCTTAACGACTGAGGAAAACCTCGGAAAAAACCTTCAGTCAGGATTGCCGGTCTCGACGGGATTTGAACCCGGGACCTCCCGAATCAGAGTCGAGCGCTTAGCGCCCGAGCCAACACTGTCGGTATCTATCAGTTACAATAATTTCGATTAGGCACATAACATTTCGAATTTATTGGCAAGATGTTATTAAAGTGGGAACATCTTAGGCCCATTGGTAGACATTTAGGTAAACATAATTAAACATAGGACTTAAGAAGAATTTTTAAAAAAGTGTAATTAATTGGGAAATTAATCAACTAATTAACTCGAATACTTTTTCGGATCTTTATTCTTGTTAAATAGGCTTTTATTTGATACCAATGTCGACAGTGTAGTCTCTTTATTAAATATATGTTTTGGTTAATTTAATAATTAATTTAATTAATCCGATTAATAAGAAAGTAACAGGATCGCAACTTGGGGCCAACTATTTCTTCTATCTAATTTGTATGCTTTCTTCACGATTTGCGCGATTGTTAGGCTTAAAGCCGCCTCTATCCTTGGAACAACGGTTCCAATTGGCCAAACAATGGAACATTTTTGCGAGATAATCATACAATACTATCATAGTCAAACCACTTTAAAGTACAATATATAAATATTACAACATGACAGGTCATTTGCAAAAACAAGTAAAGATGTGTCATCAAATATCAATTTTAAGATATTTTTCTATTATTTGTACACTTTTGAGTTTGTTTTTTGCTTTCCGGGACAAACGACTGCTACGAATTGGCTGAAATTTTCAGAGAACCTATAAAATCTCTAATATTAGACTTTCAAAGAATTTAAGTGCAACCAAATAAATTTATCACGTGAAAATTGCACTTTTCCACTTTTTTCACTTTTGAAACTGAAAATCCTGTAAAATTGACTATTATGAAAAATATCTTCAAAACAAATTGTTAGTATCATTATATTTTACCATTTGCTTGTATTGTTAGTTGAAATTACTTTCAAATTATAATTATATGCTAACAATGACGAAATGAAGTTGGATTAAAAACATAGTTAAATAGCGTTTAATCCACTGAAAATGCTCATCCTTCAACGCTTATCTTCTAAAACTCCAAAAAAATTATACTTTTTATTAGTTTAGTTTGTGAATATATTTTTTAAATCATAATCAAGTATAAAAACATCTTGCTAGCAACCAAAAAAATGTGTCGAATCAATGCTTGAATCACATTTTAGTGAAATTATTTACACTATTTTTGCCGTGTCTGCACTTTTTAACAATGAAATCATATGTTTATTAAAAATTGATTGTATATTTTAGGGAGAGCATATAGTTACCTACAAATCGGTGTTTTAAAAAATAAAATCGGTTAACCGAGTCCCGAGTTATGTAAATTTAAAGACAGTAGAGAGTAAGCGTTTCAATGATTGCACATTCAAAAACAAAATGGCCTCTAAAAAAAATCGTATACCACAATTCGAAGTGACATACTACCTGGGGCTGTTTCATAAGGTGCATACTAACACGTGGTCAAGTCAGATTTGAGATGTTAAGTGGGGTGAACGAAAAAAAAATCCACAGGGTCTGGCTCCTGGTCTAGTAGCTACTTTTGAAGTTGTGAACCGATTTATCTCATACCTAATCGAAACTTCCAAGACCCTAGAATCAGCCAGGTCAAGTTCGTCTAAATCTCCAGCTGAAGGCGAAAATCCGTTTAGAAATTTAGTAGACCTTGGGTCAGAGGATGCGTAGAATGACTCAAGGTTTTGGCGGGGCAATTTTAATTGAGGGTGCCGCCATCACTTGAGAGATTATTGCGATACTCAAGTGGAGCGTGACATTCGAAGGTGGGCATGCAATACAAAAAATTAATCATTATGTAACAACAAATGCGCGCTTCAAGTAAGGGTTTGGTTGGCGGTAGGGAGTCGGGGGAGAGGGTGTGTGTCTTGTTAGGCAGCCCTAGCTACTGGACGAGAAGCGCACGGCTTTATAAATCATTTTCATTTTTGATCATAATTTTAATTTTCACTCAATCACGCGACTTATTTCAAATGATGAACTCTAGCAGCCTGTCTAACTTGACAATCTCTTCAATAATTTAATCGTAAACTAAATTTTGAATTCTTTCTTTAGTTTATTGATAATCCGTTTCTCAAGAACAACTTTAACAACTTGAGTGTGTTTTTCAATCGTGAATGTGCTAAAATAAATAGTTAATGTCATAACTCGTATCTTTCAATCACATTTTTTTGTAAGTAGTTACAAAATTAATAATTTATGAATGTGATTAATTGATTACACACGAGATCATTAAAAATCTCAATACTTTTTAATCCTACAAGAGACAAGGGCGCCCGTCAAGATCCAGCTCCATGAAGAGGGAACCACAGTAAGCGAGTGCGGATAACCCGCAAGACCCGTGGAGATGAATGCACTGGCCACACAGCTTATTTCTCAGCATTTCTACGGCGTTAGCCCATAAGTCGCGCTCTCTCAACCAGCCTCTTGCTCGCTCTAGTCAACCCAACCCCTGTGTTTCGCACAGGGAATAAAGCTCTGACGACCGTAGCTTGCCTTCCACCTCAACCTGCAAACATCTGTCCCCGTGCGCTAGTGAAGCAGGCTAAGCGACTGGCTCCTGCTTTAGTCAACATATTCTACACTACGCGTAGCGCAATCCGCGAAGTTCAAAGTAAAATATCTGCAACGGGAGTAATAATGAGCAGGAACTACATGAAGAAGTAATCATTTCAAAATAAATATATAATCAGTAATTATTGCTCAAAATATAAGGCATGCAGTGCATGCCTTGCATGCGCGGACGCCTCGCCACTGGGTCAGAGGATGCGTAGAATGACTCAAGGTTTTGGCGGGGCAATTTTAATTGAGGGTGCCGCCATCACTTGAGAGATTATTGCGATACTCAAGTGGAGCTCTCAACATCATACGTCGATGATAATCAATTCATTCAGTCATGGATTTCAAAGGGATTGAAGATCCATTATTCAACCAATCACACATGTAGGTCATGAATTTGAAAAATCGACATGTATTTTCGTGCGTTAGGTCTTGATAGTTTCAACCATGGCATGCCAGTACTCCAACGTAAGCCTACGTTCTACAAAAAAAAAAACACTATTGTGCGTTAAAGACTTTTTCAAGACCTCGACCCGATTTAAGACCAACTCCTAACTGTCACGTGGTTTGACCTGTCAGTACAAGAGTAGTTATCTCCCCGTACTAGAGGCGAGTACTGGCCGTCCTTACCTCCTCCTGAGGTTGGATCTGGCCAGCACTCTACTAGGAAGGTTCATCCCGCAACCAAGATCTAACGGATGACACACCATTTAAAAATTTAAAAATTTCAACGATATGTGCCTAGGCCTAGTTGTAGCCTGTCAATTATTTCTGATTTTTTTAATAGCCTACGGATGAGTTATAATCGTAAGCTGTATCCTGGAACTTATACTTAGGTCAGGTTATAACGCAAGAAGCGCGGGGTGTGATATTAGTCACATTGGTTTTGAGTCAAGACCAAGCTTAAGGAAACATAATATGAGGCCTAGGCCAACAAGATCCTTGACACAAATCTCCATGAAAATAACTAACTACTGTATATGGAATATTAATGCTCACCACGTAAAAGATAGACAGATAGTAAATGATAAAGTGCTAAGTCAACACCACAATAGTTTATAATATGCAAAGAGTTAATTGAATTAGTCGAAAACTGTATTAAATTGAGGATCACAGAACCAGTGACAGATTGTCAAAACTCGACGTTTTTATAAACAGACAACAGAATCCACTCCGGTTACGATTTATCAAACAGAACAAACAAGGCCCTCTTGAGTTTAAGACCAAGGTCATGTGAATCTCCTAGCGGGGTTCAGACGAACCTCTACCATGGGTGTGGTGCCATCTAGTAGACATTTTATAAACAAGTGGAGGCAATGCTTCCAACAAATAGCAGGAAACAACAGTCAAAGTTGAAGAGACCGGGTAGCCCACTCAGTTAGAGCACCAGGACATGAGTCGCCACGCCTGGGCGGCTTCGGGCTCTTTTTGACCCGGGGTCAATTTTTTTTTAAATTGTCTTTTACGTTGAAAACGATTGGTCTTACACAACGCTCTTATTAAAAATAATTTGTTTGTTTTTTTAACCATGTTATTCCAATATAAGGCTTATTATATTTCCGTTCGTAATTTTAAATATTATGTATGCGCAATAGGATTGTCGTCAAAAGAATAAAATGTTATTAACAAACTGTTAGACCTTCTTTTAATAAAAACGTTGATATTATCACTATGACTTTAAATAACTTCCAGTATATCTCACTTAAATTTAATTGAAATAACTTAATTATTTTAATTAAAATTTAAGTTGATCCGCGGGTGTTCGCACTGTCCATACCACTGATTGCTATACTTCCTATTATAAATATCGACCTTGGGTTAGTTATCGCTCACTCGTCGATTGCGTTGGGCCCTACAGTGTTGTCTTGGTCGCTTTGGATTACTGTACCCCACTGAAAATCAGTTATATGACTGAGTGGGTAGACTCTAAATACGAATTTATTTATTTTATTTATTTATTGAATAATGAAATACAACGTTTGTCATGTAATAGTTAAATATGCGGGGGATGCTTTTTAAATTGATTAAAAGTCCTAATTGTGGGATAGATGTTAAAACTCTATTTTTGAAGTTGTGTACCACCGATTTATAAAATATATAATCATATTTTTAAGGTCATTTTGACTAAGCCAGTGCAAGTTCATATATTTATTTATTTGGTTAATTGCACGTGTAGGACATTGTAGTCCGTGGAACAGGCTGCATCAACTATAAAAACATTTCAAAGCCGGAAACCAGCACCAAAATTTAGGAGCTGGTAAAATACATATTTTAGAATGTTATTTTCACGGGGGACACGCTTGGTAGCAAATAAGTCACCTGTTATGGCGTCCTCAAGAATGCCTCCAAAATAATTCTTAAAATTGCTTTGTTGTAAGTAGTAATCATCGGATTTCAACAAACTAGGTTATGTTTTAATGTTCTACTAAAAATGTCATTTGCAATTTTACCACAAATGCAATAGTTTTAATTACATATTTTATAAATTATTACAATGTATTGAAATTATTACACTTTTTGATATAAATATATAATAATTTATACGTAGAACTCGCTTGATTGCCACGAAAGTTTCAAACTTTACTAAAATAACGTCAATAAATCCAAAATTGTTAGTCCCGAATCGAAAACCCTGTAAGTTATTGATTAATTAATGAAATCAAGCATTAATTAAATCCTAATTAAAAGTTTCTTATTCACGTACCACAATCACAAAGTGTATCAAACAAGAATAATATGACCACAATTGACTTTAAAAAATATTGGTTTCAAATCTTAGTTCCAATCACTTTCCTATTAATTTAATTAATTCAATCAATTCAAAATAATGACAATAATCTCAATTAATTGTGTAAAATTAACACAATGCGGTCGACCTTGGTATCTTTTTAAAGCTTGTTTTATGAAGAATAATTGTATGGAAAAAATAAATAAGTTAAAAAATTAATTATTCGTCAAATTAATTACATTTTAGTTAAATAATACCACTTTTGACAAATGTATTATTATGTTTACCTAAAACTCGATCGATCGTCATAAAAAATATACCACTTTACTGACATAATACCAAAGAACCCAAAATGTCATGTCCAGAAACAAAATTCCTTCAACTTACCGATTAATTAACACATAACAAAAACTTGTATAAATACAGACAAACTTTACACACTAGAAATGAGATCTAAAAAAGGGCCAAGCTCATCTACTCTTCCACATTTGCACATTCTTAATTCATAAACGTACAGTGTCCCGTAACAGCATCCTTGAAAAGCTTGGCAAAATAGAATTTGCAATTATTAATTTAAAAGCAATAGTTCATCCAAGTTCTTTTTTCCAATTTATTTAAACGTAATATCATGCAAATTCTATCTTGCCAAGCTTTTCAAGGATGCTGTTATGGGACACTGTACGTTTAGGAATTAAGAATGCGCAAATGTGGAAGGGTAGATGAGCTTGGCCCTTTTTTAGATCTCATTTCTTTTGAGTGTGTAGGTTTGGCTGTATTTTTACAAGTTTTTGTTATGTGTGTGATAAAATAATCTTGAAAATGCAAACACAACCGTTACTAAAAACAAACTTGGTTTTGTGTTTTTCTTGTTTTTGGTGAAACCCCACCGTTTTTTCGGTCTGATAATAGATTTCTCAACCCTAAGTTCAGGTTAGTTATGATGATTTCGTGGACTATTTCAATACGATTCATGAATCTAATAATTAATATTGGGTATTGGATTATTGTCAGGATTTGGAATACTTGCAATTATTGAATGTCTAGTCGTACCCCGAAATGTTATTATAGGGTAAGCGGATAAGTGTAGTGAAATATTAAAATTATTCGTTTATTTCATTATAGTTTAAACATTTACATGTCAGTGAAATTTTAAGTCTTACTGGAACGCTTGAGAATTTTGACAGCTTATAGCTAACTAGCAATATTTATGATCACAACATATAATACCAAATTACAAAACGTATATTTTCTCAATTAGTACCACATTTTGAGAATCGTCTATGATTTATCACCTTTTTTTTTAAATTGTCTTGTCAAGGTAAGGCGTCCGTCTACTAATAATATAAGGCTTATTTTGTAATGAAATGCAGGTTGATATTTTGTACCCTGAATATGTTTGTTAATATTAATTCTGAAAGCTAACGACATAATAACACGATTTGACATTATTTGAAAACACAATAAGGTACTTACAATGCTAATCTAAACTATGAGTATTAATTAAATGGAAATATCATTACCAATCATCACACTTGAATTCGTTCGTATTACAAGTCAGTGGCATCTCCGCAAATCGGTCAATTCCGAAGGCACTGTTGTTGACATATTATCTACATTGTCATTTGCAGCAACTTAAATGTAAACTTGAATAGTACATTTTTTTTGGGGGGGGGGGGGGGGGCTTGAAAACGAAGAGTCAATTGTGCATAAGACTTACATTGAAGTAGGCTTAATTAACCAACCTCGTCATTCGTCAATTTACACTTATTGTCTCATTAGGAGCATTAAATTAATTTTACAGACACGTTAAGCAACAAAAAGCATTTTAACTTTAAACGTATTTGAGAGGTGTCATCCCTTGCTCCTTCCTCCCATTCGATCACAGCTGACGGCTGCCCTATACTCATGGTACAAGGATATCTCTGTGTGTAAGGAAGAATATCATTGGATCATGCCCTGTACACAGTGTCTGTAAGGCACGTCAATCACTGCTTTCTCGAGTCCATTGGGTACTGTCATGGCTGCTGCTGTCATTGCCAGTGGGGATTAATATTCTTTAGAGTAACCATATTCGCGTTTAGCGATCAAGTCCAACGTAGACCTCTTCAAAGTTCTGTCTTCAACTAAGAACCGTCATGGAGGCTCTTGGCATAGCGAATATGGGTTTTGAGTAGTCTTCAACCATGCAGGGTATTCCCATTGTGGGTTTATTTGTCACTAAAACTTAGCTATTTCGAAGCTACTCGAAAAAAAAACTTCAGAATAGAGGAATGCGTATTATAATAGGATGTTACAAATATACACCAATATGTGCAATGCTCACTTACTTGGATTTTATGAATGTTGAAGAAAGGGTGCACTATTTGTCCTTAATCTTTATTTACAAAATGTTAAACAATATGCTGCCTGAATATTTAAAATGTAAAGTTGTTATGGTAAAAGATATACATTCACACAACACCAGGGCATGTTTTAATAATAATGTGTATATTGAATTTAGGGGCAAAAGCGCATCAATGAAGTCGTTATTTGTGAAGGGTATTAAACTTTATAATAAACTACCGAATAACATTAGGGAATCTGACAATGTTGGATCTTTTAAAAGAAAATGTAAATATTATATTATGAAAGGTAAATACATCTGATTGTTATTATTTTGTGAAGGGTCAGGGCTATACATTTGATAGTGTTGATTATGTCTGATTGTTCTATTATTAAGAATGTATAAAGCATATTATGTTCTGTATCGATAATAATAGCTGAACTCAGCTAATAATAAACGATTATTATTATTATTATTATTATTATTAGAGTCAGTATTCTTGTATTCGTAAACATTTTTAGGCCGCTACGTGTTAGAAAGACAATCCTTGTAGAACTTAATGGCCACGAACGACAAACCTTGTAGGACATAATAGCCACGGACCATATTCATTATGCCATGTGCGTTTATAGAGCGCTCTATCTCACCATGTCCCCTCTGGTGGCCAAAGCTGTAAACGCGCTATTGAGGATAAAAACTGGCAGTTTGACAGATGGCAGCTGTTGTCAGTGTAAATAACAAAAATCCTCTTTAGGCAGCCATGCTGGAAATACTACCAGCGCATTTTCTAGGTGATTTGATTTGATACAGCGTAGATTTCCAAGATATCGGTGGGTGTCATGGCGGCTGCTGTCATTGCCAATGTGGCACCGGCCGGATTGTTCTGTCACCACCAATAATTCATCGCCCTCCATAAACTACGATCACGAGGTGTCATGGCAGTGTCTGTGTCGTAGGGTCCTATCTTGAACCTCGGTCTCAGGGGTGGCTGTCTCGGGAAACCTCGGGCAGTCCGGGAGATGTCACCGCCCTCCATACTGCGATCACGAGGTGTCGTGACGAGGGCGCGGCGGTGGCAAGGCGGTGTCTGTGTCGTAGGGTCCTATCTTGAACCTCGGTCTCAGGGGTGGCTGTCTCGGGAATCCTCGGGCAGATCCGGGAGATGTCCCGGAAGGTTTCAGGGACGACCTACACAGATACACAAATTAATAAGTTAATGGGTTAATGTGGTTAATATACCATTTATAATGTAATGCCTACACTTATTTATATCGTCAGTGTTCTGGATGTAGCTTACCTGATCCAGGCTTACATATTTATAAAATCAAAGGTATACTGGAAACGATTAAGGAAAGCGCCAAATTTGATTAATTGGAATTTTAAACGTACACTGAGATATCTGTAAGAGAATTATATTAACTGGTTCTCTTGTATAGGTTATGAAGTTTGATTATAACTTGCTAAGTGGTTCGCATGGCTGTAAAAATGAAGACGCGGGTTCGAATCCCGCGCTAATCATATTTTTATTGTAATTGTCCTCAACCCTCATGTATGTGTGTACTCATCGTCTCGATTAGAAATATTGCTATAGAAGGTGAACATTTTTGTAACCGCAAAAGATTAATGGTCAGCACGGCTAGTGAAAGGGGTATGTGGATATAGTCAGAGATGTCACTCAAAAATAATATATGGGTATTGGCTCTTTCATGGGTAAAGTACATGAGTATGACTCTCTGTACAATGGATGGTCAAAGGGTTTTGCGAAATCAAATAAAAAGTCGCCCCTCCCCCCTCCCTCTGACCAAATTTATGGGGAGCTATTGCTCCCTCTCTTTTCCCCCAAGTAGTTTCGCCACTGCCACTCAAAAATGTAAATGTTCCCAGGGACTCAACACTGGCTAGCTCAAACTACTAGTACTAGTGGTTTGACTTGTGACCGTAAGGTAGCAGCACTTCCTTGACCAGCTCTTTGACTTGAGATAGACGCGGGAGTTGAGTTTAAAATGTTTTGTTTCTCTGAAATGTTGGCCGACTGGAGCTTATCAAGGAGGTACTGTTCCCTTGCGGCGAGAAGCAAAACTACTAACTATAAAACCACGGGCAAGGCAAGCAAGGAAATGCAGCTTCAACGACGAAACTGATGACTAGCAGGTCAGATGTTGCGAAAAGAGAATACGAGATGCTTAGAGCGTTTGGTGGAGACCAACTTTTAGCTTTCTTTTCATTTAATACATTTTGATTTTATAATATTCAATCCAATTCACACAGGACTACATATTTTATACACGGCTGTATCCTTTAAAACTTTAATTTTATAAATATTATTATAAAATGCAATATATCGTATACATTTGCTTCACTCTGAGTAACTTTATTAATTAAATTGCCTATCGTTTTGCGTAGTCGTAGGGTAAGGTTACCATAAACAGAAAATCCGGGACAAATATAATTGTTGTAATTTTTGGTTCTTAATTAAAAAAACATGCCTTAAGCGGGATTCGAACTCACGTCCTTGTGAAGCAATACGCTTCGGCCAGCGCTCTAATCTTATGTATACCATCGCGGTCAGCTACATAATAATTGTTGTAGGCCCCTCCCTATACTTAATACTAGGAGGCCAAAGTCGTTGTAAGACGAGTGAGCGAGCCATTGTGTTGAGTAGGTACCCGGTAACATTTGCATTTCTAATTACGATGAAGGGAGGAAAGATCTTCGCTGGCCAGGTCCAGCCGTAGGCAGGGGTAAGAAAGAGAGGGGTTCCCATGCAGAAGTGGTGGTCGTCTTTAGTTACGACGATTAAATAAGGCTATTTGACATTAATTTTATTCATTGCATAAACATGTGGCAACAACGGTCATGCAGTGTTCGCGTCTTACATAGCTTCTGTCTCCAGCTTCAATGTGTGAAATATTGAATACGTGATAATATAAACCCAGACTTACAGACAAATTAAATTAATTAATTGATTAATAGCCACCATGCTAGACAAGCGATGGCGTGTTGAATGATAATAAACATAATTATATCGAGCTAGACCTACCTGCGTCCGCCTAGCGAAGTGGGAGGCGACGGCGAGTAGGTTGGCGGCGCAGCGGAGAACCTGCGCGCCAGGGGTGACATCGACGACGGCGGTGGGGTGGTCGTCAGCGGGGGGGTCGGCGATAAGGAGTTCCTCAGGGAGGTGCGTCGGTTGGTGGAGGCGAGAGGCGAGGACACTCTCCTGCAGGAGAAGCGACGGGTGGGGTGGTTGAAGGGAGGGGAGAAGAGGTCGACGAGGGAGGGGCAGTGGGAGGGGGCGTCGGGGAGGGGCGTGGGGTCCAGGGCGCCGACGCGGGCGTGTAGCGAAGTCAGGGCGCGGAGGAACTCGGCAACGGAGGTCTCTTCCAGCAGGGAGTGGACTTCTTTGTCGTCGTGGATCGAGGGACGACGATTCCCGGCCGTGTGCGTCATGTAGTTCTGGAAACCAGAGGTGACGTTTTAGTGTCGCCTTATGTTTTCTTTCTCACCTCCTAGCAATAGTTGTATATTAACTTGTCCGTGTCGTGGGACTAACCTCCAACGGGTTAGATTTTTAATGCTCGAGTATTTAATTGGCATGGGTCAGTATTGTCTTCTTTGAACCATCGTTCAAAGACATTTCCACTAGATACAACATTTTTACGTTTCAAACATCTATGGATATATTTATTTATTATAATGAACATTTTTAGGATGGGGTCTTGGTCTGAGAAATTCAGCAGGTGGGAGCAAACATTCTCTGACTGTCGTATAAAATTCAAATTCTAATTCTATTTTGCTCCCACTTTCTTATTTTGATTATCACAAAGTAATCCTTGTTGATAATAGTTGATGTAGTCGACAAGACATATTAAGGCGGTCTGTCTCAAGTTCGCTACTTCGCTTACGACACCAATGTATTCTTCTAAGAGAGAGGCACTTTAAAACTTCACTACGACTCGATGTAGTGACTTGTTTCAACTTATACCACCCACCTGCTGGGTAAAGTCTTGTTTGGGCGCTGTGGGCTTGCGCAGAATGAGCGCGCCCAGGGACTTTGCCTTGTGCCTCTTCTTGCTGCTGTGCCAGCGCTCTAGCAGGGACGAGCTCTTATTGGAGCCACGTCTCTTAGGCTCTTCCTCGCTGAACGAGATGGTCTCGCGTCTGTAATAAGAGCAGGTGTGAAACATGGAAGTGTCGCAGAGTAAACAATAAAACATTTAAAAAATGATTAATAAGTTTGGTGTTTTGGTGGAGGTGCCGGGTCGATGCTAAAGTCTAATATTCATTGTAACGCCGTCATTGTAAGTAAGTAAGTAATTTTTTATTCATTTGACTAATACAGAGTAGAAGTATAACACTATCACCTATTCTCTAGAGAGAGAGAGAGATAGGTGGAGTGAAATGAATAAGGTTATAATAAAATTAAGGTTAACAAATGTTATTGTTAATACATAGATAAATGTAATAATACAATATGAAACATAAAAAATGCAATTACATTTACAATGATGCACACAATAATAATAACTACATTGTAAATATTGATATTAATGACAATCAACAAGGTTATTTATTTGGGAGAGCCGTCAGATAGAAACTCATGAAGTGAGTAATAACTGTTTTTAAGCAGAAAGGACTTAAGATTAGATTTGAAAGAATTGTCAGATGGGCATAAGCGAATTTTATTCGGAAGGTTATTATAAATAATTGATGCTAAGTAGTATGGACCTTTAGAGAAAAGGGAAAGATTATGAGAGGAAATGTGAACTAAATTGCTGGAACGTGTAAAGTGATCATGAACAGTTGTGTTTTGCTGGAAGATGTGGGTATTAAGGCGAACAAAAAGAGATGCTGACTGAATCAGGACACATGCTAGTGTTGGGATTTCTAATTGTCGAAAGAGTTCCCGACAAGATCGCTTTCTAGAAGCTCCCGCTATTATCCTGATTGCTCTTTTCTGGAGAATGAAGACTCTTGTAAGAGAGATTATGTAGGTCCAATTTATTAGATTTAGGCCTAACTTGAAATGCTTCAGCTTGACCCGCAACAACATAATAATCAAGCGCCTGATGAACGTCAACTTAACGTTTATTAATTAGTGTATGAAATAATTTCTCAAGCATTCTTCTGTTGCTGTATATACCCTTTGGGGAAATGTCATATTTCGTGAACTCAAATTCAATGTTACTTATTGACATTTTCTTAAGCAATAGTTCAAAAAATGCCTCGTGTTTTGTAGCTGTCGTGTGTTGGTTATAGTAATTGAAAATAAACAATATCATTTGTTTTCGTTAGATACGAAATGTCAACATAAAATTTCCGTGAAAAATGCAATATTTAAAACTTAAAATGCGTATTAAATACTGTGGGTAATCACGAGATAACGGTACCTGAGGTTTCAATGCTTCCTAGCTATCTTTTAACACTAAATTCATGTATAAAAACTCAATGAAACAACAATTTAATCATTTAAATGATAATACCAAAAATGCACCATTTAAACTGAAACTAGTCACAGCCTTGTTATGGTTGGTGCTGGTGCTGGTGCTGGTGCTGGTGTTGGTGTTGGTGCTGGTGCTGGTGTTGGTGCTGGTGCTGGGTGCTGGTGCTGGTGCTGGTGCTGGTGTGGTGCTGGTGTTGGTGCTGGTGCTGGTGCTGGTGCTGGTGTTGGTGCTGGTGCGTGTGTGCTGTGCCTGGTGTTGGTGTGTTGGTGCTGGTGTTGGTGCTGTGTTGTGTGGTTGGTGCTGGTGCTGGTGTGTGCTGGTGCTGTTGTTGGTGCTGGTGCTGGTGTTGGTGCTGGTGCTGGTGCTAGTGCTCCTTGAACTCTTCTTGAATGTCTTTGGGATACCCGTCGTCATGAACTAATCAAAGTCACAATGAGGCTGTCTATTGTTTGGCTTTAGTCAAAGTTAGTGTTTCTACTAACTGAGCTGAAACCTTTGGTTTAGCCCTAAAGCATGCATGGTCAAATGGGTTGCAGGATTGCATCCACTACATTAAATGCATAGATATAGTGATGTATGTGTTTGTCCCGTTTGGCTGGTTAATCAGTAGTATTTTGAATGTGTGATCGCTGAGAACCTCTTTCTAGTGAAGTTGAGGGTGTACATTAGTCCCTAAAACATCGGCAGCATACAGATTTTCTGTTTTTCAGCTGGAACTCAGCCCACAATTGTCATATCCGTATACGTATTTTTCTTTTTATTATACTAACGTCAACATTTTCTAGGCCTTCTATTATGCATAGGTTTTCGAAATTATAGGTGAAAGGTCTTTATAAAAATTGCCAACTTCGGACAAAAATTTAAAATTTACCTTCAGTTTTGAATGGTTTGTTGTTATTTTAGGCTTTACGTCGAAAAAAAAATTGATACTAAATAATGAACTTATGTCAGGTCAAATTACATAGTTTTATTGCAGACTTCCGTTCATGTGGACTCAATAATGTGGTCTCTTTCATGTGGCCCCTTAGGAGGGTGTGTGATAGCGAAGAAGAACGTGCTATACGAAATTTACGGCTAATGTGTAAGGCTCTTTTAATCTTTGGTGGAGGTGCCAGGTTGTGAAATAAAGTTTGAATTCCCCAGGATCTAGTATACGTCAAGATGTGTTACTGTTGTTACTTGAGCTGTCGTGCTTGTGAATAACATATAAAAAGTATGTGAATGTAATTACTGTATTAATTATACTGTCTGTAGTCTGAGTGATGGTAGGTTGGGGTGGGGGCAGCAATGAAGATTAATTAATTAATTCTCAGCACAATTTGTTAGACCTGATTATTGACGATGACAGCTAACTAATTACATAACTTTCATGGCAGACCGCATCATAACAGACAAATATTGTTTCAAGCCTCCTCATGACCGTGCAATGAATGTCCTTCCTTTGTATATAAATTATCCTAAATGAATGCCTTGTTTAACGTAGTACTGATATGTCGGTGCATTGCAGTGATTATGTTTGTGTGTATGCCAAATTAAATTTTAGTGAGTTTAATTCAATTATTTATAATGTACTTATTGTATACAAATTATCTTCTAGTTAATGCATGCAACTGAAGACAATTGTTTTTAGACTAATCATGTGCATAACAAGTAGATAGGGGGCTAATGGGTAACTTGACTTCCATGGACTAACGACACTGTTTTAACTGGTTAATGTACCAATGGACAACTGGACGATTGACGTTTCGACTAATGGAGTACACGACAAGTGGACGAATTGGCAACTGGACTACATGAATATTGAATAGTGGACAACTGTTATAATTGGTTAATGTACTAATTGGCAACTGGATTAAATGACTAGTGGACTAGTAAAATAAGTGATCTACCACTTGGTGAAGGACAAATGGTCTAGTGGACTAATGTGCAACTGGACTACCATGAACGAATGAATGACTATTTGTAAACGCACTACTTGGCAACTGGACTTAATGACTAGTGTACTAAAACTTAAAGTGTCTGGCGATTGGTTTAGTGGACTTGGTTTAGTGTTCAACTGGACTAATGTACTATAGGACTAGTGGACCACTTGTCGATTACAACTTGATCTTGTGGACTTATGAACAACTGGACTACTGTTGTAATTAGCTAATGTACTAACGTGCAACTGGACTACTACTGAGTACTAGTGGACTCACCTCTTCCCCCTTGCTCGCATCAGCTCGTGGATGTGTCTGGACGCGGGCGCGCCGCTCCACGTCCACTGCGCGTGCGCCGCGTTGTTCCTGGCCACCTCGTCCATGGGGATGCGCACCTCACTGGCTGCGCGCGCACGCGGCACCTTCGGCCCGGACGCCACGCTCCAGACTAAGCGGAAATACGTCACACTCAAACCAACTCCAGGACGAAAATACAATGAGATTTGTCAACAAATCCACACGTTAGATTACATTTTATGATTCCTGTCCTAAGAAACGTAGGACCACTTATATTTGGAATTTTCGCTATCTAATAATGTGTTATCTAATTTAAGATGCATGAATAATGGGTAAATGAGCAACTGATATAATTTGATAATGGCCTAATGGTCAACTGCTATAATTGGATCATGGACTATTGAGTAACTGTCATAATTGGATTGTTAATACTAATAATAAACTCGGTGAAAACGAAAATTTCATAAAAGGCAGAACTATGAACCTATAAATAACATTTTAATTAGGGAACAATGTAGTCTAGCTAGTGGCGTAGCTAGGAATTCAAAGGCCTGGGTTCAAGGCTGCTTGATGGGCTTTCTTGCCCCCTTGAAACCCTCTTGCAGTAGGCCCCCTTGAGAGGCCCTGGGGCCCTCAATCTCTCGGGGCCCGGGTACAACAGACTGCACCCCTTGCACCTCCTATTCCTACGCCCCCTCGTAAGTGACACCCCTTCACTAAGTGACAGGTGTGCTGACCTTCACTAGCCAGAATGTCCTCGTCACTGAAGCCGTCCACACTGTACTGACCTTCACTAGCCAGTATGTCCTCGTCGCTGAAGCCGTCCACCCCCCTCTCAATGTCTTCCTCCTCCTCGTAGCTGGGGGGGCCTAGTGCGCTGACCACGTGGGCTAGGAGGTCCATGGGGTTGATGGCGGCAGCTGTCTTGAAGGTAGCTGCCCGGTCTATCTTCTGCAGGTGGGAGTCTGACATGACTCGCGGGAGAGAGTCGTAGATAGCCTCGCTGGGACAGGAAGGATCGAGTGATCGGTTAGTTGGTTGATTGACTGACTGACTGACTGATTAATTAATTGATTGATTGATTGATTGATTGATTGATTGATTGATTGATTGATGAGGTATTTATATAAGACTGGATGTGATATGATAACGTTGATCTTCAGAAGATTGAAATGAACTGTTGCTGTGGGGTGTTGTACGTACATTGTCATTAGAAACAATTTAAATCGCTGGTAAATTTTGCTTTAAAAATCGCAAGAAATTTTGATGTGGTGTTCTTTTATTTTTAATAATTCGTATCAGTATATAATTGAAATGTAATTGACAACTTTGGATTTGAATGAAAATGTATCAATTTGAAAAGCGTTGCCAATGGTGTCGACGTGTAGTGTATACAAACCGTAAACACGTCTTGATAACGCTCCTTAGAGAAGTATAAATTGCAAGTTTGAATAGGACTCGTCCTTAACGAAACGTTTGTTTTATATCTGGTACTAAGATATGAATGTCTGCAAAAATAGTGGGTACCAACTACCAAAGCATTTATATTCCAAGGTGGACAAGTGTGAGTACAAATTACGCCATCCAGCACTGATGGCGTAATGTCCCCCTGCCCCCTAACCACCCCTATCCGTCACTAACCTGGTTGCGCGGCGTCTCCACACGCCGTAAGTTCTAAAGTCGTCGGCGTCGTCCATCGTCGTCAGGTTGGGAACACTGCTGGACCGGGTTCGAGACTCGTTTAATGACCTCGACTCTTCCTCGTCGCGATACACCGGCTGCAAGACAGAGAGAGAGGGGGAGGGCATAAGTCACTCGTGCAGAGCGGACTATGCTTGTCTTTGTTAGGTTGACCAACAGAACTGAGTGTGTCTAGGCAACTCCAGGAGTTAAAGTCAAGGAGTCCAACCTCGTTCATACTGAGATGGGAGTGTCAAGAACTGATTAAAATTCCAATATTCATAAGGTCCACTTCATCCAAGTATTCCAGAAATCCCATGCTAACCCGAAACAACTTAGTGACTTGCATAAATGACCCACGAATTAAGCGTTGAATTTGTGTTGTAAGATTGCTTCATTCCTAAAAATGGATCGGAAACCAATTAGCATTAATAGTTTGTAGTGAGTCTGCAAGATATTTGCTTGACTGGTAAGCTAGGCCATTGCCCTGCATTGTACTCCACGTTGGATACTTCAGTGGCGTTTGTTCTGCGGATAGGACTGGAACGGGGATGCATGCCATGTGTCATCGTTAGAGATGTGCAAAAATGGTGATAGCGAAATTCGCGATTTTTTTTAAAATTGCAATAATCCTTTCAAATTCAGTTTGCACATCATATTAATCTTCTGAGTTGTGATTGAATGGTACCAATTTCCAATTCGCGATATTTTAGTTGATACCGTGAACTAGAGGCGAAATTAGCAATTATGTCTTTTGACGCGAATTAGGTCACGAAATTTCAAAATCAAAGATTTGGTGGAGGTGCCGGGTCGGTAGTCGCAATTAAATTAATCCTGGCTGGTACATATGGTGAAGGTGCCGGGTCATACAACATGATTTAAGATCGTAATAATCGTTTATACGCGAGTAAGCTCAAAATACTTCATATCAAAATATCGACATTAAACAAGCATAATTTCGTAATTTTGGTGGAGGTGCCGGGTATTCGAAATTATTCTTGGTAAAACCTGTCGGTAACTTTGAAAATTGAAGGCTGAAATTGAGCTAAAATTAAAACTGATTCTCACTCTCAGGTGCTTGTTTTTTATTTAAATTAATCATAAATGGTCCTGAAATTTGTGATAAGGATAATTTAAAAATAGGCTTTTTTCTAGTTGTTCATTATTAAATTATTTTTTTTTGTAAATAACGAAAAATCACGAATTTTTATTTTTAAGGCGCGAATTTTCAAACTTTAAAAAAAACATTTTTGCACATCTCTAGCTCATCGTATATTGATGGCACCTTGCACCTTGCACACCTGCATCCACCTCCCTCATCCCTATCCCACTGCTGACTACCTCCACCGGTCACTGCCCTACCTCTATCAGTGGCCACCTCTACCGTCCCTACCTTGACTCGCGCCAGATGAATCTCGTTAAGGATGCGCCGGAGATAGCCGATGTCCTTGGTGAATCCGTTCCACACCTTGGCCTGGGTCTCCTTGATGTTGCGCGCCAGCTTCTGTTCCATGCGTCGTATTTTCTTGGACCTCATCCCCCGGGTCAGGAAACCGAGGATCATGAAGAAGTAGCCCAGACCGAAGATCATCCAGGTGATGAGGGCGATCCTGTAGACCGTGAACCACGCGTCGCCGTGTCCCAGCTCCGGCTGCTGGGCTGAGGGGGGAGGAGGAAATAAAATTAACCCGTTCAGTACCGAATTAAATTGGTCAAAATGAAGTTATTTTAAGCAATAATTTCATATTGCTAATTTTATTTTAAGATTTTTAGTGTGTTTCAAATATTTTTATCCTGTTTCTTTAAGAATTTTTGGATTTTGAATTAAAGCTTTTTTTTAGGTTCATATGTAAATTCGATGTACTTTCCTAAAACAAGATTTTTTTTTGCATATTTTACATTTTTTTTAGGTGCCCTAAAACCCCAACTTACTAACTAACAAATAGTAGCAATACTAGAATTATATTACTTTTCCGGGACAAATAAATTTTCCCATTTTTAGCCTTTTTTGCAGATGTGTATTTTCAATCTTCTCTAAAAAAAGGGCACTTTTCGTTAATCGGGATGGGAAAAAATGTATTTATTTTTCATGCAAGGAAAATAAAAAAAATTGCGGTCAAATTGAAAAAACTATCTTTTACTCGAAAATAAATTTAGAAAGTTAATGTTCATGATCATGGACAAGGGGACTGAAGGGTTTAAAAAATTATTGAAATAATAATATAACTCATTATTTTGAAAGCATCCCTTTACACCCCCATCGTTGCGTCGTGGTTGGGGCACCTTTTGCAGTTAAATGTACGATTGGAAACCCCCTCTCCCCCCAATATATCCCTGCGTACGCCACTGGAATCTCAACACACGTGTAAACAGTTCTGTATGTCCTGAGATCGAAGCAAATATCAAATATGTTTTTGTGGTGATTTTCAGCTCTTCCCGGCCGATCAGAAAAGGCTTCATGGAAGGTTGGAGTTGGAGACCCCTTTAGATGTCATGAGCAAGGTTAGTTCATATTTGTTACACATACATACAATGTTGCACGCATTACGGGGAAAGACAACTAACTTGAATCTCGAGATTATGTGTGCTAAAAAACTTACAAAATTTTATCATATAAATTCGAAAATCTTCTTAAAATAAGTTCTCAGATATTTTGCATATCATCTCGTAGGTGAAATAAATAGTGTGTGGTTGATTTTATAACATATCACAACACACGTGTATTCAGAAGTAGGTTCTGATATTGAATCAAATAACAAGTATGTATATCTGTGTTTTTCAGCTGTTCCCGGCTTATCGCAACAGGCTTCATGGATGGTTGGAGACCGTTTGGACGTCGTACATAGCAAGGTAAGAGGCAATATCTGTTATACATACAATGTTGCACGCATTTCGAGGAATGAGATATCACGACGCACGTGTATACAGTTCTGTGTGTCCCGAGATAGAAACAATTAACAACAAGGATGTTTCTGTTTTTCAGCTCTTGGCTGTCATCACAAGCGATCGGAAAAGACTTCATGGATTGTTGGAGACCCGTTCGGACGTCGTTCAGCATGAGCAAGGTAGGCAAAGACAATCTCTATTACACATACAATGTTGCGCACTTTACAAGACAACTTACTTGAAACTCTAGGTTTGTGTCGTGTGTGCTTACACAGTTACACCCATATGCCAAGGAAATGGACTATTTGTACCAAAGACTCATCCTGCAACGTGGAGGGGAGTATTGATGAGTTGAGACCCTTTTCTGTGTCGCTCGTTGGTAATGTGGCTAGCGTCTCTGCTTCCAATGCAGAAGGTTCAGTGTTCGATTCCCGCTATAGGCAGTAGTTTTTAAACTTCTTATTTGGACTTAAGTCCGTTATTTCTTGAGTTAGGAATTTGTAAACGGTGACTTCGGAGCAGTCCTCCTAGCAACGAGGCACATAAATAAATTCAGAGTTGTTCTGAATCGGCCTTGTTGATTCAGAAGTTGATCCGCGGGTGTTCGCACTGTCCATACCACTGACTGATTGCTATTAAAATAAAAATTTTAAAAAAATCCTATTAATATATCGATCTTTGGTTGGTTATCGCTCACTCGTCGATTACGACGGGGCCTACAAGGTTGGCTCGGTCGCTTTGGTTTACTGTCCCCCACTGAAAATCAGTTGTGTGACTGAGTGGGTAGACTAAGCTTCTGCATCCTTCCAACTGGCCACTAGTCAGCACATCAAAGCAAATCTACTCACTGATACTAATTTTCCAGTTATAGCATTCTGAAGTGGTGGGCGTGGGACACAAACATCTTTTAAAAGCCAACCACATACTATATTCTTGATTATATCGATTATCGAAATAGGTTTAGGCCTAATTATACTTAACTTTAACTCGTCAGGTCTTACTCATGATGTTGACTCGATATTATGCATATACTCTAGTCTAGCTATAGTATAATAGCTTCCAGTCTGAAAAACATATTTTGTATGCAGCTTAGTCCGCGAGCAAACTATTAATGTGGGATACAAAAAACAAAAAATTCATACCGGCTATCGACAAACTGGGTAATAACTCGAGTTAAACGTCTGAACCGCTTTCCATAACGTGTTTCGTTAGTTTTTTGTTGTTCTTGGACTGGGCATGATAGCGACAATAGAGGCTGCACTTTGCCATTCAAGTTGAAGGTTTGAGGAAAGATTTACGGATGCCAGACAATATGACTGCATACTTTGCATAGTACGGTCCGGGTCCGGTTGAAGCTAGCCTCCGTGTGGCCGGACTGTTTGTTGCTAGGTGCAAGCCAAACTGGTTTACTGAACGTTACTTATTGCCAGTTTTTTTTTACTTATTTCCTTCGTGCAGCCATTTAGCTACCGATTGATTTGAAACTTTCCTATATTTTTCCAAGAAAGTTTCTAGACATAGATTGTCTGAAGTGATTGTTGATTAGTCGATTTAAGACTTTTTTTCTTTTCACAAAATTAAATACTTATATTTTTTCTATATATTTCCATCTTTTAAGATGAGTTTCTAAATTTAACATTTAATGTTCCTATAACATTATAGTATTATAGTATATATTATATTGAATGTGTTATTTCATATCAATCGGATGCTTACTGATACTAGGAAAAAATGTTCCTCCAAAACCTGTCTTGGGCAAGGTCCCCTGAATAAGAAAGTGAATAGTAATTTGGTAGTTCTCTGAAAGGCACCTATTTCCTTTCCCTTTAAAGTTACTCGCAAAATTTAAAAATTAAAACAAAATCGTAGTAAATTATCTCAAAGAATCAAATCTAAGTGGGTATACCTGTCCATTTTCTAAAGTAGATTTAAAAAAAAACAGACGAATAGGTTTGAATAGGTTTGATCGGAAATCAGCGACAGCATTAGGAATTTTCAAGTAACTTTAGTTGCGTTTCAAATTCCAACAAAATGGTAACTTTTGACATTACAAGTTCCTGATGTAGGAAACGGATGCGTTCCTAGTGACACGCTGCTCCTCAAGATTGTCCGCACTGTTGTTGCAGTCTCTTACCAACCAACCAACATCCGCGTCGGCTAAAGAACCAACGTAGATAATGACGTTCGAAAAAGATAATTATATGCACCTTAGTGAGCGGTTACAGTTTTCCTGTGATTTCTAATTGGCGGAACTTCATTCGCTGATGATACATCTGAGTTGTAACTGGTATTTTTTTCTATATCCAACATCTCGCTCGTTTTTTGATTATCGACGTCAAGTCCACATCGACAATCATTCATGATACGCAAGCTTACATCTTTGTTGATGGTCCGTCAAACATTAGCCTGGCAAAGTTTCGTGTTAAAATGTACTCTCCTATCCAAGCACTTATGTGTTTTATCCTGGAGCAAATATTCATCGCTTATCTCAATAATTATCACATTCTCGTGCATTAATTATCTCATTGCTCATACTTTTTACTAGTATCTCATTTGTATTTAAATCTACTCAGTTCAAATGTCCGACTTTAGAATACGTCTCTGTGTTTACTATCTTAACATCTCCAACGAAGCCATTAATTAGGTTAGTATTTCAAAGTTATGGGCTAGAAGAACTGACTATTTTCAAGTGTGTGGAAGGTCATTGGAGATGTGTGATTATCTGTTAGTTTGTGGGTGAGGTTGTGTAGCATTGACATTGAAGAATAAATACCTCATTTAAGTTCGATTAATATTTCGGGTATTAGACATTGAAATATCGAAATCGAATCGTATTCTCGTGAACTTACGTCAACTGTTATTCGCTACCCCCCCCCCCCCCCCCAGCGACCAATTTAAGATCGCTCGTAGCACCGTTCGTTGGTTGCGTGGTCATACCCTCTGATTAGTTTAAGAGTCTAAGAAAATATTCGCTTGCATTCGCTCGCCTGCATGAAAACGAGGCTTAAAGGGGCTAAAAACCCAAAAAATATTTTTTACCACGTGATCACAATACTACACTTAAATAACCGTTCTAAAAAATTATATCTAACTGTGATTTAACACGATTTTTTTATTTTTTTTATCCAAACATTGGCGAAAATTGGTGTTTTGGGAAATTTCTTAAATCGGCTTAAACCTGCTTCTTTTTTGGTCCACATAGATACTTGAGCATAGTACCAATCTAAAATGCCCCTTTATAACATCGTGTCTTGAAACTGTGCCCAAATATACCCTCAAACACGAAAAAATATGCATTCCAAAACCACATCCCATCTTGGTAATAAGCATTATTTTGACCGAACTACTTGCCCAAATTACAAAACAAAATATAGAGAATTTATAGAAAAGGCTAAAGAGTACGTCAATAATGGCCAATATTTTTTTGGATCAAATCCTCCAAGGTCACGGGGCATAAAGATCGTCCCCTGCATGTTATTTCTTATGGGAGATTTTTGCCGATGGGACCTAGCTCGAAAAATGTCATGTTTGACAATTTTTTGGGAGGTCATGGTGGCCCCAATAATTTTTCTGTTGATTGCTAAATTCATTACTGGTTAGCCTGAATGAAATATATTTTTTGAGTTTAGCGGTTAAATACCCCTTTAATGATACCGAAACGCACAAAACGTTAATTATGCATGTCAGTCACATGCATGTGATATATGCATTGTGCATAATATGTCATTGTAACCAATGAGCAAGTGAGTGACACTGACACTGCCATGACGGATCAGGTACTTGTTATAGATGAATGATCTAGGGTGATTGATTCGCAGGTGTCAATACTATCGCATCAATTCAGGTTCCGGTTTAATTTACCATCCAGAATGCGATATATAACACTTGTTTTTTTTTTCAATTTCTCCCAAAAACCCCGTTCGACCTGTCCGACTAAGGAAAGACAACCGAGTCTAATCCAATCGTAATCTTCCGACAATGCCCTCTCCATCACCTCAAAGACCCTAACATTCGATTTTGTTTATTCTCATAACTCATCGGTTTAGGAAGCTAGGTACCTACACGGGGTGACCGCCCACGCAAGAATTAATTCACATTTATCGTGTTATTATGGACGTAGGTTTCTTGTTTACATCTTTTACTCTTACCTTGTTGGACTTTATTATACCCCGCCCTTACTTAGCACTAGCTCGTATAACTGTACACTCTACCCCACACGTGTGCAAACCTGACCTACGTCCGTGATGTGAACCCTGATATAGCCTGGATTATAGAACATAGTTTTTCTCTGTTCATACTAAAAAGTAGATTCATCGCACATTTCCTTAATTGCAGCTATACATATAGTAGGGTCAATTTTACGTTTCGCGTCTCCGGTGAGAAACATTGGCTAAAATGTAAAAATAGTGTTGAACTCTTTAATTTCATGGAATGTTTATTTGAATCACGACGGCTCAAAATAAAGTGACTAAGACAGAGATTCTCAAAAATATGAAAGTGTATTTTTTCAACTTATCTCTCAAATGAATTAATACATTTTACATTCAATCATATTTCGAGACAAACGAATATCTTGAAAACACATCTTCAGATTTTATATTTTACTTGTGTACACTAACGCCCACAGCCCAAAAGCGTTGCGTAGGTACTCTTAAGCATTTACATTGCAGTTGCACCTCAAATCACATCATTATCTTTATTGATGCATGATTATTAAAATATACAACAATGTCATGTTAATAATGTGAGAGATGTGATTGTAATGAGTCATACAATAATCACGAAGTAGTTCTTCCTTGACCCAGGCATGTATGTCTGTGAACACGATGGAGAAGTTAAGTAAACATGCAAAACAAAACTCCCTACATATTGGAAAATCACAGTTCGTGATGAGTAATTTTCTCTGACCTCGCGATCACACTTGCCCCGTGCAGATTGTACTTCAGCCTCTACATCCTCACGACCCGTCTGGCCCACCTAGCTAATCACGAGTGTACCTTGCTGTACTCTACGGCAGAACAAGACCGTAATCATACGTCCGAATCGAATCTGCATTCGCCATTCAATCCCAAAGGAAATTACACTCTAATCATAGTCATTATTAGGTGAAGCGCATGTACTGTGTGGCGTGGAATTACATTGTAGGCTATCCTGGTTTCGATTCAAGGGATTCGTTAGTGTGGTGGACACGGACAAGGTGGATATTGAATAACTTGTCATTTTAAGCGGTATTCTGCAAGGCCACAGTGAGTGAGGCAGACACGAGAATATCTTCTGTGCGGTGGAGTGTGGAGCAACTATAGGAGGCTGTCTGAGTAGGCCCATGCCGTCAACACAGACAACATTATGCAACCACTTGCTAGAGGACAATTCGTTTCTTCTAGCGGCTAGCCGAAAATACGTAAAATTAAATGTCCAATATTTTGGTCCACAATCAAAGCTATAAGAACCTCGTGTAAATCTTAACAACTACAACTATTACATGTAATTTACCATTATTCTCCACTTTCATGTACTGCGATATTGTACTTGTTATTTGTATGACGTGTGGATTCTATTATTAATGTGTACCTAACTTGGTTAATGATTCAAACCGAAAAATGTTTAAAGGATTTGCCATCGCATTTATCTACTTTTGATGCGACCTGTATCTCTTTCGTTTTACGTTTAAAGATATTTCCAGGATAACAGCTTTATGAACTGTTTTTTGTGGGTCTCAACTATTTACATCCAAATGGCCGTTCGCGGTGTTCGCGGGGCGCGCAGGTGCAAAGCGATTAACACTAGGGGGACGTGACTTCTAATTTTTGTAAGGCATGATTTTTGTAATTGACCCAACCTAACCTATCATACCGCATCGTTTCGAATAGCAAAATCTCGGTTGGACCGCGTTTTTCTATTTTCCCAAATATATGCTACCAAGTCAAAATATAGTGAATGGCTTTGAAACTTGGCTCTTTTAGAAAATCAAAACATTAAAAAAAGACAGGATAAATATAGTTTGATTATCTAAAACTTTAAAAAAGAAAGAAATAATAATAGTTGGAATTTCTAAAACTTTAAAAAAGAAAGAAACAATAGTTTTGATTTTCTAAAAGAGCCAGATTTCAAATATTTGACTTGGAAGCATATTTTGGAAAATAGAAAAACGCGGTCGAAGGGCCTTAATCAACAAATATCATCAATATTCAATACCAATCCAAACTGCATTGATTGAAAAATGTTCTTTATGATAACAGTATTCTTCCTTAAGGAGAGGTAAATTTTACCTAGTTGGTTAGTTAGGTTCACCTAATTGAGCCTAGTTAGTGACCACTCTACGGTTGTCGCGTGCAGCCCGGTCCAGCACTAACAAGAGCCCACGCTGTCGCACGCGATCCGAGGCCGAACTGATTGTGGTTCGTCTAATTGTGTTGCACTTCTCAACACTTACCCATCTATTGTCGCAGCCAAGTGGCCGTGACTCGTTACAATTCCACCATCTTCGTGACGACACTACACACGAGGTGTAACAATTGATTCATTTAATGGAGGTTCTTTAATTTCCTCGCCGAAGTTTTTGCCAGGCTCACGGATACACGGTTAGAGCGTGGAAGGTGGAGGATCACGTAAGAGTCGGGAGGGAGGGTGGGATTACGTAAGCTATCGCAGGATGCACGAACGGAGTTTGTTATTATATCATTTAATTATTTGCCTCGTTAGTTAACCGCAATTCGAGTTGGATCAATGTCACTGTTATGTTGATGGAATAAACTTATCCCACACATACAAAAAAGTTGTAAAAAGACCGCCAAAACTTACACACCCACAAGCATTAAGATCGTAAAGGAGGGCCAAGCTTGTGTACCCTTTTTTTATGTGCACTCTCTTAATAATAAATTAACTTTGCCCCGTGACTGCATCTTTGTAAATCGTGATAAAATTTGTAATACAGTTTATACTTTGTACCGTTTTTACCGCTGGAAAATGTTCGCTAGTGTTTGCCTTGCCATGTTGAATACACCGGTTCTCGATAGATCACCGAAGCAACATCGGACGTGGTCAGTACTTATGTGGGTTACCACTTGGGAACACTACGTGCTGTTGGCAAAGGGGGTGAAGCATATCGCCGAAGTCTGCCAAACGATCCTTACATTGTTACAGCCGCTTGAGAAGAACAATGTTTATAACATGTTTCTGGTGTTGGGGGGAAAAAGTTTATTTTTATAGACCTGTGACACATATTCGCCTTGACTAAGGACAGATTTATGAATTATCCTTCTCCTTCTTCCTTCTCCTTCTCCTTCTCCTTCTCCTTCTCCTTCTCCTTCTCCTTCTCCTTCTCCTTCTCCTTCTCCTTCTCCTTCTCCCTCTCCCTCTCCTCCTCCTCCTCCTCCTCCACCTCCACCTCCATCTCCATCTCCATCTCCATCTCCATCTCCATCTCCAGCTCCAGCTCCAGCTCCAGCTCCAGCTCCAGCTCCATCTCCATCTCCATCTCCCACTCCATCTCCATCTCCATCTCCATCTCCATCTCCATCTCCATCTCCATCTCCATCTCCTTCTCCATCTCCATCTCCATCTCCATCTCCATCTCCATCTCCATCTCCATCTCCTTCACCATCCTTATCTCCATCTCCATCTCCTTCTTCTTCTTCCTTCTCCTTCTTCTCCTCCTTCTTCTCCTCCTTCTTCTTCTTGTCCATATTTTCCTGTGTTCCACCATTTTCCTGGGATGAACTCTTTTACAAGCTGCGTTTCATCTTTCCACATCCATCTCTATTACCAATATGTGTTTGTTATTGTTTAAATAAGAATACCAATGTATTGATTAATTTATGATCAATTCGATGTTTACTCAGTGACCTTTGTAATTAGGTACCAATCAATATAAATCAAGCAATATTTAAAACTATTCACCACTGATTGTTCCAGAAAGCCTTTAATTATTTGCCTCGTTAGTTAACCGTAATTCGAGTTGGATCAATGTCACTGTTATGTTTATGGAATAAACTTATCCCACACATACAAAAAAGTTGTAAAAAGACCACCCAAACTTACACACCCACAAGCATTAAGATCGTAAAGGAGGTCCAAGCTTGTGTACCCTTTTTTTATGTGCACACTCTAAATAATAAAAAAATTACTTTGCCCCGTGACTGCATCTTTGTAAATCGTGATAAAATTTTATTTGCAACTATTGCTTTGAATGCAATGTTTGTGTTAATTATTTTGCAAGCTGTGCAAGGATGTAGTCACGAAGAAAAATAGATTTATGTATGAATAGTGCGCAAACTGTATCATTGGTCTACACACGGACGTAGTTCAATATAATAAAGAATTGTATATACTGGTCGCAGGAAAAAATAGGGACTAAATGTAAAATTCCTTTGGTTCCATCTTGTCTATACTGTTGATTAGATGGAGCTATATCAATTTGTTATTTTGTTATTACCTTTTCGCCAGACAGAACACAATTTCCCACACATTCCGAATTTTAGCATGTTGTACCAAGTGGTGTAAGGCGAATAGTAAATTTTTTTAAGAAAAGGGCTTATTACGAACAATAACATTTACACAAATTACCATGAACATCGTGAATAACGATAATTTCAGGCGTAATTGTAAAAAAAATATTGTGCGCGAATGTTTGGATGTTCGGGGTCGACTCCACCCATGTTATTGGTTGACCATCAAATTAATTCACTACTTGAATCAAAGCTTGAATCTCGCCTCGTGGCCTTGTAACTCTTGTTTGCGTCAAGGGGCGGTAATTGCGCGTGTGTAACTTCGTGCGCGAGCGTCTCAAGTACTGGCGAAATAATGTCGCTTATTAATTAAATTACAATAAAAAGTTCAATTAAATTTCATAAGATTACGTTGGCACACTTTTATCAGTACCATGAAGTTATTTTGGGACGATTATGTGATTATTTTTCGCGTGATCTTCTCGTATTTTTTTGATTGCCGATAGGGAACACGTCAGCTAGGAAAATTGTACCGGATAGCGAGAAAAAAATTCGCACACGAAATGCTATTATAGATAAACGTTTTCTGTCGTATTTCTACCTGTGTTAATAACGTGGTAATTAGCATAGGGATAATTATCTAGAAAAGCATTGAGTTTAACACGACTTCTGAGTATGAACTGTTCGCTGTATTGGTGATATTAATCGTAAAAACTAAGCAGTTTGCTCGTACGCTCACTTTCGTATAGTGACTAGATCAGGGCCGTAAATCTAGCCTCTTACTTGATCTACAGAGTAAGTGGGGAGGATAGTTTACCTGTCATAAGTGAGGGAAATTATTTCCGAGGTACGATGAATACTGAAAGATGTATATTTTTTAACTTGGTGACTACGAAATCGCTAATTGTTTTGAGACTACCATTTACAAGCGTTTAAAGCACACTGATTACATACTGATTGCAATACTTGCCCTGTTTGCAAGGGAATAATCTGAATTTCTTTGAAGCAATACCGATTGCCGACTTATGAAGTTTTGTTGTTCACTAGTATGTCAAGTTAAAAATGCATATGTCTCCGCGTTAGAGTACATTCTCGTAATATCGCTAACCTTTTTTCAAGTAACTATAACCGTAAATATGCTATAAAAGAGAAAAGTTGTAGTAATTAATTACAATTTACAATTGAAATATACAAGGTTATGTAGGAATCATTTAATAATAAATAAATTCGTACCGACTCAGTCCCATTAACTTATTTTCATAGGTGACCTAAAATTTAATGCAGACCAAGCCAACCCCGTTGACGCCGACGCCATCGATGGGCTAACAATGATCGATTATGCTAACTTGGATTATAAGTTAGTAAAAATGTTGTATAGCTATGGTAGTCTTTCAAAGTCCGAACATGTTGGCAGTTTTTTTTCCTGTGGTTTACGATATTTTGGCCGAACTGAAAATTCGAGCTCATTTTGAGTTACGTACCGCCGTACGTAAAAAAACCTACGAAAGATTACAGAAAACCGTTTTCCCTAATATTTAAGTTATAAATTATGTATGTAAAAGTATGTAGAACCAATATAAAATGATTCGGTGGTAAAACTCTTAGCTTAACCTTGGAAAACCGTGTCAAATGATTTGGATATTTGGATCGTTGTGTGGCTATACGTTCCGTCCCTCAAAAACGAACAAGTCGGATAATGTGTGTTGAAGTGTTTCTTACATTTAATCAAGTACACTTTTTATTTTTAATGGAACCGAGGTGACTACCATAGGCCTATGGCCTCAAACTCGAAGTTTAACAAAAAGTGCATTGTAATTACGTAATGTGTCATTATTATGAATGATGAATGATACCCATTCACACAAGAACCTATCAATCAGTTGCGTGGCAACAAGTCTTTTGAGTTTATATTTTACGTTATATGTATTAAAACATATTTATTACTTTTGATATGTTTTTATTGTGTATGCCTACAATCGATAAAGATTGTTATGTCCCCAAATAAATAAATAAATAATTAAATCCGTATTTAGAGTCTATACCCACTCAGTCACACAACTGATTTTCAGTGGGGGACAGTAAACCAAAGTGACCAAGACAACCCTGCTGGCCATTGTTTCATGAGGTTTAAATTTCTCTCAACGGGCGAAATGGGAAAAACTTTGTATGGCTACAAATTATCATGTGCATTGTGTTGTGCTCAAACTGGACATTGTAGCTGAATGCAGATCAGCGGATTTTATTGATAATATTTCATGAGCAAATATGTCTCGTTCATACTTCAATGGCCATCACAGATTGCGGAGATTGTTGTGGGTATAGTCTAGGATTGCTTTCATGATAGTATCGGGCAGAGAGTCCAATTCAAAAGCCAAATACTACATATATTCATAGTCTGAAAACCTTATTGAGGAAGCCACAATTTGCCCTTCGGTCTGATTGCCTACGTGCGACATTGGTCAGATTATTTTTCAAGTTTAAATTGATTTTAAAAATAGTTTCCTCAAGTTTTCACGATAAAACTCGAGTAGTGAACGCATCTCCGATAACACACACAATACACTGTACGAGACATAACAACACATTGAAGTGTGTAGCGCGTATAAACAACAGCTAAGAGTTTGTACTCGGTTCAGTGTGTTTACAAATGGGAACGTTGAGATGAATTAAAAACTTGCTGATCATTGGTACAATGCAACTCGTTATCGGCGAGTGCTCGATTGAAATGTAATCTAAATAAACACTCTTATTTGTTTGCCGTTTGCTGATTGGTTGATGTGAATACAATCACCAAATCACTTAAACGCGAAACTGAAATTGTACTGGTCACCGGTTCGATTCCCAAAGTTTGTCCAGGATTCTTAAGTCGTTAAAGAATATTCTGATTGATTTCTACTTACAGACTGTAATTAATATTGATCATATCCGATTTAGTTAACTGATTTACAAAGATCGTATTTTAATAAATGTGAAATTAAATTAATTAAAATGTATTTTTTATATTAAAAAGTAGGAAGAAAAGAAGTCAAACTTTCGCGGGGTGTCCTAAATACCTAATTATCTATTAGTCAGTCACTGGTGTGCACTCGACAGTGGACAGTGGACAGTGTAAAATAAAAACAAAAAATATCGATATAGGCTACTATGAACGTGATACGAACCCACACCCGTTACTTTTCTACAAGACTGACACATTATCGTATATTACTGACCATAAGACAACTTAGCAGCGTCGTTCTCAATAATTATTATACTGTGCCCTTTCAGCGATTCGATCTGCCACAAAACCCGCTTTGAGTGATTATATCTGCTGCCGCAAAAACCGAGAATCTTTTAACTATTAAACAAGCGATAAACAAGTGGACGGTTGTGCAGTAATTACGTTCAATCAGTACACATGAGTAACTAGCGTTGCCGACAGCTGTGTTGCTCATTCGGCTGGGAAACTTCAAATCAGATCCAAACTCTTTAGAACCACTGAGCGTTGTACTTAAGACTTACTTTAGATTAACTTAAACCCCAGACAAATCTTGCAATCAATTCCTGTTCTGTTTGCACAGATGAATACGTTCGAATCCGCTGTAATTTGTTAAGAATGCTTACATGAAGGTTTGTGTGATGCCATACATTCTTAGTCATTTACGATAATCACAAAATTATTTGATTTATATTATTTCGAATGTGCCTAAAAAACTGGGGGTACCATTTTCTGTCTACAATCTTCATTTTTTTAATCTTCCACTATCGGTGTGTGTGTAATGTGTATATTCTTGCCTGATACTTATGCAAAGTTTAAGTGTAATCTTATACTTGAATACAGGTTTCATATAGGGAAGGGAATACATGTATTGTGTACGACTCGGTAATTATTGGATGAGCGTAGCAAATACTTTAATTTGACGACCCTGAGAAAAACAGATCCGGTTGTTAGTTTTTTATTTGTATTTATGGGATAAACGGCTACTCCCTATCTTGATTGCATTTTCAGCGGACCTTCTACGTTTTGCGAGCACAATCGGAAAAAAATCTTATCAAAATCGTTACTTGTAGGATTGTTTCGATGTTTAGAACCATTTTTCTTTGTACGCTCTCTACCGGTTGTATGGCCACTCCAATCTTGATGACATTTTTAGTGGACCCACGAGACTTTTGAACTATGAACTATGAATTTGAGTTCAGTCAAAATACTTTTCTCATAAAAATCCTTCGACGATTTTTTTTTACATTTTCGTCTGTTAGCTGTGTACCAGACAAACGACTGCCACGACATTACCCCTCGAAACCTTGGAATTTTGATATTCTATAAATTTAGATACAATCTCAGAGTTGATCCTCATGGAAATCGCACTAATACGATTATATGTTAATGTAGATATGCAGGTAATAGGCTTTATAAGCTCATTTCTCAACGTGATTATAAAAAGTATTAACGACGTAACATAAATGATATTTGAATCATACTAACGCTTCAGAAGTTCGGGTGCATCAGACTTCTTCAACCAGCTTCTCTGCAATCTGGGACTAGATCGTTTTCCTTTATCAATTGCCTAATGGGTCACTTCCTTCTCACAATTACCATAATAACGTGTACTGTATTGCAGTCCTATTATATGTTACGTTTTATCATGTAAGTGGCCAACGTCATTGGGTAAGTGCTGATGTCCACTGGCTGATATCTTTGGTAGAGCAAGAAGTAAAAAAAATAAACAATATTTGTGGGGTTTAAAATACTGCATGAGACAATGTTGAGAATCCCGTATATAACACTAACTTACAGATTTGTATTAGAAGAGTAAACCACCTTCCAAGCAGTAAGTAATCATTAATTGTAATAATAATGCAGGTTTCGACCTTTTTTATGATCACGGAAGTTTTTAGTGAAATACATTGTTGCTTCGGTTAAAATTAATCACATATCATTTTTTTCATTTGAATCTATATTACAATTATGTATATTTGTCTAAAGTTGATCAAAAGTAGATCACAATACATGAATATCGTCTTGAGGAAAGTGCAATAGTTAAAGACCGTGATTCTAATCGTATTTATTATCTTACCGATAAATATAATCTTACTTTAAATAAAAATAAAGATGTTCTCAATATTATAAGATTAAATAAATAAAATATGTTTCAGTGACTTGATAATATTTCACCCGCGTTGCCTCATTGGGATCACGTTGCGCGGATAAGTGGTAATCAGCGCCAAGATAAGAGGAATCAGTGACCCGTACATCGCTTTATTGGTGAAATATTAGATAATAACAAGTCGACATTGAGCTGCTAGGAAAAGAGATGAAGGAAAAGTACGGGGTCACGAAGAGAAGTAAGTCGTCTGCAATGAGTACTAAGGATCTCCAAATCGTAATTAAGAAAATATATTTTAAAGGATTCAAGTCCAGCTGTTTGTCGAATTTCATCGGTAGTCTGTATTCTTTTCTCGGTACCTTAGCACTAGTTAAGTGCAGTAAAAGAAGAGGAACCATAATTACTTCGTGACCTCAGAAATCACAGTATGACTAGAACCTTTAAAAGTTATATGTTTGAACTAGCATTGAGCCATGGTTATATCAGTACTTATATCCTCAAGAATACGAAGGTATCATATTTTGATGAGAGAACTTTCGTAATGTGTAAGTATTCGGTTCGAGATAATTTAATGTTATTTTCGATTGACGTTGACTTCGCCGAATTCAAGGTCATACCTTGTTGCCATCAAACTAAACGGCCCGTGTAATCGTTTGCGGAGCCGGACCACACCTCTCACGTAGGCACTACTACCATGTGATTACTGTAGCAGAGCCGCCATGTGCTGGTATATTATTAGGGACTAGCATGGGCGTGCTGCACTTTTGCCTCTGTGAATGTCTTTGAATATATTTCAGATTATTGAGTTGTTCAGATTGAAACATGTTTTTTGGTTTTTAGAGTACAATTATGTTATAACACCTCTGGACACCAGGGGCTCCTATAGAAAAGTCAATTCATATTAATAATTTAGCCAATAGAACGAGTTTTAGTTTGTCCATCAAGAACTTATATATTATTATCCAACATCTAAAAATTAATTGAACGTGCTAGCTACTTTTTTATGCTTCTTGGAGTTGTGTCCTTGGTTTTAGCAAGTGGTTCCCTTCTGTTTTCTCGTATTAAATACCTTCGTCTTGTTTAAAGGGACTGTTATAAAGAAGAATCGATGTTTTTAAATCCTGTTTGTGCGGCGGACTGACATCATTGACGTATGAAACTCTGTATAGATATAAGCGAAACAGAAATAGAAATTATGTAAATATATTTTTCAAAAATAGTTTATGATAAAACTGCAAAATGATCGATATTGATTTGGTTTAAAAACATCTTTAAAGTGTAAACCAAGCTATGTTGTCCATGATAATTAGCCGAATCCCCGAAAACCCCACATTATCAAAAATAGATTTTGAAAGGGATTCGAGCAGCTGTACTGTGTATAACCAAGCTTGGGGTTGACTTGACTATATTTGTCGCTTTTTTTTCGGTTTACTACGCACAAGAGTGTATTCGTACATCCTTGCTTGAAAATCATGCAACTATTCCTATAAATATATGAGTACTGGCTACAGGAAAACGCGCCAACTATACCTGCGAAATGTCTACTGCTCCCCCGCTGATAAACATTAATTAAACTATTGCACGCTCCGTGGTTTTCCCACGCCGGTGGTTGCCGCTATCATCTTTATTACCCTCGTTGTATAATAATACTGTAAAATCCCAACACCTGATAGCATCGCACACTAATGATTTAGAGGATCACAACTATAGTACTACGAGAGTCGAAGATTGAAACGAATGATAATCTAATTTGAATTAGAATTCGCGAATTCGCACAATACAACCGGCGGAGACACGGTCGGCGTGCGGCCTTGAACCTGGCTGGAGGAAAGTCGTGAGTAAGATATTATGAGACAGCGCGGGCTTCCTTGTGCCGTCGCGATCTTCTAGGATGCTGGCTAGACCATCGGCGAACTCGCCGATGGATAGTTTATAAATTGTCCAAAAATAAGTACAAAAAGATAAAATTAATAACTAACAATTGATCATTAAAAATTTATTATGACGAAAGAAATCTAAAAAAGAACACGATAGTTCTTCAGAATACAAGTATACTTTATCGCCATTATTGAAAATTGGTGTATGCACTCTACAGGCATTGCCTAGTCTTTTACACCCAAAATTTTAAAATAAATTGACGAGGGGACAAAATAGTAACTAACATATGTTTCAGAATTTATAGTGTAACCTACCTATTCAATCACAAGAACTGATATTGAGCCAAGTGGACGCATGTTAATTGATGTGCTTAGTTAGTAGCGACTACATATCGATAGGTGGCCAAAGATCAAATCTAATCGACAGGTTATGCCTTTTTGAACAATCCTATGTGGGGCCTGTACCTACATAACTTTTCTGTTCGTTTTTATGTTTTTGTGCTGGGCTGAATGATTCCTGATTTGTTGCCAACCATTCTCAAATTTTAACATTTAAATCAAGTATGGCATTCTATCCAACATAATTACTTAGACTGTATTACCTGCCCTTGTAAGTTTTTGCTGGTTGCCATTTAAATGCCTAGCTTCAATGAACGAGCCTCCATTGTCCCCTACGCCTATTTAATGAACTGTACGGCACTGTGCTCAGTACACTTGCATCATTGTACAGTGTAAACTCAATGCTTGCATTGATGACCCCCCGCCCAGACCGACAAACGTTGATGCTGTTAGAACCCGTCGAATTAACACAGTGGGCGCGACTCTCCTTAACTGACTCGGTCATTAGGGACTGCTCACCGAAGTACCGAATATCGACAGGGACAATCGGCGATCAAGGGGGTTACAATATCAAAGGACTTATTAGAAATGTGTGGCATTGAATTAGCTTTGCACATAGTACTTGTGCCATTGTGCACATTGAATCTCATACCTTCACACCTTGCATGTCTTGGTCAAATCCCAAAGTCACCATTCTCCCTGATCGATTCCACACACAAAACAAAATACTCCGTTTCGTACCACAACATAAACCACCTGGCTACAAAGTCCCTAAATACTTGATGGTGACCTCACACGTTTAAACAATCTTGCCGCAATGTCTTCGAAGTTTGCGACGAGTTAATACTTATACTGCACATCTGATACGTCCTTATAAAAACATACACGCCGTAAAGATCTCGAATGTAAAGAATTGTTCATGAAATAACCTCTTAGAACAGTATTCCTTATTGTTAGAAGGCCTTATTTCAGAAAAAATACGAACATTTATTACAAGTGATATCTATATTTTACTCAATCCAGGTTTATTAACCCTTCAGTGATGAGTGATGTATTATTCATAGGTCCCCTCGGGGGGGGGGGGGGTCAGGGGGAGAGTGGGTGAACTCTCTGCCCTGAGATAGAGGGTTCGAGAGCTGGTGTAACGGCTTCATTCTCCTCAACACCTTTATGACTGTCAAGGTTACACCGTCCTTTCGGATGGGACGTAAAGCCATTGGCGCCTTGGTACTTTTCGAAAGGAGTAGGCTACGTGCCGGTACCGGGTTTCCCCTCCTCCCTTCTATTCACCCTTCATCCTTATCTATCACTACCCATCGTCTCGAAAGCGTTAGTGCATTAATAATCAATCCCTTAACTAAACCGTGTTCTCCAAAAGTCCCGGATCCCCACTAAGTCCTTACTCAGACCCCGCAGTCCCCACAAATCTTCCTACCTGCCACGAAGTCCCCAAAGCCTATGGTGGAGATGGTGACGAAGGCGTAGTAGATGGCGAGGTCCCAGGTCCACTGCTCCATGTAGACGAACGCAAAGGCCGGCAGGAAGATGAACACGAGGATTCCGGTACCGATGTAGACGGCGATGTCGCCGAACATCGTCATCTTCGTCTCGATAACCCTCGTCTTGTAGCGATCTCGGATGCGGTGGATCTGAGCACGGGGGTGGGGGCGTTAGTACACTCGCGGACAGATGTAAATCAAGGGTCGGGCACGAAACTTTTTACTCTCATAACTGCCATCATTCCTATTAGGTACCTTTTTTCTTTCTAGTAGCAATTAAGCTTTATTTCAATAGGCTAAAAGCCTAGAAAAATAAAAAATCAATAAGTGAATAACCAATCTTAAAACATTCTGGACATTCTGAAATCGTTATGACTGTAAGAGTGTAGACAAGTTGCAAAATCTGCAATAATTTGCGTTGTGAAGCTACAGCAGTTTTGTGCGTTCTTTTCCTGAATTATTAGGGTAAATCGAGTTATTGTTTTTACAGGTCAAATTCATCAACATTTCTCGTAGGTGTTCGTTGAAACTTGAAGTCTGTTGTATATGTCTTAGTTACTTATAGGTGGCATTCGCCTTGCGATATGAAAACTTTTAGGAACATCTTCAGATATCTTAAATTGGTAAATGTTGACGGGATTCGAATCCGAAACCACACGCCAGAACGACACAACTTGAGGGGGGGTGGGAGGAGACTTACCACTGTGCTGAAGTAGTCTCCCAGAGAGGCGAAGAGTATGGCATTGAACGGGATGCCGACGAGAGCGTAGAATATCATTAGGATTCTCCCGTAGGATGAAGTGGGAGCCAGGTTCCCGTAGCCCACTGTGCTGATGACGGTGAAGCAGAAGAGGAACGCGTTGAAGGGGTTCCAGAGGTAGGCGCCGTCGGCGTCGTCGTCCTACAATCAGATAGTGTAGAACGGTGTAGTGTAGAGAGCTGTCCCTATCCAGGGTGCGGGGTTGGACTATATAGTCAGAGGAGATAGCATAGAGGGGCATACGGCAAAACAGCACTCGATTTTTATATGCAGCTTGCTGGTAGGGCTACTTAATTTTGGTTGATCTCGGGGGATGAAAATTTGTATTTTCAAAGCCAACTGATGACATCACAAATGTCCAAAACCTTAAATAGATATTAAAGCAATAGGCATGTAGAGATATTTTTAGTAAGGCTTGATTTTCATCATTTTGGATTGGTTTAAAAAGTCCAAAAACGATTGGTAGTTTGTTGAGGCTTGTTGCGTGGAATATGATAATATGATAAGGCTCTTCGCGGCACGAGATTTCTACAAAGATTTCAAGTGTTTTAGCAAAATATTTGCTAGCGTCGACACCGTTTCTTGTTGTTCAAAAATGTTATAACTGGGATAAACAATAAAAATAAATAAATGAAAGTAGTGGACCTACCTGCAGGGTGGTATTGCTGACGGGGCGACCACAGTAGGCCTCCAGCTTCCCGAAGATCACGTGAGTGTCGCCGGGGTGGGAGGGGATGTAGTGCTCGCTCAGCAACGCTGGAGACATAATGTTCGGGGTACATGTTTAGTGCACGTATAGCTTAACAATTGATGTTCATCGGGATCTACAAATCTTACAAAGTTTGTTAACCCAGAGTAAAAATAATCAAACAAAACGTAGGCCTACCCGCACACGCACATACACACACACATACACACCACACTCGCGCACTCACGCTCACAAATTACACTCACACGCGCACCCACACTCACACTGCCGCGCACTCTCGAGTCATTAGAGTCCCATACATTGATTTTGAAAAAATAATATATAATAATACAAAATACATAATAATATTCTGTATTGTATGTGATTTTACATGCATGTGTTTATTTGAGTCGTGCAAATAATTGGTGCTTAGGCTACTACTTAGTGTTTCTTTTGTACACTAACTTTTGAATTTATTGCGGGCGAGTGAGACGTTCTCTATGATATTTCGTGTAGATATTGCAAATAGTAGGCAACGTTTCTTTAAATCGTTTTTAAATGCACACCAACCTTTCATATCTACTATTATCGATCTATTTTTACCTTTCATCGGTATAATTAATTAACATTCTTCAATTTTTCTTATGCAATACTCAGATGATTAGTTTGTTTCCTATAGTTGTTCATTAAATCTTTAGATTACGGCGGCTCAACTTTGTGAAAAGATTAATAAATTAATGGACGCCAACGTCATGTTGGACCGTCTTAAACTGCTTTGAAGCTGATTTCACACGATTCAACCAACGTGTTATAACACACCTTGCACAATACGTTGGACTTGGAGTCATCGTTGACCGACAATCAGGAAAATGTACTATCATTCTTATACCTCGTTAATGCTATAGTAGCCCGGCCTTTGCGTTATACAACCTTAATTGGAGCGTTTGCGTCTGCATAAACATTGCAAATGTCTTACACCTGTTATCGCTGTGAACATTAATTAATACGTGTACAAGCAATCATTTATTTTTACAATATTGCATATTGGCAAAATATTCACAAACATTGTATTCAATTTAAGAAAATGTAACATAAATTAATACAACTTTTGCGCAAGGAAACATAATTAGTGTGGGTGCCTGTGTTCCAGAAGAGTATGTAAAATGTTTGTTGAGAACAAAAAAAGTTTCTTCAATATTCCAAAACGTGAGTTTAAATGCGTTTAAACGTTCATTATTACAATTGTGACGTCCGATACTTCTTCGATATCAAGTGTCGCATGTTTTTGACTAGGACTGTACTATAGTCTGTTATCAAATCAAGTGAAATCACCTACTACCCCTAGCCGTATGATGTGATTCATACGTTTCCCCGCGATCGACGAGGCAAAGGTTAGTCTAGTCTGCTGGGCTCCACAGTTGGAACAACATGTCCAATAACCCGTGTGAGATGTGATGAAGAGACGTTTAAATTTAACCAGGTAACAGTGATTGTGATAGTTCTCGGTGCTCGATAAGTGTATATTTTGTGCGCGTCGATGCCATGGAGTAGCCCCACCGTTCTTTCTTTGCTATAAATTTACAAGGTAAGACTTCAATATAAATAAATACGCGTCTTTATTATATGCTAATGATAGTTATTTGAACGTCAAGATTGGCGTTCTAAACTTATTGTGCATTCTACCGGTGTTCAGTATTTTAAGTATAGGGCCTACACATCCAGTACTCTTTTCCGTCCAGGCTACAATGTTTGGGTGCTTGGCAGTGGTGTAGATTGAAATTATTATGACTGCGCTTATTACCATGCAATTCACCGCGCGTGTGATAGTTTCTTCCACTCCTATTGATAACCTATCTACACTGTAACTTCACTGATGAAGGTATTGAAGTTATTTCGTAATGGAATTTTCATCGCGTTTTTTTTTACCATTGAGTACAATGAATATAACTGTCGGTAGTGTCTAATTTATTTAGGTCGCCGGTCCGAGGCGTATGACTCCAACGGACGTGGGATCGAATCCCGTGTAAGGTATAGAGTTATGTAATTTATCCTTCATCCTCATCGTCTCGGATTTCAAAAGAGCAGCATTTAATTGAGCAATGCATTGAACCTTCACAATATCAACCGCCTATGCCGGTACATCTGTAGTTAATTGTCTGTCCATCAATGAACTATCGCGGGCGTTAACGGGTTTAACCGCATCGTGTCGTCAGCTAATTATTACTAAACTCATGAATGAATTCGACTGTCGTATTGTACAGGTCAATACCCAAACGGAGTTCTCTACCTACGCCTCGCCACATAGCAATTAGAAGGAGATTGTTTACAAGGTTGTAATTGTACCCATGTATGTCCTCGACATGATGTCATGTGTGGTGTCTATATAGTTGGGTATTCGGTTGATGCACATTGCAAATATTTCAAAAAACATATTTATAACAGTTGCGTAGACAGTGAAACTGATATTAATATAGTATTATTAACTAAATTAACAAAATTAAGAGTGTTCACGAGACAGACATGTACACGGCACGCTCGAAAGCACTCAAATTCAGATGCACAACGCAATGGAGAAAAATTGAAACGACAAACGAGAATTCTAAAATGGACAAGACACAGATATTTTTATGCAGAAGAACATACAAAAAACATAATTGATGTATGCAATAAACCATGACTACACACCATTCACACCATGCAAGTGTTTAATAGAGCATTTCCATTAAAAAAAGTTAAAGAAACCGTTAAAGCAAAAGGAACTTGGTATACAAAAGACTTGTATTCACTGTCACTGCAGGTAAAAAATGCATATTTAAAATCCAAGGGGCCAAAAAGATGTAATTTAGATATTTCGTATTACTTAGAAATTAAAAAATTGTACAGAAATAGTATTATGGAGGCTAAGCGAATTTACTTTGAGAACTATCTGGCTAATGCTAATAACAAATCTAAAGCCGCATGGGATGTTATTAATACTTATTCTGGCGGTAACAGGAGGTCACCCTTGGACATAAACATAACAAACGATTCAACCCTTATTACTTCGCAGGAAATGGTAGCAGATATGTTCAACAAGCATTTTGGCACTAGTGTGGCTGAATTGAGAAAGTCACTGCCGTCGAATAACAGCACCGCAAATGTGTACAATCAACCTGGCACATACAATATCCAACCTAAATCTACAAGTGTCCATACTCCGATCAATGCCATGTTTCTCAGGCCTATGCGAAAACAAGAGTTTTATGATATTGTGGACAAAGTTAGTAAGAAAAAGTCCTCTGGCTTAGATAGTATTCCTTGTAATATCTTGAAAATGTGGGCGTTTACATTGCGGTTCCACTCATACACATTGTTAATGAGTCATTTACTCAGGGCAAATTTCCAGATGCTTTAAAAAAAGCTAAAGTGGTCCCTATATTTAAGAAAGGTGACAGAACTAAGTAAAGTAATTATCGCCTATATCATTACTTTCTGTGTTTTCAAAGATTTTTGAAACTGCTATGCGTAATAGATTAATCTCTTTTCTTGACAGTCATTCGCTATTAAACGAGAGCCAGCATGGATTTGTGAAGGGAGGTGCTATTATCTCTCATGTAATTGAGGCTATTGACAAAAGCAAACACGTGATAGGTTTTATTTTATGACTATTCTAAAGCATTTGACAGGTCAATCATGAATGCTTCTTAAAAAACTTGAACTCCTGGGAATTGCGGGGAAACCTCATTTCTGGATAAAATTGTACCTAGAAGATCGTAGCCAAATTGTTTGTATAGCTGGTAAATTAGAAACAACTTTTTCAAACGAAATGAACTAAAGTTTAGACGTAACCGCAAGCTCGGTGCTATCACCTTTGTTTTTATCGTTTTCATAAACGACTTGACGATTCGGTAAATATGGGTAAAGTTACTCTATATGCAGATGATTCGAATGACTTAATTAGTAACCTTGATCTTGAGTCGTTGTATTCTGAAAGCAGGCTGGCTGCTAATCAAATGGTTGTATGGTGTGATGATAATGAACTTTTTATTAATGCTGATAAAACATTGTTGATGCAGTTTAAAACAAAACAAAAAAATATTGACAGAAGTCCTCTTGTGTATCTTAAATCTCATTCTATTGTTGAAGTTGATGTGACTAATTGTCTTGGCGTTTTTGTTGACAATGTGCTGGACTGGGGCATACACATTAATAATGCGAGTAAAAACTTGCAGGTGGATGTTACCTTATTAAAAGACTGATGGATGTATGCAGTCTACGTGTTGTTAAATTAGTTTACTTTGCACATATCCAGTCCAGACTACAGTATGGGATTGTCTGCTGGGGGTTGTCACCCCACTCTAGACTACAAATAAGGGCTGTACGGCACATGTCTCATGTCAGCAGTTATGTCCTCTGCAAAGAGTTATTTAAAGACCTGCAAATTTTAACATTGCCATGCTTGTACATTTACAACGCAATTGTATATGTTTAAAATAATAAATATTATTTATTTTCCACTAATAGGCTTGACAAGCTAACAACGACAAACGGTAAGTGCCATGAGCATTTTACTAGGAACAGAGACAATTTTAAAATTGGAGAGCATCACCTAAACCTATCTAGTATGCGACCTGATATATCAGGCGCTAAATTATATAACAAGCTGCCCAAATACTTAAGAAGAACAATGTGATAAACTTTAAGACTGAACTGAAGACGTTTTTAACTAACAATCCGTTTTATTCCGTCAATGAATACCTGACATCTTAAATCTTTGTTGACCTTGTTTTAATTGTGTTGTATTGTATTGCTTTGTCCTTGTGTGTTACTGTTGACTTGTCCAATATCATTATAATGATCAATTAAGGACCAATTAATTATTATTATTATTATTATTATTATTATTATTATTATTATTATTATTATTATTATTATTATTATTATTATTATTATTATTATTGTTGTTACGCATGAAATCGACTCAACGGGAAAAAGAAGAGGTTGTTTCCGGCGCGTTGAATAGTAAAGTTTATTACATAAAGCAATTCTGTTTGTTGTATGTTCTTCTGCATAAAAATATCTGTGTTTTGTTCATTTTAGAATTCATGTATGTCGATTCAATTTTTCTCCAGAGCGTTGTACATTTGAATTTGAGTGCTTACGGGCGTGCCAAAGTCATAATTGTCGTTCGCGGTGGCACATACGATTTCCCATGCCTGGTCCGAAGCGTATGGCTTTACGAGGACGTGGGTTCGGATCCCGTATAAGACATGGGTTTTTAAATCGTATTTCATCCTCATCTATCACTTAGTGCATTATTAGTGGCGTCAAGCAACAAAAATCAACAGGATAATAACCAAATTAATTATTAATAAAGCGGTATTCAAGGATAACTGCGTAGTACCGAAGTATTCAGTTTTTTTCTCGGATTCAATAATAGTATTGTCATTGGTGATAGTATGTCTCATACAATCCTTCTATTCAGTAATAATACCTAAGAGTGGTGGTGATACATGAGTGGCTCATGTGCTCAATATCGATAGAGGTAGGTTAGTCTAAAGCACATAGCTTACACACGAGAATCTTCATGTGGAAGGTAATGGTTCGATCTCAGGCAACTGCAAAGCTGCTTAAATGTTTGTGTGGTTCTTTCTTGGTCATTTGCTAATACTGTGTATGAGTAGCAGCAATGTGAAATGAATGGTGTCACGAAGTGCCTTAGTAAATATTTATTCCGCATTCACATTTATAGATACCGGCTAAACTGTATGGCGTGTACCCTATGACCAAGAATTTGTACAAACATGTTGTTTTCCTTAAAATATATCTACTGTTTTTATTTGTTATTATGTATTGAATCTCATATTAACGTGATAACTAATCAAACAAGACCTGTCACTGAGAAATGTTGCGGAATAGTTTAAGAATTGAAAACCCTCAGCCACGACCGTTATTCGGAAGATTCCACTCTGCACATTTTTGTAGAGTACTGTTCATTGACCTCGCTGGTCACGTGAAGATAATTATTATTGTGTTTTATAATTTTTAAAAGTCAAATAGGTTGATAGCGGAAATGTTTTGATCTATCAACGCAATTTCCATTGACTTTCGACTTTTGAAACGTAGATCAATCAATCATGCATTGTCTCGTGAATTATCTTAACGATTTCATCAAGAATAATTACCGTTTATTAGCTCGTTTGTGTTTGAAATCACAACTATCTCATAATACTTGACTGATAAGTTAATGAAGTCGCCAGGAGTGTCTGTCTTATATCAAAACACATCACTAGGTACTTGTCGCAAAGTAGGCAGTCGAAAGTATCATTACAAAAATAGTTAATTTTCCTCTATCGTGAATGTCTAGTATCGCATGGCATTGAACGTGTTCGTGTGCGATTGTAGAGATGAGCGTGCACCCCCCCCCCCCCCCTTCCCGCCAACAATCATCAAGATTATTCAAGGACCTATACGCTCGAATCCCAGTTGTGGCTTAACTATGTTCTTTGCGACTGGGGTCGGGAATTCTTGAGGAAGTGTTGGCTCGAGCGCTAAAAACTCGACTCTGATTCGGGAGGTCCCGAGTTCGAATCCCGTCGAGACCGGCAATCCTGACTGAAGGTTTTTTCCGAGGTTTTCCTCAGGCGTTAATGCGAATGCAAGGGAACGAGTTCTCTTAAATAGCCCTCGGACATCCCTTAACAATTGTTCTATCCGCCACATACATAGTTAAGTCACCTGAAGAGGGTCACACCGGTTAAATCTGATGTGTATACTGTATATACCCTACAGCGGGCATCCTACAAAAATTTATTTATTTTGAGGAAATCGATTATTTTGTTAATTACTAACAATGTTGGTGATATGTTGTCTATAACGTCTCTATAATGCACTAGGGCACTAGGCTATTCGAGATTTTCAGTGGTGATAGTTGCCAATGAAGAACGATTACAAAAAATACTATGCCTTATGCGGAATTCGAACCCACGCACCCTAGTAGAGCCGTGCGCTTCGGACCAGCGCCCTTATCGCATATGCCACCGCGGACGTCAGTACTTTTACCGATATTTTGAAAATCAAAGGAAAATGGTTGAAAGTTGGTTGAATGAGAGAGGAACTTGATTTTAAAAAAAATCATAATCGCGTTGAAAACAAAGGTGTTTTTAAACATTAAAAAAAGTAGCTCAAAATTAAGTATTGCACCTAGAACTTTCCTTTTCTTATTGACCCAAAATGTGCATATAATGGCCAAAAAAGAGCTATACAGTCGATAAAAGCACTTTTTTTCTTTTTTATTGAAGTTCCGCTTTCATTCAACCAAATTCAGACGAAGTCACACCGACTCTCATGGCCGACTGGTGGGCAAAATTACATTGGCGCCAACTATTATAAACACATGCTAAAAGAGTGAATTTGATTTAAGATTCCTCAAAGTTGCATACCATTTGGCAGTTCAAACCAATCGAACGTATTTTAATATCTGTTAATAACGTTTGAGCGAGGAAACAGTGAAGATTGAAGCTCTGTTTTTTCAAAAACAATTAAAAGCTGGGACCCTGAAAACAGGTATAAGGGCTATGCCAGCTGGCCACTTTCGACGCTTTAGAAGTAGACCTACCGTTTCATGGCTGACAAAAAGTATTTCAATATTACTGGAAGAACCATAGCTATAAAATATATATTTACATATTGCGTCGTAAACATTTTTAAATCAGTGTAGGCGATGGAAACACGTGGTTTCTTTTTATGTTAAAATTGCATTCGTTGCCCACCAGTCGCCCAAAGTAAGTAGATACTGCGCCGACAAAGACTTCCAAAACTCGTATTGTGTAATTAATCGACTTAAGAACATAATCGACATTTAATATCCTTCTTTAAAAAGTGTGAAATTTAGTGTGATGCGATCATTTAAATTCACTTTACCGTTGTTGTCTCGACACAATTTAAGGTCAATGTATTTCTGATGTTAAGGTCGTAGAACTCTAGTCTTTGCACATCAGACACATTGCTTTGTTTTTACGATATTATCGTCATTTTTTTAAAATCGATTTTAAATTGTCGATAACTTGAATTAAGCTTTCGATTTCTTTATCTACGATGTCTATGTTTCCATTTTACATCGATGTCCAGCCTTAAATTTAGTCTGTTCTTGTTATATATGGACAAAGGCATGGGTATTTATGGTAAAAATGAAATTTGCACCGCTAAAAACTGTTAATTATAAATCATTTTCATCACCAATTCACCGTTTTTAGTCGGAACAAAACCAAAGATGCAAATAAGTTCCACCTTCAATACCTGCCTCTGAATTCTCAAACTACATTTTACTATTATCTGCAATTCTTTTACAAGGTCCCACACTCAAAATTTTAAAAAAATATCAGGCGGAGAGAGATATAGAGCTCTGAACTTAATGTTGAATTAGTTTCACCACCAATTCACCGCTTTTGAGTATAATAAAAACGTGAATTGCCTTAATTGACCTAATTCCTGTCTGTGTATATGGGGAATGGCGAACTAGAGAGACCGCGTTGGAGGATGCGCGAAAGGCGTGCGGGAAAATAGCGACAGGATTGTGGGATTCTAAGTCCATGGTGGGTTCTTCCTCCTAGATGTTGCTCAACGAGGAGCTACGAGCAACATCTAGGAGGCAGTGATTCAAACGGTGTAATCATAGAAACTTTAGCAACAGGTGTCTTTACAGTAATTACAGTATTTTAGCAATGCAACGTGGTTGCAATTTAGCAACACTTTCGTCTATCCAGCGTTGCCCGAGTTGTTACAATGATCAATGTCACGACTCTGATTCGGGAGGTCCCGGACTCAAATCCCGTCGAGACCGGCAATCCTGACTGAAGGTTTTTCCGAGATTTTTTTCAGACGTTAGTGCGAAGGCAAGGGATTGAGTCCTCTCAAACATCCCTCGGACATCCCTTCACAATTGTCCTATCCGCAACATGCCTATAGTTAAGACACCTGAGAAGGGGCAGGCTTCCTACAAAATGATTACAAATTATGTCATAGAGCGACGAATTCTGTGCTCATCAATTGATACATCACTAACGTCAGACCTCGAGATGACGCGGAATGAAGACGTGTATAATACCCAAACCAGCATCGGTGGTATCAGCTCTCGACTCGACGCCCTCGCAGGGGCTTACGTGCAACGTCTTTACGCAGGCGGAAGGGATGAGCTTCACTCGCCCCCGCTTCAAGTACCCTTTAGTCTTTCTCATCAACTCTCTATTCATTTCATGTTCCCTTGATGTATTATGACGATTTTAGTACAGCCCTTTATCTGAATTTGGGAAAATCTGCAAATCATGTGTCAGGTTAGAGAGGGTTTACACAATGCCGTGCAGTCTAGCCACATCCATCATATAAGCATGTTGAAACTTTTTAAATAATGAATTTGAACTGATGGACGGGTTAATAAAATGTCTTTCGTATTGAAACCGATGTCACTCAAGTTCTGCTGCATTGCTTTTGGGGGAAAATTTAATACTAATGTGACTTTAAAAACAACCAAAGTTCCTACTCGTTCTGTAGCTTGAATTTGAATTAGGACAGTTGTTCGTTTAGTCGATAGACAAGAGATGTCAAATAAATTCACTAAACAAATTCCTATTAGCAGAATTGGTTTGCTCGAAATTGTTTGCGAAAACCGTACCAAGAAACTTCCAAACGTCTCTGTTGCTATGACTGCAACTTGTGTAGACACCAATGAACATCATTGAGCTACAATAACAACAAGCGCAAACAATATGAGAAGGATGTCATTAGTCATCATCCCCGGCGAATGACGCTTGAAAAATATTTGTCACCTAAGTGCATTGGACACGCATTGTGGTATCACATTCCATCTTGTATAGGTTATGACGAACACTTCGGTATTGTTTTGTTTTGTGGGCACAGCTGGTGGAATCTGCCTGTGCAGTGAGTGCACTGACGTCAGAACGCAAAACAACGCTCGCGATCACCTGATTTTCATGCGGCGAAACCTCTTCACCCAACTCCATCATCATTATTATTAGTTCGATCACAATTAATACTTTCACGACTTGATATAATTGAAGAAAAATTATAACATTGACGGGATGTTTCAAGCGTCGTATTGGTGATCAATTTTTATTATTCTTTAATTCCCAACATAGCGTCGTAACTGGGAATTAAAGAATATTCCTTTCTTATTACTAGGCCGCTTCACGAACGCTTTTTTTAGTCGCGATTATGGATTAGCTTTTTTGTAAGTTTTTAGTTTGCGTGGGACCACTTTTCCTTTGCAAGTGCTTTTTGAACGCATTGTAGATGATTGTTGTCAAGTTTCTATTGTTACTTGTTTATTGTTATTAGGCCTATATACCTCAAAAAACTCATATTAAAACCTTTATTCTATGGATTCTGGGTAACTTTTTCAACCTTTTCTTTCAAAAGGCAATACATCACCATAACCTTAATGTCTATGTAAAATATGTACGATGTAGCCCCACCCGTTTGGTCAGAATCGGCCCAAATATCACGAAAATATCGCATTAAAAATCGAAAAAATCGTAAAAGTACGATATTCATGAGAAATATTTCTTCGATTATACCCAAAAACGTGGCAGGTCTAAGTTCAGAGATTTCGAAGGTCCCCTCCAATTTTCATCAAGATCGCATATGCCGTTTGCCCGGTAGAGAGCGAACCAACAGACAAAAATACAAAAAAAAAACGAAAAAAAACAAAAAAAAAAACACCGTAGCTAATTTTTTTGTGGGGGATCAGTGAACTTGAAGTCTTCGCTTCGCTCATCCAACTAATGTTTGCCTGGGTAAACCGAAGGTAGATAGGATCACTGAACTAAACAATGTGAAATGTATGAACGATGCGAGGGCGTGAAGGAACATGTGTTTGCTGGTGTTCAGGTAGTGACCGAAGAAACTAGTCCGCGTTCTAAACGCATTGTAGCTGCGTTCCGTATTATTCATCTGGTGAGTGGTGAGTAACCTCAAACAGCCTGCTGTAACGTCAGGATGCATTAGATGACGTCTAAATCAATGAAACACTAATGGATTACAAGAGATGAAATCACTGAGAAGAAATTTTCGATTTCGGATGATGTAAATTCAATAACAATTTTCGACTCTGCTGCATTTTACACCGTGACATATTAATAGCTATAGGTAAGTACTGATAGCGATATAAATTTATCACAATCGGAACTAGTTCGACCACTGCTATTGGTTTGATCCCAGTCAACGGTAGTACTGACAGAAGGCTTCTCCAGAGTTACCGCAAGGCGAAGGAATCAATCCAATGAGACTGATAGACCCTTACTTGGACATTGCATACCAACTATCCAAATACCATGACCAACCTTATTGGCAATAGCTAGTTGCCTGCTGAGAGACACTCATGCCAACTTTACAGAGGGTACATACGGAAAATATAATATCCGCATGTTGAAATATCAAAGACTCGAACGGAGAAGTCGTGAGATTGTGTACCAGGGTACAAAAGTAAATCAAAGGAAACCTTCACTCTGTATGTTATGTTTATGTTGCTGAACACGTGTTATAATGCATAATGGTTGCTGATTATTTTGTACTCGTTACTGTAATCTTATTGATTAATCTATTACCGACGGAGATGGCACACGCGTAACTTGTGATACACGGATCGCGATGCAAATTGCGGCCACGAACCGACTGAATTCAAGTATTTTTTCCCAACATGTTGAATTGTCTCCTCTTTACAGACCGGAATTCCTCAAGACATGCCACAACGTCTCAGTAATCCTATTGCTTTGGTCACACACGCATGGGTTATTAGCAAAGGACACTTTTAAGCAATTTTTTTGCCGAAATTCAAAGACACCAAATGGTCCAAATTTAAGTAGTTTATAAGAAGCGATATTGATTGCTCTAGAGTAACACTTTTCAGAGAATTATTTTTAAAACATTTACAATAATCGATTGATCCTGGCTGATAAACATAAAATATGAAAGTCTACGACTGTAAGGCTGTCCACTTGTGTTTCATTGACAACTATTTAAAATGTAAAGTTTCAAATACGTCGGATTCATCCTGGACGAACTAAAAGCTATGTGCCAACTGCCAATATGTCATATTCCCTCTTAAAATGATGTGTACTGTGTACCCTATACAGCAGGCATCATTAGAAAAAAATAAGCCACACATCTATTGGTATTAATGAAAGTATAAGTGCAAGTTAAGTGTAAGTTCTTGGGGGCCGACCCTTGATTTACTTCTGCCCGCTAGTATATATACCTTGTCTCGCCTAGCCCAGTCGGGCCTATCCCTCGCTACACTAGATCATGGCGGTAATTCCAACACGTCCTATGCAAATGCGGTAGGCGTAGATGGATGTAAATGAGCTAGTCTATTCTAGGTCACAGAGCTGGGATGTTCGAATGTTTGAGAAAATTGACGTTTCCTCATCAACTTGGGTGCTCATCGTAAAAAATAGAAAACTCCACAATTGAATGACGCTGTTCATCAACAAACATCGCAATGGAGTAATTTTTATAAGTTCAGTGTAGCCCTCAGTGTAAATGTTCTTGATCGTACATCGGAATAATGGGACCTGATTCAGAAGGCTTTAGTATCGATACCGGCTAGTGCCATACTTTTGTTTTGCTTTTGTAGGGCCTACACAAATTATGATTTCAACGTTTCAGAGAAAAAATACCTTATGCAATATTTGTAATTGTTTATTACGTGCAGTAGGCCTACGCGGTTAGCGGTTTGTTACGCGACCTTCAACTGTCACCTGATCGTCATGAATAGCATCATTATATTGAGACATTGAAAGGGAGTTAAGCACGTGGCGCGTTTTATTTAGATTTTCCTAGTTTACGTAATAAAGATGAACATATGAAACTAGTGGAATAGGTTAATTGATTATTTAAAATGTAATTATTGGGCATTCACTGTTCTTTCTCTTATTCTTTCAGTTTGAAAAAGACACTCGACTAGTGTCGAAATATTACGATTAAAAAAAGGATTTCTTATAAGAACAGTGTATGTATGTGCTGAACATGTGTTAATATTATAACAGATAAATTTATGTTGTACTTTTTTTTTAAGGCCTAATATGAAAACTAAAACATAAAAATATCTGCCAGTACAAAATAAAGGAATTATGCCGTTTCTTTTTTGGTCGATAATTTGTTAGTTAAGTTTTCCTGTTAGGCCGTTGAATTAATAAACACTGTACAACTGATACTGTCTATGTAATAATATTCACACGTTTGAGAATTGTGTGTAGATAAATGTAAAATCCTCGCGCTATAACTTATCGCCTTCCCCATCTCTCCCTTCAATGTACTCGTGGGGGAGATGTAATGTGCCCCCTCCCACACTATATTTCTACAAATTTGTTACAAAGTTTTATAAATTTGTACTGAAGTGTCAGTCATTGGACTTACCGTATATCTCAATCCTCTCCTTGCGATAGTTCAGCCTCTTATTCCTCTCCAAAGCGTTCTCCGTGTGGAAGTAGAATGTAGCCCCTAACAGCAAGTAGAAACCCCAGACCACCATGCCCACGACAAACTTCTTCTTGGACATCATCTTGGTGGCGGTGATATAACCCCGGCCCTCTAGATCGTTACACTTCTAGACGCGCACCGTGAGTCTAGCCACTGTAGTCAGGTCAGACTCGTTGCAATCACGTTCAAGAGTCAGTGGTGCAACCGAAAGCTTAGATCATACCAAGCCACGAACCTAAGATGTGCGGGTTTTGATTGATCTAAGTGATTATAAAAATATACATCGGCACCTTGTCAATATGGTTGGCCTTGTGTGTAGACTATGTTAAACACTTCGTGTCTAGTGCACGCGTTGTGGATGTTACACGTGATTTTAATTAGTCCACGGTGAATATTCGGAAATACTGTATCTGTAATCTTGAGAAATTGTTGGTTATTGCGACGTTTTAAGATGGATTGTTAAGGAGAAATCACTTTTAAAATTTGCATTAATTAGTTTGAGTACATTTGTTTTATTATTTTGAAATTATATTAAGTGTTGGTTCTTCGCGTTTTTTATTTTAAAGCATAAATATTTCATTGTGTTGCGTTCAGTCAATAACAAGTTACTTTCGATTTCAAGAATACCTTGTTGGTTTCACACTTTCTGCGTTTATGTCCGCTAAGCAGTTCCGTAAACAATCTAGAGTTAGTTCTCGTGACTATACGGAGAGTAGAACGTAGTCGACTCCGGCTGAATGCGTCGTTCAACAGCCGGTCAATCGAGTTCGTCACGACGTTGTCGCGTCCACGAGTGTACACGCGCACACACACGTACACGCACGCGGGCTGGACCAACAATATGCTCGCCTGCACTCGGTCATCTCGTCTCAATGTGTGAACGCGATCACGAAAAACTTAATTGTGATAAACCGATAGCTCAAATCACTTACAGGAAGAAAAATTACAAAACAATCACAACAATCTAAATCAAACAAATCGTTATCGAAATAAAATTTATAAATAATTAGGCCTAACTAAACGATGTCCATATTATGTCGCAAGATCGAAGTTCTAGTGATAACACCAGAGTGTAGGGCGCCTGTCTTTATCTTGAAGAGTTGGAATATCGGTGCACTCCGCTCTGAACAGTGACGTTCCAATGCTCTTGACGTCCGTGTGGAATTAGAGCTGTTAATAAGATGGGTTAATATTTGTTGTATTCCAACTATCTCTATGTGGGTCCGTTAACTGGCATGCGTCAGAATAGCGCCATCTTTATACTTGATCGTCATGGACGCTGGACGTCGATGTATGGATTAATGTTTCTTATTCGGGAGTTCTTTACGAGAAATGTTCAAGAACAGTTTGAGAAGATGTAAAGAAAACTTGGTTTATCGTCTTTTTCGATTAATCTGCACACAATTAACTCAATCCGGGACTAAAGCCCGTTTGGATTCGTCTCCGTCGTCACAGTTCTTATCCGGTCTTAGAACCCGCCTGGCTTAGAACGAAGTCCAATCTGAAGTTGCACCGGTTTAAAACCCGCCTCTTAACACAGCGACTTCCTTCATACCAACCTCTCTTCTCAAATTTAACGGTTTGATACTCGCTGGTTTAAAGAAGCCAAGTCTTGAATGTTGCACCCTGGATGTTAAACTTACCGACTTCAACACATGCAGATCTTAATACAACTCTTGCAAATGGTGTTAGCCCGGTTAGAACCCGCCGTAAACTCGCTCATGTCTGCGTATTTTCCAGATTTATGGAATTCATGTAAGATAACATTATATTTATATTGATAGGAAAAAGTTTGTCAATTTTTTGACACAATTGATATGAAGGATTAAAAGTGCCTACTGTATCTTCACCAGTTTATCACATATCCTGTAGAATTTATTAAACCCTAACTAATAATTAATCGTCTGAGGACTAATCTTGTTTTTTATTGATATATTTTGTAACTGTCTATTTTAAGCCACGCAATTCTCAAATACGAAGTAACATGTAAATATATACGCGAAAATTTGTATTTTTTAACTTGTTTTCAAGATCGATTCTTGTTTTCAAGGGTCTTCCTGAACAAAGTCTCCAACAGTCGATAAGAGTTGACCATGATTTGGGTTTTCCGCCTACAAGGAATTCATTAATAATTCTAATTGAATCATAAAAATATGTGTATTTGTCAAATGAGCAAAATGAGTAGAAGTTTAGTTAACAATTTTGTGCGATTCGTGGGTAGTATTTTTTTTTGACACGACGAGTAAGTCAAATCGCGGTTTGTTCCTTAAATCTTTTAAAATATTCTGTAATCCATCAGTGCAATATTACGGTATACCGACGTAAGCTTGACGTTCTAGACGTCTTTATAGCAATGTGACACATACTACATTCATTTTGAATTATTCCCCATGAAAATCATCTCATAAATGATAAGTGAGTGATAGACAATAAAAACTATAAAAATACCTAATAACAAAAAAAAATATATAAAATAGTTTTGGATTAAAAAAAAAATGGTGACCATTTTATTTTACACGTGGTTGACATGATTGAATGTCAAAGTGAACAAGTACCACGTGTTTTTATTGATGCCCCGCCAAAAGCAAATATATTTAAACATTAAACATAACTGAACACAATTATATTTTATTTAGATCACAAGTAGGGTACTTACTTCAAAAACTTCTTTGGGGAGTGCTAAACTGTTCGCGGTTCGTCTTCCGATCAGCAGAATCACTTGTTGCCCTGGTCTTGCTTCGAGGAACACGGATCACGGCGTCCGCACCTTCGCTCCGGACTCGGCTTAGCAGACTAACCCGATGATGATGACTGCTAGTCTTGTCTAGCCACTGGTGCGGGTAGTCACGTGGTGGTCGGGCGCCCGGGCTCTAGACCCGGGTAGACCAGGGCTCTATCCCAGGTAGACACGTGACAGTCACTGCGCCCGGGCTCTAGACCCGAGTTGACCAGGATTCTATCACCGCATGTGCCTGTAGTCATGTGACGCGCCCGAGCTCTATACCCGAACTGACTAGGGTTCGATTCCGGCACCGTAACACCGCAAGCCACTAGCTCTCCCATTATGTACTCTTGTCATTCCCCCCCCCCCGAGATACTTGTAGTTCGACTCTGCTTCCAATGCAGAAGATCCAGGGTTCGAATCCCACTACACGGCAGAAGATTTATAACTTCTGATTTGAACTTGCAATTCTTATAACTGGGGAATGTGTAAACGGTGGCTTTGAAACCGTCCTATAATTGGATGAGCGTAGCGAGCGAAGCGAAGATTCCATCACTACACTGGAGAAAAAAATCCGGAATGTTTTTTTATTTTTTTTTCCCTTTTTTTGTATTTTTGTGTGTCTGTTAACACGATTCCGGCTAAACCGTTACTCCAATTGCGATGAAATTTTATGGATGCCTTCGAAATCTTTGAACTTAGAACTGCCACCTTTTTGAGCGCAATCGAAAAATTATTTCTCATAAAAATCGCAATTTTACGATTTTTTTCGATTTTTTTTTAAATTTCTTCGACTTATAACACCTACATGCTTTATCCGATTGTAATGATTTTTTTACAGAACCTTTATTTTATGAATTAATATATTCGTGTGAAATTTGAGCGTAATCAAAAAATTATTTCTCATGAAAATCGCAATTTTACGCTTTTTTCGTTTTTAAAAAATTACGCTCATCCAACAACGCGCCTGAAAAAGCGTTTGCGAAGCTTCCTAGTAATTATACGGTTATTCCAAAGTAACCCCGCGAGTAGAATCGTGTCCAGCTTGCTTGGTCGGTGTTTCCTATTTATAATACCGGTCTCTAGTTAATAATTATTTGCTAGTCGGAGGTGTCGGCGCCAGCATGGTTGGCTTGGTCTGCTTTAAATTTAATGTCCCCCACTGAAAATCAGTTATGCGACTGAATACGCAGACTCTTAAATACGAATGTGCTTATTTTTTATTTTAACAGCTACCAGGATCTACGGTAAATTGCCTATATAGGGAGTACTAGTTTAAAGCTGCACTTGAATAGGATATAACACTACAAGCAAGAAGCAAGCCTTACACATATACAGTAATAACCAATTTGTAATTTGGTTATCTTAATGTGATATTATACATGATAAAAACTTGGGTGATATGCTCTAATATACCGTAAGCAAAACAAATGTGTGCTATAAATTCCTTTTAAATGTGTTTCGTTATGTTGCTATAATTAGGGAGGTCAACTACCCCATTAAACCGTTATAACTTGCTGTTTTATTACAATGCGATACTAAATAGTTATGACACGATGATATAATACGGCATTAGGCTCAAAACAGTGCATTCTGCTTGACCCTTGCCTCTTTACTGTTAGCTACGCCACCGACTGCCACAAACTGTTTAGATGCAAACTGTCGCAGAATCACAATGAACAAACTATTACGTATGTTAATCGTTTGGGTGGAATGAATCAATATAAAAAAATTAGAATTATAAAGATTGCGATAATTCTATATGCACATAAGGGATGACCAATCTATGTATTTTATGCACATCTCTACATATGAGGTATGTGGAACTAGGGATGTAAATCGGAAATATTTCCGCCCGGAAACGGAAATATTTCTGGAAAAGTTTTTCCTGATTTTTTTTAAAGAGGCAGTGCACGCTTTTTCTTGGGGCATTTTGTTTGAAATATTGGTAGCTTAAATTATTGCAAAATTTGTTACAAATGCATGTTCCCAAAAAAATCTGAAAATTTCTGCTCTTTCATATATCCTTAAAAAATATTTTAAATCTAGTTGTAACTTTGTACCTCAGAGGCCAGGCCAGGGCTATCCCATATTATCTGCCAACCCTTCAAATTGAGGTTTTTATACCCTTCAGACAGCCTTGGAGCCTAAAGTACCTCTTCAATTTTTCCCTCCGGAAATGTTTCTGGAAATATTTCCGGAAATTTTACATCACTATGTGGAAACGTACGGTGATGGGTACTGTGGTGTATCTCTGTCTCTGTGATGCTGTGGCGTTCTTGATATGATGCTTCCTTTGTCTCGTACAAAGTGTTGGGTGATCACGAACCAAACAATGAGATTGCATGACGATGTTGATGATGATTGATGAAGATTATAATGATGATTGTAATTAGTTTTTTAACGAACGTCATAGTAAGGAAATGTAACTAAGTGAACTTGAAACGCAAACGCGATCCGAATTCGTGTCTAAATCAATTAGCTTGAAGCTTTTGTGACAAAAACTTTTCTCGAGTCTATTTACAATAATTATTGTATAAATTACTGTTACACAAGGCATGAAGATGTCAATCTTGTTATTTATCTCATTGAGTTACGTCACATTATGTAATAATGTTCGTGTCGTCGTTGTTTCGATTAAACACTTGCGTAGATCAAGAAAAGAGGGAGATCCTCCCCCCCCCCCCTTAAACATTTCTGAAAACATATAATGGGACTGAGTTGCTAGTATGGTCCCGTTAATGTCCCCGTAAATGTCGTATCAGCTTGAAATGTGATTTTAGTTTATTTGTTAAATTGTTGTTGGAATGCTCATAATTTATTTTAATTTTTGTTCACTTTGATATTACATATACAACATACAAATAATACACACGTTATTTATCGTTCTTTAATTGATAGGTTTCTTAATTTCCAATCGTCAATTTCAATTGATTATCAAAAAGGCAAACAAAATATCAAAAATGCAAACAATATATTTATCGTGAATTTGACCAATTTCTGTGTGTGTCAATTAGTGATGAAACAAAAATTGTGACACAAACAAAATGAATTAACTTCTCAACAATACTGATGTTGAGAGTTGAAAATGTAATGCTGCACAACTGGAAAGTTCATGTAAATTTTCCTGAATATGGGTGACGAGGCTTCAGCTTGTCATAAGATAAATGAAACTAGTAGAACAGGGTATTTATTCTTTAAATAAGGGTTTATTGGACACTGCTCTTTATCAATTTTATTGGTGATATTTCGATTTTTTTTTCAAAAATCTTTTTCAAACTGAAACAATCCATATAAACAAAATAACCATGAAACTTATCTGCCAACCAAATTGATGAAAATAAAATAAAAACATGACAAAAATAAAATATACCGCACTAGATCACAAAAATTGGTGAAGATGAGAAAATTACAAGTTATTGACAACATCAAATATACATTAATATAGTTTATATAGTTGCATGTGCTATTTTTACCCTCTCACGCTCAAAGACAAGTGGACCCAAAGATGGCTGAGCGTTGTGGCGATAATGTTGAGGAGATACGTGGAAACGAACTGCATGCAAAAACTCTTAAACATTATTCTGACACTAAAGCTCGGTATTTCTATGTCCAGTTAAAATCAGTTAACCTTACTAATAAAATAATGACAAAGGATTGGATTGGTGGTTCCATAGTGATAACAATTAGTGGCATGGTAGTTAATTAATGTACTTGACAATTTGACTGGACATTGATATACCGGACCTAAATGAGTATTTTTAGATTTTAAAAAAAAACGGGAAATTTGTATTAAAATATGATGTTTTACGATTAACTTGCAAACTAGTGATCAAAATTCCTAAACATTTTGGCTCACTTTGGCATAGTGAGTATCGAGATGGGGTTCTATGTTAATAGTTTAGGGTTAAGGACCACAGATAGGGCGAACCATAGATATTTGTAATCGGGTGAACCTTGCATTTCATTCTAGAAACAAGCCACTTGGCACAGTTAATTATTAGGTTAGACCTTATTGTTGATTCAATCGATGGTGCCAAGATGAAATTGCCATATGGATGGCACCACTGACACAGTGGCGGACTGGGGGCCGCCCAGTGACACGTTCTATATACGTTTTTGTATGTTCGATCAGTCGAACAAGCTGAGAGGGGACTCAAATCATTCGTATTGTTCCCCTTATTTCTACGAAGGTAACGTGGAATCGTAATTGTCAGAATTTACATTTTGGAGTTAAAAACGGCAATAAAGGCACATGTCAAATCGAAGACTTATTGACTGATATCGCTGGGAGATATGACACATTCTTGATAATTAAAGCATGAAAAATAAGTTTTAATAAAGCAGGACAATAAAATTGGTAGCTTTTGGATGTGACCATTTAAAAAATTACATGATTTTTTTTTTTTTTTTAAAACAACGCACATATTTAAATGTACTAAAAAGTAAAAAATAAATTTTCGGCCAACAAATTTTTGCCTTACTCGGGAAATAAAAGCGTTGGGCGCTTTCCCTCCATGATCAACAAAATTATGATAGCGTAAGCGCCCAACGCTTTTATTTCCCGAGTAAGGCAAAAATTTGTTGATCGAAAATTTATTTTGTACTTTTTAGTACATTTAAATATGAGCGTTGTTTTTAAAAAAAAAAAATTTCATGTAATATTATTTTATACTTTTTGGATGAGCGAAGCGAAGACTTCAATTTCACCGACCCCCCAAAAAATTTAGCTCGGGTGTTTTTTTTTTTTTTTTTTTTTTTTTTTGTTTTTCTGTCTGTTTGTTCGCTCTCTACCGGGCAAACGGCATATACGATCTGGATGAAAATTTGACAGGACCTTCGAAATCTCTGAACTTAGACTTGCCACGTTTTTGGGTACAATCGAAGAAATATTTCTCATGAATATTGTACTTTTACGATTTTTTTCGATTTTTTGGGCGATATTTTCGTGCCATTTGGGCCAATTCTGACCAAACGGGTGAAGCTAAAACGTTCATATTATACATGGACATTAAGATTATGGTGATTTAGTACATTTTGAAAGAAAAAGTTGAAAAAGCTAGCCAGAATCTATAGAAATAAAGCTTTTAATATAAGATTTTTGGTTTTTTGTACGATATTTTCGTGCCATTTGGGCCAATTCTGACCAAACGGGTGGGGCTTCATCGTTCATATTATACATGGACATTAAGGTTATGGTGATGTAGTACCTTTTGAAAGAAAAAGTTGAAAAAGTTAGCCAGAATCCATAGAAATAAAGCTTTTAATATAAGTTTTTTACGGTAAATAATACCAATTGACAAGAAACAAAAGAAACTTGACAACATTCACCTACAATGCGTAGGCAGCAAAACAAAGCACTTGCAAAAGTAAAGATATCCCAAGCAAACTTAAAACTTAAAAAGCTCATCCATCAACGCGGCGGGACTTTAGCGTTTTCCTAAACGAATGTTGTAATTGAATATGTGCTCACTGGACGTGTCCGAATTTCTGCATCTGGATGGCCCATCCTCACTAGCTGTGACTAATTTCCCATATGAAGCTTTGTTTGATTAATTAGATAAGATGAATCAATTGATTAATTATGATGAATTAATTGATTCATCTATTGTCATCAAGAATATACGTCTGTGTGAAAAATTTCAGCTCGATCGACATTGGGAAGTGGGTGAAATATCGATTCCATAAAAACTTAATTATAATTAAGATAAATTAATTGATTAATTAGTGAATCTGTTAATTGATTGATCTATTGTCATCAAGAATACGTATGTGTGAAAAATTTCAGCTCGATTGGACATTGAGAAGTGGGTGAAATATCGATTATAAGATTCCGTCTTGACAGACAGACAGACAGACAGACAGACAAGCGCATGAAGCTTATATAAGTGTTGTAATGAAATATTGATTATAAGATCCCGTCTAGACAGACAGACAGACAAACACATGAAGCTAATATAAGCATTGTAAAAAAGGCAAAAAAGGAGAACTTTATGAAAGCAAACATCGACTGCCCCTCAGCCTTGGGAGAGGTTGCTATGATTTGTAACGCACAAAATATAAAGAATGTTTCGGTGTCGGTAAATTTAGGAGCTCCTCGATGTGGGAATAAAAATGGGAAAAAGGCCCAAGGTTAAGGGAATTGCCAAAAGGAATTGCCAAGGTTATGTATCCTCCTACATTTTGCAATCCACTTTGCCCTATGACTGCATCCTTGCAAAACGTGGCAATTTTTTATTTGCAACTATTGTTTTAAATGTAAAAGTTTGTGCAAATTGATTTTGCCAAGCTTTGCAAGGATGCAGTCACAGGGCAAACCGGCAGAGTGGATTGCGAAATTGTAGGAGGGTACATAAGGTTAGTATTTCTTTAGAACTTATTGCTTTTGATTGTGTAAGGTTTGGCTGTTTTTTTTACAAGTTTTTTGTTATGTGTGAGATCTCAATACTTTTTCAAGGTCCATTGGGTACAAAATTATTTGTTAAAATACAATAATTTAATCAAAGTCGATTTAATTGCTATGATATTACCAATTAACAATAGATTATAAAATATCTAGTGGTTCAAAGACTTGTTTTTTGGTTGAGGGGAGCGAAAACTTCAATTTCACTGACCCCCCAAAAAAAATTATTTCAGGTGTTTTCTTTTTTTTCGTTCTCTACAGGGAAAACGGCATATGCGATCTTGATGAAAATTTGAGAGGACCTTCGAAATCTCTGAACTTGGAGGTTTATTGTTTTTGGGTACAATCGAAGAAATATTTCTCATGAATATCGTACTTTTACGATTTTTTTTCGTTTTTTAGTGCGATATTTTCGTGACATTTGGACCGATTCTGACCAAACGGGTGGGGCTACAACGTTCACATTTTACATGTACATAAGGTAATGGTTATGTATTGCTTTTTGAAAGAAAAAGTTGAAAAAGTTAGCCAGAATCCATAGAATAAAGGTTTTAATATGAGTTTTTTAAAGTTTATAATAACAATTAACAAGTAACAATAGAAACTTGACAACAATCACTTACAATGCATTCAAAAAGCACTTGCAAAGGAAAAGTGGTCCTACGCAAACAAAAAACTTACAAAAAAAGCTCATCAATCAACGCGGCGGGACTAAAGCGTTTTTCTAGTTGTAAACAATGAAGGTGATCATTTTCAAGTAACTATAGTTACTTGTTGATTATATTCTTGTAAAAGGCTTATATTGAAACCTTTATTTGGAAGCGTTCCAGCAAACTTTTTCGACTATTTCTTTCAGAAGGCACTACATCACAATAGCCTTAATGTTCATTGATAAGCGTAGCGAGCGAAGCGAAGATTCCATTCTACTACACTGGAGAAAAAGTCCGGAATGTTTTTCTTTTCTTTTTTGTTAGTATTTTTGTGTATTCGTTAACACGATTCTCGCTAAACCAATACTCCGATTGCGATGAAATTTTCTGGAGGCCTTTTAAATCACTAAACATAGAACTGCCACGTTTTTGAGCGCAATCGAAAAATTATCTTACCTTTTTTTCGATTTAAAAAAACTTTTTGACCTAAAACACCCATGCTTTATCCGATTGTAATGATTTTTTCTCAGAACCTTAATTTTATGAATTAAGAGCGTTCACCACCCCTTTTTTAGGCAATTTTCTGTTTGCTCGGCTGAATGACATCACAGTTCTTAGAAATTTTGAACATATCTTAAGAAAGTGGAAATAAAGGTTTCTATAGTAACACATTCCTAAAATTTGTTTTGAAATAATTTATAAAGAATAAATTAGATTTCACGAATTTCAATTTTGTTAAAAAGTCCAAAATTGACTATATTCGTGAATTTTTTCTGGCCGATCAAGTCAAAATTTTGAAAATCTATGACTGTTGGAACGTCCATGTATGCTTTATTGACAAGTTTGCAAAATTGTATATACGTAGGATCCTTTTTGGCCGAGCAAACCGCTATTTACTAACTGTCAAAAGGGTGGTGAACCCTCTTAATATATTTGTGTTAAATTTGTGCGCAATCGAAAAATTGTTTTTCATGAAAGTCGCAATTTTACTTCTTTTTTCATTTTAAAAAAAAATCTTTGACTTTTAAACACCTACACGCTTTATCCGGCCGATTGTAATGATTTATTCACAGTTCCTTAATTTTATGATTTAATATATTCGTGTGAAATTAGAGCGCAATCGAAAAATTATTTCTCATGAAAATCGCAATTTTACGCTTTTTTGTTTTTTACCAAATTTCTTCAACTTATAACACCTATATGCTTTATTCTATTGTAATGTAGTGTGTAATGTAATGTGCGCCCCTGATCCTCATTTCGTCGTCGTAAAAATTAAAACAATAATTACCAAGCGTGTCTCGCAGGCCATAGCAATGGAAAAACTAAATCAATTTAAATACCATCTGCATAACACATGGCAGTTCAATGCTCCAATTACGCTCACCCAACAACGCGCCCGAAAAAGCGTTTCATTGTAAAGCTTCCTAGTTTATTTATTTTTAATTATTTATTGTGTAACACATTGTTGCGTTATAGGTTGCTGAAAAAGGGCATTGCCCCATGCACATTTAGTGTCTAGCAACCTACTCTATACTTATACATTGCAGTTAAATTAATTAAAAATGCATTACACAAAAATAGAAAACAATGTGTGAGTAAACATGTAAAAAGTGAGAGTGATGAAATTATGACAAACATGAATGGTATTAAACATGTTTGTTTTGTTGAATTTAGTTTTTGAATTATCAAGATACATTAATTAGAAAACTAGTTTTTTTAGTGCAGATTGTGTATTTCACAGATGTCCACCGACAAATAATTCCATAATCTGCAGCTCCGTAAGTAATATCCTTGTTGGAGGGACGAAGTTCTTGCCTGGGGAGGTTTCATTATGACACAACGTCCGTACTCTCTTCCACAATAATTGCATATTTCAATCCTGTGAAATGGATTGAGGTCAGTTGTACCATGAAGCATTCCTCAAAGAAATTGAAGATCTGTCGTTTTTCTTTACTCTTCTAAAGTTCTAAAGTATTTTTTCTTGCTGTGGGATTTGAATTTTGGTAACTTGACATTTTTGCAATTAATTTAAAAATCTTTGGCTCTACTCTGCACACGCTCTAATTTGATTTTGTTGGTTTCTGAGGTTGGATTCCAAGCAGGACAAGCATACGTTAGTTGTGGTCTTACTAGTGCAAGATACACTGTTCTCTTTATATAGGCATGTGCCAGGTTTTGAACAATAAAATATAATTGTGAACGGCCTTTGCACGAATGAAATCTTTGTGTTTGTTCCTCTTTAAATCTTTTGATATAATGACGCCGAGTAATTTTACCTGATCCTTCGATTCAATTATTGAACCGTTAATGATATAATGGTGTTTTTGACCTAGTGAAGCAAACTTTTACACTTTTTTTGTGGATTTAGTTTCATTTCATTCTCACGTCACCAAGTATTTACGTTGTTCAAATCGGATTGCATGTGTCTGTACAATGTGCAATCATTTGCATATTGACTCATATCTGAGGTGATACATTCGGGTAAATCCATCATAAATAAATTGAATAAAATAGGGCCAAGAATAGATCCTTGCGGCACTCCTGATTTGACATCTATGAAGGACGATTCACCTCCTTGAAATACTATTCTTTGAGACCAACGTATTAGCTTTAAATAAAAAAATAAAAAAATTGTATTTAGAGTCCACCCACTCAGTTGTATAACTGATTTTCAGTGGGGGACTTTAAATCAAAGCGACCAAGCCAACCCTGTAGGCCCCGACACAATCGACGAGTGAGCGATAACCAACCTAAGATTGATATTTTTAATAGGACATGTAGCAATCAGTGGTATGGACAGTGCAAACACCCGCGGATCAACGCCAGAATCAACAAGGCCGATTCAGAACAACTCTGAATTTATTATGTGCTTCGTTGCTATACGGCTCCAAAGTCACCGTTTGGTATTAGGAAGTCTTTTAGCCACTTTTGTACAGGTCCAGTAATGCTGTACTTTGAAAGTTTGTTATGGAGAATTCAATGTGAGATTCGATCAAAAACCTTTGACCAATCTAACAGTACTGCATCTACCTGTTTGCATTTGGAATCCTGTAGGACATACTGCATACCAGAATGAAACCATGTTGATTTTTATTTAGAACATTTGATATCTTGATATACTGAATTATTTCTTTTGATATTATGCACTCCATGGTTTTGCATATAATAGGTTATTGGATTGCCCCCTTTCCACACATGTAGGTCAATTGGTTCTAAAATTGAATAATTGACGACTTGAATTGTACCCGCCTACTGACGTCACGAGACAACATGGCGGAATTAGTGGGTATAAATCCTCATTTCGCAAGTTGACGCCTGCTTCACGGCTCAACACTTATCACGCTCTAACTTTTATTCTATTCATTATTTGAACAATAGTTAAATGAATAATATTTAGCAAATATATCATTCTTTGTAATAGCGATTATTTTGATTTTTTTTACCCAGTCGTTAGCTTGTTATAACAATGTACTCATCATTCATGTGAAAATTATCAATAACTAAAGTTTTCTCAATAATTTATTTGACAAAAAACTACTGATCGGATTTCGACAAGACTTCTTTAAAAATATGCACCAGACTTTTTAGACAAGAAATAAACTAACTTTCTAGATAGAAAGTGCACTGAACGAAACTTTGCAGCATAGAGTAATACGCAGGGTATGTGTTTTTATCTAAAATACGCACTCTTGACGTGCGGATGAACCGTGAAAAAGTGCACGCTGCATATTTCTCTATGCTGTAAATTCCTGTAAAATAAGCATGCAAATGGTTCCCAGTGTGGCTGTGTTGATTTTACACAACACATGGCGATTATATCAATTAAATTAATTCATTCATTAATTCAACTAACGGGAAAGTAGCATGAACTTAATTTTGAGACTATAAATTTTTAAAATTATACTCGCATTGTTTATATTTGACACTTCTGTTGGCATTTTGTATGTGAAAATTGAGTGACAAACACAAAATTTTAAGATATAAGTAATTCTTCACTTAATTTCTTAATTAATCGGTAAGTTGTTGGAATTTTGTTTCGGGACATGGCAATTCTGATTCATTGGCATTATGTCAGTAAAGTAGTATATTTTTATGACGATCGATCGTGTTTTTTTTTTAGGTATACATAAAAATACATATGTCAAAAGTGGGATAATTTAACTAAAATATAATTAATTCGGTGATTAATTATTTAATTAATTAATTTCTTCATTACATTTATTCGCCTTAAAACTAGCTTTAAAATGATTCCAAGGTCGACTACATTGTGTTAATTTTACAAAATTAATTGAGATTATTGTCATTATTTTTAATTAATTGAATTAATAGGAAAGTGATTGGAATAAATTTTGGAACTAATATTTTTTTGGTTCTGTGATAGACTACGTGACTTTGGTAAGTGAATAAGAAACTTTTACTTAAGATTTAATAAATGATTAATTTAATTAATTAATTTATCAAAAAGTTACAGGAATTTCGTTTCGGGACTTTAAATTTTGGATTTATTTGCGTTATTTTAGTATAGTCTGAAAATTTTATGACAATCTAGTGAATTCTACGTATAAATATTTATATATATATATCGAAAAGTGCTATAATTGCAATACATTGTAATAATATATAAATATAATTAAAACTATTGTATTTACAGTAAAATTTCTAGTGACATTTTTGTAGAGCATTAAAAACCGAATAAAACAAAACTTAGTTTATCCAAATCTGATGATCACTTCTTGAGTTACAGCAATTTTAAGAATTATTTTGGCGGCCATCTTGTGGACACCATGACAGGTGATTTATTTGCTACCATGCGTGTCCCCCGTGAAAATAACATTCTAAAATACATCTTTTACCTGCTCCTAAATTTTGGTGTTGGTTTCCGGATTTGAAATGTTTTTACGCTTGTTCCACGGACTACAGCAAAGTAGTCACTTACTAACCCTTGTTGTACTGGTCACTCCAAACTGCATGGACCTTTAAACGGGAAGAGAATTTCAAAAGAAGGAATTATTAATATTTTGTCTGTTACGGAGAATTTTTGCTTGTGGCATTAGTGAATAGAGTTGTTTGAGGTATTAGCACACAGGTGTGGGCACTTATCTATTCATCCTATTTTATATAAAAAAGGTTGAGATGGATTAGATGTTTGTCTTTCATTTCCCCCAAAACGTACGCCTTTTGAAAGTAGGGTCAGTAGTGTTATTTTTCTTGGAAATGAAATAAAATAACCATGTTCACTTTAGAAGACTCGCTCATTGAGGAGACGCGACGGGCGACATGGTTACCGGGCGCCTATTTGCCGGCCTTCGGCCGTATTTGGAAGCGATGGATCCACCGTTCTCACTATTAAGAGAATCTGTTAGCATAATTTGACGTTTTACGCGTTGCACAAAGAGAGCATAGAAATAAGTCGCTCTTTCATAGGAGGTCTTCTTGATATAAATTCAACTATAGAATGAAATGCAAGGTTGAATCCCCTAACCCCCGGACTGGCTGGCTTAACAATTTCAAAAAACTTGTTACCAACTTTCAAAACTTTTCAAGTTTCTTGCCTGCCTCGCTGTATGTTATGTTACGACAAGAAATGTGGGAAATGCATTTAATTTCTGATGCACTTAATTTGCGGTACATCCAGAGGAGCCAACACTTTATCGACGCTTTGCATGCAGCTTTTATAGCCCTTAGGTAACATACGATTATGACCAAGTCTGCCATTTTTAAGTAGACGCAACTTTGTGACGGTAAATCTTTGGGCATGGCGGGGAAGTACGTAAACACACGCAAATTAGCATTACACTTTAGGAAAAATCAGGTTTTTAATATCCTCAGGTTACTATTATCACATAACTTTATTTAAAACAGTATAATACACCATGGAATGCATTCAAGGACATTCAACCAAGCTTATAAATTAGCCATCAGCAAATAACCCACAAAATAAAGATGGAATATCATATGATTCTGTTATGTTGGTAGCTTCGGTTTCATATGCAGTTGTACCAACCACTCTTGAAAGTGCAGAATGCATCCAATGTTGCGTTCACACGCAACTGCAACAGTGTCTTGGAGATCATACTGGAACAGAATATGAGTTTTTGTTATTATTACAGAAAATTTGATGGCGTTTCCGTCTCAATATAATATACATACTGTATATATATTTTTGGATATTTTTTTTAATTTTTTCAATGAGTGCATCTAAGATGATAATTAATATTTTGATTTGATATTGCAAGATCAAAAGTAAAATGCAATTTTTGCAATTTTACTACAAAACTATTCACAACATACAAAATGAAAAAACAAATTATTTTCTGGTGTATACTGAAATCAAAATATAGTTCATGTTACGTAAACGCGTTATTTTCAATCAACCATCACTTTCGGTAATAGACGCGCGTGGAAGGATGATTATTAATAGACGCGTGTGGAAAGATTTGTACGCGCGTCTCTACTAATAATCATCTTTCTAGGTGCGTCTCTATTAATACCCATCTTTCTACGCGCGTCTCCAATAATCTTTCCACGCGCGTCTCCAATAATCTTTCCACGCATGTCTCTAGTAAAATTGCCTTTTCACGTGCATCGCTATTATAATATCTTTCCACTGTTGCACGCACGTGGAAAGACGATTTTAATAGAGACGCATTAATAGAGCCGCACGTGAAGAGACGATTTTAATAGAGACGCGCGTGGAAAGATGATTGTTAATAGCGACTCGCGTGGAAAGATGATTATTAATAGAGACGTGCGTGGAAAGATGATTACCCAAAGAGCTACTACCACCAATCATCTTTCCACGCGCGTCTCTATTAAAATCGTCTTTCCACGTGCGACTCTATTAATGCGTCTCTATTAAAATCGTATTTCCACGTGCGTCTCTATTATCTTTCCACGGTTAGAGCCGCACGTGGAAAGACGATTTTAATAGAGACGCATTAATAAAGACGCATGTGGAAAGATGATTATTAATAGAGACGCGCGTGGAAAGATGGTTACCCAAAGAGGTACTACAGCTAATCATCTTTCCACGCGCGTCTCTATTAAAATCGTCTTTCCACGTGCGTCTCTATTAATGCGTCTTTATTAATGCGTCTCTATTAAAATCGTCTTTCCACGCGCGTCTCTATTAAAATCGTATTTCCACGTCGCACGTGGAAAGAGGATTTTAATAGAGACGCACGTGGAAAGACGATTGTAATAGAGACGCATTAATAGAGACGAAAGTGGAAAGACGATTTTTAATAGAGACGCACGTGGAAAGATGATTAGCAGTAGTAGCTCTTTGAGTAATCATCTTTCCACGCGCGTCTCTATTAATAATCGTCTTTCCACGCGCGTCTCTATTAATGCGCTCTATTAAAATCGTCTTTCCACGTGCGTCTCTATTAAAATCGTCTTTCCACGACGCACGGGGAAAGACGATTTTAATAGAGACGCACGTGGAAAGATGATTATTAATAGAGACGCGCGTGGAAAGATGATTATTAATAGAGACGCGCGTGGAAAGATGATTACTCAAAGAGCTACTACTGCTAATCATCTTTCCACGCGCGTCTCTATTAATAATCATCTTTCCACGCGCGTCTCTATTAATAATCGTCTTTCCACTTGCGTCTCTATTAATGCGTCTCTATTAAAATCGTCTTTCCACGTGCGTCTCTATTAAAATCGTCTTTCCACGACGCACGTGGAAAGACGATTTTAATAGAGACGCACGTGGAAAGATGATTATTAATAGAGACGCGCGTGGAAAGATGATTATTAATAGAGACGCGCGTGGAAAGATGATTACCCAAAGAGCTACTACTGTTAATCATCTTTCCACGCGCGTCTCTATTAATAATCATCTTTCCACGCGCGTCTCTATTAAAAATCGTCTTTCCACTTGCGTCTCTATTAAAATCGTCTTTCCACGTGCGTCTCTATTAATATCTTTCCACAATTCCCTCTTTCCCCCCTCCCCCCCACATCTTTCCACAATTCCCTCTTTCCCCTCCTCCCCCCCCCCCCTCCCCCCCCCCCACCCACCCCCACCCCTCCCCCCCCACCCCCCCGGGAAAAGGAAGGGGTGTTGGGGCGGGAGGAAGGGCGGAGGAAGATTGGAATTAACGAGGAAAAGGAAAGAATTATGAAGGATAATTAACGGTAACAGGATGATCAAAAGTAAAGGATCATGTTTTGGGATGGGACAAGATTCCAGGTATTTGAGTGTAGGAAGGGGATTTGTGTTAATTTGGAAAGGAAGCTAAATTCAGTTTCCAAATTAACTTTTACATGCTTACCCAAGAACGATTCCTAACTCAGTCTAGTTGCCCTGGTGCGTCTTCATAGCCTTCATCGACAACCTGTTAGGGAAATTCAGAGTTAACCTAAATCTCAAAAAATGATTACACATTCATGTCAAAGATATAAACCATCGACCATAAGTAAATCAAGGAGTCACATACCCATCCCTTGATTTACTTCTGGTAGTGGGTGTACAACCACCATTCAAGATATAGTAGGCCTAGCCCATCCCAGAAGTTACAAGGAATTATTATTGTGACAATAAGATAATAAGGAATCAAAGACCTTAACAATTATGTTTAATACAATGAACTTATTTTCTCTTTACAGATCTCAGAACTCTTAGTGTCACTGTTGACCACTGCTTGAGTAAGTTAATGCATCAACCAACCAAGAGGGCAACTAGCAAGAAACTGGATCATTTACACTACTGTATACTGGTTTCAATAAATTAATTGTAAACGCATTTATCTTTTTAATTAATACATATCCCTAAATTTTTATTCAGTTATCCTTACTTTAACCCAGACACCGCTGGCGGTGGGTGGTGCCCTAAGGCCTTAATTTCTAATTGTAACAAATAAAATACCACATTCCGTACATACAAAATCGAGTTTTAACACAAACTAAGAATATTTTTATTTATATACCTAGATGAAAGTTGTATGCACAATTTGGTTGGGAAAGTGTGGCTGCGACATAAACTTATTTATTTCACCTTACAAGACTGGTTAATTGTCAAGGCATAAACTTAACGTCGTATCCATATTTTCCCAGCCAAATTATGCTTACAACTTTTAGCTCAAAATATTTATGAAACCAATCAGAAACCAAGGTCGTAAGGCTTAAAACCTTGACAAAAAACTACCTAACCAATAATCATATCATGAAAAAAGCACTAATTAAATGTTGTGGCAGACCCTAGATCAGGGCTGCCGTTTTTACGGATATTTACGGTGCAAAACATTTCAACGGATTTTTATCCTCATTTACAGATATTTTGTTAATAGGGAATATTCCACTTCCGCCAAATACTGTACGAATAGATTTTTTAGAAGTATTTCGTCCCGATTACAAATATGTACTTTGTTTTTCCGTGAAATAATAATCCAGTGATTTATAGCCGTTTTAAAAGCAGCAGTTTTTTAAAGCGGCAAAAACGACTGTGACGTCAGAACTGTGTTGATCCAACGCCGTCTGGATATACATACATCCAGACCAAAGATGTTGGAATAGTTTGGTTTATTTGGATTAAGGACGCGTCAACCGTTAGGTCATAATGCACCACTCTAGCCTAAGGGGGGGGTGCAGGAGGGGCCCATGCTGGTCAGAACCAGCCACGGGTAAGGGGAGGAAGGGGGGTTTCTCACGTCGCGGTCGTCATCATCTTTGTCATCGTTCGTTGTGTCATTGTCATCGTCGCCGGGGGGTCGTCAAGGGAAGGGGGCAAGGTCCCCGACGACGATTGCCAGAGCTCGCCTCTAGTTTCTGGGAGTAAGATATTCCGCTCTTTTTAGCTGATGTTTGCGAGGTGGACTTTTCCTCTTGAATCGCCTTTTACGATTAGCAGAGCCATGCTCTGGGCCAATTCTACCCCGGGCCCAGACGGGGGTGTTGGAATTATAATGTTGGAATAGTATTATAGTAGGATCGAGATATACATCAAGACTGCGGTGTTTTAAACAAAGCAGCGCCTAGCGTAGCCTACAGTAATGTAAACAGATGGCGGACATTTTACATTTTACGCCTAGCCAGAAAACGAGAAAAGTTGACATTGCAATCAAAAAACAAAACTGAAACAGTCCTAGGTCTAGGCCTAGACGTAGAAAACTATTTATAATACAACAGTCTAGGCCAATCGTTCCTGTAGGATATAGGCATTGGTATGTGAATACTAAAATTACTCACTTGACAAGCCCTAGGCTTAACTTGCCAACCCTAGGCCTGCACGTTCATGTTCTGACACACATCCCGCACAAAAACCTTACTTTGATGACTAATTAAAGCCTATTGTAGATAAAGAATACCATGATAGTCCTAGGCTATGCAAAAATTCAAGACAAAATGCTCATTATTCTTTATCACAATGATCTCGCGAAATTTCCTGTCACATACGAAAAAAGAAAAACAAAAGACGGTGAAAATGTACATCCCTGTGGAGTTGTTTGTGTTGAGCGGATGGGCGAGCACTGCCGTCTGTATGTAGATATGTACTAGGAAAACGCTAAAGTCCCGCCGCGTTGATGGATGAGCTTTTTAAAATTTTTAGTTTGCGTGGGATATCTTTACTTTTGCAAGTGCTTTGTTTGCTGCCTAGGCATTGTAGGTGATATGATTGTTGTCAAGTTAACCTGTCAATTGGTATATTTACCGTAAAAAACTTATATTAAAAGCTTTATTTCTATGGATTCTGGCTAGTTTTTCAACTTTTTCTTACAAAAGGTACTACATCACCATCGACCTTAATGTTCATGTATAATATGAACGTTGTAGCCCCACCCGTTTGGTCAGAGTTGGCCCAAATGGCACGAAAATATCGCACAAAAAATCAAAAAACTTATATTAAAAGCTTTATTTCTATGCATTCTGGCTAACTTTTCAAATTTTTCTTTCAAAAGGTACTACATCACCATAACCTTAATGTCCATGTATAATATGAACGTTGTAGCCCCACCCGTTTGGTCAGAATTGGCCCAAATGTTACGAAAATATCGCACTAAAAAATCATAAAAAAATCGTAAAAGTACGATATTCATGAGAAATATTTCTTCGATTGTACCCAAAAACAAAACACCTCTAAGTTCAGAGATTTCGAAGGTCCTGTCAAATTTTCATCAAGATCGGATATGCCGTTTGCCTGGTAGAGAGTTAACAAACAGACAAAAAAACAAACAAAAAAAAAAAAAAAAAAAAAAAACACCCGAGCTAAATTTTTTGGGGGTCAGTGAAATTGAAGTCTTCGCTTCGCTCATCCAACAAATATACGTACATTTAGTTTCCAATTGGCCTTGACTCAACACAGTTATGACGTAGTACCGTCCAAAGATGGTGCACGCTTGTTTTTAGAGCGCAAACTGGGGGTCCAATTTACTTCTTGTTTAAATTACACAAAAAACATTTTTTTTAAATAAAAAAAAGTGCAGTGACTATTAAGACATGAATAAGAATTAAAATAAAATATAAAATATTAAGTGGAATATTCCCTATTAGGCCTACGTTTTCTATGCTTATTTTCATATAGTATTTGAATCTGCGCGGGCTAATTTCGATTGTAAACATTGAATGCGGGGCGACAATCAACTCGACTTTTCAAAGGGGGCGGAGCTAGCTGTGTCCCAGACAACGTAGGAACTGCTTCAGCAACTCACAGCTGTGAAGTTAATGGCTTTTTGGGGGGGGGATCCAAGCTTAATTGAACAGCCAAGAACAGTGGGATTTTGGGGGGAGGCAAGTTAAATTGAACAGCCAAGAACAAACAATGGAGATTGGATTTTTGGTTTATTTGGATTAAGGACGCGTCAACCGTTAGGTCATAATGCACCACTCTAACCTAGGGGGGGGGGGGGGGGGGAGGAGGCCCATGCTGGTCAGAACCAGCCACAGGTAAGAGGAGAACAGGGGGTCCTCACGTCGCGGTCGTCATTATCTTCGTCATCGTTCGTGGTGTAATTGTCGTCATCGTCGTCGAGGGGTCATCAAGGGAAGGGGGCAAGTTCCTCGACGACGATTGCCAGAGCTCGCCTCTAGATTTGGGGAGCAATATACTACCCTTCATACTAGCTGATGTTCGCGAGGTGAACTTTTTCTCTTGAATCGCCTTTTACGATTAGCAGAGCCATGCTCTGAGCCAATTCTACCCCGGGCCCAGACGGGGTAATGGAGATTGGAGCCTATGAAATTGTTTTCTTTCGTTTTTGTTTATAAAGTTTGGATATGTGATCTTAAACGTGAAGAAATAGAATTAGTATATATGATCAAAATGTTATAAACAAGTTCTGCAATGTTATTATTGTACACAACACATGGGCCTAGGCTAAGCATAGGTCAAAATCGTGATGCAACATTCATATAGGGCCTAGGCCAATGACATAAAAAAGCTTTGCGTAGGCCTAGGCCTACGCAAAGAAAAATGTATGTTTTTTGTAACAAATCTATATTTCCCATATTTTAATTAAAAAACTATAAATCTCATCAAAAAAAGTGTCTGGTGAATTTGTCAGAATAAGACTTGTGAGCATAGGCCTATTAAAAGAGAAATTATCCTTTTATCTTAAAACTGTAGAAGAAGTAGGAAAAATTGTTAGCAAATAATGTGCTAGGCCTAGAAAAAAAGTTTTGAGATAATAGCATTTAAAGTTTATTTGGTTGTTGCTTTTTGGTAAATTTGAGTGTATCATAGCCTAAAGGTTCACTTTATTTACTTTACATGAATTTACTGGTCCTTCATAACCTGTTAATCTAGGCTAATTAAAATTGACTAAAATTGTTATGAATAACACTCTCTATACAGCCCTAGATTAGGCCTAATATCAGTACCGGTAAGCCATTTTCCCATGCAAAATAGCATGCAGCGCTCAAGAAAAAAATTCATTAAATATTATATCTTCATAAAATAAATTTATATAGTCCATAAATAAAAAAGTAAACTTAAAAAACAATTAAAAATAATATTGCAAAATTGCTGGTTTTTCATACATTTTCAGTGAAACAACCTTTTAAAAGCATGAAAAAGTGTTTGCAAAGCTTCCTAGATAAAGCAACCACTGGCGTTTATGGCTAATTTATTCTCATCTTGCGCATAGGCCTAGCCTAGGCCTTTGGCAACTTTTAGGTTATGATGGTAACAAAATATAAACATCACTTTTGCCCATTTTCATAGTTTTATCAATGAAATTAAGTAATTAACGTTCTTAGACTTTTCACGGATATTTGCGGATATTAAACGTCCTCCAACAGGATTTGAAAACAATGTCAGTGGCAGTCCTGCCCTAGATAGACAAATTTGTAAAAGGGTAATTGTATAAATGTCACATGTACTTTGTACTGATCAGTGTGATTAGCCATCAAATGTAATTTGACCAGCTGTGCTGTCTAAATAAAAATTTAATTTAACATTACGATTACCGACAAACAGAAATAATCGTAGGCCTAGAATACAAGATATTACGTTAAGGTTAAGATGCAATTTACAAAATCTTCATCCCCAAGTCGAAGGTAACTGTAAGCAATATTCAAGAAAATTATATTTCAAAATCGTCTTTCATGTCCACAAGAATGTGAAAAAAATGTTTAGTGGGAGAATGCATCAACCAAACAGAAAATTATAAAACTTGGCTGTCGGAATACGCAGTGTCTATTGTCATTGATATTCTGATGTTTCGAGCTGATTGCACAGCTCATCGTCAAAGATATGAAGAGGAAATCACTGGGTATAACCTACTCGGTAGTCAGTACTCAATCCAGCTAGACCCAGCGAATGGCAATTGTTACAATGGTGTGCTACCTCCTGTATATTATGTAAAACCATGACTCAAGGGTGTTTAATCAACATTTATATTTCTAGTATGCTCTGCGCGTGCTAACTTAAGGCGTTCTAATGTTGGCCTCCATGTCCTACTCAATTTTAACCCATCGTCTCTGTTGAAGTTGTCAGATTCTAATGACAATCGACATGGCGTATCCGACAGCAAAGTTTTATTATTGACTCGGGTCGATAAGTTTTGAAAGGGAAATTGTTTTGCTGTACTCAGAAGACTGTAACTATCATTATTCTTCATTACAACTAGTGATGACATCGAGTCCAAAAAGGTCGAACCGGTTCCTGCACTTCGGAACCGGTTCTTAAAAAAATAAAAAAAATATATAAAATTATTAATTTTTATTATTAGTAGTTACAATTTACAATCAGCCAGTCAAAAATGCCCTTTAATATCATTCTTCAAAGTTTAAACAATGCACGCGTAGCCTATTGTGCTATCTGGAGTGGGATGGGTCTAGCATAGCCATTGAGTATAGAACCTTTAGCTAGAGACTTCACGCCCATGTTAAAAATTGTACCCAAAATTTCTCTCCCACACATCAAGTTCATTTCAATGATACTACGAGCGCCACTCGAGTTTTGCTACCTTGCGACTACGCACGAAGTTCATACGAGCGTCCATAGAGGTCGCCCCACAAAATTCAACGACGCACCGGAAATGTGCGGGCTTCCCAGATAGAATGCAGAGATTCCAAGTAAACAATTCCAGGAATTAATCAAGCATCGCAAGTTCTTGAAGAGGGAGACTTGAAACTTGTCAGAGATAAAGATCGAAAGTGGCCATCTCATAACAACAGAAAACTGATTGCGTCCGCATACTTTCGATCTTTATAATTAGTTCAGTGGAATAATAATATGAGCATTTATGAAAACCGTGTTTAATATGTACTGGTTAAACTTTGACTATCATTTGAACGGCTAATTGATCGAAATTATGTTTTTGCACCAAATAATTGCTTACTTTTAACAACCTCCTCCAAGATCACATGGCATAAAGATCGTACCAATTGGACCTAGCTAAGAAATTACCTAATTTAGAATTTTTTAGCGGATACGAAAGACCAAATATTTGTTTTGTTACTTTGTAAATTCATAACTAGTTAGCCTAATTTTTTTTTAGTGAAGCGGGTGAATGAATATCCATTTGATTGTACACTGCTTTGAATATTTGTTCGAGGCTTCGTTCGATGCATTTTGTACTGACAATAATTACATAACATAAAATCAAGAGTTTAAATTAAATAAACCGATGAATAGGGAATATTCCACTTGCTATTTTATAGTTTATTTTAATTCTTATACTATATGTCTTAATAGTCACTGCACTTTTTTTATTTAAAAAAAATGTAATTTGTGTAATTGAAACGAAAAGTAAATTGGACTCCCAATTTGCGCGCCAAAAACGAGCGTGCGCCATCTTTGGACGGTACTACGTCATAACTGTGTTGAGTCAAGGCCAATTAGAAACTAAATGTACGTATATTTGTACATATTTACATACAGACGGCGGTGCTCGCCCATCCGCTCAACAACAAACACAACTCCACAGCCACTTAAACGATGTACATTTTCACTGAATTTTCGTTTTCTTTTTTCGTATGTGACAAGAGATTTTGCGAGGTCATTGTGATAAAGAATTACGAGCATTTTGTCTTGAATTTTTGCACAGCCTAGGACAATCATGCTATTCTTTGTCTACAATAGGCTTTAATTAGTCATCAAAGTAAGGTTTTTGTGCGGGATGTGTGTCAGAACACGGAAGTGCAGGTTAGGGTTGGCAAGCTAAGCCAAGGGCTTGTCAAGTGAGTAATTTTAGTATTCACATACCAAGGCCTATATCCTACAGGAACAATTGGCCTAGACTGTTGTATTATAAATTATTTTCTACGCCTAGACCTAGACCTAGGACTGTTTCAGTTTTGTTTTTTGATTGCAATGTCAACTTTTCTCGTTTTCTGGCTGGGGTTTAAATGTAAAATGTCCGCCATCTGTTTACATTACTGTAGGCTACGCTAGGCGCTACTTTGTTTAAAACACCGCCGTCTGGACGTATGTATGTATCTGTATCCAGACGGCGTTGGTTCAACACAGTTCTGACGGCATAGCCGTTTTTGCCGCTCTTAGAATATTTAAAAAATGCTTGTTTTTTAATCGGCTATAAATTATTGGATTATTATTTCACGGAAAAACAAAGTACATATTTGTAATCTGAACGAAATACTTCTTCTAAAAAATCTATTTGTACAGTATTTGACGGAAGTGGAATATTCCCTATTGTACGGTATTTATTGTCACCCCCCCCCAACCCCCCTCTTTCCAAGTGACTCGTGTGTTTGTTGTGTGCTACATCAATTTGGGTTCGTAGAATTTATCTTATTGCTTTCTGGGTATTGTCCCCACTTTCAATGTTGTTTCAGTATTCCTTACAATTCGTAAATTTGCCATCACTTTGCCAAGTTGAAACATGCTTGAAAGATTCTAATCGCCATCCTGATTATTATAATCATATATAAAATATTTTTTTATATATTATTATCTTATAACGGATATGACTTGCAATTAGTAATAGCTTATGTTTATTTATTGATTTACTGAAGGTTTATTCTATTCAGTTGTAGTAATTAATTGCAAAGGAAGACTATTAAATTAAGCTTTGTACATAAATGTACAATGTACATAGGCCTACAATTTAAGCAATATTGTTGATTTATTGAGTTTGAGGGCGCGCTGTTTGGTACATCATTAATATGCATCACTTTAAATAACCATAGGGAATTTGAGGAGCACAGATCCGTGCTGGACAGATCCAGCCACATGAGGGGAGGCGATAGTGAATTTATCACGTCAGAGCCCGCCTCTAGTTTCAGGAAGTAATATTTACTTACAATGTTTCTGGGCATTGCTGAATCCAGCTATAATCCCGGGGTAGATGCACTATATTATATTCCTTCATTTTGAAATGTCACTTTGCCGTTTTTGGAAGGATTTTCTTAAGGTTTTTTTTATTTTATAATCAAATAGGATTCTACGAAAAACGTGTGGGCAACTCACGAGGTCAGGAAATCGATTTGTGAATGTAAGGTCATTCGAAGGGTTCCGACTTCTGTTTAGAAAATTTCCAATTATGTCTTCTTTTGTATGTTGGTTCGCAGTTGCGCCTTGAGAGGATATGCGCTTGCAGGACTGATACAGGGTGGTTACCGTGACAAGAATTTACAAATATTCAGTGGCGGAACTAGGCGCCAGCAGGGCCCGACCGCTAGTTTAGGGGACCCCGTTAAAAAAAAACTTGGTAAAAAACAGTACCTACAGTAAGAACTCTATTATCCAAGTTGGATGAGACCGGAGGCACCTCGGATTACCGAAAAACTCGGATAACGCGTTTTTTTTTTTATTTGCTCTCGTAGCATAGTCTGATATGGTAAAATGATATATGACACATGCAATGGATAAAGGAACATAAAATACACACGAAACACTTCATACAGGGTATACCAAATGATTTAATAGCTTGTAAATCAAGCTCACAAACACACGTACACAATTAGGCATACATGTCGTAATAAAAACGCATGTCTAGACCTAAACTCGACGCAGTAGGCCTAGGCCTAGAATGCAAACATTGGCCTAGCTCTCTTTCTCATCGCCCGCGCTGAAGCTCTCGTCGCAAGATAAGTCTGGGAAAGAAATAAGATAAGCCCAGGAACAACAATTCAATGTGTCGTGATGACGAATTTCGTGAATCGGTTGAAACATGATCGCATCGCAATTCTTCTTCCACATAGTTCCACAACGACCATCTTTGATGATTTGATCATCAGCTGTGACTGTGAGATGGTTGGATCGTATGCACACGCGCAGGCGCACACTGACCACTGAGCTCTATATGCTCAGTGACACTGACGCTTATCGGCGATGCGCACGACACACACTGACCACTGAGCTCTATATGCTTAGTGACACTGACGCACACTTCTCGAAAGTCGAGATATATCGCCAGTGGCGTAACTACCGCCCCCGCAGCCCCCGCGATCGCGGGGGGGCCCGGGGGTATGAGGGGCCCGGAACGGGATGATTATATACAGTGTTTTGACTTTAGTCAGCACGCAATACTAAACAAACTGGATGTCTTATTATAAAGGATATCTATATAAGTTCTTGAAAAGCACTCAAATTTTCATAACTTCATCAACGAGTGATTGCACCAGCAGTGTTGGCTGATTCACGAAGTCGCGGTTTGAATCCCGTTGAGATCGGAAATCCTGACTGAAGGTTTTTTCCAAGGTTTTCCTCAGTCATTAATGCTAATGCAAGGGATTGAGTGCTCTATAGAACAGCCCTCGGGCATCCCTTTGCAATTGTCCTAGCAAAATATATCCTAGTTATAGACACCTGAAGAGGGACATGCATATTGTACCCTTGGGCAGACTTCCCAATAAAACAACACGACTTATGTACTGTACGTTATCAATTTATTGATGTGAATTTCAAACATATTACAGCGTTGAGTGACTTATATATTAGTCACTCAACGATTACAGTTATTTGAACCAATTTTGTATATTAGTCACTCAACGATTACAATTATTTGAACCAATTTTGTATAACCAAGCGTTCCAAACAATAAATAAGCCCTGGTTAATATTTAGAGCGAATAAAAACTAAATAGGCCTACTGATAAACCAGGTTTTTTTCGTTCATGGGTCAAAGTTCACAAAATAATCCTACCCAAAGCATTGTAAAACACATTTGGATCTTTTAATTTAACTAACTCTTAATCTAGGTATAATTTGTGACAACGAGTGGTCACATGATACATTTTTGTAAATATTAAACAAATTGGTACTAAACGTCAACGGTCACATTATCAATAAAATAACAGGCCCTATTTAAAAGGAAATCAAATATGAAATGTTCTTCCAAATATGCAAACTTTTATCGACCACATTCAAAATTTAAGTTTATTATTATATTTGGAAACATATTTTTTGGTTTCCCAACACATTGATTTTTTAGGGCCTTCTCTTGGCAATTTTGAACTGCTTGTTGAGTAAATAAAATGGTTAACATGAATAAAAAGTAATATTTCTTAGTGTTAAAAAATATCAAAAATGAAACCGTCGTAAAGTAATCAAGTAAGTTGACCCCCCCCCCCAACCCCCCGCCCACAGAGGCTCGTCACTTACACCACCTTTATTATAGAGGGACACAAGTGAACTACGTTCGCGGGGGGGCCCGCGCTTAGTAAGTTACGCCACTGTATATTGCCGATCTATCTTCTCTTGCACTCACTGGTAGGCATGGGCAATACTCCCGCTAGGCCTACAAATGTATGCGAGTACATTTAAAAAAGCGCGGCTCGGCGTCTGAATTTATTTTTATATTTTATTTACGTAGTACGTAGTATTTACATATGTATATATAAAAATAAATAAATAAATATAAAAAATATATTTTTTTTATGGAGCTCGGTTAATACTAGGGATGACATCGGGTACTCGAGTACCCGACTCCTACCCGACTTCTATCTGCTGCTTCCATTTCAATTATCGAAAATCGCAGGAAATTAATACTGCCTCACCATTGGAGGATTTTCTCGCGCACAGCGGCAAGTTTAAAATTTCGTAGCAAGTTCGTAATTTTGATAAATCACGAATTCGAACTTCAAATTTCGAACTCCAACCGAACAGAACTTCAAAAAAGTTCGGTTCGAGTTCGGAATTACGAACGTTCGCCCATCCCTATGAAAAAACTAAAAATGCATGTTTGAAAGAATCCACATTCAAAACTCATTCAAAAGTACCTAGTGAAAACTGATAAGCACAGGGCTGCCACTGATATTTTTTTCAAATCCTGTTGGAGGACGTTAAATATCCGCAAATATCCGTGAAAAGTCTAAAAACGTTAATTTCATTGATCAAACTATGAAAATGGCTAAATGTGATGTCTATATTTGTTATCATCATAACCTAAAAGTTGCCAAGGGCCTAGGCCTATGCACAGACGAGAAGAAATGAGCCAGAAACGCCCGTGGTTGCTTTAGCCCATCGGCTTACCATTAAAAATCGCTGCGCCTGGCCCCTCAAATCCATTTATTTTTACGAAATGGGGTTGCGGAGCGCACCTCAACAAAAAATTCACTGCTCCAACAAAAATAACCCGATTTACTTGAAATAAAAACTAAAATGTAGCCTAAATAAATGTCTAGGTGTATGAACTTTCCTTCGAATTTTTCTTGGTGTCAAAATATCACACCCCTCATCTTCGTCATATCCGTCAAAATATTGCAATAAGCTGTAGCCGCCATAGCGCGCGCGCCGCCATACCACCTACGAATGCAAACATAATCTTTCCTTCAAGCATAGACAGGCTAAAACTTGACCGAGTGACGAGCCAAACACATCGTTGGATGCAGCGAAGTGTGTAGAGTACATTGAGCGCGATCTCTTGGTGATTGGACGAACCATTCTCATACAACGACCGATAATGTAGCGCACTGTTCCCTTGCTGTTCCAGCCCGTCGATCCAATGGCCAGGTAAATCGGCGCGCATTTTAAACAGCCCGTCGATTCGACCGGCGAGAAAGCCGATGGGTAGGGACACCGAATTTTCGTGAATGGTTTTTGCACGAAATTTTAAAAAACACAACTCTAAGTATTTTTGACAACATAGGAACATGTTTTGAGGTTAGAGGAGGCATTTTGCGTTCACGAAGTTTCGCGAATTTTAGCTATTTTATGTTTTCACACGAAATAGACCAAAAAGAAGATTATTCACGAAATTATGCGCGAAATTCTCACTTTTTTTAATAATTTGAAGCAAATTTGCGTATTTTCGACGATCAAAACAGTCAATTTCTCGCGTATCACGCCCACAGCTAGAACGGTCGTGTCGAGCTTCGAGAGTTGCCTAATTTAGATCGATTAGTCGAACCCACGAGTCGCACTCGCACCACGTGACCAAGGTCGAATGCACGTCCGCGACTAGTCGATATACGCGCAACGCACTTCGGAATAGGCCACATTTGGCTTCACTTCGTAACAGAATTCGTTTTTCTTGCATTTTCGTTGCATTAAAGTCAAAATGCCAAAAGTTGTAAGCATTTTTGTCCGTGAATCGGAGTTTCAAGAACATGGATTCTACGCCTCCATCCTAGGCCTAGGCCCAATATAATTCGTTGTTCACGTAGGCCCTAGGCTAGGCTAGGCCTAGATGTGCTTAAAATCCATTGTGGTCCTAGGCTTGGCCTAGACCCCAGATAATTCCTTGTTGCTAACCTTTTAAAGATGCGTGCTTAAAATTTCCTTTAGGCCTAGGCCTAGGCCCTAGTGTAGCTAGCTAGAGTAAGCACCTTTAGGCCTAGCTAGGCCCTAGGCCTCCTCAGGCCTAGGGCCTCCTCAGAAAAATTGCATTTTACAATGTAGCCTTCAACCTACTTTAAATAAAGTACATTATTATTTGTTTGCAATTGAAAAAAAGTGGATTTTTATTTACCGTTATTTACCATATTGTCAAGTTTTTGCACCGTTTTTGCCTATTTTATATACCGAAATGAACTGTTTTTATTTACCATTTTTCAGTGTCCCTACCAATGGGTTAATTAAGATTGCATAAAAATGTAAAATGTTATTTTTTTTACAGAAAATCCATTTTAAACATAAAAATCATATTTTCTGACCTGGTTAAAAAATTCTAGGCCCTAGGCCTAGGTCCTATGAATGTTGCATCACAATTTTGACCTAGACCTAGCCTAGGCCCATGTGTTGTGTTCTATAATAACATTGCAGAACTAGTTAATAACATTTTCATCATATTCTAATTCCATTTTTCACGTTTAAGATCACATAATCCAAACTTTATTATACAAAAACGAAAGAAAATAATTTTGTAGGCTGCAATCTCCACTGTTTGTTCTTGGCTGTTCAATTTAACTTTCATCCTCCCAAAAAGCAACTGTGCTTGGCTGTTTCTCCATAGAAGCAGTTCCTACTACGTCTGGGACACGGCTCCGCCCCTTATCAAAATTCGAATCGATTATTGCCCGCCTTCAATGTTTACAATCGAAATAAGCCCGCGCAGATTCAAATATACGAAAATAAGCATAGAAAACGTAATGAACAAAATATGCGTAAATAAGACTAAAAATCCGTTTATCCGTTTTGCACCCTTAATATCCGTAAAAACGGATAAAATCCGTTAAAACGGCAGCCCTGGATTAGCATATAATTCTTGCTATCTAGCTTTCCGCTCTTAAATGGCTATATTTGCTTTACAACCAGACCTTTTTCTATGACTGAGCAATGTATTGTGCTTAAATGTGTACGGAAACTGACCCGTTAAAGGTAAACCTCTAATCCTAAACAGAATAATAACTTGCGCGATATCATATACGCTATACCTCCAATCACTGCAATTTTTCGTTATTGTATAATATGTATGTTCTTACTTCTTATTAACAATTCCTTGGGCTTCTAAAAGCGATATAAAGTTATCATGTGGTTTTGACTTACCCCAGCTCATACGACGAGTTGGAGCAATGGTATGCATTCACCATCATCCGGGTCGAGTACACTACGGGCGTCGTCTCTCCTGAGATGGCTGGTCTCCACTGACTGACTGCCTGATGACTCGTCTAGCTTGCAAAGATCGTCGGTAGCAGATCATGAAGCAGATCCTTCTAGAAGAAAAAAAAACAAATTTAATATTTTGTGTATATTATATTGTAATATGTACATTACTTTACTGTTGGCATGCACTTAGTAGCCCAAAGCACCTTGGCCAAAAAATTTAATTTTAAAATATCCCCAAAGTATCCTGACACAAAAATACCCAAAGTTGCCCTATCCTGACCCAAAGTATCTTGAAAGACCCCAAAATTTTAATGTTACTAGGAAGCTTCGCAAACGCTTTTTCAGGCGGGCTGTTGGATGAGCGTATGTTTTTTTAAACGAAAAAAGTGTAAAATTGAGATTTTCATGAGAAATTATTTTTCGATTGCGCTCAAATTTTACACAAATATATAAATTCATAAAATTGAGATTCTGTAAAAATATCATTACAATCGGATAAAGCATGTAGATGTTATAAGTCAAAGACATTTTTTTTTAAACGAAAAAAGCGTAAAATTGCGATTTTCATTAGAAATTATTTTTTGATTGCGCTTAAATTTCACACCAATATATTAATTCATAAAATTTAAGTTCTGTGAAAAAATCATTACAATCGGATTTACCATGTAGGTGTTATAAGTCGAAGAAATTTTTAAAAAATCAAAAAAATCGGAAAATTGCGATTTGAATGAGAAATAATTTTTCGATTGCGCTAAAAAACATGGTAGTTCTAAGTTCAGAGATTTCGTAGGTCTCCATAAAATTTCATCGCAATTGTAATATCGGTTTAGTCGGAATCGTGTGGACAAACACAAAAAAAAACATTCCGGATTTTTTTCTCCAGTAGTGAAATGGAATCTTCGCTTCTCTCGCTACGCTCATCGAAAATTAACCTGACCCAAAAATATACAAAGTATCCTGACCAATTAATACCCAAAATATCCCAACCCATAGAAAGTATACCGATCCAAAAAATAGAGAAGAGTAGGCTATCTTGGCCCCTATAAAGAATTCTGACCCAAAAGTGTCTTGACCCAAAATGACAAATTATCTCGACATAAAAATATAATTTATAACTGTATCCTACTTTGTTAACCCGAGAGTAGTCGCGTGTGGTCTTTTAGACCGTCTTTTTTTTTCAACAGTTGGTATATGTACAGCGCGCATGCGTGGCTTGTCTAGTTCCGCCTACCTTCCCAAAATAGATTTGTGAAGCCAGTGTGCAATACGCGATTCAGTGTTCTGCAGAACTTCATCTAAGATAAGAGGTCCTGTTCGGTTGCTTGGTCTTTTCGACCGCTGCGCGACTACTAAGGGAGGCAAAAATATGCATACTCATCACTATTATGAGACATGTATTTTGTTATTGTAGGTTGATTATTCTGCAACATACAGTGTTGGCATAATATTAGTATTACTGTCTTGGTGAACTAATAATTGAACTACAGGGTGTTTCAAAACATATTTTTATACCTTTTTGTAGGTTTGCAACATTCTGTGTTTGATTGATTATTTATTGATTATTGATTGATAATTGATTAATATAACCATGTATGCTGTCACATATATGATAAATTATCTTATATTGGTAATCAAAACGTCATCCTAACGTTATTAGCCCATAATAAATAATGCGGTCTAAAGGACCGGGCGCGACTACTAACGTTACAAACAGGGGCGCGACTACTCTCGGGTTAAAATATCCCTTACCTAAATGAATCCGGACTTTAATAATTAGGAAGTATATTTACGTAAAATTTACTAACTCTTTAATTTTATCCTTCCTTTTTATCGGAAAAAATCACAACCGTGGCCAAATGTGGCAAATGACTGGTTAATTAACATTTGTTGAATGGATGGATGGAGCTTGTCTGGATCCAGTTGAAATATCCAGGAGACAAGAGTAATAAAAGTAACAAAGAACAAACAGCCTATCTGATACTAATTTAAATATAATACATTATGCTGTTAAATCATATTTGAATATAAATAATTATATCTTTTATCTTTACTCTGAATAGGCCTATAGAATTAATGCTTACCAATTTCCTCACAACTTGAATATAAGTACCATGGTTCTACTAGCTCAAAAATGTTTATCCAGTATTTTTATTTGTTTTTTATTTTGATAATTATTTTAATCTACATTCTCAAACAATATTACCAAGTCTAATAAAAACAAAAGAAAGAAAGTGTCTGTGTTTACATAGGTACTATTTAATATTTACATTTTAAAAATGAATTAAATTGAATTTGGTAAAATAAAATTAAATTACGGAAACAATTTTTAAAGATATTATGAGCAATTATTTTTACTCCTTTTTAGTTTTTAGATAAGCTTTCTTCGGACCTCGTCAACGCAAAGTACTAAAAGAGAGTGATATATAATTCTATTCTACTCAATCAATATTGAATACAATCTAGTTTGCTAGGATTGGTGAAGAGTCAACTGGATGGGATAGAAGAGAGAAATAACGCATCACACACACACTCACTTATAGTTAACTCGTATTATATTGCCCTCCTTTCTAACTGAGTTTTTCTAACCAATATGAAGAACTCATCATGATGGTTTTAATAATGGTGGCCCTATAAGTTTGTTTGAGGTGAAAAAAAACACTCACGCTGCCTATGATGATTTAAAACGTAAATACATAAAAAATACTTTCTGATATTTATTTTGTTTTAACAAATACAAAGGACACTTTTATTCTGACCAATATGAATTCATTTTCAATTAATTGCAAACATAAAATGCAGGTGAGACAACCTGAGGACATACAAATACGATTCTCATGAGAGGATGTTCAAGGCTGCTGTCAGGTCAATGATTCCTTTACACCAGGGTTGGCGAACCTATTTAGTGACGAGTGCCCAAAAAATAAGAGTTTAAGCTACCTCGAATCCGCGTGCCCAATTTAAACTCCAACTAATGTGACTTCTGTTGTTATTTATCTTCGGCCATTTTCTCGATTCTTGGTACATATTTAGTAGTCTTGCGGGTGACGCACGCTGAACTTACCGCGTCAGTTAGTCGATTTCGCAAATCACTTTTGACATAATTCATTATCGAAAACAGTTGCTCACATGCAAAGAACGAGGGAAACGTTGTCACTAAAGCCATTGCCAGTCTTTTCATGCATCTAAATATCTCCGGAATCAATGGACGAGTAGTCTAACTCCGCCCCCTGACGTCACGACTCAAACATGTGCTCAAAGATGGCCGTACTGTGGGACGATTTTAACTGACAGCCTTACTGTACCACACTAAAGTCTGGATTTCTGGATTGAAATGGTTCAATATTGTGTTGTTTCACGATGTTCGTCAAGAGCTATAAAAGGAGGGGTGTTTTTACACTCGTTTCTGAAGGATATCAAGTTAAGAAATAAGACGTGGGAAATTAAAATCAGATAGTTAAGAAATGTTTTACGAAAACATGTGATACCATGCTTGTAGGCCTAGGCCTATAATGTTCTTTGCATTTCGTGGATTCCGATTACAAGCAAATTACTCACGGCAAACTTAAGTGTTTGCGAGATGGAGCCCTGCCCATGTGTTTACCCATTTTTTTATTTCCCGAACTGGCCAAACTACCTTCATTCTAAACTTAATGCTTGTAGCAGGCAGACTATAATGAGTAGACCTGTTTGACGCGGCCCTATAATTCTGCACAAGAGAGAGGCCTGAGCACTAGACAGGCTACTCTTGTTTAGGTGTAGCGTCTAGACCTAGCTAGAATAGAATAGAATGTTGCTTTATTTCCATTAAGTATTGCATACATAGTTAGTTTTATGTTTACATAACACAGTTGACCCCTAAGATAATAAAAGTAGGCCTACATATCTAGTAGTTAGGGTAGGCCTATATGGAAAGGAAAATAACACCTAGGCCTATAGCCTCTGCTTATTGGTAGGTGAAAATTAACAGTATAGCCTTGATTTTGCTTTTAAGGTAGGCCTAGGTCTAAAGCTTCCAAGGTTAAAGGCTAGCAAAGAGGTGTGTCTAGTCCTAGCCGTGTAGGCCTAAGATTAGAACCTAGGCCTCCGCCTACCCCTAGAGTTAAACCCAGGCCTACTTTTTACGATATGATCTTGTGAACTGAGGAATAATAAATTATGTTGGCCTAAACCTGAGACTAAACTTTAAAAAATGCTTTCTAGAGTAAAGGCTTTGGGTTAATAATCATTCTAAACCCAAAGGTATAGGGACTATGATGACCACCGTTTTCCGAAATCCACACATCCTCTAGGACATAATAACGGACAAAAAGCCTTCTCTAAAAAGCAGCTGGCTTCCTTCTTGATCTACATCTAGTCTTTGGCTAAGCCCATTCTAAAAAATAACATATTTCTCAAGGATTTTTTTCCACCCGTACGGGCGTAAAAGCACGTTGAAGTCCATTGCGCCAACCACACTTAGGTTGCAGCTTGTCCCACAGTTCGCGGCGCTATCTGTTGGATTTTTCGGAACTAGCTAAGCCCCGCCTTTGACTAGTTGTCCATTCCCACGCTTTCAAAACAACATTTTCAGCACTTTAGTTTCTTCAAATCGGCTACGTTCAATATCCTGAAAAACTGTTCTTGGTTCAGTACTTATCTTGTTTCTCCAAATAGTACCGCTTTGAAAATCTGCCATCTCTAGGCTAATTCAAATTCATCAATTTTGAAAGTCAATCGTATCGGGATTCTTGATGAAGTAAACCATTTTTTCCATCTCTCTGAAAGTGCGTTTTTAAGTTTGGAAAATATTGCAGTTTTTTTTAAAGTTCATTGAAATGTTTGGAGACATCGGTAAAAAACATTAATTTGCATAACCATTTCATGTCGGTTTGTTCGGAGTAATTTTGATTTTTTGAATCTAAAAATTCAACAAAACGTTTGAGAACTTTTCCGCGGCTTCCGCGTTAATTTCAAAGGCAAAAAATACTAAGACTGGGATTGTTTTGTAAATAATTGAGATCATATTGTTTCATTAATTTCACTTCCAATTTATGTGCGTGACCACCAAATCTCTCAGCGTGCCATTTCGGGCACGCGTGCCAAAGGTTCGCCATTACTGCTTTACACAATCAGACAGTTAAATTATGAATTTTTTAACTTGAGATTAAAAATGTAATCTATCCACCCACAATACATAATTAGACCTAGTTACAATTAGTTTGGAAAAGGCCAACTGGCTAGTTTAGTTTAGATTGGAGAAGGCTTGACAGGTTGGGAAAGTATAGAGAACATAAAGCCCAGCCTGCAGGGCTGGGGATAAGAGCCCCTTGAAATTCGTGAATGACGATAATACCGAAATATGTGCTAACCATTCAATTTCACAAAATGAGCATGAATTGATCAAATCTAAACCAGAAAATGCCTAAATTGAATCACCGCCAAACACCAAAATAGGTGTAAATTTCGTAATAACACCGAAATTCACAAAACTAATGTTTTTAACGACGAAAAGCACTAAAAATGGGAATTATTGTTAAATTACGGTGTAATTTTCAATATTTTATGCAGTATTGTTCAACCAAACTAAGTTTGTTTAAAATAAAGTTCAGAAAAAATGACAAATTTACTTGTAGTAATTTACACCAGTCTGAACATAAGTACATTCAAACTTGTTTGTTTTGTGGCTAGAATGATATGCGAGCCGTGAAAGAATATTACACGCATATAAATTGGTAAATATAGATAAAACCGCTGAAATACAGCTTTAAACCAATAACACCGAAATTTTAAATTTTAAAAACAAAATTCACAACAAAATAAAACCACTTTCAAGGACCTCTAGCTGGGGGTGACAAAACTTTTCACCCGCTGATGACAACTGCAGCTAATTTAAAGTTGTTTGTTACCTTAATCAAGTTTTGTTGCCCCCATCCCTTCAGTCTGGCCTTTATGATCTCTATGCTTTCCCAACCTATCAACCTTTCTCCAATCTAAACTAAACTAGCCACTTGGCCTTTTCAAACTAATTGTAAAAACTTTTATCAAATATGTATAAAACAGTAGTTATGAAGCAAGAATGATCCTTCTTCTAAGGGGGCCAACCACTTACTTTCCGAACGATTTGTTGATCCCCTGCCATTTTTATTTCACACTTTTTGTCGACATGAAACGCAGAAACTGGAGAATTTGGAAAGCAGATAGTTTCATTATAGTTTTTATTACCCTTGACTTGGTGATGATATATTTTCAAAATTGTATCTTTAATATCTAGCTTTCTACGACTCAGTTTGTTGGTACGAATAATACAGTAGGCCTATATGCACCGACAAACGGAAATACATAATCGTAAAACACACGAAATTAGATACAATTTCCAAAATATTCTCCATTCCCAAGTAGAAGATACGTGCTGTAAGTAAAAACAAAAAAATTAACCTTTCCAAATTGTTTTTTTTTCCTTTGTTTTATGTCCACAAATATATGTTATAAATGTGAAGCGGAAAAATGCATCAACCAAAAGAAAAGTACTTTTGATATTCTCGGAAAACTTTAAATTAAATTCTTCATTACTATGTTATATGAATATCTTGGAAAATGAAATATGTTGGAAACGCAGCCTTAACATTACAAAACATTACATTATGCATGAGTGACGTATTAAGTAAAATTATTAGTTCACCAACAAAGGAAAGTAATGGAAGGAAGGGAAGATTGTCGACTCGTTCTGCCTTCACTCAAGATCAGAACAGCATCAGAAACAAAAACATTTCAATACCTACTATAAAACCATTCCTAGTCCTAACTCAAATGAAGGGCATCTTTAAACCTTCCCTAAGAGCTATAAACTAACCTAACTTATTTTCCCCTAGAAGGCACTTCCCGGTGCACGTTAATGCTATCTTATAAAAAATATAGCGGAAAATATTGTTTTTCTAAAATCCTAATTACAATTTACAAACGATATAAATTATAAAGTGCTTTAGACTCACCCCAGCTCATCCGACGTTTTGGTGCAATGCTATGCATTCACCATCATCCAGGGTCGAATACATTATGGTTTGGGCATCGTCTCTCCTCTGATGACTCTTCTTACACTGGCTGACTGGCTGATGGCTCGTCTTCACTGGCTAACTGGCTGATGACTCTTCTTACACTGGCTGACTGCCTAGTGACTCATCTAGCTTGTAAAGATCTTCGGTAGCAGATCGTGAAGCAGATACTTCTAAAAGAAATAATACATACTGATTGAATATATTTTGTAGTGAAATTATGTTTATAGTTTGTTTTCTTTTGTAGGTAAATCATTGCGTGCCATTTGGTAGTGTCAATACTAAATTCATTATTATTCGATATAATAAAAAGGAATAAATATAAAAATACACACTATATAGTGATGTAGAAAAAATTAAAAAATATATAAAGCAGATCTAGTACGTTAGAGATCACCCTTTCATTATCAATTTTATAAGAATTATTTACAAAGGAAGAATATAAATAACAAATATTGTCATTTTGTTTCAAAAAATAAGAAAAGAATTTTTTTTTAAATGAACAAAAATAAATTAAACAAATTTACAAAAATGATCAATACAAGAAATAGACCCAGTTCTGCTACAGGCAAAAGGAAAATACAAAATTAATAACAATTGAATCAATTATTGTAGTATTACGCGCCAGCACCGGCACTTACTTGCGCAGAATGGAATATTTTCTACTTGCTTTGCAACAAGAACACTCAGATACGCTCACAAGCAGCACAAGCAGTGTTAAGTTCGGCTCGACTCGGGCTCGACTTTTTAGGCTCGAGTTCGGTTTTTATCAAAACTTCGAACTTTAAACGAACTTCGTCTTGAAATTACGCCAAAAACTGATTGAATACATCGTTCGCGTAATAAAACAACAAAGCAGCGATTGCCATACTGGATATTTCTAACAGCTGATTTTCCAAGTTCCAGCGCCTTGAAAAGTTCTCGTTTTGTCACGCCATGACGTCACGACGAAGCTATCTGTTAGAAGGCATCTGTGATTGGCTCGATCGTCACAATTCACACTCGTCGTGCAGGGTCGGCAACATAACAATCACAAACTAGAAATTTTGCTTCTAGATTTACGAAGTACCAACATTATTGAAACTTAACGGCGGGAAATTTGAAAATACGCAAAATTTGAAAAAATAGTTTGAAATAATTGAATTTTTTATGACGAAATGGAGCCTTTATTTTGAGCTTTTATATTTAAATTAAAGATTTTTTATAACTTTTTTAAAAAATTTTATTTCTGTCTATTCGTTACAGAATAATAATGGATTTTCAAAAGTTCGACTCGAGTTCGAAGTTCGAAATTTTTTGGTTCAAAAGTTCGAGTTCGGCTCGAAAGTCAAAAACCTAGGTTCGCCCATCCCTACAAATTAAGTTTCATTTCGATAAGGAAGACCGTTCTTATAGCGTGGCTCCCTCAGCTGCATTGGGTAAGCAGCCACGCGCAAAGGGTAAGCTAGATGAAACTTAACACATGTATCACGTGACTGGAAAGACTCAACCGAGTCGGTCTGCCATTACAGCCGTCACTTCACTACGGTTCTGTCAATGGCAGAATTAGATCTCACATCATTTCTTCGCCATCTGTTAACTTCATAGATATTAATAAATAAATAAATATAAATAAATAAATAAATTGTATTTAGAGTCTACCCACTCAGTTATATAACTGATTTTCAGTGGGGGACTTTAAATCAAAGCGACCAAGCCAACCCTGTAGGCCCCGACGCAATGGACAAGCGATAACCTTACGATGATTGATGTTAAGTTGTCAAGGGGTTAAGGCTATTCCACCGCGTTTTTCTATTTTCCAAAATATGCTACTAAGTTAAAATATAGTGAATGGCTTTGAAACATGGCTATTTTAGAAAATCAAAAATATTTTTTCCAAATTTTTCTGATCCGGTACACGGCCAATATAGCCACCTCAAAATAATTTCAAACTTCAATTCGCCAGGGCACACCATTCAACGTACGGTGTTGTGCTTTTGTGACATTAATTTTTAACTGTTTTCTATGGACTGACTGAGAGAAAACAGATTTATTTTAACAATTGTCTTTCCAGCGAATTTTTTCGTTTGGCGGTATTTTTTACCGATTTGTACCGCCAAACGAAAAAATTCGCAGGAAAGACAATTGTTAAAATAAATCTGTTTTCTCTCAGTCAGTCCAAAGAAAAACAGTTGAAAATTAATGTCACAAAAGCACAACACCCTACGTTGAATGGTGTGCCCTGGCGAATTGAAGTTTGAAATTATTTTGAGGTGGCTATATTGGCCGTGTACCGGATCAGAAAAACTTGGAAAAAATATTTTTGATTTTCTAAAATAGCCATGTTTCAAAGCCATTCACTATATTTTGACTTAGTAGCATATTTTGGAAAATAGAAAAACGCGGTGGAATAGCCTTAATCACAGTAATCCATAAATTAATGTTTTTATTCATATTTTGAAACCGGAACCGAAAAATTGAGTACTTTACTATCCGGAACCGGAACCGAAACCAAAACCTGGAACCGCACATCCCTAATAGACTACACCATTCATCCGATCTCCATGAAACTTGGCACATATATGTATTTATTCACGGGGAAGGTTTCTATGCTATCCTCCACGTGGTGATCGGTGCCTGCAAGGAGGATACATTAGTTTTTCATCCGATCTCCATGAAACTTGGCACATCAATGTATTTTTTCACTAGGGCTGTACAAATTTGTCAAAATGCCTCCTCGGGTACCCGTCGATCTTACGGTCGGGTACCCGAAATTACAAAATTTTAAGATTTTTTTACGATTGCAAAAAAAAATTAGTCAATTATCTACATTATATTGACAGGTCATCACTTTTAACACGCACGTTCTCATGAACGTGAACATGTCGACGGTTTGGGGCGCCAGAGATGCTCGTTTCTAATGTTTAGCTGTTGAAAACGCACATTCATTAGGAACTGATGTTGCCGGAATGCATAAATATCTCCGCCAGTCACTTATCGGCCGATTACGATGAATAGAGGTGCGCGCGCAGCGTGTTGGTGACGTCACGCACTGGAGCTCGACAGACGAAATACGAGCGCGTATTAATGACAAATCACTTACTGCTGGCGCTGCGCGCCGACGAGTGCAAGACTGACCGGCGGCGGCGTTAAGAAAGCGGAATTTAAGACGTTAAAAGGTCAAACGAGTACCCGACGACTCATTTCATTACCCGGGCTATTATATACCCGGGTACCCGTTCACAGCCCTATTTTTCACGAGAAAGGTTTCTATGCTATTCATTTTGTTGTAACTCCTCCACGAGGTGATCGGTGCCTGCAAAGAGGACTCACCAATGAATTGACTTCAACACCGTTGAACATATCACCATTAAAGTTGACACATATACGTATTTTTTTATAGGATACATTCGTTTTTCATCCGATCTCCATGAAACTTGGCACATATGTATTTTTTCACGGGGAAGGTTTCTATGCTATCCATTTTGTTCTAACTCCACCACGAGGTGATCGGTGCCTGCAAAGAGGACTCACCAATGAATTGACTTCGACACCGTTGGACATATCACCATGAAAGTTGACACATATACGTAGTTTTTTTTATGGAGAAGTACACTTCCGCTAAGGGTCTGGCATAACACACAACAACGTCGCGACGCGCGACGGGTCAGCAAGTTTTTATAAAATAAAAAAAATACATGGTAATACTAATACGGCATAAATTTGAATGGCAGTGACGAATGAATGTTCATTCATCACCATAGACATTCACGTGATTTGATTTGAATATATATATTTCATTAATGCTCTGCATATGATAGTTTACATGCTAAACTAGCACCACTCAAAAGAATAAGTATGATTTAAATAAAACCATTTCAATACTATAACCATTCCTGGTCCTATCTCAATCCCATCTTTATTAGACGAGTGAGCGTAGCGAACGTAAGTCTTTCCTAACGCTATACTCGATCGGGCCTTGGCCGTGAGCATTGTCTGTTAAATGTCTGTCTGTCTGTTTGTCCGGGCTCATACGGCCGAACGGCCAAATAGATTGAGCTGAAATTTTAAACAGACATCCGTGAAGAGGTAACTTAGACCTGCTAACAAAATGAGCGCAATCTGTTGCGATTTAAACCTGCAAGAAATAAAAAACTGAAAAATACATTGAAATGTATAGGAATTATTTTAACGACAATGGTTTTCATTTTGAAATAATATTTTTTGTTTATTTTTTACCTGGCTGTGAAATGCCGTGTCCAAGGTTAATCGAATGTTGGACGTCAAGGTACCCCCAAATTCCGCTCGTAGATTGAGTAAACCTTGCAATATTTTTACGTATTTCGTACTGGCTATGTTTTCCATAGTATTGTCACAGATGATGGACTACACTGCGTTATATACATTTCAAAACATGTTAAATAATTTAAAAAATACAATCCAGTAATTACAAAATCTTTCCCGACTATTGAACCCACGTCTCTCACATTTCGGCTATAAGGGCGCTTTAGCCAACTCGACTAGGAAAACGCCAAAGTCGTTGTTAGACGAGTGAGAAAGTCATGTGTTGAGTACGCGGGAACATTTGCATTTAAGTTTGATTATAATACTCGTATAAATAATATGGTATTTAAGTTTAGGTCATAGTTTGGGCCATAATGCTCCACTGTAGCCTATGATAGGCTAGGGAGGCCTAAGGTAGGGGGAAGAAAAGTAGTGTTACCGGGTACTCAACACATGGCTTACTCACTCGTCTAACAACGACTTTGGCGTTTCCCTAGTACCTTCCCTAAGAGCTTTTAACCAACCTAACTTATTTTCTCCTAAGAAGTAATTTCCTGATGCACGTTCATCCTATCTTATAATAAATATAGCGAAAAATATTGTTTTGTTAAAATCCCGTTTACAAACTATATAACTATAATGTGCTTTAGACTCACCCCAGCTCATCCAACGTTTCGGTGCAATGGTATGCATTCACCATCATCCAGGGTAGAATACATTATGGGCATCATCTCTCCTCTGATGACTCTTCTTACACTGGGAGAATGCCTGGTGACTCGTCTACTGGCTGACTGCCTCGTGACTCGTCTCCACTGGCTGACTGCCTGGTGACTCGTCTACTGGCTGACTGCCTCGTGACTCGTCTACTGGCCGACTGCCTCGTGACTCGTCTCCACTGGCTGAATGTCTGGTGACTCGTCTACTAGCTGACTGCCTCGTGACTCGTCTACTGGCTGACTGCCTGGTGACTCGTCTAGCATGTAAAGATCTTCGGTAGCAGATCATGTAGCAGATCCTTTGAAAAGAAATAATACAACATGATTTAATATGTATTGTGTACATTATTGTGTGAAGTTATGTACTATATAGTTTGCTTTATTTTTTACATCATTGTAAAACAAATTACTATGCGTGCACTTAAAAAGTGTTAATTTATTGTGGTTCTATTATGTGTTATATTAAAAAGGAATAATTAATCATCATAACTCAGTTCCAATTATGTCGGGTTGAGTGGTGGTTTTCCATCATTATCTAGGGCATGAAACTGTAGACACTAAGCTTGCCAGACTCAGTGTTTCTTCCACATCAACTAACTCCTTCCTCTCCACCAATTTACTCCACTCTCTTCTGTCCTCCCACAGCTTTACTCTTGAATAAAATAAAATAAAAAAATAATAAAAAATAAATAAAGGAATAATAGCCTATATAAAATACACACTCGTCTAACAACGACTTTGGCGTTTTCCTAGTATATTAATGTTTCCAGGTACTCAACACATGACTTGCTCACTCGTCTAACAATGACTTTGGCACTTTCCTAGTATGGTTTCAGAGCGCGACAACCGCTCGTGTTGTCGTAGTCGTCGTCGTTGGGTAGGTCGTCAGGGAAGGTGAAGAGGTCCCCGACGAAAACTACCAGAGCTCGTCTCTATTTTACGTACTTACCAGCTGATGTTTGCGAAATACAGTTTGTCTATTTCTTCGCCTTTTACGTTTAGGCAAGCCATACGCTTGGCCAAATATCCTAATAATAGGCCTACGGGAGAATATGACTATCTAGTTGTCCTAGCATTTAGAATAAAGTAGGCTAGTTTACGATTTTAATTATATAGCCTACTACTGGTATTACCTTAAGATTTACTGTATTGTACGGTTTCTTGTGAATCAGCCAGCATTATTTAACAACATTTTAGACAACAAAAACAAAACACATGGTGATAACCACAGACTTGGTGATTTTTTATCCGTCACCAAAATCATAATTTTTTTTTCATATTTTTAACCATGCATTACTTTTTTTTGTGTTGTGGCCTCCTATGCATACGCCAAATTTAAACATTTGCAATCAGGTTTAAATTTTTCAAATTTTTATTTCTTGCGAGTTTAAATCGCAACAGATTTTGCTCATGTTCATTGTATATCTACGGTGGTGCCAGTCTCTTGTACCCAACATGGTAACCTAGTACCTACAGATGGCCGTGTTTGTTTGTTTTGAAACTCATTCTGTTGTCCATGTTATTTCAACTGTCATAAAAACACGATGAAGAAAGTGGATTAACCTTTGAAATATCGTAATCTCTGTTTTACTTTGAGTAGTGTATAGACCTATACTATTAATCATTATCTTTAACCTGACCTACTCTAAAATTGTTTCATCCTTTTTATAATAAATGGTCTACAATGTATTCAAACTCAAATCAAGTAGTGAAACATTTTACAAATTATTGACTGTGTACACTGACCTCAATTCTTGCATGGGACTTCTTTTATCCTCTGCTTCTCCCACCATCGACGACATCGAGGTTCACCTTATCAATTGCTGTCAGGGTGGCAGCCTTCAGATAGGCCCCTAAATAGCCTTGGGCTTGAGCTACATGATGATGTAAGTTGGAATTGACATCCACGGTGCTGTCAGCTGCATGTTTGTTCACGGTCCTGTAACATAAGGTTACAGCCTATAGGCTACCACAAGTTTAACACGGGAAGCGAGTTCGGTGCACTGGAAGAGACTACCCGCATAAGAATAGCATTGGTCTATTTTTTAAATGCTTGTATTTTTTGAACGAGAAGTATTTAAGAAATATCCTTCGCATTACATTATTCACCATTCCATTTTTGATAAATTTGATTGTCAAATTATGAAACTCAACAGAATTTGAATTGAAACACATGTAGGTATCATTCACATTTGGGGCGATTCAATAGAAAGATGCGCGGTAGAAAAGAGACGGGAAACTAATGTATGCGCACGGTTCATTAACGAGGAGCAGCTTTATACGTACAGCACGGTGAGTTCAGCTGTTACGACATTTTTGTCTCTTTGGATTAACAGCCAATCACACAGGATCGGCACGCGACACAGATGAAAAATACAAACTTCATCTTGTTTAACTCAAATTAATTTAAATTCTAAGCATCGTTAGAATGGTGAATGATAATATAATGTGAATACTACTTCTTAAATACTTTTCATTCAAGAGATACAAGCATTTTTCAAATAGCCCAATGCTATTCTAATGGGGTATTCTCTTCCAATGCACCCAACTCGCTTCCAGCATTACATTTGTGTTAGCCTATAGGAACTGCGTAAAACTTTTTACAGCAGTTATTAAGGTTATACGCAGCGTATACCCTCATTTTACTACTTTTCATGCCATCATTTAATATTAGCCGATCGATGATAACTGGGCAAAGATCAATAGATCATTCAGATTGCACGTACTCTAAGATGAAATCGAGCTTGTGAATGTCGCCATGGACAAAAATGGACCAGACGGTAAGACTATTTCTTATTTATTTGATGCATGTGGGTGTAGTGATGGGCCAAAACCCCAAAAATGGCCGATACTGATACCAAAAAAACCAATATCTGCAAAAACAGGTTGGAAGTAATTGTCTAGGGCTAGGCTAGGCCAATGCCAAAAGAGATGTGGCCTCAGAACTAGGCCTACTACTGTATGGAGTGGACTAGGAGGGCTTGTTCTAGGCCCTGATACACCGGCAGGGCCTAGGGCTAAGTGTAGGGCCTATATGCTCCAGGTAGGCCAGGTGTAGGTACGGTCGCTGCTAGGACTAGCCCTAGACACGCCACGTGCAATTGACGACTCGAAATGGGCGGAGCTTAAAACGATCGATAGGTCACGTGACTAGTATTGGGTATAAATCCTCATTTCGCAAGCTGGCGCCTGCTGAACGGCGCATCACTTATCACGCTCTAACTTTTATTCTATTCATTATTTGGACAACACTTAAATGAATAATATTTAGCAAACATATCATTCCTTGTAATAGCGATTATTCCGATTGTTTTGACAAAGTCGTTAGCTTGTTATAGCTAACAATGTACGCATCACACAAGTGAAAATTATCAATGACTTAAGTTTTCTCTTTAATTAATTTGACAAAAAACTACTGATCGGATTTCGACAAGGATTCTTTGTAAGAATGCATCAGACTGTTTAGACAAGAAATATACTAACTTTCTAGATAGAAAGTGCACTGAACGAAAATTTACAGCATAGAGTAATATGAAGCGTGCACTTTTTCACGGCTCATCCGCACGTCAAGAGTGCGTATTTTAGATAAAAACACATACCCTGCATATTACTCTATGCTGCAAAGTTTCGTTCAGTGCACTTTCTATCTAGAAAGTTAGTTTATTTCTTGTCTAAACAGTCTGATGCATATTTTTAAAGAGGTCTTGTCGAAATCCGATCAGTAGTTTTTTGTCAAATAAATGATTGAGAAAACTTTAGTCATTGATAATTTTCACATGTATGATGCGTACATTGTTATAACAAGCTAACGACTGTGTCAAAAAAATCGAAATAATCGCTATTACAAAGAATGATATATTTGCTAAATATTATTCATTTAACTATTGTCCAAATAATGAATAGAATAAAAGTTAGAGCGTGATAAGTGTTGCGCCGTGAAGCAGGCGTCAACTTGCGAATGAGGATTTATACCAACTAATTCCGCCATGTTGCCTCGTGACGTCAGGAGGCGGGTACAATTCAAGTCGTCAATTGGTAGGCCTACCTCTGCTTGGTATTTCTTTTGATGAGTTATGAGGAATAGCAATGCTGATGTTGATTTGCTGGAAGAAGTTATAGCTAATCAAGCTTTACAGACATTTTAATTTTTAAGAGGTGGACCAATACCGATACCATCTCTTCAACTTCAGTTCACTCAATTCACATAATATGTTGATAACTCAAAAGAAACCATCATTAATGTCATGGAACGTTATAGCAGTGTATCTTCTTACCGGTAGGTTGCACCAGTCATACAATAGGTAGTGTCGACGCCAAAACTGGCGTCAGTGTCAAATAAACTATGATGGCAGAGATACCGTGTTTACGTGCACTCCACCCTTGTGTTCCTTCTCCTAATATTCTAAAGTGGCGACAAGGATGGCAAAGCAGATGGAAGGAAGCCTTTATTCCGGAGGAGGAAGACTGGGAGTTTTACGAGAAAGCCGCTCCAGCAACATCTGACTGTAAACAAGGTTAATATGGATAGGGAGAAGAGGGCAATACTAATCTTGACCATGGGCAAGACAATTTATACAACTTGCAACTTTTTGCAAACTTGTGTGAGCCCCTCGAGGTAGCTGATCGTACTTTTTCTCCGGAGCCGCCGGTCATTGCCGAGCATCAGCTCATGGGTTTCATAGAAGCCAACAAAAGGAGGGAGAGTCTGTTCAGGATTTCATAATGCATTTGCGAGAACTAAAACGTTTGTGTGAATTCGGAACATTTCTTGACAGTGCTTTAAGAAATCATTTGGTAACGGGTCTCAAAAGTACTAGGCTAACCCTACCCATTTTGAAATTCAGGCCGGGGGAAGATAACTTTTTCACTTTACATGATAAAAGGGACCCCCAAAACCGAGCCTAGATTTGTTGACCTGAACGTACTGTGGTTCAGGTAACGGCAAGCAACTCTCACATCAAACCTTTGTGTAACATGACAATTCATGTGAATAGGTAAAAACTACAAAACAGTCTTCCTTCAAAACAAATTTGGTGAGATGACAAAGGGATAATCCTAGTCACTTTCCCCCCAATTTAAAGGGCCATGGAGATAGTCCCTTTCTCTTTACATGATGAGGGCCCAAAGCCGAGCAAATTATTTTGCCCTTGAACGTACCCGGGTTTTAGGAAACAGCAAGCAACTCTCCCATCAAACCTTTGTGTAACATGACAAAACATGAAATGGGAAAAAAACTCCCAACAGTTCCCTTTTTCAAAAAAAATTTGGGTGGGGTGCCCATGAAACTAAACCTGGGTCATTTTGAAATTTAAAGGGGTCTTTGAAAAAAGTCTCGTTCCTTTACATGATGGGGGATCCAAAAACCGAGACTAATTTTGACCTGAACTAAAAAACCGGTTCAGGTAACAGCAAGCAACTCCCACATCAAACCCCTTTGTGTATCAACACAATACACATATGGAACAAATTTGGTGAGAGACCATTTTACTAACCCTTTAGCATTTTTTTCAATTTAAAGGGCCAGGGAGATGCCCTCTGTTCTCTTTACATGATGAGGGATCCGAAACCGAGCCCAGATTTGTTGACCTGTACGTACAGTTTCGCAACAACTCTCAACTAAAACCTTAGTGTAACATGACAATACAAATTATGAAACAAATTTGGTGAGATGACCATGTACTAATCCTCGTCACTTTGCAATTTCAAGGCCATGGAGATAGTCTCGTTCTCTTTACATGATGAGGGATCCGAAACCGAGACTAGATTTGTTGACCTGAACGTACCCCGGTTCAGGTAACAGCAAGCAACTCTCACATCAAACCTTTGTGTATCAACACAATACACATATAGAACAAATTTGGTGAGATGACCATGTACTAATCCTAGTCACTTTGCAATTTCAAGGCCATGGAGATAGTCTCGTTCTCTTTACATGATGGGGGGATCCAAAACCCGGGCCCCAATTTGTTGACCTGTACGTACATTTTTCGCAACAACTTTTCAAAAAAAAACCTTAGTGAAAACATGAAAAATAAAAAATTATGAAACAAATTTGGTGAGATAAACCAGGGTACAAATCCTCGTATTTTGCAATTTCAAGGCCTGGAGATAGCCCTCGTTCTCTTTCCCGATAAAGGGAGGGGGAAACCCCGAGACAATTTTTTTGGACCTGAACGTCCCCCGGTTCAGGTAAACAGAAAGCAACTCTACACAAACCTTGGGTGTAACAAAAAAAAACAATACACATATAAACAAATTTGGTGAGTTTGCCCAAATGTACAAATCCTAGTCACTTTGCAATTTCAAGGTCATGGAGAAAGTCTCGTTCTCTTTACATGATGAGGGATCCGAAACCGAGCCTAGATTTTTTTGCCCTTAAACGTCCCCCGGGTTTCAGGTAACACCCCAAGAAACCTCACAAAAACCCTTTGTGTATCAACAAATAACATAGGGAAAAAATTTTTTTTTTTGAGATGCCCATGTCCCAATCCTAGTCACTTTAAATTTCAAGCCCATGGAGATAGTCTCGTTCTTTTTAATGTGAGGGATCCAAAACCCGAGCCCAGATTTTTGACCTGTACGTATTTTTTTTGCAAAAACTCTCAAAAAAAACCCTTGTGTAACAGGGACAATAAAAATTATGAAAAAAATTTGGTGAGATGACCATGTACAAACCCTCGTCACTTTGGGAAAAAAAAATTTCAAGGCCATGGAGATAGTCTCGTTCTCTTTACATGATGAGGGATCCGAAACCGAGACTAGATTTGTTGACCTGAACGTACCCCGGTTCAGGTAACAGCAAGCAACTCTCACATCAAACCTTTGTGTATCAACACAATACACATATGGAACAAATTTGGTGAGATGACCATGTACTAATCCTAGTCACTTTGCAATTTCAAGGCCATGGGAGATAGTCTCGTTCTCTTTACATGATGAGGGATCCGAAACCGAGACTAGATTTGTTGACCTGAACGTACCGCGGTTGGGGTAACAGCAAGCAATTCTCACATCAAACCTTTGTGTAACATGACAATACAAATTTTGAAACAAATTTGGTGAGATGAACATGTACTAATCCTAGTCACTTTTCAATTTCAAGGCCGTGGAGATAGTCTTTTTCTCTACGGTCATTTCTTGTACAGCGTTTTCCAACCATTATTAAAAAAGGAAGTAAATATGTTCGTAATGGTGTTTTTCCTAGAACCACACCACAAGACCCCACAGTGTTTTCCCGACGCTATGAAATCTGACGTTCACCACACAATCACAGTGATGGGGAACAGCTGGACCCCCCGGGCAAGATCCCAAAAGGCCTTTTACTAACAACTATCTTTCAGCCCAGGTAGTACAGTGCAATGGACTCCTTTGTTTAAACCCTGTAAAATTTAACTAATAGTGTGGAAATAGAAAATCCGGCCCAAAACGAGTTTAAATCCCCTTGACCAAAGGGACATCCTTGTTTTGCTCTCAGAAAAGGGAAAAAAAGGGTTTTAAAATCTACGCGAGATTGCATTTGAAGCAACATTTTATAAAAACTTGGCAGAAAGGGGGACAATCTGTGAAAAGATTAGTTTTTTTGGGAAAATTTGTTACAAGTTTAAAACAAGACACGATTCATACGACGGAGATAAAAATACCGAAGATGGAAAACGGTGTATCCACCATGGAATTGGGGACTTTTTATTTTTATGGGGGCAAATCAGGGCCCACTATCTACTAATTTAGAGCATATCATATTAACTTTATCCTTCATGTAATTCAACAATTCAACATTTGAATAATATGTTATGTAACTAAAGCCACTGTAGAGTGCAAGATCATTTCGGTAAATTAGGAAATTCAATTCAATTCAATTCAATATATACTTTCCCAGTATAAAATCGCTCCTCTAAAAATTTTAAAAAGAAAAAACTTTTTAAACATGAAAAAGGGACTAAGAAAAAAAGGCAACCCCGCCACAAAAACAAGGGTTACTGGGCCCAAACATCCCACCTGCAGACAATTTTAAAATAAAGCTGGGTCTAAATTTCTAATGAAGACTTTTTCCCAAAATAACAGGGTTTGCCCAAAAAGGTAAAAAAATTTTAAACAATCCCTTTAAAGGGAGGGCAAGAAATTGGGAGATACTTTAATAAATTCTGATTTTAAAAAACCAAAAAAAACAACCTCCACTGGGGGGTCAAACCAAAACAACGTTTAAAGGGGGGGATTGTCGCGTGACTTGGCTTTCAAGAGTGGCTTGGGGTGCACCACCCTATCAGCCCTAGCCAGGGATACCCAGCACCACAAACCCAACAAAATGACAATATCCATAACAATGATCTCTGGCCCACCAGCTGGTCCAGGGAGGTACGATGTAAGCACTGAATGCCAACCCGCCACATAGACTAGCACTGAGTGCCCTTTATACCATGTCACAGTCACTTTGTATTTATTTATTACTCCTTGCAAAAAAGATCTCAAAGCCAAGTACACTAATGTAAGCCCAGCACAATGTGGTTGCTTATAATATTGTCCACACAACAATTTGAATAATTCTGCAACCTTCTCGATAATGTTCGTTCAGTTAAATTTAACTGCAAAGAAGAAGGAAATATACTTGATTGGCAATAGTTACCACAATGTCGAAACATATGTACCTGTTTTGTACGTACGTAAAACAGGGTAAAGTTGACCACTTATTTGGAAAAATATTTTTAACAACCAGGTTTCCCAACTTGTGGATGAATATTTATAAAACACTTTTTAAAAATTTTAAAAAATAAAAATTGCCACTTTAATACCCCTTTTCCCATTTTTTTTTAGTGCATGTTTTTGAACTAAAAAAAATATAAAAAAACCAAGATAAAAAATCATTTTTTTGTTTGGGACAGAAAAAATTTATCCTCTAAAATACTGCAAGGGTTATGTCAAAAGGGTTGTTACACCGTTTTTTGGGTTGAACCCCATTTTACTCTGTAGATTTGCTAAACCATAGCATAAATTGACACAAAAACAGCTTTCTCAAGATGGTAATATGATGATTGCACATAAAAAACATGCAGCCGAAAACGGAAGGTTGGGGTTCGATCCCCATTATTGTTTGAACATTTTTATATTTTCAAAACCCACAATTTTTTTAAAGGGGGGGTTAGACCCGGAAATTTTAAAAGAAAGGGGGTTTTTTGTTGTATCTCGGATTTTTTTTATTGTTTCACGTTAATACGTTTTGAACATTGCGGTGGCAACTATGCACACGACTCGCATTTTGTATGTTCAATTTTTAATAATTGTTATTGTTGCAGAGTGAGTTCCACTTTTAAAGGAGTTTCCTATGCAAAATACATTTATTCTAGACAACACAACTCGCTAGCTCTCATTTCCTTTGAAAACATTGAAAAATTTGGGTTTTTTGAAAAATGCTGTGAAAAAGCCAAATCTAATCTTTGCATAAATTTTTTTATTTGTTTACCCATAAAGCATTTTTACAACAGAGTAAAAAATAATACCCATAAGGGATGGGAAAAAATATACCTTTTAAAGACTTAAAATTTACAATTTTACACAAAATAATACATGTAACTTTTTAAAAATTTATTTGAAATTAGAAATTTTAAATGTAAAAAACTACCCAAACATTATTAAAAATGAAAATTAATATTTAATAGATTTTTTTCCAAATGCCCAATTTTCCCCAATGTAAATTTTTTGTAGGCTAGGCCTACAGTAAAAAAGTGGATTTCTTCTACGGAGGCCTAAGCCTTAAGCTAGGCTAGCCCCTATTTAGGTTAGAAAGGGCCCTATTTAAAACCATTTCCCCAAAGGGAATTCCGGAAAAAAAAGTCCCCCAAAAAAGTTCTTTTTGGGGGTTTAAACCTGTACCCTTCCCCCCCCAAACGAGAAAAACCATCAGCCGACAAGCCAAAAAAACCAACAACTGCAAAAAAAACCAACTAAACCAGAAAAGAAAAAAAACCCCTATCTTTAAACCCCAGCTAAAAAACCCCGTTTTTGGGCCCAAATTCCCTACCCCAAAAAGGATTAGGACTCCCAATAAAGTTGTTTTCAGATTTTTTTGTTACTTGTGTTTTGGTCAAGAGGGGGACCCCTTTTTTAAACTTGAAAACTGTTCCTCCTTACTTACTTGAGACTCTCAAGTAAGACAACCAAACACGCATTTCAAATTACAATAATTTGCTTTCTATTTAGGACTAAATAAAATGTTAGAATTTTAATTTTTAACGCTTTCAAATAAAGAAAATATAACAAATTATTGAATGTTTGGCAGTAAGTGGAATACGAATGATTATATTGATCGTTGATTGTGATCTTTTTCTTTTCTTATGCCCACAATAGGCATTATTAATGTAATCATGTTTTCTTAGCATTCCACACAGTGATAAACCATAATTCTCATAAATCTAAGGATTGTTACCCCAAAAATTAAAACCAAAAAAATCACCCCTGACAAATTTCATTACAAAAAAAACCCTAAAAAATTTAAATTTAATTTTTTTGTAAAAAGTAAAACCCAAAGACTGACAATCTTACGAGAGCTGTGGAAGGAGTAGGGCCTATTAGCATTCCACACAGTGAAATGCCACACATCTTATAAATCTATGATGCATGCCAAAATTAAATCAGAAATTCTACCCTGACTCAAGCACAGAGATTTTTTTTTTTAAATCACAGCTTTTAAGGTTTAAAACTTGAACTTGCGCAAAAATATCAGCGAAATATATTTTTGTACAATTGTGTCCTAGATTAGCTTGGATAAAATATGATAATCCTAAGCCAAGACCTAGGCCTACATCAAGGCCAATGCTGACACCACAGTGTTGAGATGTGTAAAGCACACATCATGCGAGATATCAAACTTATGAAAAAGCTTCCAGGAAGAAATTAACGATTGTAAGGCAGGAAGCAAAAATTAAGGTCCTCAAAAAAAGTTGATCAATGTTGTCCATGAAATTGGGGTTAAGGTAGACGTTACATCGCCGCGTTTCAAGTGGATGATTTGGGCTAGTGCCATGTGAGTGAGTATTAGCGTTTGCTAGCAGGCAGCAGTCACTGAAAAGACGAAATTTTACCACAGCAAAGAGTTTGTGGATAATATATGCGGTACTGAATTTCAGGAACTAGTTTTCTATACGCCCTACAAAAACCACAAACCCAACAACGCAGGTTGCCCCACTGATGCCAGCTTAAAGAATCAATTCATCTCTGACTCGACCATAACTTACAATCCCTGGTAAACGAATGTAAGTCACACAACATGTATACCTACAATGTCATCGAGAAACAAAGTCTAAACATGTATCGCCCATATCGAAGGAACTTAATAAGTGGATTTCAAATGACAAGACACAAGAATTCATATAACACGAACTTCCTCATCGACACCTTTTTAAGCCAAGTCTTGGCTCTCTACTTCAGAAACATCCATAGCACCTAGATTAGCCTTCACTGCTATGCTGAAAAGCATCCGTCTTGCCGTATTTCATCTTCGGCAATCTAATAACTCTCCCCGGGGGTATTTTATTTTCATTGCCCACCCACCAAAACCCAAACAAACTCCCCCTCTTCATCCCATCACCATCGCAAAACGACTCCCCCACTCTTTCATCTTTCACCCCCCCCCCTAGCCAACAGCTAGTCGAGCTTATAAGTTGGAGCTCAGTCCTCTCTCTCTCTCTCTCTCTCTTCGCTCACTGAGGAACTTCACGTGGATCGAAAACGTCTTGATATGCAGTTTCTGTGTTTGTCTTAGCACGGCTACCTACTCCACCACTCGTAAGCTTTTGGTATATTATTTCAATCACTCTCCTGATCCAGCCTCACGAAAAAAAAAGACGAAAAAAGAGATGATGAATTGAATTTTAAAAAACAGAAAACCATGACTGGGAGGGCATTCTTTACACATTGACATATACATGACCACAAGTACCAATCCTCGGTACAACAATTCTGTAGTCCTGATTGTCTATGATATTAAATTCAAAGTGACGTTCTGTTTGTAGAAGATTCGTTTTAAAGTGGTACTGACGCTCAAACATCCCAAAAGCTCACAAACAACCACTGCAGAAGAAATTCAAAAACAATGATCCGTGCAAAAACCAAAGACTGACCAGTAAGACCGGGGGGGAAAACGGGGGGGGGGGGGGGTTTGGGGGGGGGGGGGGGGGGGGGGCGGGGGGGGGGGGGGTTTCCGGGGGGGGGGGGGGGTCCTCTTGTTTAAACCTTTTTTTTGACCCTTGGGCCCCAAACCCCCCCTTTTTTTCCCAAAGGAAAATTTTTAGGGCCCAACCTTTTTTTTTGCCCTTGTAAGGCCCTTTTTAAAGGGCAATTTAAAAATAATTTTTTAATTTTTTTGCCCTTTTTTAATTTAAATTTTTTTTAAAATTCCCAATAGTTAACCCGTAAAGAATTTTTTAAAAATATTTGGGTTTTTTAACAAAATTTTTTTTTTGAAAAGGCCAATTGGGAAAGGCCCCCGTAAAGGAAAATTTAAAAAATTTAAAAAAATTTGGTCTTCCCCCAAAACCTTTGGGAAATTTAAATTATTTTTAAAGTTTTGAATAAATTAAATTCCTTTAAATTTAATTAAAATCGGCCCTGTTTAAAAAATATTACGTTTAATAAATTTTTTGGAATTTTCATTTTTTTTGCAGAAAGAACCAAGGGTTAGATTCCCCGGCCAACCAAAAATTTTTGAAAAATTGGGCCACTTGGGTTTTTGGGGGCCAACCCAAAAGGTTTTTGTGGAAAACTTAAACCTTTTTCTGGGAAAGGGGAAATTTTTCCCCCCGGGGGGGGTTTTTTTTTACTCCAGCCCGGATTGGAAAAAGGGTTTTCCCCAGGAGGTACGCAGGAAAATTTTGGTTTTCTGATTTTTCTTTTGGGTATTAAACCAAAAGGGGTTCTTTCTCCGGACCGAAACAAAATTTTTCAGGCTTCACCAACTTTTGGGACTAGGTTCCTTTTTTTTCCGGGGGGGATTTCGGGCTTCTAGGCCCTTTTTAACCTAAAAGGGCCCACCTGGAAAAAAAGGGGGTTTTATTTTACGGTTTAACGTAACCGTGGGGACTTTATATTTAATTTTCCCCCAAAGGGCCATTTGGGGAATAGGGAAACAAAAAATCTAAAAAAAGGACTTTTTTTCAACCTTTTTTAAAAATTACTTAAAAAAATTTACCCTTTTTTAAAAAAAACCCAAAAAATGCTGAAAATTTTTCAGAAAATTGTTTGTTTAAAATATAACCAATAACCAATTCAATTTTTATAAAAGGCAAATTTTACATTTTTGAAATTTTTGTGTAATTTTTTTTTAAAAAGGGGAAATTTTCTTGATTTTTTTGTTTAAAGGGGGGGCATAATAATTGTCATAATGTTTTTTGCAATGGACAAAATAGTCAAAGGCGGGGGTTAGCTATTTTCCGAAAAACCAACAGATAGCGCCGCGAGCTTGTGGGACAAGCTGCAACCTAAGTGTGGTTTTGGGGCAATGAACCCTTCCCAAAAGTGTTTTTTAAACCCCCTACGGGTGGAAAATCCTTCAAAAAAAATGTTATTTTTTTAGAATTGGCTTTGCCAAAGGGCATGTAATCAAGAAAAGGGAAACCAGTGCGTTGTATTTTCCTATGTTTTCCTTGAGGGTGTTTTGGACTTCGGAAAAAGGTGGGCATCATAGTCCCTAGGTATACCTTTTTGGGTTTTGAATGATTAAAAAACCCAAAGCCTTTACTCTAAAAAGCTTTTTTTAAAATTTAGTCTCGGTTTTGGCCAACATAATTTATTATTCCTCAGTTCAAAAAGAATTTTTAAAAATCGTAAAAAGTAGGCCTTTGGGGTTTTTCTCTAGGGGTAGGCGGGGGCCTAGGGTTCTAAACCTTGGCCTACACGACTAGGAATAGACACACCTCTTTTCTAAAATTTTTGCCTAAAAAAGTACCCCGGACCCCCCCTTTAAAAATTTTTTAAACTTACACAGTTTTTGGCCTTTAACCTTGGAAGCTTTGGACCTAGGGCCCACCTTAAAAGCAAAAACAAGGGGGATCGTTGTTTTAACCTACCAATAAGCAGAGGCGGGGCCCAGGTGTTATTTTTCCCTTTTCCCTATAGGCCTACCCTAACTACTAGATGTAGGCCCCCTTGTATTTTCTTAGGGGGCAACTTGTTATATAAAAAATAAAAAATAACTATGAACAATAATTTTGGAAAAAAGCAAAAATTCTTTCATTCTGCTAGGGCCCCGGGCCCCAAAACCTAAACAAAAAATAAACCTCTTTGTGCTTAGGGCCCCTCTCTTTTGCAAATTATAGGGCCCCGTTTAAACGGTCTACTCATTAGCCTGCCTACTACAAGCAAGTTTTGAATGAAGATAGTTTGGCCAGTCCGGGAAATAAAAAAAAGGGGGAACCCCATGGGGAGGGGTCCATCTCGCAAAACACTTAAGTTGGGCATGAGGATTTTTCTTTTTTAATCGGAATCCCCGAAAGGGAAAAAACATTATGGCCTACAAGCATGGTATCACATGTTTTTTGCAAAAAAATTTCTTATCTTTTTGATTTTTTAAATTCCAGTCCCTTATTTCTTTTTAATTTTAATCCCTTTGGAAAAGAGTGTAAAAGAAACCCCCCCTATTAAGGGGGTCTTGACGAACATCGTGAAAAAAACACAATATTTAACCCCTTTTTTAACCCAGCAATCCAGTCCCTTTTGTGTGGTAAAAAGTAAGGTTTTTCAGTTAAAACGTCCCCCAGTAAAGGGCCCTCTTCGAGCAAAAATGTTTTTAGTCGTGACGTCAGGGGGCCCGGGTTAGGGGGCCCCTCCCCTCCAAATTTCCTCCCGGGGCTAAAAATGTCCTCATTAAAGTCACTCAGACTTAATGGGTCATAAAAAAAAATTTTTGTTATAATATTTTAGAAACCCTTTGGGTTCCCGTTTGGGACATCCATTATAATAAATTCCCCTTTTTTAATCTTCTTTAAAATTTTAAAAAAACAAAAGATAAGAGTTCTCGGGGGTCTTATAAACCCAGTGGGGCCCAGCATAAAACCCAGCCTGACTGAAGGAAGGAATTTGGGGGAAAAGTGTTTTTAAATTTAAATTTTAATATTTTATATTTTTCATTGTTGTGTTTTTTTTTTGTTTTTGTGGAAAAGGGTTTTTTCAACCCTTACTGTGGACAAAACCTACATTTCTGAATGTTCCTTTTATTTTCAAAGCCCTGGGCATTTTAAGTGAGAACACTAAAACCCTAACACTTTTTATTTTTAAGGTCATGGTCATAGCCACACAGGGATAATTCATAGGGCCCAACACTTTTAAATTTTTAAGGGCATGGACCTAGCCCAAATTTGAATGTTTCCTTTTAAATTCAAGGCGAGTTGGTTTTTTTTTGCTATCATCGAAATAGGTTTGCTATCCCGAATACCCGCTTTTGTGGGGTGTATTGGGCCTGTGCTAGGGTTAGTCATATTGGGACCAGTAGGTCTTGGGGGTGGGGGGTCCGTATACAGTATTGTATATCCTGTGATTTAATACAACCCTTTGTTCAAATATACTGTTTATTACCACAGTATGAGTAGTTTCCCTTTTGTAATTTTTTGTTGGTATTTATTCTCCCGTTTAATTAATAGTTAAAAGAGATTTCGATGGGCCCCACCCCCCCTAGGGGCCTGGCCGACCCGGGGGGGTGTACGATGGCGGCGGCCTGGGGCCCCCAAACCTGGGGCTTCCAAACGCGCCCAAGGGGAGATGAATACCCGGCCTAATCCCAATCAAGGGAATTTCCCCCCCCCCAGCCGCCCCGGCAATGGTCATTAATCCTAAAAATCTTTTAGAAACCCCGGGGCAAATTTCCATCTCTCGAGAGGAATTTGTAGGAGATTTCCAAAACCCGGGAAAATTTCATCCAATCAGGGCCCGTTAGTTTCAACGGTTAAAAGCCCCTGAGTCCCGATTTAAACAATTTCCATGAAATGGGCAAACCCTTCCAAAAAGCCTTAAAAAAGGGGCCCCGGGCCTCTTTAAAATAAAAGGGGAAATTGAAAACCAATCATTTGGGCTTGAGCATATTGATTTAAAGTAAAGGTAAAGGGCTCTAGGCCTATCAAACAAAACTTTCAATCCCCCCAAAAAGTAAATGGGGGGGGGTTCCCCGGAAAAGGGCCCCCGGGCCCCTTTAAAAGTAAAGGGTTTGGGGAAAAAAAATTTTAAAAAATCAAACATGGGCTTTAGGGACTATTGATAATGTAAAGGGGTAAAGGGGGGTTTGGCCTATCAAACAAAAATTTTTAAAACCCCCAAAAATTTAAAATGGGGGTTTGGTTTTGGGGCCCTTTAAAACCCCAAAAAATAAGGGAAAAAGGGGTGAGCCCCCAAAAATCATAAAATAAACGTATAACAAAAAAGGCTTAGGGGCCCCCACAAAATATATATTGAGAGACATAAAAATCTTAAGGGGGGAAACATAGGTCTATCGACCCGATAATAGGGTAGAACCCTTTCCCGGGTTATTTTTAAACCCATTAAAAAAAATTAAAAAAAACGGTAAAAATAGAGGGTTTGGGGTGGGGGGGGGGTAAAAACAGCCCAGGGAAAACCAAAAGAGATAGTAAAAAAAATAGATCCCCTTAAAGGAGGAAAAGGGGATAACCCTCTATATCCCAGGGGTTTTTGGTTCAAAGGAAAGGGAGTAAATTGGGGCATTGATAAAAAGATATATCAGAGGAAGAGGCGCTAGAAGGGGATGGAACATCTCGAGGGATTTAAAAAATTTTAGGTAAAAAGGATGACCCAAAAAAAGGAGGGGAAAAATGAAATCTATACAAAAAGTCCCAAAACCGGGGGGATGAAGACACCCTCGCAGGGCAAACCCTTTTTTAAAAAAAAACTACATAAAATGATAACGGGAAAGCCCTAGAGGGGGGATTACCATTTGTATACCTCGGTCCCCTATACTGTGGCAAAAGCCCACGTTTGGACACCAACTTAACCCAAAGCAAAAATTCCTCAGGGGTTAAAATGTTCAAAATGTAGGGATCCCACAAAACTGCAGGGCTGCCTAAGGGAGGCAGATAATTTTTCAAAGTGGTTTTATTTTGGGGGGGAAAACCCCACAGCAAAAAAATAGGGGCGTCCAGAACGGGTTAGGCAAAAGGGAAAAATTAAGGAAATAATGGGAAGGGACAAAACCCCCCCCCCCTACTATGAAGCCATTAAGGCTTTCCCAGCTGCACCCAGAGATAAGAGGTTTACACCGGGCGCCAGACCTCCCCTCAGACCTTCCGGATTCACCAACTCCTCTCGTCCTGTCTCCTATGCTACATCTCACACCAACAACCGTGACCTAGATATGCCCATTACTGGCACTTACAAAGAACCCACTAATCCATCCAGAGGCAGACCTAGACTGGTTTGCTCAGATTCCCCGGCGTCTAGAAGCCCCAGCCCTACTAAAAACAGAGATGACAGAAACAAATCAACTACCCCCAACTCTCCCTTCAGGTGTTTCCGCCCCACTCCCTTGTCCTACAGACCCGAAGGAGGACGGACTCCTGGAAGTCCTGGGATCTATTCTCCTTCAAGGGCAGCTTTCTCCAGAACTCAGGATGATACCGAAGAATCGGCAGAGACTAAAATTGATAATGTTGTTATCAATTTCAGTCCAATACCAATCTTTGTCACTTTGCAATTTCAAGGCCATGGAGATAGTCCCTTTATATGCAGTTTCTATGTTTGTCTTAGCACGGCTACCTACTCCACAACTCGTAAGCTTTTGGTATATTATTTAAATCACTCTCCTGATCCAAACTCACGAAAACAAAGAAGAAAATAGAGATAATGACATTGAATTATAAAGCAGAAGACAGTGACTCGGAGGGCATTCTGTACACATAGGCATACACATGACCACATGTACCAATCCTCGTCATTTTGCAATTGTAAAAAAACAATTGTAAGATTAGATGTAGGCCTACAATCAATATAGGAAGAGACATCATAAATGATGTTTTGTCAGCAAGGACATCCTCCACAGAGGTCACAAGTCAGTTGTCACAACCTTTAACAACATTCAAAAGGGGGAATGTCTCATGAATTGGCTTTCAAGGGTGGCTTGGGGTGCACCACCCTATCAGCCCTAACCAGGGATACCCACCACACAAACCCAACCCCCCCCCCCCCCCCCACAAAAAAATTACCCATAACAATTATCCCAGGCCCACCAGCTGGTCCTGGGAGGTACGATGCAAGCGGTAAACGCCAACCAGCCTCACACACTTTCAGCCAGCATATTATGCGTGAAGTTGGAAAAAAGGTGAAGCAAGATCGCCAAAGTGTGCCCCTGATAGGAAACGATCTTGCACTTACACCCTTAGCCGCTCTGCTGAGAAAAATGTACTAATGTACAAGTTTCTGGTATCGGATAAAAAAAATATATATATGTAGTCACTTTTTTAATTTCTATCTAAAGTACTAAGATAACAGCGCCATAGTCGCCTACTATAAAGCCAAGGTAAAACATATAAGTACGTATATATATATTATTGATGCCTTAGCATATATGGTGCCCCTATGAATCTTCTCCAATGGTATTGCAAGCTATATAGTGGCAGGGGTACACTACAAAATCCAGGAAAACGTAGCATATTACCTTTAAAGCAAACCACTTTGTACAGTTGTTGTATAGGACCCTAGGAGTATAGGACCCGCAGCACCTAAAATTTGGTCCCGAAGGGTTAAGAATTTGGTCATTTTTTCAAAATGGCGTCTAAAATATTAAAATTTTCAAAATTGGAACACGAGTGCAGTATAGAGGTCGATTTTGCATGATTCGGGTGTGGAAAAACCGATGGTAGCCATGCAACGGTCGTGGTTTTCGTTGGTTAGGCCCTGGTGCCACCATTCTTAAATTTCAAGGCCAAACAGAGTAACGGTTTGCATCCTGGAGATGTGGTTGAGTTGGGTGTCGTTTTCGAGTATTTACGCAAGTCTAAATTCTATAGTGGCCTAATGAACGTCCTACATGAAACCCTTATCATAACGAACCGCCATTTTAGAAAATGGCGCACGCCCCTGCTTGTCAATGAAGAGTAGGGTGGAGCGAAAAAATCGATTTTTCGAGTATCGAATTGTAATAGGGCTCAAAAGTTGTGTAAATTTACATGCTTATCAACGGAAAAATATTGGAAAAATATCATACGTTGGACTTTCAGTTTGCGCAAAGGGCCATAATTAAGTTTTTCAAAAATGACAACAACAATTTTTCCAAATCTTTGCCTATTTAATTTTTTTTAATGGAATGATCCAGAACTTACCACGAGGAGGTGGCTGCAATTCGTGTTCCACCCACACCCTACCCAGTATACCCAAGCAACAACCAATTATGGTGTGTTAAATATCATACCTTTGTTGATTTAGTCAAGGTCATTGTCTTAAATTCAGAATTTCCATTAAATTTTGGCATTTTGGATATAGAGAGCAAAGTAGCTATAATGTAGCCATCTCTGTTTTCTTGTCCGCACATTTTTCTGCAGACACTGTGACAATTTAGCTATGTCCAAATTTGCAAATTTGCTAGTTGGCATATTAATAAAATCAAACTCGCGCAGAGTTTTATCTTACAGAATTTATGAAATAGTCTTTGTTGTCAAGCTTATCGGGGCGACAGCTTGCATTTTGTCCAATCTATCAGCTAAATGTAGTAAGTGGCTTCAAAATTTATTGAAGGAGTCGTAAAAGTTCTAACAGACTTCCTCTTCGGATTTGGAGTTCTTGCCTTTAGTACCCAACTATCGTATGTGTTGTCTCTCATCCACTATCTTAGCCAACATGTTCTCTGGGTGACGGAAAAACGCGTTTATCTCAATCACAGGATCGGTGATTTTTTTCTCTTTTCTTTTTTTTCCGAGACATTTGCCAGACGACATTAAAAGAATTACCGATCCTGTCATTGAGAGAAACGCGTTTTTCTGTTACCCAGAGAACATGTTGGCTAAGAAAGTGGACGAGAGACAACACATACGATACTTGGGTACTAAAGGCAAGAACTCAAAACTCGAAGAGGAAGTCTGTTAGAACTTTTGCGACTCCCTTAATAAATTTTGATGCCACGGACTACATTGAGCTGATAGATTGGACAAAATTTAGGCTTAACTGTCGCCCCGGTAAGCTTGACAACAGAGAATATTTCGTCAATTCTGCAAGATAAAACTCTGCACGAGTTTGATTTTTAAGCGAGCGAAGCGAGCGTTTCCATTTGACTCTGCCGGAAAATATAGTCACTGGTTTTGTTTTTTGTTTTTGTTTATTTGTGTGTCTCGCGATAACGTTCGAACGGAGGCTCGGATCGAGTTGAAATTTTCACCATCCGCAAGCTTTGTTCTCGATTGAATGCCATTAGTTTGTGGCAAAATCGTTCAAAATGTTAAAAAGTTACATTAAAGTTAATCAAAAGTTTTTTTTCAAACTTCACGGCGACAAAATCTGAGATGGCCAAATCATTTAGAATGTCCGTCCGGTCACGAATATGTTAATTTTATTTTGATCCGATAAGTAGTGTAGATGGAAATTACATTATAACAAAGTACGGTTACCATGGCAACGGAAAGTCGTGCAGCTTTTTTGGCTCATGATAGCGGTCGAACGGAGGCTCGGAGTTGAAATTTTCACCATCCGCAAGCTTTGTTCTCGATTGAATGCCATTAGTATTGTGGCAAAATCGTTCAAAAAGTTAAAAAGTTACATTAAAGTTAATCGAAAGTTTTTTTTTCAAACTCAACGGCGACAAAATCTGAGATAGCCAAATCATTTAGAATGTCTGTCCGGTCACGAATATGTTAATTTTATTTTGATCCGATAAGTAGTGTAGATGGAAATTACATTATAACAAAAGTAACGTTGCCATGGCAACGAAAAGACGCGCGAAGTTTCTAATGCACTGCCACCTAGAAGTAATCAAAATACTTTCGAGGAAGCAGTCTATTATTTGTCAACAAAGAGTTTAAATAGTTTTCCCAAGGAGTCAAGGTCCTCTAGATGGCGGTGGATTTTAAAGTAAAGATTTAAACACGGGTTTACCCAAATACCTTGTCAATAATAAATAATACTGGAAACGCGAACGTCGTAAATTTTTAAATTTAAAAAAATGTGCAATGTGGGTCTAGCTATAGCACGTGCTCGCTTATCAACGCGTCCAACTGAGCGTTTCCTAGTTTAAATTTTCCATGCTATAGCCAAGCTGTCAAATATGTGTCAACCCCGTCACAGAGTCTGCAGAAAAGTGTGCGGACAAGAAAACAGAGATGGCTACATTATAGCAACTCTTTTCTAAATATCCGAATCGACAAAATTTTATGAAAAATCTGAATTTAAGACAATGTCCTTGACTAAATCAACAAAGGTCTGATATTTAACACACCCAAATTGGTTGGATGGTTGGGTACTGGGTAGAACACGAATTGCAGCACCTCCTCCTGTTAAGTTCTGGATCATTGGGCGAAGGTTTGGGAAATTTGGTGTTTTTGTAATTTATTCAAACTTAAGGGAATTTGCGCGAACTGAAAGTCCAGCGTATGATTTTTTTCAATATGTTTCCGTCTTGATTAGCATGCAAATACGCAACTTGTAAGCTCTATTAGATTTCTATACTCAAAGCATTGATTTGTTAGTTTTGTCATTTTAAATTTTCATTTAGGCCCTTTGAGCGAACTGAAGTTCCAACGTATGATTTTTTCAATATTTTTCCGTTAATAAGCATGCAAATACACAATTTTTGAGCCCTGTTAGAATTCAATACTCGAAAAATCGATGTTTTTGCTCTAATCTTCTGTTCATAGACAAGCAGGGGCCTAAGGGCGTGCGCCATTTTCTAAAATGGCGGTTTATTATGATATGGGTGTCATGTAGGACGTTTATAAGGCCACTACAGTATTTATACATGCGTAAATACCCGAAAACGACACCCAACTCAACCACACCTCCAGGATGCAAACTGTTTCTTTGTTTTGCCTTGAAATTTAAAAATGGCGGCATCAGGGCCAAACCGACAAGAACCACGACCGTGGCAAGGCTACCATCGATTTTCCCACACCCAAATCATGCGAAAACGACCTCTATACTGCAGTCGTGTTCCAATTTTGGAAATTTCAAAATTTTAGCCGCCATTTTGGAAAAATGGCCAAATTCTTAACCCTAAGGGACCAAATTTTAGGTGCTGCGGGCCAAATCACTTTTAGGGTCTTGTAGAACAACTGTGCAAAGTGGTTTGCTTTAAAGGTAATATGCTACGTTTTTTCACGTACCCCTACTACTAATAGTTGCACTGAATAGTTCAGTAGATTCATGTCAACCAGGTAGACTATTGCCTCATCCAGCCAGCAGTGATGAAGAAACCGTGGTCCAACACCATTTATACTTACAGCGTAAGGGTAGCGATGATTATACGCATGAGATTTGGACATTGCATCACAGGGGTGCACCTTCATCGCATAAAAGTGAAGAAAGATTCTGTGTCAGAGCAGCAAAGGACAAAGCACTGACAGTGCTTAACTTCTCAATTAGTGTCAGTCATCTAGGATGGAAATATTCACGAAGATAATCAGATTCCTCCAGAGAGACAGGATAAAACTTCCAATTTCAAAAAAATCCATGTGACATTCTGTTCGTAGAAGATCCGTACACGTGCGTACTGACGCACAAACAACAATACGCTCACTCACTGCAACCACTGCATGAAGCAGTGCAATACGATGATTCCGTGCAAAGACTGTGACCAGGTAAGATCACTTGTATTAGTTGTATTATTAAACTAATGACACTGATCCGGGGGAACACTTAATTGTTCAAGGCCATTTACATACAAAAATATGGACAATAATTCTGAAGTCCTGTTTATCTATGATATTCAATTGCAGGTGACAAATTGTTCGTAGAAGATCCATATACGTGCGTACTGATGCTCAAACATCAATACACTCACTGCAACCACTGCATGAAGCAGTGCAATACTATGATTCCATGCAAAGACTGTCCATGTACATACAATAATTTGGACAATAATACTGTAGTTCTGTTTATCTATGTTTTCAATTCCAGGTGACGTTCTGTTCGTAGAAGATCCATATACGTGCGTACTGATGGTCAAAGATCTATACGCTCACTGCAACTCCTGCATGAAGCAGTGCAATACGATGATTCCGTGCAAAGACTATGACCAGACAAGACCGCTTGTATTATTACACTAATGACACTGGTCCAGTGGAACACTTTATTATTCAAGGCCATGTAGGCCTACATACAATAATAATAATAATCAAACACCCGGTTCCAACATAAGTCAGGTCGGGGGGTGACGTATCACCAATTTCTCGGGCTGTGGACTTTCAGTGTTTGCTAGCCAGGCTCAACACCTCCTCATCTACTTCGATTCCATACAATAATATGGACAATAATTCTGTGGTCCGGTTTATCTATGATATTCAATTCCATGTAACGTACTGTTCGTAGAAGATCCATATACGTGCGTACTGATGCTCAAACATCAATACGCTCACTGCAATTACTGCATGAAGCAGTGCAATTTGATGATTGCTTGGCTTGTATTAATGTAATATTTACTAGTGTCGACGCCTTTTCTTGTTGTAATAACAACAAGGATAAACAATAAAATAAATAAATAAAATTACACTAATGACAATGGGCCAGGGGAATACTTTATTGTTTAAGGCTATTTACTTTACATACAATAATTTGGACAACAATTCAAAGTGACGTTCTGTTTGTAGAAGATTCGTATACGTGCGTACTGACGCTCGAACATCAATATGCTCACAGCAACCACTGCATGAAGCAGTTCAATACAATGATCCCGTGCAAAGACTGACCAGGTAAGACCGCTTGTATTATTACACTAATGACACTGGGCCAGTGGAACACTTTATTATACTAGGCCATGTACATAGCCTATTCTGAATGTTGCCTTTTATTGAGAACTCTTGCTAATACACACCCCAAGTACACATGAATTGTATAACACTTTTTATTTTCAAGGTCATGGACATAGCCTACATTATTCAAGGCTGTGAACATTAACTACTACCAGTACTTCTACTAGTTTCAAGTGAGAACTCTTTCCAACGCAACCCAACTATTCAGGGACAATTCTATTACAGTTTTAATTTTCAAGGTCATAGACATAGCCTACATTCTGAATGTGTACTTGTATTATTCAGGGTAATGGAAATAGCCTACTTTATAAATGTTGTTCTTATTATTCAAGGCTGTGAACATTTACTACTACCAGTACTAACTACTAGTTTCAAGTGAGAACTCTTTCCAACGCAACCCAACTATTCAGGGACAATTCTATTACAGTTTTAATTTTCAAGGTCATAGACATAGCCTACATTCTGAATGTGTACTTGTATTATTCAGGATCATGGAAATAGCCTACTTTATAAATGTTGTTCTTATTATTCAAGGCTGTGGTCATTTACTATGACCGGTACTTCTACTAGTTTCAAGTGAGAACTCTTGCCAACGCAACCCAACTACTCAGGGATAATTCTAGAACACTTTTTATTTTCAAGGTCATGGACATAGCCTACACTCTGAATGTTTACTTGTATTATTCAGGGTCATGGAAATAGCCTACTTTATAAATGTTGTTCTTATTATTCAAGGCTGTGAACATTTACTACTACCAGTACTTCTACTAGTTTCAAGTGAGAACTCTTTCCAACGCAACCCAACTACTCAGGGATAATTCTAGAACACTTTTATTTTCAAGGTCGTGGACATAGCCTACATTCTGAAAGTTTACTTAAGTATTATTCAGGGAAATGAAAATAGCCTACTTTACAAATGTTGTTCTATTATTCAAGGCTGTGGTCATTTAGGCCTACTACTACCAGTATTCTACTAGTTTCAAGTGAGAACTCTTGCCAACGCAACCCAACTACTCAGGGATAATTCTAGAACACTTTTTATTTTCAAGGTCATGGACATAGCCTACATTCTGAATGTTTACTTGAATTATTCAGGGTAATGGAAATAGCCTACTTTATAAATGTTGTTCTTATTATTCAAGGCTGTGGTCATTTAGGCCTACTACTACCAGTAGTTCTACTAGTTTCAAGTGAGAACTCTTGCCAACGCAACCCAACTACTCAGGGATAATTCTAGAACACTTTTTATTTTCAAGGTCATGGACATAGCCTACATTCTGAATGTTTACTTGTATAATTCAGGGTAATGGAAATAGCCTACTTTATAAATGTTGTTCTTATTATTCAAGGCTGTGGTCATTTACTACTACCAGTGCTTCTACTTGTTTCAAGTGAGAACTCTTGCTAATACACTCCCCAAGTACACAGGGATAATTCTATAGGCCTTACACTTTAAATTTTCAAGGTCATGGACATAGCGTGAATGATATTCAATTCCATGTGACATTCTGTTCGTAGAAGATCCGTATACATGCGTACTGACGCTCAAACATCAATATGCTCACAGCATATGTGCTGTGCTTCTTAATTATTAAATTTTGGGCAGTAAGTGGAAAACTAACTATTGATCGTCTCAACTTTTTCATTTCTTATGTCCACAAGGGGCATTATTAATGTAATCATGTGTTTTAGATTTTCGAGTTATCCAGTACTAGATATACAACTCTTGTACCATCCAATCCATGCCATTTAACATGGATCTGTGGAGGGGGGGTGACTTCCGAAAGCGTCCGTACGAAGATCCCTTTCCCAAGTCACCGGTATTATGGTATCGCTTTTAAAAAGACACACATTTTAAACATGACAAGACTAATACGAAAACGCAGGACACCAGATAACAAGGTTATTTCAGGAAACTGAAGCTTCCACCTTCAACAGCTTTGAAGGCCAAGTCTCGGTTCTTATTACTTCAGTTAGTACTCTCTTAGCATGATTGACGAACAGTAAAATACTGAAACAACAATGTAGCTCTAAGATGGCATAGGCCTATCAATTATTGTGGAATACATTATTTATTCTTATTTGTCAGCAATGACAACCTCTATTGAGGTCACAACCATAAGCAATGTTCAAAAGGGAGAATGTCGCATCACTTGGCTTTCAAGAGTGGCTTGGGGTGCACCACTCTTATCAGCCCTTACCAGGCATACCCACCACCACAAACCCAATAAAAATGAAACTAACAATAACAATTATCCCTGGCCCACCAGCTGGTCCAGGGAGGCACGATGCAAGCGTTGAACGCCAACTGAAACAATGGGACTTACACTGTGAGCCCTTCAAATCCTATCATTTGTATAGCAATCTAGAGTTGCACTAAAAATAAAAGCAGACTGCAACTGCAGAAAAAACAAAACTGAACAACAGAAAGATGAAAAACCAGTCAATGAAATCCAAGCTGTCGGCAATTCAACATTTGAACGATCTAGGACTACCATAAAGTTGCTTTCAGATTTTTTTGTTACTTGATGTGTTTGGTCAAGAGTAGGGATGACTTCGGGTACCCGAAAACCGGTCTAGAACGATCAGGTTCCCCTTTTTTGGAACCGGTTCTATTTTCTTCGAATGCTGTCTGTATGATACTGCTGGAAGACGCATGAGCACGCGGCATGCGCTTGACCCAACACTTTTCCGCGGCAGGCCGTATCATTACGAAGAACAGATCAAGGCTAGAGGCAGACACATCAAGATCCCATCTACTGATGCATCACAATTCACAATAATTCACACAAAGACAAGGCCTAGATAATGTAGCAGCAATTAATTGATTCAAGATAACTCTCCTTAATCTGTGTTCTGTGTACATAATAAATTGATAAATAAATAGTCCTAATTTACCACTTGCACTCTCAGTCAAATGAGTCAATGAATAAATCACCCAATCATCAAAAAAAAAAAAAGAATGGGGCAGCTAGGCGATGTGCAGTCGGTAGTAGCCACCCTGCAGAGGTGGTGTCCTACACGTATTTTCAAGGACACACCATGCAGTTTAACTTCAAACGAATGGAAAGCCACTTCAGTAAGTGTCACATGAATAGTACACTTGACTTGTTGGGTCAAGAGTTGAGACACAGTCTGGGCACCACACATTGTTAATCTTCAAAAAGTGTCCCCCAGATTCCGGAATTATACAATAGGCTACCCTATATCCAATATGAAAACGAAAATTTTATTTTATGCATCCATTCTTAATTTCCAACTGCCATTTCTATTTTTGTCATTGAGAATGAATATTCACTATCTACTTTGTTTGTGGGAAAACGCCTATGAATACGTTGTGTGTGTGTGCGTAACAACTATCTTAACTAAGTCAACTTGTAAATTAAACATTAGAGGCCTAATTGAGTTTCACTTAATTTTGCACTTTAAGCATTTTACATTAGTAGGCCAGGCCTACTAAACTACTAATCAAAATGTATCAAAAATGCAATTTTTGGTAGAAATAAGCAAAATATGAAAACGTAAAATAAAGCAAATTTTTCAATCCAAAAAATATCTTTCCTGGACCCCTATCAATGAGGCATATGCCCCCTATCATGAAGAATTTCCAACACTTAACTTACATAAAAAGAAGCAAGTTTGCCTCATTACATCCTTGGCTAGTTAAACCTTTCCGTGAGATCCCACATAATGTATGTGTATGTAAATACCACGAGAATTTCAAGGCTGTTAGAGGCAATTTCCCGAGCTGGGAAATTGTGTTGCAGACTTTTTTCGGCAAACATTTGCAGCATTGACAGTTTTCCAGTTTAAACCTTCCTCCTCCTGTTTTGTTCAACACATTTATCGTGAATAAAAACATTGTGTTCTTTTGATCAAAAAATCACTATCAATCTGTAAAATGTGTACTACTTCTTTACTCTGCCTAACAGGTTATGGGCCTAGACACAGAAACCTATGTAAGATTTAATGTTCTACGATCGTTATCTTCGTGGAATGTAATGGTTTGATTGTGAAATCATAAGTGAGGTTAGGGTTCATAGCGAAATCGACTGTAAAAATGTTGGTTCCAGTAGTTTCTTCGTATTTACCGACCATCGAGAAACTGGAGAGTCAAACAAATTACTCTACATGGAAATTCGCAATATAGGTAAATTAAGCGTAATGCTGGAGGGCTTATATGGAACCTTGTGAATGGCAGTGGATGGCAGAGAAAATATGTGAATAGGTAAAAACTACAAACAGTCTTCCTTCAAAACAAATTTGGTGAGATGACTATGTACTAATCCTAGTCACTTTGCAATTTCAAGGCCATGGAGATAGTCCCTTTCTCTTTACATGATGAGGGATCCAAAGCCGAGCCTAGATTAGTTGACCTGAACGTCCAATGATTTAACATTGAGAATGTTAAAATTTAGATGGTTTAAAAATAAAAAGTAATTATGAAGTTCTACAATGTGATCTATGTGCACATTAAGATCACCGGAGTCATGATTCACCAATCAAGGGAAGAGTTTATGAGGCATCAGTTTTATAAGGGAATGCATCATTCATCAGGCCATTCATGCCTTCCTAGGCCTCTTGTAGCCTAGGGCAGAAATGATGAGTTCATGTTTAAAAAATGAATTTTTCTGTAGAAGATACACAATTATATGCATTCTAGTCACATGAAGCAGTCACAGGCATTTTTGGACCATATATTTAAGTGTGAATAGATCAAACAAAACTACAAACAGTCGACTACCTATGTACTAGGCCTAATCCTCTTCACTTTGCAATTTCAAGGCCGTGGAGATAGTCTCTTTCTCTTTACATGATGATGGATCTAAAACCGAGCCTAGATTTATTGACCTGAACATACAGTTGTTCAGGTAACAGCAAGAGACACTTACATTGAACGTTAGTGTAACATTCATGACAAAACATGTGAATTGGTCAAAACTACAAACAGACTACCTTCGAAACAAATTTGGTGAGATGACCATGTACTAATCGTCGTCACTTTGCAATTTCAAGGCCGTGGAGTCTCTTATTTTTTTTATAGGTATAATCTTACAAAACAATATAATCATTCAAACTCATCTCATAAAGGGTCAGATCACCGGAGTCACGATTCACCAATCAAGAGAAGAGTTGAGGAGATGTAATTTTTCAGGCCATCCATGCCTGCCTAGGCCTCTTGTTGCCTAAGCCTAGGGCAGAAATGATGATTTCATGTTTAAAAATGAATTTTTCTGTAGAAGATAGGCCTACACAATTGTATGCATTCTAGTCATATGTGAAGCAGTGAATGAACAACTACTACTCACAGGTGTTTTTGGTCCATATATTCGAGTCTGCAAGGTAGGCCTTTTTTAGGTTATGGTGGTAAAAATGGAGAGATATTGAAGAAGTTGATGTTTTTTGTTCTTTTTTTTGGATATTTGCGGATATTTCACGTCCTCTTACAGGATTTGAAAAACGAAGTGGTTATTTAACCGTAGCTACGGACAAATTAACAATAACAAATCGTCCGTAGCAAAAACGAAGATCAGCGGAAATAATCGGAAGGTATCCGAATCTTCCAAGGGATCGACGCGGCGGCCACCATTCCTGTTCTGACAACCTGACTGCAATCACGTGTCTAAAATCTAAATCTAAGAAGCCATTTATCCCAGCTGATAATGCCTATTTATCTGTACACTCTACAAAAGTAGATAACTTACATTCAATTGTATAGTAGGCCTATGCCAAAAAAAAACGCCGAAGGCAAATTTGCCTCCGACGGCACGCAACGTCCCAGGCTCCTACATTTTGAGATATTTTTCAACCACTGAGTCAAGACATCAGGAAACGACAAACTTTGCGTTACAGTGATGCTGGCCTGTATGGCAGACATAGGACAAAAACAAAGGACAAAGGGTGGATGACCACTGAGTTAATGGAAGATTGGTTAAAAACTGTTTGGGGAAATCGGTCGGGTGCACTTTTAAACCAGAGGGGTCTGTTTCAAGCTAGATGCTTTCCGAGGGCACCTAACAGATCCAGTGAAGGACAGAATAACTCGGAAGAATACCGACCTTACCATCATTCCTGGCGGTATGACGTCGCAGGTGCTGGACGTAGGTGTTAAAAAGCCGTTCAAGGACAGTTTACGAAGACAATATACCGATTGGCTCCTTGACTGGCAACCAGGCTCTGACTCCAACCGGAAAAATAAAGAAGCTGACAGTAGCTCTCCTCGGGCAATGGATTCTTAGTGCATGGGAAGGCATTTCTGCTCCTTCTATCGTGCATTTATTCGAGAAATGCTGCGTATCAAACGCAATGGATGGGACTGGGAGCAACAACGCACCACAACCTTTCTCCTTGAACTCGCCACAGCGACTGCAGGCAGACGGACCGTATAGACCGTGCCAGCACCGGCCACGGAGATACTTACTCGCCCCTCACCGCTCTCGTTGACCACTCGCACTCAAGGCTCTCTCTCTCTCGTCCGCTCAGTGAGAGGTTGGGTGTGGCCAGCTACTGAACTCAAAGGAAATGGCGATCTATTTGTTGCGTCTAGTACGTGTTGTGTACAATTTGTAGGCATGATATTTTTTTAAATTGTCTACACCTCGCAAATGCAATAAAAATACCAAATATAAAATCAAAGACAGTGACAATCTATTTGTTGTGTCTACTACGTGTTATTATGGTGTTACGTACGATTTGTAGGCCTGTTAATATTTTTGAAAAATTGTCTACACCTCACAAATGCAATAAAAATACAAAATATAACCATTAAAACGTATTACAGTAGGGCCTCTCTAATCCGGGCCCTGTTAATCCGGTGTTCCGTGTAATCCGGGGCGACCCGTGTCGTAAGTTAAAAAAAAAAAAATCTGGATCTGATGTGTTTATAGTTGAAAATATCACGTACTACAGCCGTCTTACATGGCACAAACTATAGGCTCGCGGCCGACTTGCAGCCGGACGTAGTAGCGGGTGGAGCGAGGGGAGGGTGGAATAACATGAATGAAATTCTTCAGGCCGACTGCCCATTGGCCAATGGCCAGTCTCGTCTCAGTCGTCAAGTGACAAACAAACCAGTGACGTTCTCGTAGCTAGACGTGTGTTTGTGCGCGAGTGATATTCGCGATGATGAGTAAGCGCAAACATAAGTCTGCCTCATTTGAGGATAAATTAAACGCCTTAAAAACGTCTTGATCAAGGAGAGACAATAAAAAAGATAGCTTCCGAGATGGGCGTCGGAGCGCAAACAGTGGGGGACTCAAGAGTCACAACTATTTTTTTACGTAATAAAACTTCATATCTCATTGGGACAAATCTTTGTTTTGTTTATTTTACAGTAATAACTCCAATTCACTCCACTTACACTCCTCTCTCTCTCTCTGCCTCACGCGTGCTCTCACTCTCTCTCTCGATGCATGCAGCCAGCCACAAGGTCGTGAGCACGGGGCCATAAAGAGAATATCTGTCTTTTGTATGCAGCCAGCCACAAGGTCGAGCTGGTCTGTTCTTATCGCTTTTAAAGCCATAAAGAGAAGTATTTATGACAGCGGAAGGGTCACGAATGATACACTAACCATTAATGTATCAAAATACGCGATAAAAAAACATTTTCCGTCTAATCCGGGGTTTTCACTTATCCGGGCTACATCTGGTCCCAATTAGCCCGGATTAGAGAGACTCTACTGTATTTTGAACTTTATCCTGTAATTTCCAGGTCCGCAATATATTCGGTTTGAGAGGGTGATGCCCAACGTCGGCAAGGTCATGGTCAATATTAATGTACCAGCTCAGTTTACGTAGGGCTTAAGCGGAAGTCTATTGTGCCTTATCCAGACGTTTTTTTAAACAAGGTTGCAAGATAGGACGCACAGCGGGTGGCCCTTCCACCCCAGCCACAGATAGAAGATTCAGAGCGTAGCCTACCTAGTAGTTATTGCCTCGACATCATTTAAGTTATCGGTACCATGACAGCAAGACCCCGATTAAATATATTAGGGATTTGCGTTTATTTGGTGCCACTCAGCATTGAGTGACGCTGTACTGCTGGCACGGATCAAGCCTGTGGCACTAACAGGCACCGCATTACGCTGGAAGGACTTCCAAGAGGGCTTTGCCGATGGCAATTGGATCAAGTTCGAGACGGCGTAATCGCAAAGTGCTTTTAGTGCTCTTCCGTGAATATGTGGAGTCACTACGCAATAAGTCAACAACATATTGCATACCCGTATATGGCATCGAAGGCGATATGATGGCATGACACCCACTACTCTTCAGTCCACAAATAATCTTCAAAGGATCTTACATATAGGCTAGGGCAAGAGCCAAAGATAATTCTGTATTCAGGCCTACCTGAGTGCAAGCCTGCCTATAGCCTACCTACTATAGTTCCTTTTTAGACACATTTTTGCAGTTCAAATCGGCAACTATAAAAATTAAGGCTGTGCGAGTACTCGAATATTCGAGTACGAGTCGAGTTCACGGCGAGTTCGAACAAATTCAAGTTTCATTTATTTTGAACTCGAATATTCGAGCGTCGGTAAAAACAGCATTTTCATTTACCGACCCGTCAAAAGTTACGTGTTTCGTCCGTTAGATAGCAGCATACGCGGCAAAGATCGTGATACACGATAGTCGAACTCCTTCTGAGGTGAAGCTCGTTATGATTGGCCGGCTGAACTTTGCGAGATCCAATTGGAGCTGGTCATACGTCACATGCGAGCGTTGATTGGCTGTCAGTTTTGAAATCATTCACGTCTACCGTGTATCACCACTTTTGTGTCCGAGATGTATGTTGTTGACAACAAAAATGGCCACGATTCACGAGGAGAGAGCAGAGCAGACAGATGATTTGTAAAAATATGCGGCGGACTAGGCTAGGCTTAGGCGTAATTTCTTCTCTAAAGCATAGGCCTAGCATAAAATACAATTTTGAGATATTCATGAGATGGAACACTTGTCACAATGCAGGTTAACATTCAAACAACACACGGCGTGACAGTACCAGTGACAACAGGTAGGCTAGGCCTAGTAGCCTGGCCAGGATTTCTTCTGGCTAAGATTAGCGCCTAGGCCTAGTATATTTTACCGATCTTAGGCCCTAGCTAGGCTTACAAACTCAGATTGCCATACCAAAATGCACCCAGCACTCGACCTAGGCCTATGGCACCCTTCAAAACCAAGGTTAGTTGTAGGCCTAGCTAGGCCCTAGGTCTCCATAACCAAAAATATTTAACCCGGAAGATAGGCCTAGGCCAGGGTTGCCACCAAGTAATTATTTTTATCCTTGAGAGATACTTTAAAAATCCTGAGAAATCCTTGAAAATAGCTATTTAGTATTTTGCGTATTATTACTTGAAGGAATTATCAACATTTTCCGGGATTCCATACAATAATACGTTATGCCAGATGGATTTTTGAGAATTTAACTAACATTACACGTGTGCATAGGCCTTAGAATCGGAATTTTCTTAGAATTTGTATCAACGTTTTAGTTTTCGCCACCATTTCTATAGGCTACTCACTGGGTTTATTATTACTGTCACCCGGTGCTACTGATGTTTTTATTACCCACTGTTGTTTGCTTTTTAGTTTTTAGGCTGTATCATAAATAATGTATTAATTTCATTTATTTTTAACTAGGGTAGGAAATCCTGAGATTTTACCAAAATTCCTGGAATCCTTGAGACACCTTAAAAATCCTTGAAAAAGTATAATATCCTTGAAAGTGGCAACCCTGGCCTAGGCTTTAAAACTGAAGAATTTGTTTGATACCTAGGCCTAGTAGAAAGTCTGAATGGAGAACACATTTTCTCAATTTGAAAATAAACTCGATTTAAAAAAATATATAAAAAAAGGGCCCTAGCATCATTATAAATTAATTTTTAAATGAACTCGAATTGAACTCGAATTGGACTTGAATTGAACTCGAAAACCGAACATTTGACTGAACTCGAACTCGTACTCGACTCGAATTGAAATCTCCCGTTCGCACAGCCCTAATAAAAATGTCTAATTTTTTATTAGGTGAGCATTTAATAGAGGGGTGGCTTGCATTCGGTATCGGCATGCAATAGATACGTATTTACCTGAATAGAAGGTGAATTTAAGATGATCCCATACCAGTAGGCTACTTTCTGGATTATTGAATTGATCAAGTACCCGTAGGTAGCCTACCATAATTTAATTGTAACAATGCATAGGCCTAGCATATTGAAGACAAAACAAAAAACAAACAATAAAATAATAAGCCTAGAGCTAGTCTTAGACTCTTAGATTCAGGTAAATAATATGTAGGCCTTGATATACAGTAGATAAGAGAGCATGCTACTTACATTCTGGGTCGATTGTAGCAGCCAACACTTCTTTGGACGGACCCGTCGTCTTGTGATTTCCAATGTTGTCGTTCATAGTTCAATCTGGAGGTAGAAAAACAAGAACGGTAATTGGTAAAACTCAAATGCTGGAAAGAGATTGCTGTTGGGCCCACTTTTCATTTTTTCAATATTTTTTAATTAAGAAAAAACTATGCTCTAGGCCTACAAACGTGTTCTGAAAGCCAATATGTAGAGGTCACTATGCAGTTATTCAGTAGACAAAGGTCCCGCTCCTGACTAATCGTGAATGTAATTACTATTCTCACTTCTATTTTGTAACTAGGCCTACTAGGAAAACGCTAAAGTCCCGCCGCATTGATGGATGAGCTTTTTTAAGTTTTTAGTTTGCCTATTAGGTGTTATAAGCCGAAGGGCCGCCAGATGCCTTTTCGCCAAAGGCGCAATTTTTTTTAACATCTTGGTTCCTAATCCTGGGAGTGCTTTTTTGCAATTAAATCAGATAAATATCTAACAATTAAAAAGTCTGCAAATGTAGGATGTGCTAAGGAGCAACTATCAAACAAGCAACGAGAAAAACACAAAAAGCAATAGGACTAGGCCTACCTATTATAAATTTTTTGATTTATTAATAATTACCGGGTAGGCCTAAAACAGAATTTGTGATTACATAATAATAAAAATAATGATTGATTATAACATCATCATGCATTATTTCCAATCTTTGCAATTAAATCTATATTTTTGTTGACCTTTCGCAGCGTCGACCATCTCTGGGCATTTTTTTGTAAAGTCATAAAACTGACTGCAACTCATGTTGTAATGAAGTTTAACCTGCAGCTCAATCGCCATTGTAAACAGGGATGGACAGACAAAATGAAACAATTTATAGCAGTTCAGGCAACTGCCCCCTCTTGAAAATAACCACCCATTTCTTGTCAACTGTTGCCGCATCACCATCAAACTTAATCGCGCCATCAGAAGAGAGTCCATCCTGTCTGAGCCATGCGGCCGGCTACGAGCTCATAGAGCCAGCCTCAAATAGCGCCTCGCGGTAAAAGCGCTCTATTGAAATTCCGGGACATTGACCGTCCCGGAATCATTTTATTTCAACCGGGACCATGTCTTTCATTCCTTGTCTGTCCCTACGTAGACCCTAGGTTCAGGTGCAAACCAAACCATATTCGGACATCTTCGGAAAGCAATCGTACCCGAAATTATGTCATTTACATAGACGGATTGACTGCAGTGTGGTAGGGCCTACATCCTACGTAGTGCCCAGATCCACTAGGCTTAGGGTAGCCTAGGCCCTAGCCCTACTTTCCACTGGAACTTCCATGAATGATCCCCCCTAGGCTAGGCCCTACCTAGGCCTAGGCCTGTAAAGCCCCTCCTGCAGCATATTGCAGATGTCCCCCCACCCCCTATTTCCCTAGGCCCTAGGCCTAAGGCATTGAATTTGGAACTATTATTAAAGACACAAAGCAAAAGCATGAAATAAGCATCAAAAACCAAGTTGGGGCTGGGGCCCATGAACCTAACCTAACCTAACCTAGGGCTAGGGCCTAGGCCCTAGGGGCTAGTAAACTGTAGGGGCCTACAATACTATTACAACACATTAAATCTAATTGAATTGGTGGATCTCATACTTACGTTGTACGATCACGACAGGAAAAAACAGGTGATTTCTTCACGAAAAGGGACTTAGGCCTAGACAAAAATCTGAATAAGCCGACCATGCTACAAGCAAAATGAGCAAATGGCGACATGAATGGCGATGGCGGTCGTTGAAAGAGCTTTGTAGAATTCCCGTCTTTACTGTCGGGAAGGAAGCAGCACCAGTGCGGGCACTGCATATATTTACATGATGACCAACTTTGAACAGAAATATCTTACAAGCCAGTACTGAATCTGCTAGAAACTTTATCACTTTTGTAATTTGAATAGCAATAAAAGTTTCGTAACCCCGAGTAGCTACATAAAACCATAGAGTTACCATACTGTTAGTAGCACACACACTACAGTATGGTAACTCTATGCATAAAACCAGAACTTTCGGTCACCTGTTGATATAACTTTGTCGGAGTTGGTAGCGATAAGGTGCGGTAAAATGGGTAAAATTTAAAAGTTGTTTTTGAGCGGTTCTTCACAGCGATTTTGCCAAACCACTTCAAGTTTGTTGTGTCAATAGTTTTGTTAAAACATATCGACTCTGGTGTAGTATTACAGTTTTTTGTTATTGTGTGTACCTTTAGTATGACCTTATTCATAAAGGTTAAAAATTAAAATAAATACACTTTTTCAAAAATATCATGAGGGTCTTAGTGCGCAGGCACCAACATTTTAATAATAAATATTATCTAGCACGACGCCCTTCCCAAATAAGATTGAACTGATTTAAGGTTAAGTGGCGTGATAAAACGAAAACAAACTCAGAAAACCTGACTGGACTTTTGGACGACTCCGATTAAACAGGTTAACTGATTACGATAAAGGTGATACTGTTAAGAAATGTTTTATTGAGAATGAAGGTAGTACCAGGATATTTGTATGAGCAGATTGGGTTAACTTCGAAAAGAGTAAAAAATATATATATTGTGGGAAACCTGCCTACGGAGGTGTCTTGTAAGATATTTTAGGATAAGGACAATATTGCGAATATTGCGATCGTGTAACGTCGTCAAGTAAGGAAGGACGCAAAACGGTAAAAGACGACGTAAAAAAGACGAAACAAATGTAAAAGCTAGCAGGCAGTTCGCCGCCACTGGCTTATGTTAAAAATTATCCAAGCTCTCTTGGATTTTTAGATATAGCATACAGAAACTGGACTTATGTTCATAGTCATAACTTTCTTACTCTTGCAACAGTGAAAAGGTTCAAAGGGGGTTTGGAGGATTTGAATGTGGATGTAAATACAATTTAAAGAATGTGCTCGAGAGAAGTATTTATATTTTTGATGTATGTAAATATTAGTTGGGTAATTTCCACCGTGTGTTTCACATATTTGCAAGATTGTAAAATAAATAAACGGAAATACAAGATTCTTGTAATATAAATAAATAAATTCGTAATTAGTCCACCTACTCGGTCATATAACTGATTACAGCGGGGGACATTAAATCAAGCGACCAAGCCAACCCTGTAGGCCCGACGTAATAATTTTATACGTTATCCAAGCTTTTAATTATCAACTTGTGCGCTCTATAAAATATGTTAGTAGTTATTACGGCAGACCTGCCAAAAAGACTTTACATTATTTAATAGATCTAATCGCAGTAAATTTTTACGTTTTACGTTTATCTGATAAGATAGCAATATTCTTGCAAACATATTCCTTTGAATAGTGGGTCATTTATTTTGTAGTGCCTTGATATATGTTTTCAATGTTGGCAGTAGCAATCACTAAAGAGTGAGTTAATTGCGTAATGTTTATATGATTACTTGATAGTGATAGTCGAGGATGGAGAAAAACATTGCAAAAACAGGAACAGCTATTCCTATTACGTTATTTGATTCGATTTCGAACCCACATCCCTTAGGGCTTAGAGCACAACGCTTCAGACTTGCACTCCAACCTCCAATGTACTAAAGCAATGTAAATTAACATTCGAGATATACATTCTACATTCACAATCTCTCTTCTGCTCAAATTGTCAATTTTGTTGTTTTATATTTAAACTTCAATAAATATTTTTAAAGCAAATTTTTGTGCTTCTTCGTACTGGACATCTTAGCCAGCGGACCGAAGTTAAACAGCCTTCGGGCGTGGTCAGGGGTAGAGTGGGTGACCGCTCTATCCTGAAACCTGAAACTCACGTATACCGCTGGTTACAGCAGATGGAGTGCTCGTGTAACGGCTTTATTCTCCTCGACGTCTGCTCGGCAGTCCGGGTAAGTGGAGGAACCTATGACTGCCAAGGTTACACCGTCCTTCGGATGGGACGTTAATGGTTAATCCGTTGGACCCCTTGGTACTTTTGGAAAGGAGTAGGCTACGTGCCGGTACCGGGTTTCCCCTCCTCCCTTCTGTTCATACTTCATCCTCATCTATCACCACTCATCGTCTCGAATAGCCAAAGTGCATTAATATGAGCAATATCCAATCCAATATCTCAACGTTGCCATCGAGTCCAGCACTTCTGACATAGGCCTGCCTAAGGTCTTATCCGAGGTTTTGGTGAGTCGTTGATGCGAATGCAAGGTATTGAGTCATCTCAAACAGCATTGGGATTTTTGTAGTTATCCATGCACCCGAGGGGCATGGATTGCACCCTGGGCAGGTTTCCCATGGGAAATTTGAATTTACTTCTGTCACTACGTCTTGTTTTAAGAAGAATTATAAATAGATTCATATTTAGAGTTTACCCACTCACTCATATAACTGATTTTCAGTGGGTGACAGTAAACCATGAAGCTACTAAGCCACTGTAGGCCCCGACGCAATCGACGGCTCCAAAGTCACCGTTTATAAATTCCTAAGACATAAGAACTGATAGACTTAAGTCCAAATCAGAAGTTAAAAATTTCTTACTTGACTGAGTGGGAATAGAACCCTGGACTTTCTGCATTGGAAGCAGAAACGCTAACCACAAGACCAACGAGCCACACGCACAATGCACAAGTGTTTTCTCTATCTTAATCAGCCCCACCAATAAAGTCGTCAGACTTTCGAGACTTTCGCGTGTTATGGATGAGCCACATCTGCCTGTAAAGATAGACAGGTCCTCAAACTAAGATAATGGCACCGATCAACCTTTGTTTATCCATAATATTTGTATCTCGGACGCTTCTCTCGTCTCGACCTTTAGATTAGGCCAATGTGTTGAGTGGGTGTGTGTCGTGGGGGGGGGAGGGGGACGTGTGCGAGTGAAGAGAGCACCTCCACACTCAGTCTACCGTCTGTCTCGCAACATGGCGCGCGTCGCAACGAGGACGATCGCGCTGTTCAACCCGCGCGGCCTGGCGGGGGGGTTGCTGCGAGTGGGGCGCAGGGCGCAGAGCGGCGAGGCGGGGGTGGTGGAGTCGCCCTGGCCTCCTGTCAACATCCCGGAGGAGAGTATACCGGAGTTTCTCTGGGCAAGATGCAGCAAGTTCCCGGACAAACCAGCCATCGTGAGTATACAACCCTACCGTGACCCTACAACCTATCAAACCCGAGATTATATTTCGTGCCGGCTGGAGTGGTTCAAGCGTAACGTGGGAGGTAACGGATTCGAATCCCGCCACCGGCAATCTTGGCTGAAATATTTTCCCAATGTTTTCTTCAGTCGTTAAGGCGAATGCTGGTATTGAGTTCTTTAAACAGCTCTCGGGCATTCCCATCACAATTTTCCTTTTTCCAAAATACTCAATTTAAACATTTGAATTCCGCGCGTATAGCGCGAAAATGATTACGAAACAGTGTATGAACCTCGGTATGAACTGCAATATCAACTCGATCTAACTTCGACCTATCGATCGAGCAATTCGACTTTATCAGCTTTTTAATAACTTTGTATCAGTTATTTTGGTAAGCCACAGCTGAGCCACAGCACCCTAAGAGATGCTAAGAGGGCGTCTCTGGCTAGATGAAAGCTTTCCCACGAGAAATAAAAACATTTTTTTTCGTAGTACTGACTAAACTGACCGCTGTGTCTCATATCAGTTTACCGTGTATCTCACTATAGTATTTGGATGTTAAACACATGGTGGCAAGATAAAACGACCTTACTCATTTTTTAAATTTAATTTCTCGTGGGAAACTTGTCCGTGTGTAAAATGCATGCCCTACTAAAGTAAGGTATATTGGAGTTAGGACAATTGTGAAGGGATGTCCGAGGGCTGTTTGAGAGGACTCAATCCCTTGCATTCGCATTATCAACAGTAACTGGGGAAAATCTCGGAAAAACCTTCAGTCAGGATTGCCGGTCTCAACGGGATTCGATCCGGGACCTCCCGAATCTGAGTCGCGCGTTATCGCTCGAGCTATTAAAGGTATTCACTGTATTCATAAAAAGTAACAACATCATGTCGATATTCTCGATCTCCTTGTGTGAAGTCTTTTGTTAATCTTTCGAGAACCTATCGTAAACTGGTGGTGGTAGAAATGCGAGGTCGAACCCATAACTTTCTGATAAGGATTTAGGAGTTCTATAATATGTTGGTTGTTGGGTGATCCCGAGAGATCGTCAGGTCATAGTCAGATGAAGTGGCATAGGTCTAGACAAGCTCATGTTTAGTCTAGGTTTAGTTTTACTAACAAGAGGAGAAAAAACAATAATTCACCCGAGCTATACTCTAAGTCTAAGGCAAGCAGTCCAATCGAAGTTTTTCACTCACTACAAGCTTCCAACAAAGTGTATGCATTACCTACTTGAAAGCTCGTTTGTGTGACCCAGGTCACCTGTTTTATGTGTGTTTTATGCATTGTTGTTGTTGTTAGATCGTTTCTCCAGTGGTAAGAGTTCCTGCTTTCTATGCAGAAAATTCCGGATTTGGATCCCGCCTCTATCAATGAGTTTTAACATATGATATGGAATTAAATCCATCAGTAATTAGGTTGGGTACGTGCAAACGGTCACCGTAGAGCCGTCATAGAAAGGAAGAAAATAAATACATTTTGAAGTTGTACTATAAATTAATTGGTTGATTGATTTGTATTGCTCTAAGGCTATTCGAGATGATGAGTGGTGATAGATGAGGATGAAGGGTGAATAGAAGAGAGGGAGGAGGGGAAACCCGATACCGGCACGAAGCCTACTCCTATCTTGTTGAGACTGCATGGCGTCGGCCTATAGGCTACGGTGCTATTTCAGATCTCTGGTTATGGTTATATCGATTGTTCACTTGTCGATTGCGTCGCTCGACCAGCTTTAAATTTAAATTCCTCACCGAAAAACAGTTCAGAGACCAAGTGGATACGATTCTTTGTATTTATTTATTTACGCTAATCCTAATCTAAATCTTGCTCTTGCACTGATGTTTAGACATGCGAGCTTCAGCGGACCGGTATAATTATGTCTAATATCCAATTTCAAGCACTCTTTTAGGGTTTGTGGGTGAATGGGTACTTTATAAACGATAAGTTTTTGTTTATGTCGTGATCATAGTGTTTATAGAAACGTAACATTCAGTTGGTTTCTTTCTGGATCCGAGATTGAAATATTATCTAGTCAAAGAAAATGATTTATGACTACTCAATTGATTTGCAACTGTCCGTATATTAGGTCACTCATTATCAGTATTATTACAATTGTTTTTAAGCCCGCTTTAAGGTCATAGTTATTCACAATCAGTATTGATAGTATTATCGTCTTTGAAAAAATATTATTAGCAAATGCTGAAAAAATATGTGTGATAATATTGGTGCCACCGATAATCAATTAGTAAGAGTGCATTGATAAATAAAGGTCACAAGTCCTTGGTTTGACACTCGGTTGGGACAAACATGTTAGATGAGTGAAGCGAAAACACAATTCTCATTAAAGAAAAGCTCGTGTGTTTTTGTTTGTTTTTCTGTGTTGGGTGATTCCGGCCAAACGGTTACTCCGAGCTCGATGACACTTTCAGGGTGCCTTCGAAATCTCTCAACTTAGACCAGCCATGGTTTTAATGCAATCAAATCAAAAACATATTTTAATAAACTCTTTAAATTTTACAATGGACCCTGAAAACTTAATCAAAATCGGAGTAACAGTAATTTGTCGTTAGAAATCGAACAAAATCCACCAGTCAATTATTAAGCACCACGTGTACGTGTGGGTGTGTGTGTACACAGTGAATTGATGAACACAATCAATCAATAGTATCTTATGACAGAGGTCAGTCTAAATGAAGCCAGGTCCAAACTTCAGTATTGTGACGGACGATATAGTCAGTCAATATTACTAACAATGTAGCCTACCGAGTATTGAGAGTAAAGTCGAAAACGTGACGTCACAGCTGGGCGTGTGGCGGGACAGAGGCTGCGTTCGAAAACAATGCTGTGATGGAAATAACTTAAAAGAAATCCTTTGAACGGCCAACTTTACACCACACATGCCCGAAAAAGACTCCATTTTGACGATAAAAAATTATTTACGAAACAAATTCACAAAATATGTTTATTGTTTTTGGTTATTCGGAGGGGGGGGGGGGGGGGGGGGGGGGGGGTAAAAAGATAAAGGTGATACGAATGGTGCATTTGGTAGACGATTTACTGGGTTGACAAGAAGTTCTAGAATATCACCGTGCCACCAAACAAAACGACCATTGTTTTAATTCTGTCTAACATATGAACAAAACTTATGGCAATGGGTTTCGGGACCTTATAAGTACATTACAAAATAATACAAATAACACGATAAAATTGATTTTTAACCTCGTCATTCAAGGTGTAATATGTAATCCATATCATATCATCAATTTCATTGAAGACATTAATAATTACATGATAATGTGATACTATCTATGTTTTTCTAGTAGAGATAAGCAAACAGCATGAATAAGCGATTGCAAGTGTTTGACACAGGGCATTTTGTAACACTAGGCCGCTTCGCGAACGCTTTTTTTAGTCGTGTTGATGGATGAGCTTTTTTGTAAGTTTTTAGTTTGCGTGGGATCTCTTTACTTTTTCAAGTGCTTGTTGAACGCATAAGGTGATTGTTGTCAAGTTTCTATTGTTATTTGTTAATTGTTATTATACACCTCAAAAAACTTATATTAAAACCTTTATTTCTATGGATTCTGGGCTAACTTTTTCAACTTTTTCTTTTAAAACGTACTACATCACCATAACCTTAATGTCCATGTAAAATATGAACGTTGTAGCCCCACCCGTTTGGTCAGAATCGACCCAAATGTCACGAAAATATCGCACTAAAAATCGAAAAAAATCGTAAAGTACGATATTGATAAGAAATATTTCTTCGATTATACCCAAAAACGTGGCAGGTCTAAGTTCAGAGATTTCGAAGGTCCCCTCCAATTTTCATAAAGATCGCATATACCGTTTGCCCGTTAGAGAGCAAACAAACAGAAAAAAAGAAGAAAAAAACACCCGAGCTATTTATTTATTTATTTTTTTTTTTGGGGGGGGGTCAGTGAATTTGAAGTCTTCGCTTCGCTCATCCAAATACAACTCAACACGTAGTATACCTTTGACTTTTCTCAATTGAATCGGGGCAATATTACATCCTATGAACAAATCAATGCACATTCCACAACATCCTCCCCTCCAACAGAATGTGAAAAGTATGATTCTGATTCGAGAGGTCACGGATTCGAGTCCAGACACCGGCAAGGGTATCCTCCAAATATCTATTGCATCCTGTACTGGGCAGGTTTCCCAAGAGAAATTTCAAAATATCCCATCTATTCAGGACATAACTCGTCGGAACCTTGGGGGGGGGGGGGGGGGTAAGGACTTTTTCGGGTATAACAAGTACGATTTTGGGTATCAGAAATGACTGATAGTTGAAAACTGTTAAAATTTAAATTATATCTATTCTATAGTGTGTGGTTGAGGTAATAAAAATGAAATGAAAAAATGTAATTCAATAGAGAATTGCAAAGATTGTAGGCGTACATTTGTACGTTGACGAGGGAATGGGGAGTTGATGGAAAGACAATCGGATTCACTATTACGCCGCAACCCCCCCCCCCAAGAAATATGGTTGAAAATGTTTTAAATCAGTGAATATTAAACTATATGTAGTGGAAGGGGGATATTTTTGCCCATTTGAGAATGAGATCAGGTTTCCGCCATTTACAACCATTTCACTCTCAGTGCAGACAATGGAAAACGCCGAAGTAAAAATAGCAAAATTAGGTCACATAAATGTCTAAAAATCAGGGAGCGAAGTTACCATAAAGCATAACTTTTCTGTCTGCTCGCTCGTCTGTGCGTGTCACGTGACTCATGCACGTCACATGACAAAAACCGAACATGCCCTCAGACTGACATGAGAATATTGGTTTGCATTGGATGACGCAATGTTTTTGGTGGCCCTGTAGGTAAGAACGGTAGGGAATGCTCAACATCACCACTATTAATGAATGCAAACACAAGCGAGGAACATTTAAAATAATTTTAATTGGATGAGCGAAGCGAAGACTTCAATTTCACTGACCTCTCCAAAAAATTAGCTAGGGGTTTTTTTTATTTTTTTTTATTTTTTTCTGTTTTTTGTCTGTTTGCTCGCGCTCTACCGGACAAACGGCATGCGATCTTGATGAAAATTTGAGGGGACCTTCGAAATCTCTGCCACGTTTTGAGGTACAATCGATCAAATATTTCTTATGATTATCGTACTTTTTACGATTTTTTATGAGATTTTTTGTGATATTTGGCCCGCGACCAGGCAAACGGCTACTCCGATCTTGATGAAACTTTATGAGATCGTTTAAAATAGCTGAAATTACATATATTATGATTTAAGAGACATTTAAAGAAATATTTCTCATAGAAATCGCCCTTTAACAATTTTTTGATGATTTTTAATACGATATTTTCGTGATATTTGGGCCGATAATCAACCATAAAAGCTCATCCATCAACGCGACTGGAAAAAGTGTTAGCGAAGCGGCCTAGTACAATATTGTACATACCTGTTGCAGACATGCGGCGTCACAAATCGCAGCTACACGTTCGGCGAGGCTCGCGAGTATTCGCGTAGGTTCGCGTGGTTCCTGTTGGCTGACGAGCGGCTCAAGAAGGGAGACAGGGTCGGGATCCTCTTACCCAACATCCCAGAGTACCTTATTGCACCTACCTGTTGCAGACATGCGGCGTGACAGATCGCAGCTACACGTTCGGCGAGGCTCGCGAGTATTCGCGTAGGTTCGCGTGGTCCCTGTTGGCTGACGAGCGGCTCAAGAAGGGGGACAGGGTCGGGATCCTCTTACCCAACATCCCAGAGTACCTTATTTATTGCACTACGTGTTGCCTGATTGCGGCGGCAGATCGCAGCTACACGTTCGGCGAGGCTCGCGAGTATTCGCGTAGGTTCGCGTGGTCACCTTTTGGGCTGACGAGCGGCTCAAGAAGGGAGACAGGCCCGGGTCCTCTATCCCACATCCCGGGGTACCTTATTGCACCTACCTGTTGCAGACATGCGGCCTCTACATCGGATCGACGCTACACGTTCGGCGAGGCTCGCGAGTATTCGCGTAGGTTCGCGTGGTCCCTGTTGGCTGACGAGCGGCTCAAGAAGGGGGACAGGGTCGGGATCCTCTTACCCAACATCCCGGAGTACCTGATGGCGATACACGGAGCAATTGAAGCGGGGCTGGTGCCCACATTCGTCAACCCACTCTACACACCAGGTGAGGAATGAGGGGTCTGAGGGGTATTTTATTATAAAGGTGCCAAGGTAAATAAAACATACACAAATGCAAAAACTTGCAAAAAAAAAAGGGGCCAAGCCGAAAACAAGAAAGATACAAGTGGCTCAACTGCATAAAGTGGTGAGATCTAGAAGTGTGGTCAAGCCCATTATTTTGTTTAAAACAATAAATATATTTATTAATTATTTAATAAATTAATAATACATATTATTATCTAACTATAATTATGAAATAAATATATTAACAAAAGTAACATAAAACATTAAATAAATTTGTTGAAACATTTACATGTGGAAATATCAAAATTAACAGACACCATTCAAAATTAAAAGCTTGGTCGATGAATTTTTAACTTGGTTGTTGTAACTGACTAACCAAAACATAACCAATCCAAATCCATCGACCAAGCTTTTAATTTTGAATGGCGTCTGTTAATTTTGATATTTCCACATGTAAATGTTCCAATTAATTTATTTAATATATGTTATTTTTGTGAATATATTTATTTCATAATTATAGTTAGATAATAATATAGATATTAATATATTATTATTTTATTATATAATTAATAAATATATTAAACAAAAAAAAAAAAACATAAACATACATTCATAAAATTAAGGTTTTGTGAAAAAATCATTACAATCGAATAAAGCATGAAGTGTTTTAAGAGGTCGAAGAAATTTTTTAAAAATCGAAAAAAATCGTAAAATTGCGTTTTTTATAAGAAAAATTTCCCGATTGCCTAAAAACTGGCAGTTCTAAGTTCAGAGATTTCGAAAACCCATAAATTTCATCGCAATCGGAGATCGTTTAGCGGAATCGTGTAAACACACACACAAAAATACAAAAGAAAGAAAGAAAGAAAGAAAGAAAGAAAAAAAAAACATTCCGGATTTTTTCTCCAGTGTAGTGAAATGGAATCTTCGCTTCGCTCGCTACGCTCGCTACGCTCATCCAATAAAATAAACCTAGGACCCCTATGAATAGTGGAAAACCTTGGGTCTTGGTCTCGATTTACGTCATGAATTACGTCATCAATCACCCAGTATCACCCGTGACGTCACAAGTAGCTCCGAATAGTCAGGCGCACAATCGAGACTGATTGAAATCAAGTAATAAGAATAAGAATCGAAAGTGCACACTAGATTCAGGTCTTGATCATGGCGGACGTTATTGACGTGTATTTACATACCGTTTCCATATCGAATTTGATTCTGTACTATTTATTTTAATATTATTACTAACATTTATTAACTTACTTGGCTACTCAACGTGATTTGGAAGTGTTTTATTTCGATCATCTCCCGAGGCCACCATGTTCTAGTAATGAGAATGACACTAGTGTGGTATTTTAAACGAGACCAAGAACAAGTAATGAGCCCAAGCAATAAGTAATAAGACCAAGTAATGAGACCAAGAACAGAATTCAGAAACGTCCCTCGACCTACATGAGCAGTAAAATCCGGCAGCCATTTTGTAAACTTGGTTGTACTGAAAAGTTGGAATGGTAAATAAGTTTTCTGAGCGACCTTGACGTAAATTACTATTCTACCTTCTAATAATGTGAATATAACTTAAAACTATATTATTTTGTGTGGTTGTAAATGCAAAACATTTCATAGTTCCTCTTAAGAAAATCAAGTTATCATGTAATTTTCCAAAGGATAATGTAAAACACTCTTATGAAGCCACACCCTTCGCACAAATAATAAAACCTATCCAATTCCCTTTCAATTATTTACCAAATAGTTTTGACTGTAATTGTTAATTATATCATCGCAATCCCCTAATAAAGCAACAAAAAGTCATCTAGGCTTATTGATCACATCTACACGGAAACTATCGAATCTGTATCAAACACGTTTATAGTTGGCCTATCTGAAGAAACTTACCAGAAATCTCTTCGTTTGATGGGTACTAAGATGTACTCGGCACTTCCAACGAATTACAATAGTATTAATAAAACACCGAAACGATTCGAAAATGATCCATAAATAAAGAAAATCGAAGAAAACGAACATTTGCAGCAGGATAATCACAGTTTCACCGTCAACCACTCAAGGCGACCAGCTAGACTGAGCCAAGTCGTCATGTGAGGGGGGTTTGCGTGCGGACATTGCGCACCGAGTTGATTCACGCCTTCTTCTTCTTCTTCTTTTCCCCCATATTTTCTTCCTAGAATCTGTAAGTGCACTCGTCTGACTCTCGTTCAACATTCAACTCTTGTATATACCTTGTTCGTTTTTGCAAAGAACTTAGTAATGGTGATTTTGCTTTCTGTAAGGAGATGTTGTAATACAAGACGTACTGTCTTGATTGAAAATGGGAAATACGATGAGCTTAGATCCTAGGAAAGAGAGAGATGGTTTAAAAGTTCGCCCGTACTTTCAGGGCGTGGTCTTATCGTGTACAGGGTATAGCGCCCACGCGATAGCTCGAAGTCGAAGAATGCGCCGTCAATGTTTTCGATACAGTTCCAAGAGGACAACAAGAATGTGCCGACGAAGAGAAACAAGAAGTAACTTGTACCGTAGTTAAATTTGAAAGAAGTGGAGTCGAAGCTGAAGAAAAATGCTTAGATCGATGGAGGTTTCAGTTGAAAACTTTGTGCCGAAACATATAAATGAAGACTTGATTGATTAATGAAGGGAGTATAAATATTTGTGCGATTGCACTAATCGAGGCGATGTGGTAGTGGCGCCGGAAGCGGTCGAGGGGGGGGGGGCAGGGGGCACTTGCCCCCCAGCGAAATCAAGGGGTGACAAGACTATAGTTTTGCCCCCCCCCCCCCCTCAATATCAAACAAGAGCATCGTTGAATTGTACGTGGCAAGATTTTGTTACCAGTCAATATGTGGATCTATCGACGAAATCATGCTAAAACCTACAAAAAATGACACCACTTGACATCAAACATTTTCCGGGCCTATGAGAACAGACCCGCACTAGCTGGGGGCATTCCCCCAGGCACTATACCGGTGCCACTGCAAGGTGGGCCAACTGACAAAATAATAATAATGTTAAGACGTGTGGTCCACTAACGAGTTTGTCGAAGTAGAATTCTATTGAAATTAATTTTATAAACACATTTTTAGGCTGATTTATAGCAAAATCGAACTTCTGTATACTGATTGATTTCTGATAAACCATGTTCGAATGCACTTTTAAAGGCGAAAATGTTGCTAAATTCAAATCGGTTGTAACTTCCAGTTACAGCAAAAAAATTGGTACAAAAATCCCACTTCACCTCAAAGGTGGACGGTTGGCTACCCCGATGATAAAGATTAATAATTGAACTAGAGTGAATTATATAATATTCACTTTTTACACCGCTAAGTTGCCTCTGCCTGCTTGTTTTCATTACCTGAGCGTGTGCTGTAGGTCTTCCGTTTGCAAAGCTTGATGTGGGGTCGCCCACTAACACTACAGCTTATATACTGACGTTATAATAATATATACGCGATCATATGCAGACTCCCTAAAAGAATTCTCCCCAAATAGTCCTCCTCATCATGAGTCTTAGTAGGAACAAGATCTCGTTATTTATCATTTTCTATTGATGTTTTAATCCATTTTTTTTTTGCAAAGTGCACGTGAAAGAAAAAGTAAGTAATTAGCTGTACGTTGTTGAAAGGTGTTTGTTTTCCCGTTTTTATAAGCTGCCACCAAAGTAGGAGAATATTGGCCTCATTGGTCTCCCTTGAGTCGATGTTTTCTGCGAAATTTTATGACTTATTTGAGTCTTAAAAGGTTAGACCGTTTCCCTCTCATCATTTTGGTCTACATGAAGAAAATTAAATGAAAATCAAATTAAAAATTTGTTATTGTAAATACTAGGGAAACGCCAAAGTCGTTGTTAAACGAGTGAGTGAGCCATGTGTTGAGTACCCGGTGACTTTGGCGTCTCCATAGTTATTGTTTCGACCACCACTCGTATGCACCTCAAATGTCAATTAAAATAAAGATCAAATTATTTAAGTTTTGCTATTTTGGCTTCTCAAACTTTATCCATTGGGGGCCCACGCCAATCCGTTTCTCAACAAAACACGAATTAAATACTTTGTTATAATTCCATTATCTCAGCATCAGGTCATCTAATCCAATTACCGTTTGTAAAGCAAATGGCCACTGAAATGACTGACATCGGCGCAAATTTTGGCTTCTCAAACATTATCCATTGAGGGCCCATTAACCGACACGTCATTCTGTAACTCTATGCCAATCCGTTTCTTACCAAAACACGAATGAAATAATTTGTTATTTTTGCATTATCTAAGCTCCGGTCATCTAATCCAATTACCGTTTGTAAAGCACATGGCTGACATGACATGAGACGACATGGCTGATGAGATGACTGACATCGGTGCAAATTTTGGCTTCTCTAACATTATCCATTGAGGGCTCACAAACTGATTTGTCCTCACCTAACTAGCTAGCTAGCCAGCCAGCCAGCCACCCACCTAACTGAAGAAGAAAGTATTTTTGAACGATCTTGACGTCTCAATAACTTCTAGACGCATCAGCAGATCAGGATGAAACTTGAAATGGGTCATCTCATAGTAAAAGCCCATAGATTGAAGCAAGTTGCAGGTTTCTATCTTCCATGGTTTCGCGTCGGCAACACCGTGTTAAGTGCCAATGTAGGCGTGCGGTAATATGCGCTTAGCGGAAGCGGAGCCGCGCGTGGCTGGCCCGGTGCGCTTCCGCACACCTAAAAGATAAATAAGTTTGTATTTCGAGATTTGATTGTCAGTCGAGCCATATCTGTCGACGCCATCGATGACAGCAGCGTTTAGTATTTATTTGAAATACAAATCGTCGCCCTTCGACATTTTACTCTCAAATGTAGGGCATACATTTATTAGATACTATTTTGCTTTCCTTCCTTTTTTTTTTTAATAGAAGATATCCGGCCCTCTATCAGGGTGTCGACAATTTCTTCATTACAAAATTCCCTGACTTTACCAGGTTTTCCAGATGGAAAATTATACTTTTCCATGCTGCAAATTTGGCTTTCCCGCACATTATAATGGAGAAAAAGACTACTGTCAGGCGGAAATTTTAAACGCCAGACAAGGCAAAATAATTTAAGAATTGTTTTTTAAAATTGAGAATTTCTATTTTCAGCAACAAAAAAGGGATTGAAATTACTATTCAGTTTTTATTTTATTTTAAATTTTCTAGTAAAATTTTAAAAAATGTACTTTTCCCGATTTATTAAATTCCCTGACTTTTCCAGGTTTTCCAGTCTTGTAGATACCCTGTTTATGCCTTTCAAAATTATTTTTGTAAACGAAGGTAAGAGTGTTATTTATATTTGTCGTGGGGTTGGGAGACCTGCGCATGGCCCTGTCCAAAGCAGAATGCCAAATTTGCAATGAATTTTAATATTGTAGAATGTTGAAATTTATGTGTATTATGAGAACAAAACAATGATTGTGTCTGAAAAGTGAGCGAGCTTCGACTTTTTTATTGAAAATAATATCTTCCAAGAATTTGGGCGCTAACATAAGATTGGGGGTGCAAAATATGGTGCCTCTCGCTTGTTGAAATTAAGCTAGTAGGTGTTCCAACAGTGGCTGTACATAAAATGTATTATGTGACAATGGGATGAAAATATAATATAGCCCTTCAACAAGGATGATACAGAATGTTTTTGGTGACCCTGGTGGTCATGGAGGCAGAGCTAGTGCTCCCAAATTAAATTAAATCCGGTACCTCCACCACCACCAATATTTTAATGTACGAACAGAACATATTATTAAGTTTTATATCCGCTAAATTCGGCACTTCCACCAACGAGCTTGTGTAAAAGCACATTGTTGTGTAATTGACACACTGAGATATAATAATAATAATAATAATACTGTGCTGCTCATCTCTAATAGACTAATAGTTCTATATATACCCAAAGAAGAAGATACATTAAACAGACAATAAATAAGCACACTCAGGACTGCCACATGTACATAAATGAGATTAGTACGCATGCACTGGTACAAGAGTGGCAAAAGAGAGAGCGAAACCTCTTATCATAGGATACATAGGAAGGATACACAAATAACATAATAAGTAAATCTCATTTTTGGTGGAGTTGACATTAGTATAAAGTACAAATTATGTTGGAAAAATACAAATTTGTTTAAAGGGGCTAAAAACCCAAAAAAATATTTTTACCACGTGATCTATAGCACAATACTACACTTAAATGACCGTTTAAAAAATTATATCTTGTAACTGTGATTTGAAACGAATTTTTCAATTTTTTGGATCCAGAAATTTACGAAAATTAGTGTTTTGGGAAATTTCTTAAATCGGCTTTAACCTGCTTCTTTTTTGGTCCACATAGATACTAGAGCATAGTACCAATCTAAAATGCCACTTTATAACATCGTGTCTTGAAACTGTGCCCAAATATACCCTCAAACACGCAAAAATATGCATTCCAAAATCACATTCCATCTTGGCGATCAATATATTTTGACCGAACTACTTGCCCAAATTACAAAACAAAATATAGGGAATTTACAGACAATGCTGTAGAGTACGTCAATAATGGTCAGTATTTTTTGAATAAAATCCTCCAAGGTCACGGGGCATAAAGTTCGACCCCATGCTATTTCTTATGGGAGATTTTTGCCGATGGGACCTAGCTCGAAAAATGTCATGTTTTGACAATTTTTTGGGAGGTCATGGTGGCCCCAATAATTTTTCTGTTAATTTCTAAATACATTACTAGGTAGCCTGAATGAAATATATATTTTTTGAGTTTAGCTGTTAAATATCCCTTTAATTTGTTCCAACCTCGTTATTTTGGTGAAGGTGCCGGGTATTTTTGCCAATATATGGGCGAGGGCGAGGCTAGTCTTTTTCCCCTAACCTCCAATGTCACCAAATACATTCCGTATCATCTTTGTAGCAGGATTCTAACAAAAAACTCGCATGTCAATCAGAGGTCATTAAATTGATTTTAATCGAGAGATGTGACGAGCACTAACGGATGGAGAGCAGTGCTGCATATAAGGGAGTTTTGTTCCCCAATATAAAGAAATATATGTGCTAGCACTAAGGGTTTTTGGGGAGATTTTTGAGTCTCCTTCTCATTAAAATATGTATGTGAAACTGGTCTAACATGATGAATTAATTATTAAAATTATTCTGTTACTATTTTTTTCTCTAAGGCTAATCGACCACATTTTTCTATTTTTCCAAATATGCTTAGTCAAAATATAGTGAATGGCTTTAAAACCTGGCTCTATTAGAAAAAAAAAAAAAAATCAAATTTTTCTGATCGGGCACACGGCAAATATAGCATCTTGAAAATAATTTCAAAATTCATTTTGCCCAAGCACACCATTCAACGTAGGTAGTTGTGTTTTTGTGACATTAATTTTCAACAAATTTTCTAGATGCTGACTGAGAGAAAATTATTTCTATTTACAATTGTCTGAATTTTTTCGTTTGGCGGTATTTTGTACCGATTTGTACCGTAAAAAAAAAATATCGCAGGAAAAACAAAATTGTTAAAAATAATCTTTTTTCTCTCAGTCAGCCTCTAGAAAACTAGTTGAAAATTAATGTTTCAAAAACAAAACGTTCTTGAATGGTGTGCTTGCGCAAATTGAAGTTTGAAATTATTTTGAAGAGGCAATATTTCCCGTGTGCTCGATCAGAAAAATATGAAAAAATAGCTTTGATTTTCTAAAAGAGCCAGGTTTCAAAGCCATTCACTATATCTTGACTTGGTAGCATATTTGGGAAAATAGAAAACACAGTCGAATAGCCTCAAATTATTAATAAATTTGTATTTTTACTATTTTTATTATTTAATTAAGTTCATTGATTAATTCTGTTCTCCCTCTGTAGGTGAAGTCACCCGTCAGTTCCAAAATGCTGACGTAAAGTGCTGTATAACAATTCCCCAGCTCTTGCCAATAATGACGGCAGTTGGTCCAAAACTCTCCGGATACTTGTCCACAATCGTGATTGGCGAAGATAAACACAAGCCAGACGCTAAGATTCTATCCTTCCAACAACTTCTCATGGAAGCGAAACCAACCGAAGTGCCGAAACTATCACCCGACGACTTGGCAGTTTTGCCTTATTCGAGTGGCACGACTGGACTACCTAAAGGGGTGATACTAACACACAAAAATCTGATCAGCAATATTATGCAGACTGATATACCAGATATCAACCACTTCAGTCCAACTACAGACGACACTCAAGATGTAGCTCTGTCCATGCTACCGTACTTCCACATTTACGGATTCAACAGTATTCTGAATACAACATTGAGACACGCAGTTCGGCTCGTGTCCATTCCACGCTTCATTCCAGAAGATTACATTAACGCTTTAATTAAATATAAGGTAAGAAATTTTATTGGATCCTAGTCAACAAGGATGACATAGAATGGTTTTGGTGACGGTGGGATTTAGGGGTGCACGGTTTAAACCCCTACCTCATGGAAAGTTTGAATATTTAAACCAGTAATCGGCACCTACACCAACTCCACGGTCCCTATTTTGGTTCCTTCCGTACCTGTGTTTCTATAATAACTATGGGAGCTGTGTATGAATATTTGTTAATTAATAATTTTATTTGTTTTACTTCTATCCAATTAAAAATGTAATGAGAAAAAACCTACAATAATTTTTAATTTAACCTGTTCCATAACGTACACAAATACCAGTACGTATTGAACAATGAATCTAAACGGTTAGTGTCTTCTGTTGCGCAGCCAAGGTGTCTGTTCGTGGTGCCTTCGCTCCTCACCTTCCTAAGCACTCACCCAGCAGTGAAACCAGAGTACTTAGCTTCCGTAGACACAGTCATATCCGGCGCCGCGCCGGCCACTAGAAGCCTCATCGACAACTTCAAGACAAAGGTTGGGCGCGACGATATAAAAATCAGGCAAGGTACACATCCAAAACATTGACAATTACTAAGGCTACTTTACTTTAACCTTATTCACATAAATAAGTAGTTACAACAAATAAATATTAATTTGCTAATTCATCAAGGACCTGGAAAAAATGTTCATTGTTTTTGTACAGCAGCTTTTTGTTGTCTTTCTAGTCATGAGATGTTTAATTTGAAACTACACTGTGTTATGGCAGGTTTTGGAATGACCGAGGCCTCTCCTGCGGCTATACTGGGCAGTCTAACCCTCGAGACGGACAAGAGCGATTCTGCAGGGTTTGTAATGCCCAACACTCAGGCGAAAAATTGTCGACATAGAAACGCAACAAGCCTTAGGCGCAAACAAATCGGGGGAACTTTGGATACGAGGCCCACAGGTAAGATGGTCTGAAGTAACTTGACGGTATAGAATCCTTCTATAACATTCCCACGACTCGAGTAACATTCATGATGAAGGAGAAAATATTCAAACCAAAAAAATAGACCCATAACTAAGCCATGCAGTAAAACTTACACAAGCAGTTTTCCTCATATAAAATTTTCCCCTTTAGAACTTCAATAAATTGTGAAATTATATTTAATTCTTAAGTGACATTTTACAATAACTAGACCAGTTAACTTGTAGTCTTGGTAATGGTTTATTTTATGTCTAATTTTTTCTAGTATCAAATCCCTGAAAATTTTGATTTCTTCTCCAATTAACATTTTATAGCCGCTTCATCGAAAGTTTGCAGATTGTGACGTCACCGGTGGGCCAGTTTTAGCCAGAGTATTTAAAATACTGATCGGTCATTGGCCCACCGATGCAACCATCATCTGCATTCTTTCGATGTAGCAGCATGTACCATGATTTATGGCTTGCAAAACAATATTTAATCAGGAATGTTAATTATATTTCCCATTTTCTTTCATCTTAAAGTCAATTTGTATTACCTATATTTTCAAAAAGTTAAACATGGATTCACTTCTGTACTTTCTTCAACACCTTCACACAGTTTTCCTTAAATTACCTGACAGCTACCATTAGTTCGGAGTAGAATATTTTATGTGAATGCAACACGTTGGAACTTTGATAAACTTGTAGGGGTGTAAGACACAAATCAACTTTCGATTGCAGATAATGAAAGGTTACCTGAACAACGAAGAAGCAACGAGGGAAACACTTGACTCGGACAAGTGGCTTCACACGGGAGATGTGGCCTACTACGACGAGGAAGGCTTCTTCTACATCATCGACCGAACCAAGGAACTGATAAAAGTCAAGGGAAATCAGGTGAGTCGGAGGCCAAAAATGGATTATAATTTGCTTAGCACATTTGCAATCCAAATCCACATCCAAATCCACAGTCTTGCCAAGATTTGTAATGTAGTACCACTCAACAGAAGAACTAACGTAAACACTAGTCTCAAACTGTAAAAATGGAGTGATTTGATTTACCAAGCCGGGATTCCAATTTTTTTTTAAAGAGGTTTTCAAAGAGGGGGCATTTAGCTCGAAATACTGGTAGATTACTGCAAAATTTGTTAAAAATTTGAATTTCTGTTACTAAAAATTCAGAAATTTTCTGCTCTTTCGTATGACATTCTTAAAAAATATTTTAAATCTAGTTGTAACTGTACCTCAGAGGCCAGGGCTATTCCATATTTATCTGTCAATCCTTCAAATTGAGTTTTTTATACCCTTTAGACAGCCCTGGAGCCTAAAGTTACCATTCACTATGTAGACCTACTAGTAGACCCTACCAGGTTTGCACATTCTGCATAGATAAACCACATGCAAATGCATCCTACCAATTAGTACATAAATTGTAATACAAATGAGAAAATGAAAATGAGAATGTAATAAAAAGAAGTCCATATTTTACAAATATTCTTTATTAATTGGTCTCTACAGTACACCCCAATACATTAGCTAGCTATCGAGTGAACACATTGACAGAACAGCTATCGATATACAAATCTTTCCTTACTATGTTAAGGCCTACGTACATCACATTAATAAAAATATCGAATTGAGAATAAGGGACAACAGCAGCCCAATACATAATAAACTAAGAAAGAATGTAGCGTGGCATTATGAACTATTAGGCCTACAGATTTGTAATTTCTACATTATTTGGTGGGTAGTGGTATAGCTGCTACATCAAAAGAATCCAGATGCTAGCAGCATCGGTGGTGCCGAGCGGGCCAATGAGCGATCAGTATTTTAAATTAGAGGCCACTGATTGGCTAGAACTAGCCCGCCGGTGACGTCACCAACTGCATTCTTTCGATGGAGCTGCTATAATAGTGTATTTTACAGTCTGCTGCTATACTTAATACTTAAAACAAATCACAAAAACAGTAGTGGAGGTTCACGTTGACCTTTGGGGCTATTCACAAAGTGTTGGGAGTTTCTAGTTTGTAAACGAAGTTATGATGATGACGAGTGACGACAAACAATGTTGAGAAAAATGTTTTCTACTGTATGGGTTCATGACGCTGGTTCATCACATTATAATTGCTTTATTTTGCTTTTGCATAAAATTTAAAAAAAATATCACTTAAATTTGCAATACAGTGAAGAAAAATTTAAAAATAGAAAAGAACAGGTACACATACCTAAAAAGTTTAACTTATTTTGGTTAGTGTTTTGAAATACAAGTTAGTTAAATTAAGGCATTTTATTTGTCTATTGTGGAATGTTCCATATGGTACTAAAATAGTCTGTTTACTATTCCACTCTTTATAGTTAATAGTAGTAAAAATCTGCTGTAAGGATAAGGACCCACTAAAATTTGAATCTGTGTTGATGTGGAATATTTCTATGAGACGCTCAGTGTGGGCACTAGGTGAACATAAAAGAAAATGTCACTAACTAATATAATAATTAAAAATAATACTTAAAATGCACAGGTTAAACCCTGCCGCTATCATACAAACTAAAATGTAATGCTATTATTGCCATAAAAAGGCATTTCAAAGCCTTTACTTTTGTATTTGTAATGGCCAACACTACAAACCCCCACTACCGTTTTGACCAGTGTCTAAGCCTACTACACAGACCTCCAGTCATTTGAGAATTCCACAATTTTATTTGTGACATTGGTTGGTGAGCATTTTTATTTTTAAAATATACTGTATTTATTTATTATTTAGTTTGGCGTCTTATGTACGTATTGTATAATAACCCATGGGGTGAGCAGCCACAGGCCTACTAAAAACACAATTTTAAAAAGTAATGTTTCACTAAAGAATAAATAGTACGTTAGTCTAGTTAAAAGAAAACATAAATGTCGCCATGTGATTTACAAAGCTATGAGTATTACATAACATATGCCATAAGGTGCATGAAATAAGCATGACAGTGAAAATAATGTGCAGGGTCTACCCAAAGCCCAGAAACTCATTAAGAAAATTTTCCTATTAATCCTATACAAATCCTATATTTTTGGTAAGAGTTTTGCAGGATGATAATAATACTAATAAATTTTGAAATGTGTTTTCTACACTTCAATTGCCTCAATCTTACCCACTTTATTTTCATGTTGTAGACCTTTTAATTATTATAGGGTTGGGTTAACAGAGATTGTGCCTGTATAGAACGTTTCTATTAGTAAACAAATAAGCAAAGTCTACGAGTATCTCAAGACGCTACATGCCACCCAACCCAACCATGAGTTAGGCCTGTAGTCACCTAGTGTACACTGAGGATGATGGGGTTGTTACTATATCTCCCATAATGCAATGTGTCATTTGAAACAATGACGTGGTGATTTAAAAATACACGAATGTCTTTGAATTACTCCCTAAAAAGTAAAAATGCTGAAATTGACAATAGGAATTACCGCTATGTTAAGCATCATTCACAACTAGTTCTAAGGCGCAAGGTCTAAGTCGCATGGTGCAAGTCGTAATAAGTGAGAGGCGTTTATACTTCTGGACGGCCATTTGAGTGCACTGGTTTTTTCTCAAAGAAACTAAATTTACAAACAGGCCGACTCATGTACCAATTTTACCTTCGTCAAACGCCGGACCCAACACCAGACACGGACACGAAACGCGTGTCTCGACGTTGCCAAATAGAAATCGCTTCAAACACAACACATTTAAATTGCTTTTCTATTATGTTGAACGGAGTGGAGCCTCCTTATCGACAACGCTGACCGAAGTCTGGGCGCGCGTCAACAGGCAATAAGGGGTTGACAGGTTACAAGACTACTTATTCTGCTTGAATGAAGAGCGGCAAAAAAAGTAGTGCACTCAAATGGCCGTCCAGAAGAATACAATAACCATGCCAATTTTAATTGCGCATGCATATTTCGAAGCACTGCCTTTGAAAAATGTACTCGAGGGTTCGTCATGGCAAAATATACCGTAGTTATGGCGGTGTTTCATGTTTACAAAATAACAGCTGATTTGTGTCTAGTACCCGCCAGCAAGAAGAGAATTGAAAAGCAGTTTGTTGTGGCTGCATATGTCATATTAAATTAATCTTGTCTGCCGGTAAGTAGCTATTAGATTTGACGCATTTTCGAATGATCTCAACTACCTCCAAGTAATTGGGCACTAGCTTGATTGGATGATCTTGAAGGAATGGGGAGTTCCCTTGTTCGTGATTGGCTCGTCATAAGAAAACTGGATAAGAATTGGATTTTGGTCAATTCGTTACAACATAAACCTTATGTGTGGCTCGTTGGTCTTGTGGTTAGCGTATCTGCTTCCAATGCAGAAGGTCCAGGGTTCGATTCCCGCCAAAGTCAGAAGTTTTTTCATTTTTTTTTTTTTGGACTTAAGTCCATCAGTTCTTGTCTTAGGAGTTTGTAAACGGTGACTTTGGAGCTGTCCTAGCAACGAGGCACATAACAAATTCAGAGTTGTTCTGAATCGGCCTTGTTGATTCTGGCGTTGATCCGCGGGTGTTCGCACTGTCCATACCACTGATTGCTATATTTCCTATTACTAGGAAAACGCTTAAGTCCCGCCGCGTTGATGGATGAGCGTAATTTTTTTTAATCGAAAAAAGCGTAAAATTGGGATTTTTTTAATAGATCATTTTCCGATTACGCTCAAATTTCACACAAATATATTAACTCATAAAATTAAAGTTCTGTGAAAAAATCATTACAATCGGATAAAGCATGTAGGTTTTATTCGTCGAAGAATTATGTAAAAAATCGAAAAAAATCGTAAAATTGCGATTTTCATGAGAAATAATTTTTTGATCGATTTTTCCCCCCGTGCAGTTCTTCGTTCAGAGATTTCACAGACCTCCATAAAATTTCATTGCAATTGGAGTATTGGTTTAGCCGGAATCGTGTTCACAGACACACAAAAATACAAAAAAAAAAAAGAAAGAAAAAAAAAAAACATTCCGGATTTTTTTCTCCAGTGTAGTGAAATGGAATCTTCGCTTCGCTCGCTACGCTCATCCAAAAAATATTGATCTTTGGTTGGTTATCGCTCACACGTCGATTGCGTCGGGGCCTACAGGGTTGGCTTGGTCGCTTTGATTTACTGTCCCCCACTGAAAATCAGTTATATAACTGGGTGGGTAGACTCTAAATACAATTTATTTATTTACTTTATGCCTTGCGACTTAGGACGTGTTGGAAACGTTCTAAATGAAACACATACTCTGCAATACAAAATATTACGCCTTAGACCTTGCGCCTTGGAACTAGTTGTGAATGATGCCTTAAAATGCATTGTAGTCAGCAATAATAACGTTCTTAAAATATTGATCTTTTATTTTACCAATTTCACCTCGGTAACTGTAAGAAATCAGGGTCCTACATTTTGTAAAATTGCATTTAAAAAACGGGCTTTATTTTATCTAAATTAATCACGAAAAAATTCATTACAGTTGAAATGTGAAGGTAGGCACTGATTTTTCTTTTGAGTCTTATATCGTGCACCTTATTAAGTTACTTCCTACTTGTAATAGGTACTTTATGAAGATAAAAGGTTTAATCTTTCTTTTTACTAGGCCTATAATATAAAATATAAATGCATTCTGTTCTAATACAGAAAAACCAACGTTTGATCATCCATTACCAGCAGCACAGAGATAAATACATACTTAGCTTAGCTTATTAAATTACAATACATTTATAAATTTTACAAAGATTTTCACATGAAAGACACAGTGATTGAAAGTACTTAGATGTATCAATTTTCAGACACATAGATGTACACAGAGAATGGGAAAATCAAGAGAAAGATAGTACCTAGTACCAGTATAGACAGATAGTGAAAAGATAGAAATCTTCAACCATATAGACATTGGATCTAAACTTTGTCAGCCAAAATATCAACTCGAACTAATTAATCACATGACTACCAGTTGGTCACATGTCACAAAACAGTTAAAAGTACTGTACATATTGTATGCTTATACCAACAAGGACCTACACCAAACAATTCATTCAAAAGATGAAGGCATGATTGATATAGTTTCTATTCTAGGGTAAGAGAATAGAGGTAGGTACCCAAGGTAATCGATCAATTGGATTCTATTTTACCAGTAGTAATGTAGCCTAGGTACCGGTAGGCCCTAACTACTGTATATTAATCAATCATCCATTAACAATTAATTAATGTGATGCACTAACGTAATCCTAGGCCTACTTGTTTTTTCCATCCATTATGTAGTGTAGCCTTAAATAGAGGTGTGCAAATAAACAAAAATTCAAATAAAACATCAAAATTGTTCAAACTGAATTCATAACCCAAAGACCAGTTTGAATTCTATATTTTGGCATCCTTTTGATTAGGCCTAAATAGTTTTAAAATAAATGCAGAACAGAGCTTAACTGTCGAGTGCACTTGCAGTACTACTATTTTATTACTTCTTTTTGCAGTGTATTAGGATGATTGGAAAGTTCCAACACATGCAACTTGATAAAACTACAAAATCTTCATACGTCATATTGGTCATTGCCTAATTTCATTACATGATATTAGCATATTACTTATGTGATAATAACTCCAAACTTGAAATAATAAAATGTTTGAACACTTTACGCTCATCAATTTGCATTTGATTCAAAGTGAAAATCTGTTGTTCGTACACCCCCAAGTGCCACACAAAACAATAAAAATACTTCAAATTAATGGATTTGTACTCTTAAATTTAGTTAGGTAGGGCCGTACCTATGGCTTAGGCCTACACCGAATATTAGGGATGTCTTAAGGTACCCGGGTTACCCGAATTCAAAAAACTACCCAAATCCATTTTATGGATTCGAATCTTTCTCGGGTAATTTGTTTTATGTTTCGAGAAACAATATTGTGACACCTGCCCATGGAATGATCAGTGATCACTTAATCGAGCCCTCAGCCCTCTCGCTAGCCTTGTCCTAGCATTGGGCTTTCTACCACTGTAGCATTTCTGCATAGTTACTTACTAAGAATGCCGCTGCCGATGGATGAATGACGAAGGAATAGGCAGGCACGTGGGCGGTCGAGGCCGAACTAGTGTGGTAGCAGTCGGCAGCTTTGCTACATCGACTTGCGTTTTATTACGTAAAATGTCTCCGATAAGACAAACAAAAAAGTCTTTTGTGTGGAAATTGGTTGCTGAGATGGGAGTAAAGCATAAATATGAGACGTTAAGCAATATCCAATCCAATCCTGAGATGGGCAATTGACACTCACAGATTACTCATTGCGTGACCTGTCTATTTTTCCGGTGTAGCATTTGAAAACACCGCGCCGGCAATACGGGGCCCTATGCCTACTTCACACTGACAAGAGGATCGAACTCTTATGAGGACAAATGAGTTATCAATGCAATGTTGGCTTTCTTTTTATCTTTTTTTAATGATAAGATATAACGCATTTTATTGCGTCAAACAAAATGCAGATAGGGTAACCCGGTTCCCGCAGACTTTGGAACCGAATCCAGATTTTACTACCCTATGACATTCCGACCGAGTATTCCCAAACCCATACTTTCCAATCCAGTAGGCCCCCAGCTCCAATATTGCATTTTAAAATTAAAATTAATAAAACCAAGGCTGCTTAGCAGCAAAATATGGATGTCTTACAGTGGCCAGGATCTTATGTGCAGGCTGTGGGAAAGATTTGACAGATCAAATGTAGGTCTGGCGTGCCAGGAGGTTGCCACATTAAAACAAATTTCCGATCATCTGCAACAACGATATAAGCATCGGACAGTAACGAGAGACAAACCGTAACTCAACACGGTGACTATCGTGAGGACCGAACTAATAATCCCGCACCAACCAATACAACGCATAGGAAGTTTCACTACTGAAAGACACCCATATACTGTGATTGGAGCATAGCTAACAGATTGCGGGTATAAGACAAGTGAATGATAGAACTAGGCCTATGTGGTGGAGTATTGAATACCAGTAATAATAATATCTAATTTATCTACCTCTAGGCCTATAATACAAATACAATACAGTACTAGATAATAATAAACTTAGCCTATTTAGGGTACCTATACTGTTTGAAGTGGTTGCAGTTTGAACATTAGGCCTTTGCCTACCTATACAAAATAATTATAAATAATTAAAGTAATCAGAGAGTTACGTACACTTTTCACCAACTTTTTTTATTGTAGCAACAGATGTAGCATAAAATATATTGTCTGGTTTAATTGGTGTGGTAAAGTCATAACCTTTTCTTGGTAATACCTCGTTGCTAATGCTTCCCAAACAATTCGTCGGTCCTGAGCTATATTGGTACCGGTACTGAAACAAAACATTTCTGTAAATTACCACATAATGTCAATGAATATGTTTATTACATACGTTACATTGTAGACTGATATACACATTGGATTTGCCTCCAAGAGCTTCCGACCAAGTCCCTTTCGGAAGCGAATTGGAAGGAACGAATCGGCTTTGACTTGGGCATACGTGATATACACTTCAAAGTGAATTGGTGATATGTGCGTGTCTACCGGCATACTTATGTTAGAAAATGTAACCGGCTTGGAAGAATGCGCTTCCTAGTTTAGTGATATTTGAGCGGATCCCAAATCGAATGTTTGAAGGCGATTTCAACTAAGGCGCTTTGGTGTGTATGATATAGGCCTACATTAGTCACTCACTCATCATTGATCCTGAAGCACACAATTCTTTTTTCAGTCAACACACATACAATTCCTATACAGCACAGGTGATGAGGCCCAAAGTTACATGAACATAATTACCGTAGTTTCCTTCTAAATAAATTTATTGTAACCTTAAGTCTAGGCCTATAACAAATTTAATTAGAAATACAGCAGGCCTGATTTGTATTACAACTAGCTTTGCGAACGCTTTTTCCAGTCGCACTCGTGTTGATGAATGAGCTTTATTGGTAGACTATTTTTACCTTTTTACTACGGTTTTGTAACATCATTGTTAACATGTCTTGTTTGTGTGCGTGTTACAATGATATTTAACATCCATAGTAGGTACGATCCCCAGTCATTGGTCCACTGGCGTGTCAATTAGAAGCCATCTTGAATAGGTCAGTTTGTATGTTTAAAGTAGGTTGAAGCGATTTATAGCCCAAATATTTTTAAGATGGCTGTCAGGTTGACAGGTGAACATATTAGCCATTGACTCCAAATGATAACTAAATTCCCTTATGCAATAACTTCTTATTGTTTCTGTTACTGTTTCTGTTAAATACCTGTTAGACCCTTCTCTCCTTTTCCTTCAACCTCTTCACCTGCAGCCAAGAGCTAGTAAAGCACATGTACCTGTGCCATAGCCAAGAGCTTGCAGCTTGTAGTGTCTTTTCCTTTCCTTTTCTGATCCCAGTCACAATTAGTAGGACAGTCTCTCTCGTTGCCACGGGCCTTGGTTCAAATCCAGGTTAATACATGGATGTTTTGTCGCCCAAGCACCAGAGTCTAGGAGGGAAGCCCCCTCACTGGTTGAGCTGTTGTGTGACTTTCCACCACCCTTCCTATCTATAACCCTTTCTCTAAGTATGAATGAAGAGGCACCCTGGCCGAGCAACAACAGAAGGGGCAGCTTTTCTCTTGTTGCCAAGGGTCCTGGTTCGAATCCAGGGTAAGTCTTGGATCTTTTGTCTCCCGAGCACTAGAGTTGGGAAACCGGAGCCCCCTTACTGGTTGTGCTGACGGTGTGGCTCAGTATGAATGGTGTTTGAAGTAACCTTGCTGATGATGACAACATGCATGCAGAATTTGCTTCTTGCGTGGCCCTACCACAGGTTTGGTTATGTGTTGTGAGTTTTATTTGCATGCAGTTAGCTGATTTTTAGTGGCCACCATCCGCCTGATGAGTCCCAGGAGGAAGAAACGCGTCGTGGATTAAGGTAACAACTTTAAATTAGCTGCAGTTGTCATCAGCAGGTGAAAAGTTTTGTCGCCCCCACTCCCAGCCTGAAAGGCTGGGATTTATGTTCTCTTTGCTTTCCCAACCTGTCAACCCTTCTCCGATCTATTGTTTCTGTTTGTGAATTCCCATGCTGCACAAGCTAAAACAATATCAAAACAATCCAGAAAAATACTTAATAGCAATTTAAAACATAATGTCAAGCATAACAAATGTAGTGCCAAATCGCCATCTTGAATAGCCTAGGTCAATTTGGTACGCTTGCGCCTGTGCGGACGTATTGGAGACTGGGGATCTAGCCTACTATAGATGTTAAATATCATTGACATTTTATGAGAGACAAGAGCGAGCGTGAAAATGCAAGGTAAATAACTGCGAGTTAGACAGAGACCAAGAACCGACAACACGCCTCGTCGAGCCAGCTGCAGAGGTGAAGGCCGGCAAGGTTATATCAACCTCACGATTGTTGCCCTAAATGTATGATTTATAAAAGAAATATTTTCTTGATTGCAACCAAAATCTCAACAGCAGGACAGTTTCGCATCACAGGGTGTGAAGTTTTCCTGTACCTTTATTCTATAATGTCTCAGGTTTTTTTTTTTTAGTGATGTTAAAAATTTGTAATAAGTAATTGATAATTTAAATTCGAATTTTTTATTTCTTTTTTGTACGTAACTACGTATAGGTTGGACCAGATAAGCTGTCTCACGTCAAGGTCAAGCGAGAGCATGGACGCCAACTTTGACAATTTACACACAACTGGCATTAGGTAGGGCCTACCGTATTTGGTAATGTTATCGTGATATGTTATCACATAAATTAGGTAACATTTTATAAGCTGTGAATAAAGCAGTTCGTCCCACAGAGTCAGTATTTTAGCGAAATAATGATTTTAAGTAATCACGATTACGAAAGTGTTTTTTTGCCTTGTTGGTCATGGTGTGTCCAAAGTTCCAGCTGTTTATAATGCCAACCTCGCCAGATGTGATGTCAATGTTTAGGAGCATCAAAATGTCTTGATTTTATTCGTACACTTCATAAATACTTTATTTTTAGGATAATATTGGGCAAGGCTTGACTTTAAAATAGTCGTGTTTTTCTCCAAAAGCAGTTTTAGAGACCGTTATTTTATCTACTTTTTGCCGATCCTGTGGCCATAGTGCGTGGACGACAGTGCTGCGATCCCTCGGCGACCGCCACCTTATCTGGTCCACACTATAACAGCACCTTCTTTTCTCACAGATTGTGAAGCTATTCAGCAATGCTAGGCCCATCGAACTCCAGATTGCACAATAGGCTATGGGTTGTTCAAGGACGCGCGCATTGTTTGAACTTTGAAGAATGCTTTTTAAGGGCACTTTTTGACCTGCTGATTGTAAATTGTAACTTAAAAAAAATAAAAAAAAGTTTTTTTTTCTGTTTTTTCCGTTTTTTTTTTAGAACCGGTTCCGACTTTTTGGACTCGATGTCATCACTAAAGGCTCATTCATAACCAACTTAGGCCTCTAACTTAACAGCTAACTTAGCCTCTAACTTTAGGTGGCTGTTCATGATAGATATTTAGGTCGCTAACTTAACAGCCACTGCCTCCTAGACGTTGCTCGTGGCGAGCCATGGGAGACAGTGCTTTACAGCTACCGTAGCCTCTAACTTTAGGTGGCTGTGCATGATAGATGTTTTTAAACCAATCACAACACAGATTTGCAGTGTTTACTTTTATCGCGCCAATGCTTGGTTGGCATACAATAACATTCAGTTCAGCATTCAGTAAGTAGGCCTAGCCTAGCCCTACTTAGGGAGCATTATAGAATTGATTGACTATCTAGGTGCCCGTTAGGGCGCCGCAGCCAAGCCGCGGTGCGCTACACACTCAAGCACCTTATACACCAAGCAGAGTTGGGGTGATTTCGAGGTGTTACCCAGCCGTCATGTAACGTGATGTGAAAACTATCACAATCGAGGGGATTTAGGTACCTGACAACACATGCCAAATTTTATTGGGGTACGACCATTCCTTCTTGGTGAAAAAATGTCTTCAAACATGCTCAAAATCACTTTAAGGATGTTAGCTACTGCTAGCTACTGCTAGCTACTGCTAGCTACTGCTAGCTACTGCTAACATCTAATACGTCGGCCCGCGATTCTGACCAGACGGGTGGGCTACAATGTTCATATTTTACATGGACATTAAGGTTATAGAAATATAGTCTCTTTTGAAAAAAAAAGTTGAAAAAGTTTGTTGGAAGGCTTCCAAATAAAGGTTTTAAAATAAGCCTTAAACACTTGGCATATAATCAACAAGTAACCATAGTTACTTGACACTTGTTGACGGTATAAGCAGAGTTAGGCGGGAAAGTGCGATACGTAACAAATGGCGGACATTTAAAATTTTTCTTCTTTGTGTGGAACGAGAAAAGGTGTCATTATACTCTCATAAAACAAATCAGAAACCGTCCCTGGCCTAGGCCCAGATGTAGAAAATTATTTATAATACAACAGTGTAGGTCTAAAGTTCCATTAGGCTATAGGACTAGATAAATAAATACATGTTTGACAAGCCCTAGGCCTTTCTTAGCCAACCCTAGGCCAGCACAACCTTGTTTTGACACTTCCCGCACAAATAACTAGTTTTGATTACTACAAGCCTAATGCAGATAAACAATGGTATGATCATGGAGTTGGATGAGAAGGAGGTCTAGCTCAAATGGAACAGCACGTCCACGATCGTGTTTGTTTGTTTGAGCCTATTCGCCATTTTGATTGTTAAAACAACTACTAGCAGGTTAAACTTTGCTACAATAAACTGTGGTAGGCCCTAGGTTACCTTGGTTACCAAAGTAAACAATCAAAATGTCTGCCAATTTGAAGTGCTAACTTGTACACCGCCGACCACACACCTGCGCCTCCAGTACGCCAGTACTATTTATAACTCCATGGTATGATAGTCCTAGGCTATTCCAAATTTACGGCAATAATAAGCTTTTTCTTTACTTTTAATAAACTCACGAAATCTCCTGTCACTTTTAATAAAAATGTAAAACAAAAGATGGTGAAAATTTTCAATATTCTTCTGATTATCTGATGATTTACATGGCTGTGGGTCAAGGCCGTCTAGATATATCGCTTCCCTCGTGTGGGTGCAGTGAAATAGGTGTAAAATTACATTAGTTGTGCGTTTGTTGTTACATGGGAAAGTTTTAATAGGATGTGAGTTGCCTAGACTTAACCAGTCCTTATACCGTCGTTATACCATGGTTATACCACCTATACCCAGGATGTACATGAATCCGGGCCTAGATATTTTACATCCTATTGTTACTAATACCATAAAAATTAAATCAACTTTGATAAAAATATTATATTTTAACAAATAATTTTGTAATGGAACTTGAAAAAGTAATAAGATCACACACATAACAAAAACTTGTAGAAATACAGCCAAACCTTACACACTCAAAAGGAATGAGATCTAAAAAAAGGGCCAAGCTCATCTACCCTTCCACATTTGCGCATTCTTAATTCATAAACGTACAGTGTCCCATAACAGCATCCTCGAAAAGCTTGGCAAAATAGAATTTGCATGTTTACGTTTAAATTAATTACAAAAAAAGAACTTGGATAAACTACTACGTTAAATTAATAATCGCAAATTCTATTTTGCCAAGCTTTTCGAGGATGCTGTTATGGGACACTGTACGTTTATGAATTAAGAATGCGCAAATGTGGAAGGGTAGATGAGCTTGGCCCTTTTTTTAGATCTCATTCCTTTTGAGTGTGTAAGGTTTGGCTGTATTTCTACAAGTTTTTGTTATGTGTGTACACTTTACAGTTTATTAAACAATAATTGATGGTAAAAATAATGTATTTATTTAGGACAACGTGACGTAAGCCCTACATAACCTCACAAAACGTTTTTAATAATAATTACGGTCAGTTGACATTTCTGCCCCAATCGATAGCCACATGTTTTCTTTTATATTCTTATCTTTGTATAAAGACGAAGATTTTACATAAAGTAGGCCTAGTGGCCTTTTCATGAATTCGTTCAATAGCTTTTCATCGAACAATAGCTGATGTTCCTTGGGATCCATTTTTGCTTTTTGATTACGTTTTCAATCGGATATGACCGGAAATTGTCGGCTCGAGTCTCTCTCTGATTGGTTAAAAGCTTAATGTTAAGTTAGCTGCTAAGTAAAAGTTTGGAGTTTGCAAACTTTCGGTTGCTGATAAATGTAAGTTAAAGGCTAAGTTTTGTCATGAACACACATGTGGTTTTCCATAAGACAAACCTTTAAGTTAGAGGCTAAGTTAGCTACTAAGTTGGTTGTGAATGGCCCTTAATACCTAGTGTGATGTTTGGTACGGGAACATAGTTTCAAATTAAAAAAGAGAGGTTATGCGTGACGTAGGCCTACACTTTGACATACCATGCTAAATAATCGTGAAAACAAAGAATCGTCAGTACAAGCTCAAACCACCGCTAGCTGTACCTATGTGAAAGTTTATTATTTTATGAGGTTTTAATTGGTTGAAACTCGGTTAAAACTACAATTGCTCAGTCGAATGGAAGTTTCTCCTAATCCCTGTGTACACGAAATCATTAGTTCTGTTGTTCTTGTTAGTTGTATAGAACATCTTGTCATTTCGTGTGAAACAATAACTTTATACAGCGCTACAAAACCACAACTTCTACAAAGTTATAGAATAAGGGTCCAGGACCCCGATTCTATATCCAATCCATACCGGTAGGCTAAATATATTGATCCAGTTGTAGTACTCAAATTAAAGTCTTCATCCTCTGAGCAAAAAAATAAAAATAGGCCTACAAATATAAATTAGGAGGTAGGCGGTAGGCCCAGTCAAAAACGTTAAGATAAGGAAATGCTCTATGGAGTGCAGGAAGTGACCGAAAAGAAATTTAATTTTCAAATCAACAGATATTATTTTAGAGAATCATACAAACGACAAACGTGTTGAAAGTGTGGACTATTTTTGTATAATGAGTGTGAAAAGGACGGAATGTCGGCGTCTAGGCCTACATGGTTGGTTTGGCCTGGCTTAAAATTTAATGTCCCCCACTGAAAATCAGTTCTGTGACTGAGTGGGTAGACTCTAAATATGAATTTATTTATTGATCGAGTTGGTGGGGATAAGTTTAGGGATGGAATGGCCAAAAGTCTTTGCTGTTTGAATTAAAGTTGAAGGAAGGGTGAGAATACGTAATTGGGAAAACTTGTACGTCCCACAAGATGTGCACCAGAAATTGTTTTAACAGCACATTTTGAGATGTTTAAAATATTAGTTTTGGACTTCAGACCGTTCTTTATTTGAATATATTTCACCATGCCATATTTCACCAGCAAGCTGTTGGGTTATTCCAATCTATCCGAGATCTCATATGGAAAGAGAAGTGCCAAAGAAGTGCAAGGTTAGGTTACCATCTACCAGACCTACTTTGTTCCAATACTGATATATGCAGCAGAGACTTACATGTCAAAAGGATGGAAAGATCGAGATTACCGAGAAGGATGATGGAATTGGAAATTCCAGGTAGGAGACCAAGGGGCAGACCACGACAACAATAGCAGAATAGTGTGAGAAAAGATGTAGAACAGCGTGGAGGAGACTGGAATGTGGTGGAAGAAGAGGAGTGGTGGCAGGACAGAAGAAGATGGAGAGGCCTGTCTTCAATGCCGACCCAACGCAGAGTTGGACGTGGCAACAGATAATGATGATGCCATATTTACAGTACCGAATGGAATGAATAATGTCTAACAACCCATGACAATTCCATTCACAAGCTCGCAATTTGAGAGTGAAAATGTGTTGCTTGCGAGTTGGTAAATCGACACTCGCAGATAACTCATCGTGTGACCGCACTATTTTTACGATCTAGCATTTGAATCGCCGCGCCTGCAATACAACTACCGCGCATTACCTGATGCGCATCTTCAACCAGACCATGACTGGTTACCAATTATTTACCAAAAAAGAAACTATCAAGGAGTCAAGGTAGAGTTCCAAGCTGCCAACAAAACAACGCACATAAAGAGACGCCTTTGCCTAATGGCGTAAAATTGACGCGAAAGACAAAACCATTCTTAATTACCTAGTAGTATGCTTTTAACTTCATCTGACGTTATGAGAGAGAAATATGAGAATCCGACAACCCTACGTATAGGCCTATCCCGTGCAACATCCTCCTGATAATAAATGTTTTATATTGTTAATAAATAAATAATAATGAAATCGTAAAACTCGTCAAGCATCTCGCAAATGTCAGCTGCTAGCCTAGGGCCTAGGTTGAAATCAGAATAGGGCCTACCGCGAGTAGTGTTTACTGCTTATTAAACTAGGCCGCTTTGCGAACGCTTTTTTTGTCGCGTTGATGGATGAGCTTTTTTAAAGGCCTATGCATGGGATCTCTTTATATCTTTAAGTTCCATTGCAAAATCATTTTTGTTAAATTACCGGTACGATAATTTTTATAAAGTACGGAGTAGGGTACGACTTACTAGGCCTAATTGCTATGGTAATTAGAATGTAAAATATCTGGAGGCCCGAAGACTTGCTTTTTGTACGCATTGTAGGTGATTGCTGTCAAGTTTCTATAGTTACTTGTTAATTATTATTAGGGGCCTATGTATACCTCAAAAAACTTAAATTTAAAACCTTCATTTCTATGGATTCTGGCTAACTTTTTCAACTTTTTCTTTCAAAAGATATGGTAACTACATAATCATAACCTTAATGTCCATGTAAAATAGGAACGTTGTAGCCCGACCCGTTTGGTCAGAATCGGCCCAAATGACACGAAAATATCACACTAAAAATCAGAAAAGTAGCCTACGATATTCATGGGAAATATTTCTTCGATTGTACCCAAATAAATAAATAAATCCGTATTAGAGTCTACCCACTCAGTCACACAACTGATTTTCAGTGGGGGACAGTAAACTAAAGTGACCACGCCAACCCTGCAGGCCCCGACGCAATCGACGAGTGAACGATCGATAACCAACGAAAGATCGATATTTTTAGTAGAAAATATAGCAATCAGTGGTATCGACAGTGCGAACACTCGCGGTTCAATGCCAGAATCAACAAGGCCAATTCAGAACAACTTTAAATTTATTATTACGTGCCTCGTTGCTAAGACGGCTCCAAAGTCACTTACAAATTCCTAAGACAAGAACTGATGGACTTAGGAGCTAATTCCAAATCAAAAGTTAAAAAACTTCTGACTTTAGAAACCCTGGACCTTCTGCATTGGAAGCAGGTAGGGTAACCACAAGACCAACGAGGCAACGAGCCACACAAAAACCCAAAAACGTGGCAGGTCTAAGTTCAGAGATTTCGAAGGTCCCCTCCAATTTTCATCAAGATTGCACATGCCGTTTGCCCGGTTAAGAGCGAACAAACGGACAAAAATCTAGGGTTGCACAATGTCAATTGACCGGTCAAATGACTGGTCAAATACTTTTGGTCAATTGACCAGTCAATTGACTTAAAGATAACATGTGTATATTGCATTTAAAAATTAAAATTATTTGAATTTTCATATTTGAATTTGAATTGTTATGTAAACAATAACATTTCTTTCTTTCTTTTTCAATTAAAAAAGTTTTAATTAGGTAATATTTTATTTTAATTATTATTTATTATGTAGTTATATTATGAATTATAATAGACAAATAGAATATAATAGCTTCTGGGTAAGCTGAAGCTGAATCGGAGAAAGGGACTGATGACAGCATCGACGATGATGATGACGAGCATTTAACAAGCTTTTAAATAAAAAAAAAGCTTTTGTCACAACATTTAAAAATAAATATACTAATTATTTAATAAAATAAAATTTATGATTTTTTACATTTGACCGTCAATTGACCAGTCAATTGACCAAATTTGAATTTGACCGGTCAAATCCCATCCCTACAAAAAACAAACAAACCAAAAAAACACCGAAGCAGCCGAGCTTATTTTTTGGGGGGGTCAGTGAAATTGAAGTCTTCGCTTCGCCCACTCATCCAACAAAATATATTTCATACACCCAAGTTAACGAAATCCAAGAGGTAGAACAATATACTCGTACATAACTTTCCCCCGTAAGACCAAGTTTATTCTACACTAGGCCGCTTCGCAAACGCTTAAAATTTTAGTCGAGTTGATGGATGAGCTTTTTTGGAAGTTTTTAGTTTGTGTGGGATCTCTTTACCCTACTTTTGCAAGTGCTTTTTGAACGCATTGTAGGTGATTGTTGTCACATTCATATTGTTAATTGTTATTAAATACCTAGGCCTACCTAAAAAACCTCATATTAAAACCTTTATTCTATGGATTCTAGCTAACTTTTTTTTTTAAATTGATATTTAAATACAAAATACAATTTTTTTATACAACAGCCTTATTTTCATGCTTGTGATGCTTTTGAGATTTTCCGTACAATTCTGCGTTGCGACGGAAGGTTTTCTTTAAATGAACACAGAATCTACAGTTTGTATCATAATGTATTAATTCTTTTTGTGTTAGAATCACAGCTAAAAATGCTTTGTTTCCAATTACCCTACATTAGTTTCCTTAAATGGGTCTATGAGTGGTACCATGGCTGTTACCATTTACCCCAATATCCGGGGTAATTGGAAACAAATTTTAGTTTTTAAAAAAGCAATAAAAATACCATAGGCCTACAATTTTCTTCCATGAAATTCTTGTTGGTGTCATGATTTAGTTTACATTCCAATGCACAATTTTGCTTCTTACATTTTTTCTCTCCTATCAATTGATAGTTGATACCCTAGCCTACAAATAAGGTCAAAGTTTAAAAACACTAAGTGTTTCCAATTACCCATATTACCCCTATAATTCGTCAGATAACCAAGGATAAAAATGCCTGAAAACTAGGGATGCACACGATAACGGTATTATCGATCGATAACCAATAATGGATTTAGTTACTATAATCGATAAGACGATAACCAAAATTCATTATCGACTATTGAAATAACATATAATTCGTCAATAGTGGCACGAACTTAATTAACTTAGGTAATGAACACTTTGTACTATAATTATTTATTAATTAACCTATCTTAGTCTACCTGATTGTTACAGGTTCAAATAGACAGTCTAATTAAATATGCATTATGTATTTATCTATGGCAACATCATGCATTATGTATTTATCTATGGCAACATCAATAAATCTATCAAAAACTAAATTCTAAAGACGGAGATTATCTCACGTTGTGCCATGCACTGGCTGGGCTGATGGTGTCACACTCGAGATTTGTTTGGAAATGAGCTATCAGTCGATAACGGAAGCCAAACACATGATAGGCTATCGAAGACAGCCAGGCTGTAAACGGAACGTGATTGTTTTGTTTTGACTTACACTTGCCACACTTGAGGTTCCACAGAACAGGCTTTATTGATGATATTGATATTATCGATTCGATAATGACAGATAATGACATTACCATTTTGATAATCGATAATGAAAAAAGTATTGATGTTGTGCATCCCTACTGAAAACCGTTTTGCCTCTGCCGCCCACTCAAGTTCCTAGATCTTGCAAGATCTTGTCTACTCTAATTCAAAATAAACTGAAACAATGAGACAGTGCAAATGTAGGCTTGGCTTGATTGCCATAACTGTTGATGAGGTTCAAGATGCTAACACCAGGTGGCAGTTAAGTTTGAAATCTTACAAGATTTTGCCAAGATCTTGTTTGTATCTTGTTTCTCTTCAAACAAGTTCGTGGCAAGATCTTACTTAACAGAAGTTCTTGTCAAGATTTTACAAGATCTTATAAGATCTTGACAAGATTTTTCAGCATGGATTGAACCAACCCAAATTAGCCAAGGCCTACCGCAATAAGTTGGAATACTTACATAATATACCGTACCAAAGAAGGGTAATTTCATTACCCCAGTGTTGCCAAAGTCTGCACTAACTGATATTTGGTGAAATATCTCCTTGTTCCATTGGTTCTTCGACAGTTTGTGAGGTTTCGTCAACTTCCATTGCCTCGGGCTCACACTCTGATGTCTTTTCATCCATGGGAATTTCACTGGACACAAAAATCTGTTGCATAAGGATTTCTTCTTGCAGGGGAGATTGTTCAACATTCTCTTGAATCACGCTTTCAACACGTTCATTTTGGATCATCATTTCACGGTCCCTTTCCTCTTCTACGCTAGGTACACTTTCAGATGTTTCTTCGGGAAGTTCTCGAACAGTTTTTGTTTTAACTTCCGCAGAGACTTCATCTGGCAATTTGGGCACTGTTTCCACCTCATCTTGAGCCGCTGTTATCTTGGTTGGTCCCTCTGTTGTTGGATCTGAAGATGTTGCGCTTTGTAGTTCGGAAGTTGTTGATTTTACTTCTTCAACGGCTAGAACTTCTGGGGTAATTACATCCAAACTTTCCTCAGGAGCAACAATTGATTTGAGGCTGTCATTTGAGGTCTCAATAATAGTCATTTCAACGGTTTCTGATTTAATTGGTCCAGACTGTTTAACAGACACACATTCAACTGAATCCGCATTTACAGTCAGCTCCGGAGATTCTTCGGCTTTACCATCAGTAGGTCCAACGATTAACTCAGACTCTACTAGTTCCTCAACAGACGTGGGTTCAGGACTTTTGCTTTTGGACACAGCAATCTCATCAATGGTTTCACTTTCACCTTTAGATGGCTCCGAGACTATAGCCTCCGAACTCACAGCTTCACTGTTAGTAGCATTAACATCCATACTGTCAGCTTCCAAACTGTCAGTTTTAGTACCACTATTAGAAACTTTGTCACATTCAGGGTCAACAATGAGTGTTTCAGCAACCGTAGTAGATATGCATATTGTAGTTTCATCAATTAGTTCCACTGCTACAGAATTTTGTTCTTTTCCGTCTAACGGTACATTTGTATTTTTTAAACTTAGGCTTTCGGTTTCAGCTTGGATCTCGGAATCTGATACACTGCTATTCTGGCTATCTTTCATATCTTCTTCGGGCAGAATAACTATTGGAGCGGAATCTCCTTCCTCAAGAATAGAGGTATCAGAAAGTGGGTTTGAGATCTCTTCGGCAATGGTGGAAACTGCAACACAAGTCTCGGTGTTTTCTTCCTCAGGCGAAGGGGGACAACAATAGTCTTCTGCACTCTCTAAGCCTAGTAGAGTAGGATTAGGCTCCTGAGAATGGAAATGTGCCACATTCTGAGTTGGTTCTACATAATCGTCTTCAATATCCTCTTCATCCTCTTCAACAATTCCACTTTCGGCTACAGGTCCATATTTTTCTGCAAGCTGGTTTTCAACATCCACGTCAGTTTCCTCATTTATACGCGCAGACACATGACTACTGTGAATCGGAGTACCAAAGGGAGATATCTTTTCGGGACTTTCAACGCGATCCCGAAACCAGCCTGAAGCTCTACGAGGCACACAAACTTCATAACCCTCGTCATAAGATTTAGTGGGGCTATTGTTTTTCTCTACAGCAGTATCGTCGAACATTATTTGCACAGAGCCCTCGGTGTTCAAGAAGGAAGAAGGGCTTATTGCGTTGGAATCGGTTAGGCCCAGGCCATCAAGGTTTACTCGGCCAGGTTCGTGTTCTAGGCCTGCAGTGTCTGCAACGCCATTAACTAGCTCGGGCTGGCTCGAGTCATTCCGTCGGATTTGTCCTGGCTCTCTTGTACTTACCACCATGATATTTTTCTCTACCGCACGCATGAACTTGTCTGCTCTACTGTACTGTTTCTTTGGACTTGTCAACAACTCACACAGCCTTTGTACCGTGAATGGCGCACTAGCAAATAATTCTAGGCGCTCAATTAAACGATCCTTCATGGTATCATAATTAAAAGTATCAACGTTTGGACAAGGAGGTAGTTCAACTGAAGGGCAGCCCTCGTAGAAATCAGTTATAACGTTGAGAAGTTTCTCTCGAAACAGAGACTTGACGAGGGACCATTGGTAAACAGGGTCCCCCGTTTTAGCGACATACGAAAGGTAATCTTCCAACTCTTTTGGAATGTCTTTCGGCTTTAGCTTTGTGAATTCATCTAATGTTTGAAGCACTTCTTCAGGGTTTTCCATTCTTGCTAATAACTAACGATAAAACCAAAATAATACACACAAGTCTTACCGCAACCGTTACCACTCGCTCACTTCCTCACTTCTCTCCTTGACTTGGTTTTGTACACGTCTACCAACATCGATGTTTTAAAACTGGTTTCTCCGTACCAGTTACATTGCCGTTAAAACTATAAAATTTTCCGTAAAGATTCATACTATATACGATTGTTAATAGTTTACTAAAAACAATCATGTGTAAACAATACAAAGTTCTAAATAAGTTGATAACATTATCAATTACTATCTCTCAGTTGTTGTTATGTTGGTCATAATTATTAGTGTACTGTTTAGCAAAATGTCCGCCATGCACAGCTTTCTAATCGAATTTTGCAAGCTACTACTGCAGTCGGCCAATCACGGTACTTCATTGGACGCGGGAGAATTGTGCATTTTCAACTAGGCTGTGCCAATGGTTGATTACATATTTTATTTGTGTTTGACGCTACAAATACTCTACCCCCACCCCAAAAAGGTTACAAAATATTTATTTATTCTCCTCATACATTCATTGCAGTAATTAAACCATATTATATTCTCTGGTGACATGTTTGAAGAGACTTGATTAGCAACATCACATAACAAGAAGACCTATTAGGCCTATAATGCAACATAAATCGCAACTAAAATTCACACAAAAAGAAAAGGAATTTACCCAAAATATAGTCAGAAAGTTATAATAGATAACGGGACCCAGACCCTCTTACTGGATGATGACCGTAACGAGCAAAGCTAAGACTCAATTTTTAATTGACTTCACTGCAGTAAAAGTTCGATGTCACTTTAATTTCCGCGTATGTTGTAATTTGAAGTAGAAGTAAATATTCCAAAATATAAATATAAATAATTTTTAATTAAGTATGCCGATGGTAGGTGAAGTCATCGAGGAGCAAACAACGGGCAACTAAAGACCAGTATTTAAAATAAGAAACATCAATAAAACTAGTTGGGCACGATCCACTTGCAAGCAACATCAGAATCAACATGGCTAATTCACTAATTCAGAATAACTTGAGTATAATATGCTATTCATGTATGTGCAGCGCAAAAAAAGTTTTGAAAGTCGGGGGGTGGGGGGTTGCCAACCATCCGGACAGTCAGGATTTCAACACATTTGTCCAGATGGAGGAATTGCCCGTTCCGGACATCACTTTGTCCGGAATTTGTAAAAACACTAATGTGCACTACATATCAATAGAATTTGTGTATGATTGTCTAAAAGCATAATCATCTTCTCAATTTTCGATGTAGGCTAGAATCACTCGCAATATGTTTAAACTTGGTAATTAGTTCTCGATCTCTGCCATTCTGTTGCCATCAGCTGTTCTCTTTGTCCTCAACCGCCGCCGGCATATAGCACAGGCACAAACACATTTTGTTGCCTGGACAGTCTGCACGTACGATTTTACTTGTGCTTGCGATGTTCATTGTTTACGTTCTGTCCGCGTTTTGAATTTTGTATTGCTAGGCCTTTATCTAAATATCCTTGACATCATTACTAAAGTATTAAAATCAATGCCTAAGATGTTCATAATTCATAACACTCTAATTTCTGTAAGTTGATCCTGTGTTCCATACTTCCATTTTTAAAAAAATCCAAAGTTCTTTAGTTGAGTGAAATGGATGTAGTAAAAAAATGTAGTGTGGGGCACACACACATACACACCCACCCCTTCATCTTATGAGGCTGTCCGGAATTCCATTCCTGTTAAATTGGTAACCCTAGGGGAGGGGGGGGGGGAAGGATTTACTAGCAGATTCTGTGGGGGGTAGGGGGGGTTTGGGGCAAAGCCTTATCTGCTGGAGGCTCTTTTGCCAAGGGCGATAAAAAACATTCCCCATTCTAGTTATTTTGTCATGTTTTAATTGAAAAATGGGAACTCAAGGGATTACTGTTTTGTTTATGAAGGATTAACACCTCATTTTTTTTTTTTTAAACTTTTAAGATTGACTGTAGAATGCCTAAAATAGTCGCAAAATACTAAATAGTCATCCCTCGGTGGAAGCCCTGAAATATATACCAGAACTTCATTGTTATTTCTTGACAGGATGTCTACTTATTTTAGTTTTTCAAATTCCCTGACTTTTCCAGATAGAAAACCATATTTTTCCAGGCTGAAAATTAAACGACTAGGCTACAAAATATGAGAACTGATTTTGCCACTCAACGCTGCGATGACGGCACATACATTGGAATGGGGATCTACACGCTTGCCCACAGAAAATGTTTGATTTTATAGATATTATTATTATTAATTTGGTGAGGTTTAGAAATTTTTGAGGAGAAATATAAAAAATTTGCTGACTTCTCAGGTTTTTAAGACTTGCAAAGACCTTGTCTAAATTATAAGCTACAGACGTAACATGTTTGTTTGAGTTTGTAATGAATGAGTGCAATACAAAATTAAAGCAACTTGGAAATGTAAGAAACCATCTTATTCTTAACTATTGCCTCTTTCAGGTGTCGCCAACCGAACTGGAGAACATTATCATGCAAATACCTGGAGTAGCCGATGCGGTTGTAGTTGGTATCCCCGACGTTAGATCGGGAGAGATTCCTCGCGCGTTTGTCGTCTGCAGACAGGATGCTAAGGTTACCGAAGAAGAAATTGTTAATTACGTCAAACCAAAGGTTGCTCCGTACAAACAGCTGGCAGGCGGAGTCAGGATGATAGACGCTATTCCTAGGAATCCCACCGGAAAAGTTCAAAGACATCTACTGAAAGCGCTCTGAAATACTGGCAAGTAGCCCAGCCAGTGAAATGATAACACCAATGAATAATGTGAACGAGTTCACAAACTATCCACAGAAAGTTTGTGCTGAAGATTCAGTACACAAGGATGATGTTATTGCATTGAGAGGAAACATATTTTTAAATTGTTTTAAAGATTGTAGGTAGGCCTAATAACTAAAATGATAAATATTTGATTATTTTGTGTTGATTAAATAAATATATTTTTTGTAAAACAATTATTGTATCTCTCATGTAATCATTAGCTGTACCATTCACTCTTTTTTCAGATTACTTTCTTACATTTTCAGACATAGCACTTTGCTTACCAACAAGTTAACGAATTTGTACAGACACATGAACAAATTGTTATGTTTTTTACTAAAATTATCACATTTTCAAACAATGAAAGGTTACAATTTTTAAGATTAGTTCTTTTGATTTTGATAAAATTAAATGCATTACATTACAACATTCACAGGTAGAAGTACCTTAACTTTTAAATACAATACCATTCAAAGGAGGTAGGTGTAGGTAGCCACAGACAGGTACAAATAGAACTTGGATTTTCTTTAAATAACTCTTACCTATGAACCATCTCTAGGGTTGATAATTCACTTGATTTGTGTTGACCGAGTTATTCAAGGTACTACCTACATACAAATTGGAAACAGTATACATAGTACCAAAAAAATTATTTCATATAGATGTATGTATACTAGTATGTAGACATATTTTTGTAATGTGGAAGATTACAAACTATAGATCGGCACATAGATGACCTTCGAAGTTCGAACCGTACGCAGAGCAGACCTAGCTGAATGTGTTTGTAGATAGGCGAGATGTATCTTCTTCCACACTACTGTACATTTTAGTTTCTATCACCAATTTGACATTTGCCCATGACTTTCCACATTAATGAAATATAAAGTTTTTTCCTTGTAAAAAAAGAGAGTAAAAAATGTGTTAAAACTTTTAAGTGAAGAGCCGCAATCACAAGTATACCTTTTTGGACGGCCCTTGGCGAAGTAAACTAGCTTTTAGTAACATCTGAATAAAATACATTAATGATTCATCCTTAGCTGCATTCGCACAAACACAATCACTCGTTAAATTAAAAACAGCAATACTTTACAAAACATAAAACAATAAAAAACAAATGGAGATACCAAACAGATTGTTGTGTTCAAGACACACAGCCGTTGCTTTATAGTTTATATATACATTAAAAATCATTTGTATGCTCAAAACACGAAATTCATATAATTCAATGAATGAGCAGTATGTATAAAAAAGGAATCAAATGTACATAAACATTTTTGTTAATGCATTTTCAGTCTGATTGTTTTAAGGCATCCTGTTGAATCAGATGGAACCTGATTACCTCAACACATCTCAATACCTACTGTAGAAAAGCTACTTACAAATCTTCTAATTTCACTATATTATTTTATAGTACCCTACACGGGCTATATCATTATCGTCTTGGATGTGGAAACATTATTATGTATTATTATCTTTTATAAATTTGCAACAATACTACAAGAATCTCGAATCATCCAATAAAATTACAACGCTCAAATAAGAATAAAAATATTAAATAATAATAGTAATATACCGTAATAATAAAAATACTAGTCTCCTCAGATCTAGTACCGGTAAGTAGTACACGGTAAAGGTACCAATCATCAATTTAACAATGACTTTCATTTACCGAACATTACCCGACTTGGCATAAAACTCAACTAGAATAAATATTTGGAACAACAATATTATCAAATATCATTACAGTTTGGAAGTTACCATTTGCAATTCAAGAATCGACTCCTTGACATAGCAAGATAGTTACAGTCATCCCTTCCATAACTGTGCAGTGACTGTATGAATGAGTTCGGAACCTAGTCACAAACTCGATTCACCCTTTATATTACTGGCTGTAGATTAGTATTGATTGGCCTGGACTAAACAGTAGTAATTTGTAACACCATAGGACACAAGCAAACAACAATACAGAAACATATGTATTATGTTTCCCCTATTCATTTGATAACAGTATAGATAGACCAAGAGTTAGCTACTTAACCAAAAAATCACAACATTATGCATCTTTGATGATCACAACAATAAAGGAGAGCTTGACAGTAAAAACATTGATCGCTCAGAGAAATGCACGCTCTGTGATGGCCCCATCACAGTTGATACTGGACATGTAAAACATCAAACTACTACCACAGAACTGCTTTTGTGACTTCGTTTGCCCCTGGGCCGGATTGGGGTTCGGATACGGCCGATCGAGGGTACCAAAGCCGATGGCCTTCGGGTCATAAAACCGGCCCCTGACCGTGACGTCGGCTTGCCGGCCTGTGGACGTGGCAACGCTGCGCTCGGCTGCCCACCGCCCTACGGACGTGGCAACACTGCGCCGCCTGCTATACTTCCGCACCGAGGTCCTGGGTACCGCTCTCGGCGATCGGGACGTACTTGTCCTCGATCTTTACGAGGAGGATCGTACGGTCGACGTGAGATCTGCGATTGGGGTCGCGATGAGACGGGACCCAACGATGAACCACCTGGAGAGGAAACCATTTGTAGCCAACTCAAAGAAAACCAATAGGATTAGTAACAACAAAAAGTACAATAAACATGCTCTTGTGAGTACAAATAAAGAATTTGTAACAAAGGATTTCCACAGCAAAAAAAAAAATTCAAATTGTAAATTGTCTTTTCCTTAGAGATTGTTTCAATCATAATTCAGCCTTCCCCCTTCACATACCTGTCCCTCCATGCCACGCTCAGGCAGCCAGTCCCTCCAGTGAGACCGTCCGCCCCGTGCCCTCATCCTCTCGTCCGGCCACACAACGTCGATCCGCCTGCCGAGGTTGATTGCGTCGTACACAGCGTTGGGGTCCACGATGCGAACCCTCTGCGTCACGGGTTCCTCCTCTTTTTCGGCCTTGCTGTTGTCCGACGGAGCTAGGAGACCGGCCAGACTTGCCAACGTGGAGGAAGAAGGCTTGCCAACGGATGCCATGCTACCGCGGTTGCCGGACAAGGAACCTCGGCCCAGGCTGCCACCGCGACCCATCGACCCGCCGATCTGGTGACAGAGCCGACAGCATATTTATTTGATATATTTATTATTAATAAAAGTTTCATATAGCAGGTCAGCACTATTTTGCAAAGACCCTAACTACATCTAAATGAATGGATATTGTGGATTAGCCATCTCAACTTTGTACAGTTCAAACTTAAAACATGAGGTAGTGAGCAGTTAGTAGTTACTGACCTGTGCACTGTCCATGGACTGAGAAGCAGACGTGTTGTGGTAGCTCGAGTGGATGTTGCAGCCAGTCATTGCGTAGACCCCCTCGTTACCGAAGCCCCCTTCATCGCGGGGGGCCCCTGAGCCTCCGCTGCTACATCCTTGTGCGCATCGTTGCCGAGCCCTGGAAGAAAACATACAGTTATTTATTTCCATACACTTGACATTCATGGTACGATCGGCGTCAAAAGTAAAACAAGGGTAATCTTGTACAGACACCACTGACACTCACTTGGCAAATCTAGGATTAGGCACCTTTAAAAGTCACACCAAGCTAGCACTAAATACACAAAGCCAGTCCCAGCAAATAGGCAAGGTGTGGAGGGCTTGCCCTATTTATGTCACTAGAAAAACTGACCTAATTGATTTCTACACCAGAAATAAGCCTGTGCTAAGGTTATGCAGTGTTTGTTGTGTTTGTTGTGTTGCCCTGGGCCCAGTATATAAAAGTTCCAATAGGCCAAATGCTACGTAAAATAGGGTCAGCATGTTTCCTCACAGTCTGTTAGATGACGTCAGCGAGTGATAGCACTGTGAACATAGCGAAGCCAGACCGAACAGAATATTCACGAGCGAGGTCGATAATGGTTGCTATCTTCCAGACCACTTGATTAACTTATGAACATGATGATATGATATATGAAACAAAGGACTTATAGATTAGATACAGACTAGAGATGGGCAAAACTCTCTTAAATGGCAGATAGGCTAGGTACTCATCCCAATACCAAACAAACTAATACAAATACTGATACCTGAAAGTGATATTCTCAGATACTGCACATATTACACTAAATTTTGGCCACACAGTTTATTTTGTATTGTACTACGAGACAATATATTATTTTTGCAACATAGCCTATGTTTACGTCTGTAAAACTTACAAAGGAACAGTTGTCAGCTGCAGTAGATTTAACAAATGTAGAGTGTCACCTCGTCATAAGTGATGAAGCAATAATACATTTAAGAATTAGAATTACTCTTGTCAAGACAATATCATCATTCATCAAGCTTAACAGCAGTTTCTTTGTGACTGCATTCAGTACGCAACCCCAACCTTACCTTGTCCACAGTCGTAACACAGTTCGCTTGATTGTTCCCAAACTGAACGGACCGCCAACGATGCTGCTGAGTTGCTCGTTGGTTTCAGCATACGAGGTCGTCAGAGGTGAAACGTAGATAGGATAGCCAATCGGCTGGTCGCAAGACGAGTTGATGATGTTCCTGAAAAAACACATGATTTTTAGATTTTTCTGATCATGAGGGAAAGATTGAACAAGTATATTCATGAGCCATAGGCCTACTTGAAAGTTGAGACACATGGTGGATGAATGGAGGCTCGAACTATTGTTCTGTCAAGCAATCAATGATTCAGGTAATCAAAATCTGCCAGTTTAAGTTGTACCATATTTTTGTCAAGCATTATTAACACTCTTCTACAACAATACAACAACAACAACAACAACAACAATGATAATGTAACAATTCTCTTAAACTGAAGGGCAAACAAAGCCACATGGCTGTTGCTATTGCCCAATTACTCTGTAATTAAGTTTTTAGATAAATAAATAAATTTTAAAAGATGGCTGTCTTCAGCACATCAACACTGGGCATTTAAAGAAGTTATAAAAAAAAGTCATGGCCATGGAACTGACAAACAGTTCAATGGATTAATTACATATCACAACTTTTTCATTTGTATAAATAAGCAGTGTTTTACTGTGTTGTTGCTGTTGTTTAATTTTGTTTAAAATCATACTCATATTCAAAGAAGATTTAAATCCTTAGTATGGATTCGAGGAATGTTTGGATTTGGGTAACCCAAATAACCGGATGTCATCCCTAGAGTTTTGTTACCATTAGGCCTATATGAGTATGAACATGTCTAGTCGATTGCCTTGTGCATGTACGTACCTAAGGGCTTGCTTGGCGTTCTGTATGCTCCCGCGCTCCGGGTTCCGGTTGCGCAGGTAGACCAGCTCCTGTTGTTGTCCCGCCCACAGCCCTCGAACACACTCGCGGTTGATCTTGATCACACGGAAACTCAGGAAGCGTTTGTTCAGCATTATTATCTTGTACTCGTCCGTACCATCATCCAGCACATGCCTGTAAACGGGAACACAACACAGATTAGTGGTGAGATCTGAATTCCGAACAGATAACTTTGCAAAATGTGAAAAACTATTGAAAACGTAGGATAGAATGTTAAGTTACTGTACTAAAAGAAACAACACTCGTAGACGTTTCATTTGGAACATTTACATAAATTGGTTCTAATTGTACCACAAGTTTAAGTTTGATAACAAACAAAATAACAGGAAAAAAAACTTTATGCAAGAGAATAAGTTAAGCGTGTTGGAAGTGATAGCAAGTCCTGAATAAAAAATTCATATTACCCTTGTTAACATTGTGAACAGGAAATGCTACCATAGCACTGAAATGCCACATGACACATTTACATGGAGAGTATCCAACTAGAATTAAACTGACATTTGATTCAGCATCAACGCCATCTTACAGTAAATACCCAAACAATAAAGCCATAGCAAACAGCTGAACAAAAACACACCCTCATTGTCACTTCTGATATTTATTTTAGACATTTTTGCCAGGGTACGATCAACGCCGCTTTATCTTCTAGATACGTAGCGCGTTTAGACATTTATTAGGCTCACCGCCTGGGTAATCCATTGGTTCCTTGATAATTCCTATCAAAATCCTAGCAAAGGCAGTGAGCCCAAGGTCTTGGTAACCATGGCAACCAGAGTCGATAAAGAAATTTTCCCGGTTTATTGTCGGTAATCAACTCAAGGACCAAACAAAGTACAATGTTGAATATACAAATTTGCAGATAAGTAAGGTATTATTCGTTGACAATGGATGTTATAATATATATACATTTTTATATTAGATATTATCATTATTAGGCGTAGGTTCATGCCTCAGGCAAACTATTAGAATAAATTAAATTGCTTGACATAGATTTGACTACATCCAGTTACATACTTTTGGACGGTGAGACCGCCACATTTCTAGGGCGGTGAGTCCCAGAAATTTTTAACACACGAACATCCAAACGCGGGTACGATCAAAGAAAAATCAAAAAGAAATATTACAAACATTAGGATATTTATTTATTAACATTTCGACGTTAGATGCATATTTTGAAGTAGGTCCTACGGTTCTCTCTCAGGAAGTTGTTTACAATGAGAGTGATCAGTTCAGTCTTTCAGTACGGTGGCTGAACCCACCTGATTTTACACATTTACATAGGATACTGAGACCACAAACTGTACTCAACTCATTCAGTCCCCCATTCAACAAGGCTGATGAAACCAAAGAAATACTTTTATATGAAGCATTTTAACATGTTTTGTGGATGGAAAACTAAAGTAGATCAATCCTCACCTGAGCGCTAGCAACGAGGGAGTCCCAGATAGGACGGCGTTCCTCCAGACTGGATCGGCCTCGTGCGATATCACCAGCTTCTCGGCGTGCTGCGTTATCGCGTCGTACAGGGCGCGCGGGTCTTCGTACTCGTCGGGTGACATGAAGTGGTCTTGGTGGAGCTTCAGAGACATGCGCACGCCGGGAGCAACAACCTGCGCATTCAGTACGGAGTTTCATTTAGGGGTTAAGAAATACGGGGTTTCATTTAGGGGTTAAGAAATAATGAAATGCTTCCAGGTTTTCTAACAGAATTTCAAATAAATAAATAGTGTTTACTTTAATGTAAATTTCCATTGAACGACTAGATCATAATACTGTAACATAAAAGGTCGTTTTAATTTTTTTTTTTGTAATTGGATATAAAAAAAAAATAATTATTGGTTGTATACACATGAAGTCATCTGTTGTTGGTGCACATAATGCTGTACATAAGGAATTGCCTTCTTCATATTATAAAGCAGCTATAATTCCACACATGTACTACACACTGCAGTAGGCAAATACACGACTTCATGTTCATAAAAATAAAGAATATTATTTTCATCAACTTGAAGACAAGGTCAACAAGAATAAAACTATGCTATGTCATACTAATATGAAGAAAGAGAAACAACTAGCACCAGAAACTAGAAAGACTAGGTCCCAGTGACCATTACACGGCTGGAAACGGAGTACCCACCTTCCGAAGCAGTTCCATGTCCGAGAATATCCACTCATCGCGTACCGACGTGATCCGGAAGTCTCCCTTGAAGAGAGCATGAAGTCCGTAGAGGAAGAACTCTACGTTTGAGACAGTGTTGTGGGAGACGGCACCCAGCGACCGCCTGCCCAGCAGGCTGAGCGCGAAGCACAGAGAGACTAGAGTCGAATCTCGGGACCGATCCAGCGCAAGCTGCGGAAAGTCAGAGTAATGTCAGTAGGGGTTGACAAAATGTCAATGTGCTGAGTTGTTGGTAGTATTCACACACACACTAGGCAGAGAATAATGACAAAACTAGGCTCAGGGCATCAGACGCATCACTTCATTTAAACGACTTTGTTACTAAAAACTATAAAGTATACTGTATAAACCATGGTTTTCAAAATATGAATGCACTAACAGTATTTTTTTTTTAAATATTTCTTCATTTGGAGCTACAAACACAACAGTTTGAGTATCTTATAAAAGGTTGTTCTTAAAAATAAAAACAATAACATTTTGTGGAAGTTGAATTGTGTGGCAACTTTAGCTCATCTGTTCATGGAATCCTTCCCCACTCACAATTGCCACAACTCCAATATACTCGAGGATAAGACAATTTGTGAGGCACTTACCTATTGCTGTTTCAGTGTTTTGAATAAAATTTAAAAAAAAAACAGATCAAAAATAATTCCCAAACCATTACCTCTTGCCTAGTCAAACACACACTTCACAAAGGAGGTATTGTGAGTGGGGATGTCAATGTAGCCAGGTTGGCATTTTCTTCTTATTGTCATGACAGGATATGCTAAAAGACTTGGCTTTACACTTTACAGGTAGCGAAGGAGTTTATTACACAGTGAAGGAGATACTGGTAACAGAAGAGCAGCTACACGCCAGTTGATTATCGTTGTAAGAAAGAGAAAACCACCAACTGCGTCTGCAAAGGGGTTTGGTATTAAGTTATTAACGTAAGTATTTAAATAGAACTGTGATGATGAGATTATTTTCTCTTCGACAAGGACAAGGAGTTGGTAAAGTAGTGTTCTACCTTGTCCCCCTTGATGGCACAAAACTGGATCCAGTCCAGGTAGACGTTACAGAAACTGTTACGCGTGATCCCCGCGGCTCGGAAGTCGTAGTCCTCGTCGATGTTCATGTTGAACACCGGATCTAGGTCCACGAACGTCTTGTCCACGGTCGGCCGCAACGCTTCCAGGATGGTGGGAGACGCGAGCCAGGCTTCCAGGCGCGATGAGCGCAACGCGTAGTAGATTATACTCTGTTGACAGACACACAGAACATAATAGCCTACATGTAATAATTACATTTACACATCTTACATGAGTAGGCCTACACACTAACTACAGAAATATCATAGACTATGAATTTAAAGCAAGAAAATCTATATAGTCCTAAGAAGAAGTAAGACCCTAAGAAAGGAAGTGGCCGACAGACTTTCAGATACAAAACAATTGTTCAAAGAATTACAAGAAATCAATAATCATTGATTGAATGCCTAAAAGAATGATGGAGTTAGAAGCTCGAGGTAGGAGATAAAATGCCTGACCACAAGAATGATGGCAGGATATGAAATATGTGAAAGAGCGAGAAGGAGACCGGAACATGGTGGAAAGAGAAGAGTGATGGGGATGGTAGAACATAAAGATGAAGAGGCATATCTTGGATGCCATTTTAATGTAGGCTAGGCCTAGAGTGGATCATGGCAACAAGTACTGACGGTTAGTAAGACTTCAGGGACAAAATCAATCTAGGTATTCCTTGACACCCATAATGTAGTTAGTCCAAATGGTGTAGCAGTAATAGCATTGGCCAAACATTACACTTCATTCATATCACTGTCCATTTCTTCTTTTACCCAAGCAGCAGGTTGTTCAAAATAATTTCATTCATCAACTGTTAAGTTAAACAAAAATCTAGAAATGTATTGCGAGCTTAACATACCTTGACGTAGTAGGAGATCAGCACCTTACGGAAGTCAAACACTTGCAGCATCGAAACGGCAGAGTTGTCCGATATAGAGTAGCCCTCGAGCACGTACTTGGTGGCAGTCACTTCCCACGCAAGCCAGCGCTGACTAAAGGCGGCGTTCATACTGAGCAGGTGGGGTAGATGACCAGGCTCACAGCAGCAACAACCTGGGGGCATAGTCATCGTAAGAAAGTTCATTTTTAAGTTCAATTAGGCTACGTGTTGAAATGAATGCCAACAGGCTGTATCGTAATGAAAGTGATGAAGGCGATAGGGTACCAACAGCTCCTTGAAGTGGAGTAGTCATGCCGCAATACAAACAACAAAAACAAAACAACACATAAACATTATCTAATTTATAAACGTTTTTGGTCCACGAGACCTTCATCAGTGAGTGCCAACTAAAAACTATGTTAGTTGTTGGGTGAGGGTGAAATATGGAAGAATGAAGTGGGATGGGTGGCAAAAAGGCAGTGGTTGGAGGAGAAGGGGTGGAGAATTAATTTACTACAGGTTTAAATTCAGTTTGTAGCAGGATTTGCAGATCCACCGGCAGGCAAGATCCTACCTTCTTAATTCACCATCCTGAATGGTGAGTGTGATGGAGCTTATGTCACAAGCTGTGAAGCTAAGCTATGTAGCTATGCCTAGTGGCTACTAATAGAATCACGTACAAGGAACTTTCAAATTTAATTTTCAGAACTAGGCCTAGGTAAAATGTTTGGGAGAAAAGTTTAACAATATCATCATCATGAACAAAGTAGATAAATGTTGAAAAATTCACAAAGAACATTGGTACATTTTTGTCAAAAATGTTAAATTTACATTTAAGCAATGTAGGCCAACAAAACAAAAGGAAAACCCTTACCGTCGTTCTCCTCGACCCACTCGGATATGGCCTCCACCTCGCGTTGCTGACAGTACGTCCCCCTGAACTCCAGTCCTCTCATCTGGAAGGTGACGAGACCGTTGCCTAGCTCTACCACATGAACCAGACAGTTGAGGTAGTCCGAGGCGAGCACGAAGCAGTCGCCTTGGGATACCGGGCCCCACCGACCTACGCACACACACAATGGCTGTAATGTTAGGTAACACAAATGATCTGACCGTGTTAGAATAGGATACTAAACCAGAGTTGCCACTTTCAAGTATTTTATCCTTTTCCCAGGATTTTTAGAGAGTCTCAAGGATAACAGGATTTTGAGCAAAATCTTAGGATTTTCTACTGTCTTTAAAAAATACATTAAATTAATACATTTTTTAAATTCAGCCAAAAATAAGCAATGAAGACAGTAAAAAAAACATCAGGTACTAGTAGAAATAAACATAAGTGACTGCATAGGCCTAACATTTACCGCAAGTGGTAGTTATGGCGAGTAGGCCTAAAAGTAAAACGTTAAAAATTAAAATACCTATATTGGTAGAAAATTCTGATTCTTATGCGTTTGTCTGCACGTAATTTTGACTAGATTCTCGAAAATCGGGCTGTACTAACATATTTTGGTATGAAACCTGAAAATTTGTAACATTCCTTCACGGTTATAATACGCTCTTGCTGAATACAGTGGAACTTTAAATTTACGTACCTTGAATCACCGAATTCCTTGATTGTGTAAAGTTTTTTGTTGGTCCCAAAAATTTTCCCATAAGGACAATGTTAAATTTTCCTTGAACTAACGTACCTTGTACCTACGTATTACGTGACTTTACGTATCGTATTTCAAGTCCCGAGTCATAATATATGGCCTCGAATTTACGTATCTATGCTGCCGAACGCTGTGGGGAACGAGGGAGGTTGTTATTTATTGGTCCAAGTGCCGCCCGCTTTGACAGCTCAACACATGCCGCCGACCGCATGGGTAATAATGCAGTCCCTTTCCTCCCCCCTCATTAGCAGCAGTCTGGCAATGTGAGAAGGTCGAGTGGATCACCGTTCGCCCCCCCCCCTCCCCCTCCCACCCATACGATCGTAGTATTTCAGCACTGCCGACAAACGCAACCCGATACTTGACCTGGCCTACCCACTCCACTACCGGCCTCTTTTCCCGACGAGCTTGAATGAGTGAGCATTGAGGAATCAAGCACATGATTCTATGACATGTGATCATTTTATTGTATGTGACGAAATCGACAGAAGTCTTGAGTAGCCAGCCTCAGTTTAACAAGTGTTTAGTGTTGTATTGACAGCATCATTCATTGATTAAAAACAATGATCCTGCAATTATTATCGCGTAAGAAAAACACGGCACTGCTGAGAGAGAATGTGAAGTGTCACTGTGTCTGAGCTGGCTGGCCGGCCGAGACAGGAGAGAGGAGAGTGAGAGTCTCGGCAGCGCGAGTGCGAGGGGAGGGGTAACCGGTCTCGTAGGCGGCAGCTGCCGGCTGGCGGGGTGGGGAAGTGAACCTGACACACAGCTTCACAAAAGATCGCGCTTGCTGGAAGGAAATAGAACCGTGGATGCGGGAATTTTTAACATTGTGTAAATGGGACTTTTGCAAAAACTTTTCAAGTATAGCGATCATGGCGAGAAAACGGACGATGCGGGAACAATCCATAGGGGTTTTACTGCATTTTATTTACTTCATAATAAACTTGGCGTGTGCACATTGAATTGAGATAAGTTATTAAAATGTTGTTTGTAGTTTATTTTTACGTTTTGAAGATTTTATGGAATTTCCAGCTGCTCTCTATGTTTTTTTCCGCTCGTGCGATTTATTTCACGGAACAGAATAATACACAGCATAATTACCCCTCCCCTTCCCGCGCGAGGCCGGCCACCGTGATGTCGCGTAAGCAATGCTGGCTACACTACACTCGTCTTTGTGAAGGTGAAGGTCGTTCTTCGCGGAAGTCTTGTCTCTGTGAAGTTCGATTTCAGCGTGTTTTAAAGATTCAGCGGCGTTATTTAAGTGTCCAATATTTATTACGTGACACTGACAGCATTCGGAGATAAAATACATAGCGGGCGGGCGCGAGCACTAATGAATGAACTGATTACGTAAGTTCGGCATGGGGGTGGGTGGGAGGGGGGGGGGCACTGAGATAGCGACGAGGCAATTGACCTTGAGCTGCCTACGATCCGATATCAATTACACTACGCAGATGTGTCACATAAACAATTTCGTAATCGGTGCTTGATGTTACTCCTGCTTGCGATTGCACAACACGAAGCGAGCGCCGAGTTAACGATGTCTTACCATCCGATGCCACCTATAAGCAAACAAACTCACTTCTTGCAGCCTTCCATGCTCATAATCCAGCATAGGCGCTACCTAGGAGTAGTTTGAAGCACTCAAGTTGATGTTGTCACTTTTTTGGTACAGTAGGCGGCAATTTTGAAGGTTTTTTGAATTTACGAATTCCTTGACTTTATGTATTTTTTTTGCCTCTAGTTAAATTCGTAAATTCAAAGTTCCACTGTAACTGTTTTCAAGGATTTCTCAGGATTTTTTAAGTATCTTTCAGGGACAAAAAAATTGACTTGGTGGCAACCCTGTACTAAACTAAATGAATTTAGCTATTTGTGGCCTCTTTCAAAAGATTGGCAAATAATAAGGTTTCTATAAAAAAATATAATGTACCTGTAATCAATCCTTGTTAGAGTAACATTTTAAATTACAGGTAGGTATATATAGTAGTCTTTGGTACCAACATTTGTATATTGCATCACTAACATTTTATGGTGAACGTTAGAACTTTTTTTTTTTTTCCCTATGCCGAAAGCTTGATTTTTCAATAATTTTTCTTCCTGGCTATCCAGTAAATATGTGCTTCCTTCTCTGGCCCGCCGCCCGCTCAGGTTATTTGGCAGGGCGTCCATGTCAGATTTAAGTGCGGCGCAGCTGAAGAGGTGCGCTCTGTCCTGAAAACCCGATGTACATAGTTTGCAAGTTGCTGGTTCCTTTGTGATTTGAAATCGACTCAGGTGGTGCTGCAGGACGTCATGTCCTGTGGCCAGCCGGAACTGCGCTGTTGCCACCTTTCTTGTCCAGGATTTGTCTGGCCCTTTGAGGACCTCGTCCCGCCATGGTTTGTGATACATCTTGGCCTCTTGAAGTCTTCCATAGGATGTCTTGAGGCCCTCCTTGGCAAGGTTTTTGGCAGAGTTGTAGGAGATACTCGCCGTGTCAGGGGCAGACTTCTTTGAGCCCAACTTGGCTAGCGTGTCAGCCTTCTCGTTGCCATGGATGTTGCAGTGGCAGGGCACCCATTGAATTTTAAGCACTTTTCCATGCATCACATTTTTTATTAAACTCTTTTTAAGAGACAGGGAGGCTTCTTCACATTTTTCCATCTGACAGATCTTCTTGATGGCGGCCTTGCTGTCAGAGATAATGACAAATTTTGTCTTTTTGAGTGGAAAGGTTGGTGTTTCTGCAATTTTCTCTGCTGCTCTGGAGATGGCATTTATTTCTGCATCAAAAATGCTAGAGCCTGGTGCCATCGGGTGCGCCTCTTCAAAGAAGATGCAATGGAAGCCAAAGCCAGTATTCCTCCCCGAGCTGTTTCGGGAGCCGTCCGTAAAAACATGCACCCATTTGGATATTGGGTAGTGCTTCTTCAGATGCGCTTCGATAAGCACTTTCAGCTCGGACTGGCTTTTTTCCTCCTTCTTGCCCATACCTTCCACTTGAAGATTGAAGTCAATTTTTATAGTTGAGTTTGGAAGGCTATTGACATCTAGGCTGGCAAGCTTTTGTCGAGGATGGTGTAGCAGGTCCGGACAGTGCTCCGTTTTTAGGAGTGTTGTCTTTTGGGAAAAATTTGTGTGTCCTGCTGCGCTCGCCGTTGGAAAGGCTAGCCAAGATGTGTCAATTCTCGCCAGTTTTTCATGCAGTATGATGGCTTTCTGCTCTAGTCTCTGTATTAGGGGCTCTACTTTACAGTAGGCTTCCATTGCCGCCACCGGTGTTGTCTTTACTGCACCGCTGGCTAGTCGAAGGGCCCGATTCTGGATTTTGCCGAGTATATCAAGGTTATGCTGCGCCGAGGTGACAAAAACTTCTGCTCCGTACTCAAGGACCGGACGCACATAGGTCTTGTAGGTGAGAACCAGTGTGTCAATCCTGGCTCCCCAGGACACTCCGGCCGCATGTTGCATCAGACGCAGCCTCTTTTTAGCCTTCTCAGCAGTTTTCTCGAAAACTTTTAGAACTAAACGTTAGAACTTACAAGTAGTATTCCCATACAACAGATATAAGGCTATAAAAAAACATGTATTGAACTATGCCTAATTTCTTAAAGTTGAATGAAGGAAGCTTTATTAAAATTAATAATGGTGCCAACCTGCTAAAGACCGCCATTTTGATTTTTACAGTCAGTGGCCATTTTCCTTTTCTCTCTTGAGTGAACAAGACCTCGTGTCGAAACGTCTCGTGTTTTCTGTGTTTTGTATATATTTATGTTAACTATTATTTTTCAAGAAACTCAGCAGCCACCATCACTGTTTGAAGGTAAGCTGTTGGATCCTATCTCACACCAATATACTCCAGCCGATTGGCATTCTTTCTACATAACGAACTTTTCATACAGTTTCTATTTTGATGTGAATTTTTATAACCTTAATGAGAGAATGAGCTTGAAACTGCATCTTACCGAGAACAAGATCACCGCAGAGCGAGTGTTGAAGTGACCTTGTAAGGTGTTCGTAGAAGATAGAGTTGAGGTTGTTGTCGTCCGCACCTGAATTCAGAACGAGAGTAAGACAATGAGATGTTATGTGCTACAAAACAGTTCAGTTTAATCAATTGGGTCAACTAGGTAGGCCTACAGCAAAACTATCTGCACTGTCTGCAGGTAGAATCGTTTCCAGCTTGATTGATCGGTGTTTCATACTTAAATATGCCGGTCTCTAGTTGGATCATTGTTTGCTCGTCAATGTTGTCGGTGCCTACAGGGTTGGCATGGTTTGCTTTAGTTTAAATTTAATGTCTCCCACTGAAAATCAGTTCTGTGACTGAGTGGGCACTCTAAATATGAATTTATTTATTTTAGTAACTACAGTACTGCTGAAGTCTAGTATTTAAAAACAAAAACAGGATGAAAATACTGGCTACAAAATTATTACTAGCAAAGCTAACTATTCTCATGACTGACAAATAAATGGATTTTAAATCTAGCTGGTTTGTGGAACAGTTGTTAGGACTTGACTTTTTCATTGGGTGTGGTTTTAAAATATATTAAATTAAGGCCCCAATTCACACGTCAAAGATTCCTATGCCAGCACCGGTAAACTAGTTTCAGAACAACTCTATTTCCTTGCGCTTGCCCCAATAAAAAATCACAACTTCTTGTCAGGCTTGTGTGCACAATATCTCTTTTGGTCACAATGAACTGGTGTGATTTCTGGTGATCAACTTATTAGTTGTGTGGACTTACCGAGGTTGCGATCTAGGTGCGCAGACAGCCGGGTGTTGGAGTGGTCGACGCGACGCGTGTTGTAGTCGCGCTCCCAGAAGCGTACCGGCCGCACGTAGGACGCGAGGAAGATGGCCGAACCGAGGAAGGGGTTGAGGGGGGTAGACAAGATGGCCGATATGGCCGCCTGGACAAACAACATGGCCGAGTGGGGCACGGAGAACGGTTGAGCGAACGCGTGGAAGGCAGAGCCCCAGGTGATCTGCCACGGAGCGATGTAGGTCACCACGAACTGCACCTACAGTCACAACAAAAGTATGTTAATATTTATTTATACAACATCTATCCTATTCATTTAGACACCGATTATCAAAGGACAATACAAATAATAGAATTACACAAAAAAATAAACAGTAGCCTATTTGAATAACAATAATTATTACTTCTGTATGATCCTTGGGCTGTTGCGTCGTGTCGATTATGATGAGGCACTACTCGACGTTTCGCCACCATGTTGGTGGCTTCTTCAAGTCTTCAATATTTCAATAACTTATTATAATTATGATTTAAATCATATTACACATGAGGTACCTTACAATTCACATCATGACATTATAACAACAAAGATAAGGGATGCACAAGATAATTTATATTTAAGTTTGATATTCAATTCTTTTCTAAAAAAAATGACTAAATGTTATCAAATTTGAAATGAAAGCCAAACAGGTGTAAACTTCAGTTACCTTAAGTAGGAACTCATAAGTCTTGTTGACGACGACTCCCATGATGCAGAAGTCGACCAGGAATGTCTCGCTGGCTGCAGTGTAGTCCATGTGGAAGAATAGAGCTGCAAACACCTGTAAGTCAAGCACACGACGCCCGAGTGACACTTTGTTGCAGGTGAGACACAACTTCCTCCTTCCTTCTCGATCACCGTTTATTTCAATCTTAACTTAGGGGTGTGAAGTAATCTTGCTGAATGCTGATGAAGCCAAAATGCATCCAGAATTTACTTCAGGCATGGCCCTACGACAAGTTTGACTATGTAGTGAGCTTTGTTCGTATAGCTAGCTAATTTTATTTTTAAGTAACCACCATCTGCCTCTCGAGTCTCAGGAGGACAAAATGTATCATGGATTAAGATAACTTAAAATCAGTTGCAGTCATCATCAGCACAGCACGTCTTCAGGTTGTGTTTTGTCTTTTCATTTCAATAACGATATCCCTGCATCATATTGGGAAACATTACGATATTCTAGCTTTACCATATTCAACATTAAATATCATGCAGTGGATATTGATAAAAAATATCATTGAACATTCTCTAGTTTTGTGTTTTTATATTCTCAATTCTTTTCTTTCACAACCTGTGAACACCTTCAATCCGAGTTAGCACTTTACAGACTTGAGAGTAACAGATAGGGAAGTAAAGTATGCTAGTATGCCAAATTAAGAATGATCTTACTGATTTTTTGTCTGTAGTACTACAATAGAAAACCATTTATGATTCATGTTCAAGACTTATGGATGCAGACGAGTACAGCAAACTATATGAAGCTCAATACCATCACATCACACAAAGAATACAGCACACTTACCAACACCAGGTACTGTGTGCATGGGTCCGAGAAGGTCTGCCTGAGGGCTTTTAGCCCGCAGATCGTTGTGACTAGCGCGCCAAGGAGGGGACCCAATCTCTTTGACACGAGCGGTGCATCGTGGGTAAGAGCACCCAGAAACACCACGGGGTAGACGATGTTGCGCTCGAGGAAACAAAGACTCACGTACGCCTGTAAGCAATAAGTTCACGTCACGCTACCATGTCACCACTAGAGGTTTAGCACTACCGACTACAGAGCAAACATGTTGATATTAAAGGACAATGAATAGGGGTGTGCGAACCGGTTCGAATTTCGAACCGAACTCGAACTTCAATGAAGGTTCGAGTTCGAAAATATTCGGTTCGAAAATCGAACCGAACTCGAACCTCCCGCCAATCAGAAATACAAATTCGAATGTTGGTCACACTGGTTTAAACTGACGACTTTCGAGAGAAAAATCGATATTTCGATATATTTATATCGCACGCCGAAACGCCAATGCTACACCGACGGCATTATTATGTACTAGACTAGGCCTATTTTTCACAATGATTTGGCGCACCGTGATTTGACGTAAAGAGAATAAAAACCGATATGAAGCGACGGAAAAGTGAAGGGTATGTGATCAATCCTGCCGCAGAAGAGTTAGAAGATGACAACTTGGAAGAATGTGAGTCGCCTTGGCCTAGCTCTAGGCCTAGGTCGTGCCCCGACTTGTCACAGCCAAGCACCAGTGCTTGCGCCAGTGATTGCTCTAGCCCTAGTAGGCCTGGGCCTAAACCTTTAAGGCAAACCCTATTAATGCCTAGGCCTATAGGCCCCGTAAGAAGTGACTCTGACGACGACCACGATTCTAACCTTGCCCCTGCCAGGAACAGTAGGCCTAGGCCTAGGCCTAGCCGGAGCTCTAGCCCTACACATGAACTTCCACCCAATATCCCTAGGCCTAGGCCTGGCAATCAGATGGAACCACTAGGGCTAGGCTTGGCTCGTCATTTTAATCGAATTGATGACAAAGCCACTTGCATTCATTGCAAATGTGCACTAACTGCGCCAACAGGTACGACAACAACATTAATTCGACACTTGTCACGCATCCACAAACATGAGTATGAGATTTATCTCGATGACAAAAAAATTATAAACGCTTCAGCGGCTTCAAAAAGAGTTAAAAATGGAAATACTCAACCTACAAATGCATCTCCGCACACACAACTGAAACAAACATTCCTCTCGACTTCATTCAAAAAGGCTGCTAGCTATTTACCGAACTCGGACAAGGCTAAAAAAATTAATAATAAGATTGGGAAGATGATCGCTTGCGAGTATCTGCCGTACAGTTTTGTACAGTCTGATGCGTTAAAAGACCTTTTGTCAGAGTTAGACCCAAGGTATGAGTTGCTACACCGCACCACCTTCAGCAGGTCTATAATACCGAAACTGTATGATGACTGTCGGGAAGTTATATTACAAAAAATAGCCTGTTTGAAGAAGCAGCAAGGTTGTTGTATTGGAATTACCTCCGACTTATGGACATCCAGGACGGGCGACTCTTTCATTTCACTAACTTTGCATTTTGTGGATGAGAACTTTGTCTACACAACCATTACTCTAAACACAAGCCCGTTCCCAGAGAAACATACCGGTAAGTGTAGTACAGTAGCACGGTAACTAATAAATAAATATATTTAAGCCTAGGCATGTAGGCCTACTTTACCATATTAATAGGTGCCTTATTCTGTACCTATTTTTATTTTTTAATCATTCCGTAGGTGCTGCAATTCTAGCAAAGCTAGTAACCATGCTACACGAATGGGATATACCATGTGAGGCCAACGATGAAAACCCTATGACAATTTTCATTACAACTGACAACGGACGTAACATGGTCAATGCTGCTGCAATGTCTGGTTGGGGAACGATCCCTTGTTTCGCACATTCCTTACAGCTAGCCATCAACGATGTAAGAACAGCTGTACCAGGTTTGCAAGACATGCTTACAAAAGCAAGGGCCATAGTAGGCCATTATAAAAGGAGTAGCTTGGCCAGAAACAAGCTCAAAGAACTTCAAAAACAATTGTCGGTCCCAATGCACGAACTTATACAAGATGTGGACACACGCTGGAACTCTGAGTATCTTATGTTGTGCCGCCTTGAAGAGCAACGTGGCCCTATATCGGCAGATCTCATAACCTGCCATGTTGAGAACCTGACGAATGCAGAATGGAAACTTGCAGGTTGCTTAATTACGGTAGGTCTATGTTATGTTTATACTCACTGTTGTTTTAAGCCCAGTGTGAGTTAGTTTAGAGCTGTGCAATACCAATATAAAATTGCATGTCATGTAGGTGATCCCGCATTGAGATAAGCCTAGTCATTTGCAAGCTCCAAGCTTATTATGTGCAGATCAACCCATTAATTATTGTAAGTCTGTCTCAGGCCTCGGCCTACTCTATTTCTTGACAAGTCCTAGACCCGGCATGTGACAAGCTTGCCTAATTTGTAATTTTTCTTAGGCCCTATAGTAATATCAATTTATTTTCCCCTCTAGATTCTCCGGCCATTGTATCAGGCCACAGTGGAGATGTGCACTGAAATATATCCCACACTGAGCATGGTGATACCAATGCTTCATTGTGTAACTGAGTCTGTGGCTGAAAATGTGACTAAGTCGAGAGGTGGCACCACTGAGCGTGCTATTGCAACAGCACTTCAACGGGCTTTAGCTGTGCGTTTTCCGGGCCCAAAGAATAACATGCTGTACTGCTCTGCCATGTTTCTGGACCTCGATTCAAGGATACTCTTTTAGAGGTATGTTTTCTTACTTGTAACTTACATATTAGTAGCCCGCTATTGCAGTCATGTTGTGATGTCCCATACTCCCTCTACCCACAAAATCTAAAAAAAAAATTCCCCTTCTTATTTTAGAAACATGAAACGGACATTGTAAAACGACACTTGAGTAACGACCCATGTGTGGCTTCATTTGTTCCCGAGACCACGTGGGACGAAACGATAGCAGATGCCCAGGCTTCGACATCTACAGCCGCTCCCGCCTCTGCCCAAGCCAATCACAATCTTTGGTCATTTTTTGAAAAGAAAAAAACTTTAAAAACGAAGGAACTGTCGTTGAACCCTAGCTTTTAACAAGAACTTTTAAATGAGATGACTTGCTACTTAAAGTTAGATGTTATTAACCAGTCCGCCAATTCGTTTCAATGGTGGTCTGTCAATGGACATAATATGTATCCAAGTTTAAAAAACTGGCAGGGAAGTTTCTGCCCCTACCAAGCACTGAGGTATCAAGTGAACGCTGTTTCTCAGCAGCTGGGAATGTTGTTACTCATAGGAGATGTTCTCTCACTACAGAACACGTAGAACACCTAACATTCTTACATGATTTCTACAAAAAAAAGGAGGCATAGGCAAAGATCACTTACCTTGTAGTTGTACCTTGTAGTTAAGAATGTATTAAACAATAAACAAACCCTTTTCTATTGGATATGCTAATCTATTTATTTTATTTGGTATGTAGTACGTACTAGGCCTAGGCCTACATATTATAATAATTAAAGTTTGAAGTTTCTCTACTTTGTTTTATTAGGTGGGTGTGGATTGGGTGAAAAATTATGTTTTTCTGATAAAATTAACACTTCTCCTAGGTTCGGTTCGAATTTTTTTTAAAGGTTCGGTTCGAAAAAAAAAAAAAAAAGGTTCGCACACCCCTAACAATGAACAAGCCTACTTCCATGATTAATATTTTAAGCAAGAATAATTTATGTTCAAACTTCAAAGTTTATATGTAGGGATGTGCGGGTACCCGAAAAACGGGTAATTTTCGGGTAGGTAAAATTACCCGACCTCGGGTCGGGCCGTCAATTCCTACCCGAAAAAGTCGGGTCGGGTAGAAGTAATAAAGAAACACGCCAATCTGCTCCTTTTAAACCTCCCGCTCAAGACGCCAAACGAACAGCTGACGTCGGAGCGGACCAATCGCTACGACGTGGGCGCGGCTATGCTATGATGCTGTGTCCTTGGCTCTTCCGGCGCTGTCCCCGCTGGAGTAATAGGCCCTAGTCCGCCCTACTGACCGCCATTACTCGTCTTCTGGTTATTCAACGCTAATAACGGCATAAAGAAAGTTGAATATTACGTACGTAGGCGAATGGTGAAAAAGAAACAACGCTAATAAACATCGTCTAATGCCTAGGCGGCAGGCCTAGAACAAAGTTGCAATTCATCTAGAAGTTCGATCTAGTGCGCATCGTTGCGCGCAGCAGAGCGTTGGGCGGAGTCAGACCGAAAGGCTGGTGCAAACGCGCGATTTCGTCAGATGCATGGCTGGTACAAACGCATGATGATGATTTCGTCGGCCGGAAGAGAAAAAATACGCGATCGCATCGGTTTTTCTTGGGGTTTTCGTATCGGAAATATTAGAAAACGATCGTTACGATATTATTTCCGAGAATAACGAACGATTGATGCAGGAAAACGATAATAGCGGGGTTTCACTGTACTAGACCTAGGCCTAGGCATACTCAAGCAAAAGTTCATAAGACGCCGATTTGGATGTTCTTTGTGTCAATACAGCCCAGAGTGGCTACCTGCAACCAATGCAAAACTGTTTTGTAGGATTTTTTTTTTTTAAATGAATTCACAAATAAAAAAAAATTTCACTACCCGAGCCCGACCCGAGGGTACTTTCAATTACCGACCGAGCCCGACCCGAGTTCAAAAACCACTACCCGCACATCCCTATTTATATGTTATCATAACTAATGTAGGAACAAATCATGTTATTTTTCCAAACAATACAACTAGTACCTATATTGTATATTATAATGACTTTTTATGTCAAGCTGGACGTACGTTAGCTAAGACTATTATTTGAAAATTTCCTTGTTTGACAGAGATTCAGTTTTGAGTATTTTTTGGGGTTGAAGTCAATAATTCACATGGTATATTTAGCTAAATAACAAAAACTGATGTAGCCTGTCACTAGCTGTACTCTAGTTATGGGACTCTAGTTGTACGTTGACTTTGTTGTAATACTTGATGGACGACCCACCTTCTCGAACCACATGACCTTGGCGGCGTCGTGCACCTCGAACTGGCCGTGTTCGTGCGAGCGCAACACCGGCCTAGACAGACACAGCCAGGGCAACTGCTTGCGTAGCTGCGGCGCGACGTAGTGCAGCAGGAAGCCCAGCCCGCCGGCCACCGACCACAGCACGGGGTTGAGCTCCGGCTGGAGGGCGGTGAAGACCGTGGAGCTGTGGACGCCGCACACCAGCGTTCCCACGGTGACGCAGACGAGGAGGTCGTTCTTCAGTCGGGCGTTCACCGTGCGCTGGAGCTTCAGAGGGAGCGGGTCGACCAGCTCGATGTCCTTCTCTCCCTCTAGGCCCCCCCCGTCAGCCGCCTGCGACAAGATAAACCCTCCTTTTAGCTCATCCGTAACTATTACTGTATTGTGCCGAATATAGGTCGAACCTGAATATAAGCCGACCCCCTAACTTTTCTTGTTGAAATATAAAAAAAAACATATGCATAAGAATGCATATGAAGCTGGTAAGGGACTTTTTGAGACTTAAAATAATGAAAAAAGGGTAGGCTTATATTCAGGACAATAAGGTAACTACTAGGGATGACATCGGGTAGTAAAATTCGGAACCGGTTCCAGCACTCAAATTACCCGGGTACCCGGGTCCCGTTATGTCATGATGTGTGGAAACGCTGTTTTCTAGGCCTACTAGTTGGTTTAAGGTCATACCGACTGACTACGTTTCCGGCTCTAGAAACTTTTGCAATAATCGTTCACAAATAAAGAACCGCTTTGATAACCAGGCAATGAATGATCTTCATTCTTCATTACACCAAAGATTAGTTTACCAATTACACTGTACAGGCAGTGAAACTCGTTGTAGGTAGGCCCAGGCCTACGCGCAGAAAGCAGGGGAAAACAAACACGCATCGAATGTGGGAAAATCTCTCACTACTATATCCCGCGCTGAAGCTCTCGTCGCAAGATAAGCCTGGGAAAGAAAGAACATAAGCCCAGGAATAACAATCCTATGCGTCGTGATAACGAATTTCGTGAATCGGTTGAAAGATGATTGCATCGCGAATTCTTCTTCTACACCCAACCATCTTTGTCAGTCAGCTGTGAGTGTGAGTTGGTTGGATCGTACGCGCATCTCGTACTGCGCAGACGGCAGTGTCCAAGATTTATTGCCGCATCTTTCTCTCTTGCACTTACTCGTGGCATGGGCGTGACTCGCTGAGAAGGACGGAAGCACGTGATAGCTTAAAACGCGCTCTGTCGTCAACTCCAGTTACTCTTTAGGCAGCGGGCACGCTCCGCGGGAAAGACCGCAACCACGTAGCGCGTAATTTAAACTGGTGAATAAGCCTAAAAACGGCCACGAAATATACCCAGATCTTAAAATCGGCTCCGGGTAATTTCTGGAACCGGGTACCCGGGCTACCCGATGTCATCCCTAGTAACTACTAATATTTAGCCGAGACAATATACGCTCACGCTTATACGGAAATCAAGCCTGCAATTAGAAAAATCCATCTCAGCTGGGTATCCAACCTGGGTCTCCCAACTGACGGTTCGACACCCGGATGAGATGGATTTTTCAATTTCTGGATTGATACAGGCGCTCACAAAAAGCAACAATCACCTTCATTAAAATAGACTGGCTTCATTCTGGCCTATGAGTAAAGCGATGGTGGTAAATCTATAGACAGAACTAACAAACTAGTGGTTAAGTAGGCCTACCTTGCTGGTGGTGGCTTCTTGCTTGGGCTCTGGCCGAGCACCAGAGCCGCTCAGTTCAAGCCCTTTCTTCCGATACGATCGCCTTACGTGGGGTTTGAGAGGTGGATCGATGGGCTCGGGCGGCCACACGTGTGTTTTGGCAATGCTCCACAATGCTGTGGACATTTGAACATGATGTTTGTCAACTCTCCATAGAACTTCAAGATCTATTCCAACTCCAAGCTTAAAGCATTATCTGCAGTGGCATTTAAAAAAAAAAATGGTACTCAATTTTGAGTAGCAAATTCTAAACTTGAAGTTGGGTACCTAAATGATGTACCCTCAAAATTTCGGGTATTGCAACACCCTTAACTAAATGAATGATAATGATTATGAACAATAGTACCTTGTGGGTCTGATGCCGACCGACTGAGATGGTAGGCTGTAGCCACAGTGAGCCCACAGAAGATGGAGAAGAGAACATGTTGCGAAGTCTTTGGTTCGACTAGCGCTCCGTAAGCGAAGCCATAAAGGAAGAGTACGGCAAACATGCTGCGAATGACGCAGTAGAGGGCCGCCAACAGACTGGAAGTAGCGTTACCACCGAACACGTGCATGTCGACTTGCTCCAGAAGGTACATGGTGAATGTGTTGACCTGGATAAAAACAAGTAGTTAGGTGAAGAGGTCTAGAACGGTACCGTACTAAAATAATGATAAAATGTAGCTCAAGTTTTGAGTTTTTTAATTGCTTTTGAGAGTTTTGAGTTACCTTAACAATGTGGGAATGTTGGATTACCACTATTTTTATGAGTAGGCCTAGGCCTATGGATGTTTTGTTTAAGTCGATCGATGATAACAGCGCATGTAATAGATATCCTTCAGATTCCAGGTACTGCAAGATGAGATTGAGCTTGTGAGTATAGCAAAAAACTTTTTGGGCCAAACGGTACTAGTTTTTTATCTATTGCGTTTTGAAATGCGCTGGAATTCCCTATCTTATGCATTGTAGCTGAAAAAAACCTACACTTTCAATCGCATATCGTTGCGTAACATCGTGACCTGTTAATGAATATTAACAAATTTACGTGCAAAATGTAGATAATTTCACGACTAACATTATTTGCTTTTGAAAATGTGGTCAAACGGGGTTCGTTTTGGAGATATTTGAGATGTTTGGTCCAACTTCAACTCGTACGGCCGAGCGATTACAAGAATTACGGCAACAGCGCCGTGACGTCGCACGCTGTAGTCGGCTGTCAATGACGAGAGGCAAGGGTGGGTGTGGCCTACACCTTCAATGCCTATTCTGCTCACGGCTCAGCATTCATATCAATATTTAGTTATCTGCTGCTCTAATTTGTAAACCAAATAGATTAGGCGGTAGACCAGTAGACAATTATGTGAACGTACTTATTGTTCATTTATTTATATTTATATTTTATTTGTTGATATTATTTATTTATTCCATTTCATCTATAAATCTACGAGCGTGCACGGGAGATTGCAAGACATGCTTGGGGCCTTGGTACATTTGCTAAATTAGGCCTAGATGAGACCACTTTCAAATCCACCTGTTCTTACCAAGAGATTACCAACAGAGGCTGTGGCAAATATACATAAAATATAAAAAGAAAAGAAAAGAGTAACTTCCACGAAAAGATTACAAAAATTAAATCTATCACGGATAAAGATATAAATAAGTATTATTTCCGGAAAAACAAAAGGAAAAAAAAAAAACGCACAGGCCAGGTCTCGAACCGGGTACCTTGCATGCTACGTGAACACGCTGCGCTCATGCCACTCGAGTCCACGGCTTTGAGGCGGCTCAGATGAATACTCCTGCAGACAGACGCGGGGCGTTTGAGGGACGCTAAGAAAAAACGAGCGTAAAAGCTCATTGTTTGCAATGCGGGCGCTGTTTACACTTGCAAATCAATCAGCCAATGTTTCTTTGTCGTAATACACAGCCATATTCTGCAGATGTACGCAACTACTATTTATTTGTATATAATATAAGTTCGAGGTGGACGCTGGTAGCTTGCTACATCCTTTGGGACATTCAGTACTGCCATCATAACAAACCAGTGCTATGTTGCCAAGTCAACATGTGGTTATTTGCTACAAGAAAGGTAGAATTAAAATCTTAATTTGTGGTTATGACTATCTTAATGTCGATGAAATACATAGAGAATTTATGTTCGTTTTGCATTTCTTCACCATTTCTTACTCAAGTGCTACAAATATTTATTCATCGATTATTGTATAATATTTAGTTTTATGATTTGTCTAGCATGATATACTACTGGAGTCAAAATACAACACGCGCATTTAGAACAGAACAATATTATTATTTACTTTGTATAAAATACATAAATTGATAAAGTTGTGTTGAATACCGTTTTAAATAATACTAGATGATGATAATATAGATGAAAGTATTATTTTAAGGTGTTTTAAGTTTATTTAATGTTAAAGAAATTGTTGTTTTGATAGGGTAGTTCACTTCATCGATCGACTTTAATAGCACTTTTGCCATTTACAGTGAACCCTCTATAATTCAAATTTCTGTTTAATTCAAACTAGTGAAGTCCCTATAGATGCTTTGGGTATAGGGCTCAATGTTAAATTTCTTTTTAATTCATAATAAGATTTTGAGGGTTCCTTAAATGAGAATTAAAAAAGGACTACTGTACTAGTCAACAAATATTCACAAATTTGAAATATTGTTCAAATTAAAAATACACACAGGGCTTAATGATTACAAAATGATGATCTCACCTGCGGGAAAGAGACCCAAGGAGAAGACTACAGGGAAGAACAGCACCAGAGTCTCAAGAGTGTAGAGCACAGCACCAACCACCTCCCGGCTCGTGTAGCGCAGCCCGTAGATCGAGAACGCTCCCTCTTCTGGTTGCACCACCGCGCGGAGGGCGAGGATCAGTACCGCCACCACGCAGAAGTAAACCGGCCGACTGTACGCGACGATCCGGTTGAAACCGTGCGTAGGACTAGCCGCGTCCGGTTGAACACTCTTCAGCAGAGAGTATTGACACCCGGCAATAACAAAGCAAAATATGAACGCGAATATGTCGCGGAAAAGTCCCATCCGGAGTAAGATTGCTCCGAGAAACGCGACGAGTATGGCTAGTACGATGCTCAGGAGGGTTTCCGAACACGTGAGGTTTCGATCCAACAGTGCGAGTAACGCCAGTCGGTCTAGGTGAACCTGCAAGATATTATGTTACATTAGTATTGGGTAGAATTCATAAACAACACAAATATTCACCTGCTGATGAATGACGATGACTAAGTGAATTCAAAGTTACCTTAATCCTAGATGCATTTCATCCTTTTGGGACATTAAGCAGATGAGTTTAAGTTTAATTTAGTGTTAGCTACCTTAGTAAGTTTAGTTTATTGAGTTTGGCAAGTAGGCCTACAATATTATTTTTATACAATGTGAATATGCCCTTGAATGTAAAACCCCCGTATCACACACACCTTCACATGGAAGCACGGGAGTAGTCTCAGCTTGTAATAGTGACGGGGTTTGGGCGTAATGTCTGGATTAGCATCCGGTGACTCGACAAAACGGAACCGGTTTCGAGACATGATGTTGTCGGTGTCCGTCTCGCCGATGGATGAGGATGGCGGTGGAACTGGAAGCACACCGCCTGGTTCGTTGCTGCAGATCAACACGGCACCGGGGTTGGCATGCATGTGTAGCGCGGAGCGGGCCGCACGGTTGCGCTCCACTAGGCTCTCAGTCAGGATGTGGAAGGGAGACCTACAACACAACAATATATAATAATAATAATAATAATAATATCTTGCTTAATAAAATGTTTAAAGCGACAATATATTGTACATTTAATACTATAGAATTCTACAGAGAAAATAACAGTGAAATTGTTAAATTTGCATTCATATATCTACCACAACAAGGCAACGTATCAGAAGGCTCTACATTTATTATGACTTGTGCCCCATGAAATTAATATATTAGGCGACAGATTGCCGAATGGAAAGGACAAGTTTGAGATGGTTGTTGGACATATGAAACAAATGTTGGAAGAGAGTAGGCATATGCCCAAGAGAATGTATGAAAAAGATTGGAAGGAAGAAGATGAAGAGTGAGGCCGCACGGTTGCGCTCCACTAGGCTCTCAGTCAGGATGTGGAAGGGAGACCTACAACACAACAATACATAATTAATAATAATAATAATATCTTGCTTAATAAAATGTTAAAGCAACAATATATTGTACATTTAATACTATAGAATTCTACAGAGAAAGTAACAGTGAAATTGTTAAATTTGCATTCATATATCTACCACAACAAGGCAACGTATCAGAAGGCTCTACATTTATTATGACTTGTGCCCCATGAAATTAATATATTAGGCGACAGATTGCCGAATGGAAAGGACAAGTTTGAGATGGTTGTTGGACATATGAAACAAATGTTGGAAGAGAGTAGGCATATGCCCAAGAGAATGTATGAAAAAGATTGGAAGGAAGAAGATGAAGAGTGAGGCCAAGGAAGAGATGGAAGAAGACCGTAGAAGACCTATAGGCAAGAGGAGAGAGCTGGGAGGATGTGGAAGAGATACGATTGTGGGATGATAAAGAGGTTGTAAAATCTGGTTGTAAAAGTAAAACCCAAGCTGAACATGATGAAAATTTGTTTTAAAACTAACAAAATTATACTGGACAGACAGGTGGAAAGATTTCCAAGGTTCCTGTTGATCAAAAAGAAGCCCCATCTTCTGATTTGATGGGGATGTTTGAAAAACGTCGTTTCCGTAACTTCCTCATCCAGCACCTGCTTCTAAGTGCTAGATTAAAAGAAGCAATTAATGAAATGCCAGAGGGCATGGGCAGTAACACCAAGGAGGCGTGTCTCTACTGGACGGCTCGACGCATGATGACATAATACAGGGTTGCCGTTTTTACGGATTTTATCCGTTTTAACGGATTTTGAGGGTGCAAAACGGATACACGGATTTTTAGTCCAAATTACGGATTTAATAAAAATAAATTTTTTTTTTATTTATTTTTTTATGTTTTACGACTTTTTTAACTAGGGCTGGTCAAAAAATCTATATTTCAATGCGATATTGATAAGTGGGAATCTTTTCGATGTATAAATATCAAAATTTACACCAAAAATGTAAAATTTCGGAATTTTGGTGGAGGTGCCGGGTAGGTAGTCTAAATTAAATTAACCTGGCTGGTGCATATGGTGGAGGTGCCGGGTCATAACACGCGGTTGTGAGATCGTAAAAATAGGCATTTATGGTGATACCTTATCATTCTATCAACCCTATTTGGCCTCGAATCATTTTTTTTCCCGATTGATTCGGGCCTACAGGTTGGCTTGGTCGCTTTGATTTACTGTGTCCCACTGAAAATCAGTTATATAACTGAGTGGGTAGACTCTTTATACATTAAAAAAAAAATTATTTATTAAAAATAGGCCTACCTACTCTATAAAAAAATTATATATTCAATTTTTTTACAACAATTACATTATGATATATCGATATCGTATTGAAATTGGTACATTTAGGCATTTTAAGGATTTTTAAGGATTTGGGTGTTTCATTTAAGGATTTCTAAGGATTTTTGATCTGCTCAATTAGGATTTTTATTTTTTCTTGGTGGCAACCCTGACATAATATAATAATATAAATGTGGGCACAGGAAAACAACAATATAGGCCTTCTGTGCAGAATTGTTATGTAGGCTATACAGTCTTGGGCACGTTCCCCCAAAAAAGGAACTTTGAAAAGTTAAGTTACTTCTGCTTAAAAAGGAACTGAGACGTTCCTAGTTCCTTTTCAATAAAAAAGGAACTGAAACGTTCCTCGTTCCTCAAAAGGAACTTAGTTCCTTTCACGTTCCTTATACATCGCTGATTTAAACAATAATAAATGTGAAATGAGTTAATTTATCATTACTCTTATTTATTAAAGTGAGTCCAGGGAAATCTGACGACGGTGGCGTCATTTCGAAAACACAAGATGTCACATTGATATTTTTCATACTGCAGTTTACGATATCAGGTATTGGATTTCGACGGGATTACGACGGCGAAAGGAACGTTAAATTCGTTCCAAGTTCCCACGAAATAGTAACTTTGACGTTACAAGTTCCTGATTTAAGAAAAGGAACGCGTTCCTCCACAACACTGAGGCTATATAATATAATATGGTAAATTACATTTTTCAATAAAATAAAATGGTCAGCAATCAGCATTCATCAACACCCAACAAATCAAACAGATTAACCCCAAACAAAAGGCCAAACCCCATGGTAATGCTCACCGCTGAGTCCCCCCCTCCAGCATGTACACGCCCGACAGGTGGTGTTGCACAGACACGGACTGCGGAGTCGGGGCGAGAGAGTTGAGGTGTTTGGTCGGAGTCTGGGCAGAGTTGACTGAAGATGAAGAGTAGCTCAGAGAGTCAAAGTCCCACTTCTCCTCGGTGTCCTGCGAGAACAGACAAGTTGGTAAGTAGCCGTTTAAAGTAGATCGTATGCTTACGCCTTTATTGCGGGAGATATATACATAAATAACTAAATACTTAACACTAGACAATAGGAGAATATAAGAATTAATAATGGACAATTTTTAGAAACACGTGTTATCTATAGTATTGCGTGATAGAAGGGGGTCCAGCACGCTAAATGCCATAAGCTTGTGTGTGTGGTTAACTGTGTCTCTTACAAAGTCAAATAGTCTGCCACACACCTAAACACATAGCATTGCAAAAGGCATACCACATGGTATGGCACTGGTGACTTTCAGTGTTGGGAAGGAACTTTTAAAAAAGAACGCAGGAACGCGTTCTTTTTTCGGGAACTTTTTAAGGAACGCGTTCCATTTTTAGTTAGAGGAACTTTCAACACAAATGTTACAAATTTAGGGTAACTTTTAATAAAGTTTTAGAAGTTCCTTTACATTTAGTGATGACAAAACTCACATGCTTATACATCTGAAAACGAATTTAGCTGAACATAAAAAAAATTAGTTGATAAAAAACAGTAGCATATATTTTTGGGAGAACATAACCGATTGATGAAACCAGTTCATATTGCTAGCGACGACGGGGTTTAAAAAATCGCGGCCAAAATCTATGTACCATTAATTTATCTGATGAAGGAACTTTTAACCAGGAAACTTTTTATTTTTTCCCAGAACTCAAAGTTCCTTGTTTTTTGTGAAGGAACTGTAACTTTTAAAAGTTCCATTTGAAGGCCAAGTAACTTAACTTTTAAAAGTTCCTTTTTTGCGGGAACTTACCCAACACTGGTGACTCTGATGAATGAATAGAAATACAAATTATGAACTTGAAAGAATCATTAACAAGTTGCGGTTAATTGTCTTCACTATATTTATCCAGTTCTTTCGTACAATTCTCTAAAACTTTTGTGAAAATCGTACACAAGTAAAGAATTGCGTTGATAACAAGGCAATGATCTTCATTCTTCATTACACCAAAGATTAGTTTACCAATTACACTGTACAGGCAGTGTAACTCGTCGTACATAGGCCTAGGCCTACGCGCACAAAGCAGGGGAAAGCACGCATCGCATGTGGGAAAATCTCTCACTACTATCGCCCGCGCTGAAGCTCTCATTGCAAGATAAGCCTGGGAAAGAAAGAAGATAGGCCTAGGAATAACAATCCAATTCGTCGTGATTACGAATTTCGTGAATCGGTTGAAACATGATATTGATCGCATTGCAAATTCTTCTTTCACCTAGTTCCACACTGACCATCTTTGTTCCACATATACTAGCTGGCCAGCTGGAGCTGAGCTGGTGGTGGTGGCTGGCGCACTTAGTTTGCACATGCCATGAGTGTGACATAACACTGCTTGAGATATAGCGCGGGATCTATCACTCTTGCACTCACTCGTAGGCATGGGCACGACTCGCTGGGCGGAGAGATAGACGGACAGAAGCTTGTGTCAGCTTACAACGCACTCTGTTGTAGACTCGAGTTACTCTTTAGGCAGGCAGCGGGCAGGCTCCGCGGGAAAGACCGCATCGATGTAGCGCGTAAAATAAACAGGTGATTTAGCCTAAAAACGGCCACGAAAAATACCCGAATCTTAAAATCGGCTCCAGGTTATTTCTAGAACCGGGTACCCGATGTCTAGAGATGTGCAAAAATGGTTTTTAAAAGTTTGAAAGTTCGCGCCTTAAAAATAAAAATTCGCGATTTGTAGCGATTTACCAAAAATCACAATTTTCTTAGGCAAAACTAGAAAAAAAAAATACAAGTTTCAGGATAATTTGATTGATTAATGATTTTAATAATTTAAAAGAAAAACAAGCACATGAGAGTGAAGTTCAGAAGCAGTTTTAATTTTAAGCTCAATTTCAGCCTTCATTTTTAAGTTTCCAACAGTTTTTACCAGAATTAATTTCGGCTACCCGGCACCTCCACCAAATTTACGAAATTATTAATTTTTTATGTAATGTCTTTTGATATGGATATGAAGTATTTTGAGCTTTCTCTCGTTCAAACTATTATTACGATCTCACAATCGCGTTGTATGACCCGGCAAATCCACCACCAGACAGGATAATTTAATTTCGACTACGTACCAGGTACCTCCACCAAAACTTTGATTTTTTTTTAAAAATTTGTGACCTAATTCGCGTTTAAAGACATAATTGCTATTTTCGCCATTAGTTTGCAGTATCAACTAAAATTTCGCGAAAATTCGCGAATTGGAAATTGGTACCATTCAATCACAATTCAGGAGATTCATGTGCAAATTGAATTTGAAGGGATTATTGGAACTTAAAAAAAAATCGCGAATTTCGTTGTCACCATTTTTTCACATCTCTGCCGATGTCATCCCTAATTAATACGCAGTTGCATCTAAATTAAAAATAATTATAGTACAGCAAATGATGGCGACTTCAAGATTGGTTAAATGAAATTTCTGTTAAATTCAAACAGTGATCAAGTCCATCAAGTAGACAACAGGTTTATTTTTCACAAATGGTACCATTTTGCATTTTTAAATTATTTATTTTGGGGTCCAATGCCAATTCAGGCAGAAAGATCAATACCTAAGTAAAAGATGAAAAAATAAATATCGTAGGGCTGTGCGAGCCTAGAATTTTTAAGTCGAGCCGAGCCGAGCCGAGTATTAAAAAAAAGCTTGATTTTGGAGCCGAGCCGAGCCGAGCTTTTACAAAAAAAAAATTTAAAAAAAATAAAAATTTAAAAAAATTAAAAATGGTTAGGCTACATATTTTCTAGGGATTTTATCGGGTACCCGGTTCTAGAAATTACCCGGAGCCGATTATAAGATCAGGGTATTTTTCGCGACCGTTTTTAGGCTAATTCACGGGTTTATTATTTTACGCGCCACGTCGATGCGATCTTTTCCGCGGAGCCTGCCCGCTGCCTGCAGAGTCGATAAAGAAAAACCCGGGGAAATTCTTTGTCGACTCTGCTAAAGAGTTACTCGAGTTGACAACAGAGCGCGTTGAAGCCCAAAACGTGACACCTGCGCGAAAATGCGTTGTGCGTTCAGTCGATCCAACCAACTCAACTCACAGCTGACGAAGAACAGGATGGTCGGTGCGGAACTAGTTTGGAAAAAAGAATTATTGCGATGTGATCATGTTTCTACGATCACGACGCATTGGATTGTTATTCCTTGGCTTATCTCCTTTCTTTCCTAGGCTTATTTTGCGATGAAAGCTTCAGCGCGGGCGATAGTGTGATAGGTTTTCCCACATGAGAGAGAGAGAGACACGTTTGCATTCCAGGCCTAGGCCTATCGCATTCTACTGCGTCGAGTTGACTGTTGATTGCTGGCTCGGGCTGCCGCATTCTTCCGCGAAAGTCTTTGTTGACAAGACTGTCTGTTGAGTGTTGATGAAAATGAGCGCGTGTACTGCGTGTTTTTGTAGACTCGGCTCGAATAAATCGAGCCTAAAATCAAGCTCGGCTCGGCGCGAGCTCAAAACTGAAGCTCGAAAAAGCTCGAGAAATCGAGTACTCGCACAGCCCTAAAATATCGGTACTGGTTAGGGCTAGGCTATGACACATCATTCAATTATCGATCACACGAAAAATTTCGATATGATATCGATTGTTTGTAAAAAAAAAAAAAAAAAAAAAAATTTTAGGTGTTATTTTTCATAATTTTGGCCAAATCAAATAGGGTTGATAAGGGTGTCACCATAGGCCTATTTACGATCTCACAATCGTGTTTTATGACCCGGGACGATATCGATATCATATCGAAATATCAATTTTTTTGCCCAGCCCTGGTACCGGTACAAACTTTGTATTACGATATGGAAGATACATAAAACTCAGAACTGTAAATAATCCTACGTAGGTACTAGTATTGGTTGATATGAAGGTACCATAGTTGGAGTAGCAGTTAAAATTCACATGCAGATGGCACCTAGGCCTTAGGGGTTGAATTCTGGAAAGTCAATGTAAACAATCGATCTTCCCTGCGGTGTCCCCTACCTTGCAGTCTTCAGGTCCTGCCGTGCACATCTGTTGCAAGCCGTGCTGTTGCCGTAGTAACGTGTTGAGCAGCTTTCCGTTGCTTGCGGCCGTAGATAACGGCATCACGCCTCCGTTGGCCGTGCCAGTGCCTTTCTCATCAAACGTATAGGATAACCTGAAGACAAAACATAGTCGCGAAATAAAAAATTAGTATTTCGCACATCCCTAGACTGATCTCATCTCAAACTCAACAAGCAAAGCCGATTGTCCCCGCAACAGATTGCACTATCTCAATATCACAGTTAAAAAAATATGAAAAAAATCAAAAAATAATTTAAAAAACAAAACAAATAGCCTACAAATAGTAAAGCAACAGCCCACTCACCAGTTTCCGTGCTCGTCCATGAAGCAATGCACTGCCCCCTCCGTTGTATCATCGTATGAGGTTGCAATGTGCGTTCCCACCGCCCCACTCACGATGGAGGCGAGAGACGTCATGGGGACGGCGGGACTCGTAATGGGCGGTAGTTCTCGATTTCGTGTTAACCTGTTGGCTCCAAGCAAGCTATGAAATAAATACCATTCATTTGTCTCGTCGTGATTAGGTTTGACTGAAAAGTGGCATGAGCTTCTAAATTTGACGTTGGCAATAGGGAAAATATTACTCATATATGCCTATGTATTAGGGATGTCATAGGGTACCCGGGTTACCCGAATCCAGAAATTACCCGAATCCGTTTTTCGGATTCGAATCTTTATCGGGTAGTTATTTTACTGAAAAATGAAAGGTTTTTAACCGCTGCCCCCGGGGCGTAGTAAGGAGCGATTAGAATGCCGCAGACCACCCACCATGCAGCTAACTGAGTGCAGACTGCCGGCTGCCCGGCCAGCGACCCCCCTCCCCCTCCCACCGCTATTGAGGAAGGCTGGGCTGCCGAGCCAGACGCGTTTATTGTTTTAAGCAACTTCCAAGTTGCGAGACGTCACGAAAGAGGACGTGACGGAATGGGTGGCCGCCGACCGCTAGGTTTTGTCTCACAACAGTAGAAGATAAGCTTATCGCTGGGCCCGGGTATCTTCTTGTAGACGCTCCGAACGACCTTCAACCGCTCGCGGGGGGGGGGGGGGGGGTAACGACGATAAAATGACGTAATTTAGGCTTTCAGGATTCGGGTAACCCGATTCCTGGAAGGTCAGGAACCGGATCCTAATTTTACTACCCAATGACATCCATACTATGTATAGATTTAATGTCAACAAATTAATTAATTTAGTAGGCCTACCTAGAAGAATCGATTCCCAAGAAAAAATCTTATTGTACGCGAGGGACAGTAGACACGTAATTCACCGCTCTGCCACGTCCAAAAACACGACACACCCAAGTTTAAACTATCGGGAATAGATTCTTCCATGTCACCCCTACCCTACTACAAAGGCCCTACTACCCTACTAGTTCCCCAGATAGTTTATATTGAAATTGTGTGATTTATCATACTCTCTTGCAACTATATACATGGCAATAGTTTGTTTATAAATTGAAGTGCCCTAGCAATTTAAAATTAGATTCGACAAATACAGCCAGATTGAAACGTACCTGTGAGCTCTACTCGACCTCTTGAGTCTTCGATGTCTGTTGCGAGTGTTGCGGATGTCCCCTCCCCCCCACCCCCCCTCCACCACCGCCGGGGTTGACAGCGGTAGATCCCTTCTCGTCGCAAGGAACGCTGCTAATAGAGGAGTGGCTGGCTGTGGCAAAAGCGAGCTTAGTTCCGTGTTGGACCCTGCGAGAAGATAAACATATACCTTAGGTTTGGTTCAGACAAAATGACCAAGGACTTGAGATTTGGCGAGTTTAACCACGGGTATTGTGCTGACATTCATGCAATGTAAAATGTAGGCCTCCGCCTACCTAGTATAAATAAATCACTTTGTATTCAAAGTCTTACCAGTAATCAATCAAAAACAAAAATATTAACTATTGATCATTGCTAGTACTGTAGGCCTAAATGCCAAATGGTAGTTAACTACTGAGTGATTGATTAATGATTACAAATGGTTACTCCCAGCCAACAAATTGCGTATACGTATATTGCCGATTTTTTTTCACGCACGGAGATAAGCCGCAGTCGGTTTTTGAGGGGATCAAATTTGGAAAAAAGTGCGGCTTATTTGCGTGTAAATACGTTACTAGTTACAAATTATTCAAATGTATGTTGGGGTCTATGCATATAAATAAATAAGCAAGAAGTTAACAATCTGCTAGTACCCGACGATGAAGCTTCGTTGTATGCTGTCTTGTCCTCCTGTTTGGCAGGACTGTTCTGACTGGTTGCCAAGGGTTCCCATGACGCAGGCTCTATTGGGCCCATGGTCACGTAGACAGTGTCGTCGCTGGCAGCGCTCTCCTCCGTGTCTTTCCTCTCTCCCCCTAAACAAACGTGCAGCGCATTACTTTTTCAGTTCTTATCGCATTATTTTTTCCATTTTTTTTTCAATAAAATGTATGGTACCTACAACAAGTGGAAATTGCAATGCCATTAGACTAACTCTAATTTATAAGCAATTTTGAATTTAAAAAATAAAAATATTAAATAGCATACCAGGCTAATTAATAATTAATTACTCATCAATCAAACAAGGATAATTTTGACATGTTTTATTCATATTTAAGAGACCAATGGTTAGAGGTAATGAATGAGAAATGGTGATATAAAACTTTAATTTAGTGTTTCTTGCAATTTCCCAAAAATTGTCAAAAACATTACTAGGCTACAAATTAAAAAAAAAAAAAAAAAAAAAAAACGCAGCCTTCTACAATGATGACATTGATTCCAAAAAGTTTCCTAAAATTTGATTATTGTGACCTAGGAATCGATTTAGAATAGATTCCCAAGAAAAAACAATTATTTGTATGCAACATTTTTTGGTGGACTGTTTCCGCGGAGTCCTTTTACGCGTTGTTATTTTGGCGGTCTGTCCCTACGAACAATTTAAAGTTTGTCAATACATATGGAGAAATTGCAATTAAATTATTTAACAAAAAGACGTAGAATTTAGTTCCCTCACAGAATTATTGCCTGGGTACTCACTCTCTCGCTTGAGCTTCCGCCTCTCGTTGTCCGAGTGCTGTGTCTCGTCGACGACGTCTATCGTCGCCCGGCGAGGGTGCTTGGGTATCGCTCCCTGGCTCTTGTTTGACTCTGGACAGGGATCCGGAAGGAGTTTCATAACTTCGTGTCCCAGGCTTAGAGTGGTGCTAGAGCTGCCAGAATCACTGCCCTTGCCGCCGCCTGCAACATCTAGACAATCACAGCATTCTATTTTAATTCCAGTTTATTTCATTATTAATTATTATAGTAATTTCAATTATTATTGGATTTTTGTAAATATTTATTAATTTTGTGTTTTTGAAAGTTGGCCCACGAAGATAACGAGTGCTAATTTAGAAATATAACCATCGGAAAAACACTGAGTTGTATATAATAATAACTACTGTTATCTAGTGAGTATACATTTTGTATTTTATTTTCATTTTTGTTTTTCTTACAAACTTTGAAACTAGGTCTATATGTAGCCATGGTGGTATATATCTTTAGGTGTTTTCTCTACCATGAATTTTGTGGTCGCTTAATGCACGCAGTGCAGACAGTCGCCGACAGAATGCGCGGCGTGTCAAAGATGGCGGCCTTGGGGACCAATAGACGGCTCAAATTCGAAAATTTGAACATTCCACTACCGATCTGAATGCGCGGCCTTCAATAAAGTGTATACACACCGCCATCTTTACGAAATAAGAAATGGTACCAGTCGATAAAGAAGTTTCCCGGAAATTTCTTTATCGACTCTGATGGTACTCTGTCACGTCGCGACCCTGGTGGCGTCCGTCTGAACTGCGTGCATTAAGCGACCACAAAAATAGCATCGTTGGATACCCAAGTGAAATCACCTAAAGATATACACAACCATGATGTAGCCTATTACTTTAATTATTAGGGGTGTGTGAATATTCAAAATTCAATGATATACGCAAATTGTTGTAAACTATTAGCCGTTTTGGTGGGCATCCCCGAAATTGGCAATTGTTTCTTTGCCTATTGCACTCTAGATATGGATATGAAATTTTAAAGCATTTCGTGCTATTTTGGCAAGGTCAACAATCAATAAGTAAAAAAAAAAAATTGCATACAATTGTGGCTTCCACTCCCGTATTATGCCATTCAATTTATGTGCAAAATAAAATCGAATAAGTAGGGTACTAGTTATTTGTTTAAAAAAAAGTGATTGTATTCAATATCCAAACTATTAATCCTCATCTGTTCGATTCGAACCTTATGATTCCTAATTGCACACAAGAGGCGCTTTTGTTTACCTCACCAGAGCAATCTGTTAGTCCGGATAGTAAACCCGATCAGTAGCAGGTTACTCTGGTGTGTTCGGCAACTGTGTCAGAGTAACCCGGTTTTATAACCCAATCACCAAAAAAGTAACCTGCCTCAGGAGCAGAGTTAGTTCAGGTTATAGCGGAAAATACGAAGCAATGTGAATTTGATGGTGGTGTTTATAAGTTGCTGTGGGTGATACGTGGATATTTTAGCGCAAAACATTGTTATTGAGTAGGCCTAGGCCTTGTGCTGCCTTTTTACAAACTAACGTTAACATGGATAAACGTTATTTACGTTGTTTATTTATTTAAGTTTAGCTCCTGCTGTCACGGTATCCATTTGTAAACAAACCCACCTCCGAGTTGCTTTCGTTTACTCGGGTTGAAAATGGTGATCCGGTGAAGTGAAATCACGTGACATAATTGATCGGACGGGCTACTCTGGCGAGGTAAACAAAAGCGCCTAAGCTGGTGCTTTGAAAAATGCATAAAAACAAGATTCCACTATCATTCAGTTATCATCTTGGAAAAGAAATCAAAATGAAATCAAAATGAAACTAAACTGAAAACTACACTCCACCAAACTCACTGTGAGCACTGGTAGTCTCCACATTCGAGACCGAGTCGCTGTCGTCCGACCTCGTGTAGTTCCACAGTGGGGGCTCTGTCCGTCCCAAGCAGCGTGAACAACATAGCAAATATAACTCACAGACAACGACAAGTTGGGGAAAGGATATAGGAGTCCAACAGCTTGTGGCTACGTGAGATGAGTTGACACATTTTATGATACAAACAATTGTTGAAACATTTCGTCCGGTTTGCCTTTGGTCACTCGACCGTTGGTGAAGAACAAGTTACTAGCCTATTAGTTCGTACATAAAAGGGAACATACACAAAGTCCGAATATTGACTTGGGTGTATAGAATGAATAGAAAACCACTTAACAACACCATTGCCACAATGTAAACCAATCCAAAGTAAACCATTTCAATTTTATTAAGAGTCGGAAGCAGGGCCGAAGCGCTTTCAAATTTGCGGTGACTACCTAAACTAAATCGTCCGCTATCGGTAGCTCTGTCAATACAGTTGCGTCTTCTCCCTAGGGTCCTAGGCTACCCGCATTACCAGCCACGTTTCAAACACGAGATATTATTTGGTGGCGAGTTGGATGATTTCATGCGACTGACTGCCACATCCGAAGTTTTTAATGACAAAATAAATAATTATAATGCACATCTTGTGAAAAGAGACGTAAATTACACTCTAGAGAAATATCGACAGAACGTTTTATAACTATAACAGTGTCCTAATAGTCATGACCAAATGTTTACGCTTATCGCAAGTTTATCGTGCATCTGTATAAATATCACTCTAGACCGCACGTTTACCGTGGTAATGTTGGCCGAGTGGTTAGAGCTCTTGTTTTGCATGCGAGAGGACGTCGGTTCGAGCCCCGTCTAGGAAAACTTTTTTACTTTTTTTTACTCATTCCATTATTGTTGTTCACTTATAATTTGTGACGGAATCAATTTTATAACTTTCCAGTGCAAATTACTCTAATGGCGAAGGCTTTCTCGCATCCGTGCAGCGGCAATCGGCAAGTTATGAAAGTTGGACCCCTACCGGCGGTTAGAACAAGATGATATTTACTTTTTAGAAATCCTAATTCAAAATACATACCATAAAACCGTATACGAAAAGAATCCGCCTTGTTCTACATGCCGTTTTGGCGTTTTGAGCGCGCCGCGACGCTTCCGCATGACGTTTCACCATTTTGATCCTTGTTCTAAATCAATAACTTTGTACGATTATTAGTAGACGAATCGACCGTTCCAGTGAATACCCACATTTACCCATTAAAAATAGTTTAGAGTATTTTAAATTGGCCTCTAAAACGCAAAAATGTGACTTATTATCAATTTTACTTTTTATATTCAATGCCAATTTACGAAAACGTTTGAAAACATATTGTTTGGTTTATCAGTCTTAAAAACATGCTGTCACATGTATTATAATACTACAATGCACAATAGTTATACGAAGTCGCTGGGGATAGTGCATGACATGCGTTTGTTCGGCCGCGCGTCTTATTTACTTCCGCTGTCGCGCAGAGTACTACTATTCACTGTGAGGTCCGGGGGCCAAAAACCGAACACATTTTAACAGACAAATTGGCAATAAAACTTTTAACATCATTTAAATATGTAAAAAATTTGAATCAATACTTAAATTTTCTGACACATGTCACGTCAAAATATTCATTTATATGTAGCACGTAGGCATGTTTAAAGTGTGCATGACATTCTTGTATGGCTTCTACTGGAACGTAATCTAGGGCGACGGTCGTTCGCCCGCAGCCAAGCTAGGCGATGGCTTAACTCGACCCTTGTTTACTCCCACCCGCGTTGGGGGGTTTCAGCTATCTGCACACGCCGCCCCGAAAAATTTACAATCTTGAAACTCGGTGTGGTTCATGTGGTTCATGATCTACAAAAAAAAATCAGCCCGATCCGATAACCAGTTCTGTGTTAAAATATTGCGTAAAATCGACGAAAAAACTTCCGGCTTGCTGGGTGGGTGGCTAACTAAAGTTTATCTATCCTTGGGGATACAAAGTGACCATCGGCGGACGAGACCGGGATCGGTCGTCCCGTCTATTGTCTGCATTTTTCCCTTTCCCCTTTTTTGGCGTGACCGAACTTGGGAGCGAAACATGGGTTTTTCTACCTGCCTCCACACATTTCAAATCTATTGTGATGAAAATAATGTATTCAGCGAAATATTTTTTTAAAATTGCATGTATTTTAAAAAACGTGGTTCAAATGTATAGCTTGAGTTATGAAATGCGTTTTTTTTCCTAGTGTCTACGATCAAAACTGACTGAAATATATAAATATTATTTTATTACTAAATAATACTATCAAAATATATTATAGAAGCATTATCCGTAACTCAGTCAGTTTTGGAATTTCGTCCCAAAAATGAAATTCAAGACTCACGCTTAATATTTTATACAACGTTATTAGATATTTGCAATTAAACAAAAAAATATCAATAAATAAATAGAACAATAGAACAGGAAAAGAATACAGCAGGTAGAAAAACCTAAGCTTCTAGGATGGTCTATTTTACGACTACACGCGACAACCCTTAGCAGTTGCCTCATACCCATACCCGACGCGTCCGTCGATGGTCACTTTGTAACTCAAGGATTGATAACTTAAATATGATGGTAAATGGTTGGCTTAGCGTTGTCAACAGGCCCAAATGATCTTACTTCTTTTCTATGTGAAATAGGGAGAAAGAATGAAATGCTTGGCTCAACTTCTATATCCCACAGCATTCACATGTCAAAGCATGAGCAAGCAAAACGCATGTCATGCACTATCTCGGCGACTTCGTATAATTATCTGTGCATTGAAGTATTATAACACATGTGACAGAATGTTTTTAAGACTGATAAACCAACAATATGTTTTCAAACGTTCTCGTAAATTGGCATTGAATATCAAAGTAAAATTGATAAAAAGTCACATTTTTGCGTTTGTGCACAAACACTATAGTGACATATTTTTATTATATTTTGTTCCCCGAAAAAGTTCAAAACTTCCTAAATGAATATAAATTTGTATCATAAGACTTATATATTTCTATTGTGGTTGTTATCAGCATTTGTAAGGTAGCGTCAAAAATGTATAGGCCTAACGATTTTTACGTTTTCACACAACGTGCGCGACCCGGCACCTCACCAAAATCATTAATAATACTCGCAAACCCCTAGAGAAAATGAATTATCTTCTTGGAAGTGGAAGAACTATTTTTATTGTTTTTACTATAAGAATTATCAGAGGAGCATATTTTTATAAAACATTATCTTTCCATGCACGGTATTTTTAAGAAAATACCAGGTCACTTTCTCACTAAAATTGCAAACCGGTACAAAAACGTAATTTTTATTAGTTTCTTGGGACACCGGCACAAGTGTTATGAAAACGGTACTGTTACCGGTCAAACGGTGGTCACCTGATTTATTCTTCACATACATAATATCATGCGATAATAAAATAATGTCAACATAATTTCTTATAGTTAATTTCTCATGATACATCCCAAACAAGCGGTGGATGCAGAGCTTTTCAAAACAGATTTTCTAGAAACAAAAGCTACCTGTCTTTTGTTTATTTTGTTTACAATCTGTACCTAGTTCCCAACATACAATGCTTTTTATTAAATTTGCTATAATTACTGTCGTCATGTTACGAATTATATGAACATAAAAACAAAGTAAGTTTCACTGGTAAGGGTCACTGGTAGGGCTCGACATTTGCGTTTGACAGGGTAGGCCTACCTCACGATGGCGATATCAGACTGTGATGAAGTCAAAGCTGCCGTTATCGGCTTTCGTACATGCGATCCTAACACACAGACGCGGAACTCTGTGCAGCCATCAAATCCCATTTTGGGCCTACTTCTGAGCCGTTTTGTGTAACTTTTACTGATGTAATTTAACGATTATGACCATAATTATGGTTCAAACAATATCAAATTTCACCACAGTGTTCAGAATAGTAAAATTAATACCGCGCTGTAATGAAAAATGGATATTACTTATTTCAATGCAGTAAAGTTCATAATCAAGTTCCAAAGTTATCATTTTTTTCCGAAGCAATAACCAACCAAAGAAAAAAATGGACAAATCCGATGTGTTCAAAATTTTTTTTGAGTATGGTTGAATTTTTTAAATAATTATTTGATCATAACTGTAGAGCTTGTTATTTAATTTCTAACACTCTGCAGCCGCGCCTGAACCTGTCTATGCATTAGGCTCTTAAGGTACAAAGTTGTTCGTTTATTAATTCTTGCGTTTATTATTTCCAACGGCATGTGACGTCACTATCCAGGTCGTCGCCAACGAATTCAGATAAGAAAACCATCTACTAGGTTCTTTTATCCAAGTTCTTTGGTCGCCACATGGTTTATGCATGGCCTATAATAGTAACCGCCTTGTAAATCCATGGTGTACGAATAAATATACAACCGCCTTTTAGATAACACATCTAAACTTACTCCAGGTCGCTAAACCGCTCGTGTTGCTATGACAATTGTTGTCACTTTCTTTTGTTTTATGATTATTTGTTACGTGATTGGTTGATTAGCCATACCAGATTTATGACGTATGCGCCCAGTTTTCCCGCCAAAATTTTTGGTGCAACTTTCAGCTAACTTTTATGAATGAAAACATTGTCTAAATAAAAACAGAAATCGATTGAAGCATTCAGAAACAAATCCTTATTGTAGTAGAATGATACAATCAAGTCATATAGGTATATTCGCTATTGTAGGAGCTCTTTATCTTCAAACCTTGTCAAAAGTGCAAAGAGCAACACGAGTTACTTGTCCAAGTTACAAACATAATAGCAGCAAGCGCTTTTAAGGGGTGGGCGTGAAGATCAACAGAACAGCAAGTAGGTGCATACAAATTGCAAAGCAATACAATATTGTACAATATAATATTGGAGGGAGATGAGTTTGCTTCTTGTACAAGTGACTAGCATAGCTGAGCGCCAAAGCTTTTAAGGGGTGGAAAATAAAAGAGACATAAAATGAAGTAGGGGAAGAAATCGCAAGGCCTTACACCTAAGTTGGAGGGAGATAATTATGTTACTAGCAAGGCTGCAAGCTACACTTTAAAGCAGGGCTGCCGTTTTAACGGATTTTATCCGTTTTTACGGATATTAAGGGTGCAAAACGGATAAACGGATTTTTAGTCTTATTTACGGATATTTCGTTAATTACGTTTTCTATGCTTATTTTCGTATATTTGAATCTGCGCGGGCTAATTTCGATTGTAAACATTGAAGGCGGGGCGATAATCGATTCGACTTTCGATAGGGGGCGGAGCAAGGGCGGAGCCGTGTCCTAGACATTGTAGGAACTGCTTCTGCCAGAACAGTTGCTTTTGGGAGTGGGAGGAGCCATGAGGCATGAACAAACAATGAAGATTGGAGCCTACAAAATTGTTTTCTTTCGTTTTTGTTTATAAAGTTTGGATTATGTGATCTTAAACGTGAAAAATAGAGTTAGTATATGATTAAAATGTTATTAACAAGTTCTGCAAGACTGCAATGTTATTAATAGACACAAACACATGGGCCTAGGTCAAAATTGTGATGCAACATTCCTAGGGCCTAGGCCTAGCCTAGGCCTAGGCGGCTAGGGCTAGGCCTAAGAATTTTTTAACTAGGTCAGATTTAAAAACAGATTTTCTGTAAATAAGTAACATTTTACATTTTTATGCAATCTTAATTAAAGCAACCACGGGCGTTTCTGGCTCATTTATTCTCGTCTGTGCATAGGCCTAGGCCCTAGCAACTTTTTAGGTTATGATGGTAACAAATATAAACATAACATTTAGCCATTTTCATAGTTTGATCAATGAAATTAACGTTTTTAGACTTTTCACGGATTTTTGCGGATTTTTAACGTCCTCCAACAGGATTTTTTTTAAATGTCAGTGGCAGCCCTGCTTTAAAGGAGTGGGCTGTGAGCATTGAGAGACAGCATATTATAAAGTACAGGGGTAGAAATTGCAAAAAAAGAAGGCTTTGGAAGAGGATCTTATTGTCGTTCCAACATTCCGGCTTTTATATGGTTTTTCCTGTCCCTACGTATAAGATAACAAGAAAAAAAATTCAGAATTGAGACGAGGGTGTATGGACATACCAAGGTTTGAGTGCGTGTGTGTGTCTGGCTCGCTGTCCGTGTGCTCGAAGAGCCAGTCTAGTCCTATGAGACTTGTGTTGCTAGGAAGCTCGGAAGGGAGACTCGTGTTGCTAGGCAAAGCTACTTCAGAAGGGGGTAGAGATACAATGGCGGTATCTGGAACAAAACCAAAACATATTAAAATTTGTAACTGCAAAACAACAAGATGTATATGTCTATGATGTCTATGCCCAAGTTGTCCAGTTGAAAACAATGCTTTCCTGGGCAACCACAATAACAAAACAATATGATTTCATATATATATTTCTGACTCCTGTTTCCAACTTGAGTTAGGTCAGGGGGTGGCTATAGCCACCAATTTTCTAGGGCTTTTTATGAGTTGTTAACACCGGCTTTGCCAGGCCTGTCATGTCCTCTTCAGGTTCACTCGCACTTCTTCCCACCAGCTCCACGCCATCCACTTCTGTCTTCCCACAGTTTTCTTGCTTCGACTTCTTCCCACTTCTCACCTCTTTCCTGTATATCATTCCTTATCTGATCTTTCCACTTCTCTCTTGGTCTACAGGACTCGTCTTTAAACTTTGTCCCCACTTTCAAATTCTGTCCTTGGAATTCTTTTCTTCTCCATTCTTCTGACATGTCCATACCATCTCAACCTTTCTCGTCCAATTTTGAATAATAGCTTCTCAACTCCAACTTTTGTCCTGATTTCTTGGCTTCTAATTTTGTCTAACTTCGATATTCCGGCTATGCTTCTTACGAACCTCATTTCAGCTGCTTGAATCCTACTTGCATCTACGGCCCCTAGTGTCCAAGTCACTGAAGCATATGTAAGGATGGGTAGACATAGTATACCTTGTACAATAACACCTTGCATTGCAAAAAACATAAATAAATTCATATTTAGAATCTACCGACTATAACTGATTTTTAGTTTGGACATTAAACCAAAGCGACCAAGCCAACCCTGTAGGAACCAACACAATCGACAAGTGAGCGATAAGTTATAACCAATCCAAAATCAATATTTTTTAATGGGATATATAGCAATCAGTAGGGATGCACACGATTATCAATATTATCAATCGATAATCAAGGTAGAGGTAGTGAAAAATGGTGATAACGAAATTCGCGATTTTTTAGAATGTCCTGTTTATTGCCTAAAATGTAATACAGTAAGACCTCAATTATCCGAGGTGGATGAGACCGAGCTATGCTCGGATAAAGAAAAACTCGGATGATAAGGACTTTCTTGTTTAACTCCTCCCAGCAGGGCCCTAGTATATGAAAGTGATATCTCAAGTGTGAAACATGTGAAATACCATTAAAAGAACATAAATAAACAGCCTTTTAGTGATGACATCGGCTGCCGACTGCTTTGCTGATAGAATGAATGTGTGGTCTCATTATCTTATCCCATAATGTAAACAAAACAACTTGGGAGAGTCTTGGCCTGAAGCCAATTGACTAGTGAGATGATACGTAGTTCATGGCTTGGGAGAAGGAGTGGGGGGAGGTTACCTCCGCGTCTGTCATTGATGGATGTCCTACTAATGCAATGTTTATTTCTTCATAATCGTAGCCAGCCTCAATCATGTAGTCTTCAAGGCCATATTTTGTCTCTATCTCTCTCTCCCTCCCTCTCTTCTCTCTCATCCGCCGTCATTGAGCAAGGTCGCGGCAAGTACTCGCAAAGACACTGGCTCAACACTCTACGGCACCCTACCCTCGACCCCTGCCCCCAACCCCCCTTACAACTCGCGCGCTGTGCGTGACATATTGTAGTAAACAGCATACTTAGGGACATACATTTATGGTAAATAAAACCACCAAAAAGCGGTACAAAAAATTATTAAAAAGCGGTGCAAAAAGTCGGTGTTAAAAATCAAAACTCGACAAAAAGCGGTAAATAAAAGCGGTGAATAAATTTGATAATTTGCATGTCACCGTGTGTCATTCATGCATATTGTTATAATTTATATTTAACAAGAATTAGTGGAAAGGGACACTAGCCTAATCTAGACTTAGGCTAGGCCTAGGCCTACGGCAAAATAGCTAGCACTAACAGAACGCCTAGGCCTAAGCTACTTCCGGGCAGTTAAAAATCTAGACTAGACCCTGATTTCGTGATATAGGGCCTGGCCTAGGAAATGAACTACTATAGGCCTACATACCAACGAATGTCATACAAAATTGAAGTGTAAGGTGGCCTAGGCTAGGGGCTTGAGATGTGTAGCCTAGGCCTTGGTTGGGGCAAAGGTTCAAAATATTATCTCAGTGTTAAATTTCTTCTGTGCATTTTTTCAAGGACCCTAAGTCGACTATGCCTAGCTTAGGCCCAGATGCAACCGTGGGATCATAAAAGTCCAATCCTGTGTTGTTTCCTGAAGATGGCCCTAGGCCTAGGCCCTAAACCTGCTCCATACTAGCCTAGGTCCAGCCTAGGTCTAGGGTCCAGTCGTATTTGAATTGCTTAGGGCTATGTTTAGGGCACTTGTTCTCAAAAATTTAGACAAATCAAAAGATGTTCTTACAGTTAACTGAATTTAACAGCTTTAACTCATGCCTCAGACATCGGCGAATTTGAGGTTAGGTAGTCCCAGGCAGCCTGTCAACTCTTTTTTTTGTGCTGAAAACACATCTTATGCAAGAAAAAATTTGTGTGGGTCTATTAAAAATTTTCCAAACAATAACCTTGTTTTATCTTTTTTTTAAAAACCGCGCGGAAAAACTTTGGGGGTTATTTTTCGGCTTTTTTAAATTTGAAAACCCTCACAGGATGCCCAAAAATTAATTTTAGGCCACAAACCCTCACAATCACCCGGGTTATAAACGCATCGAACAAAAAAATCGTTTAGCCCGAAATTTTTGGGCGAAATAACATTGCACAGTCAGCCATCTTGATAATGATCAAAACCCCTCGTAAATCAGGGGGTTTTTTTTAAAATAATTTTTCCCACTTTTGCGTTTTTTTAAACCCTAAAAATTTGGGAAAAAAACCTCGCAAAAAGTTGAAAAACCCGGGGAAAAATTTTCCGTGAATAAGAAAAATCTTTAAAAAATCGGGGAAAAACGGTTAAAATGGTAAAAAATCGGCAAAAACCCGCAAACCCGTTATCAAATTTTGCCCAAATTTGCCATTAAAACCACTGTATTGAAAAAAATGCATTATTTCAATATTTGTAGAATTTCGAAAAAAACACCCCGTCCCGCAAATTTAAATGCCCCAAGCTACGGGCTAAACTTCGGGATATAAAAAAACCTTAACATTTTTCCAAAATTTAAAAAAAAGGGAAAGGGCGCCTGAAATACCCTTCGGATAACAGGGAATTTTTTGGTTTTAATCGGAGCTAAAAATGAACGAGGTCTTACGGGTATTGTCGGGGAATTACATCTTTTTGCACCTTGTTTTCATTACGGCTTTTAAAAAACGGGAGTAAAATTTAATGTCCCATATAAACTTAGGTAAAGGCTTGCTTTCAAAAACCCCCCCCCACAAAAAACCAACCCCCCACTTGGGGTGGCCCCAAAAAAAAAATCATTTCCCTTTTAGTTTTAAAAATTAAGCAACCAAAACAAACCCCCAATAAAAAACTAGTTGTAATGCAAGACCAGGGGTGATAGGGTTATTTCTTTAAATTTCATCACTTTTTTTTATCATTTATAAAATTTTTATAGGGATGTGTGGGTGTGGTTTTTTAAACCTCGGGTCGGGCTCGGGTGGGGAAATTGAAAGTACCCTCGGGCTGGGGAAATTTGGGAAGTACCCTCGGGCCCGGGGGTTTGTGAATTTTTTTTTTTTTTGTAAAATTTAATTAAAAAAAAAAAAAAATCCTACAAAACATTTTTGGGGCTTTTGGGTTGCGGGGAAAGGCCCTCTGGGCTGTGTTGAGGGGGGGGGAAGAAAAACTTCCAAATCGACGTCTTATTAACTTTTGTTTAAAGTGGGGCCTAGTACAGTGAAACCCCGCTATTATCGTTTTCCTGCATCAATCTTTGGGTTTTTTTCTCGGAAATAATATCGGTAACGATCTTTTTTCCTAATTTTTTTCCCAAACGAAAACCCCAAGAAAAACCCCGTTTGCAAATCGCGTTTTTTTTCCTTTTCCCGGCCGCGAAATCATGCGTTTGCCCCGGGCCAAATGCATCTAAACGAAATCGCGCGTTTGCACCCACCCTTTTCGGTCTAAAACTCCGCCCAACCGCTCCCTGCTGGGGCCCGCAACGATGCCACTAGATGGGAAACCTTGTTCTAGGCCTGCCGCCTAGGCATTAGACGATGTTTTTTTTACCCGTTGTTTTTTTTTTTTAAACCTTTTCGCCTACAAAAACTAATTTTCAATTTTTGCTTTTTTTTGCCTTTTAAAGGTTGAAAAACCAGAAAAACAGTAATGACGGTCCTAGGGCCTAGGGCCTATTCCTCCAGCGGGGAAAAGGCCGGCCGGGAAAAACGGGAAGACCCAAAGGACACAGAAATCTTAGCATACCCCCGGCGCCCACGGTCGTAGCGATTGGTCCGCTCCCGACGTCAGCTGTTCGTTTGGCGTGGGGGGCGGGGAAGGTTTTAAAGGGGACAGTTTTTGGCGTGTTTTTTTATTACTTTACCCAACCCGCTTTTTCGGGTGGAATTTGACGGCCCCGCCCCAGGTCGGGAAAATTTTCCCTACCCGAAAATTACCCATTTTTCGGGTCCCCGAAAAACATCCCTAATAATTTTTTTAACCTTCATTTCACATCTCGTACAAAACAAATTTGTTTCTGGCGAAAAAATCTTTGCAACTTAACCTCAAAACCCCAAGGCGAAAAAAATAAAGGGGACCCCCTTGGTCCCCCTGTTGTGTTTTGTTTTTTTTTAATTGTGCCCGTAAGGGCCTTTTATGTGGGTTTTGGCAAAAACGGGAAACCCGTATCTACTTGTTTCTGCTTTTTTTTCAAAATTGGTTGGCCCAAAAAAAAAGGCGTGTCCCCCGGAAAGGATCTCGAAAATAAAAAAGGGGTGTTAGAGATGGAAAAAACATTTTTGAAAATGCTTTTTTCCCGCAGGTGAAAGCGCGAAATAAGGGTCCCCGATTAAAAATTCCCTAACCCAAGACCTGAGGGACTTAAGTCCATTCAAAATTTCAAAAGTTAAAAAACTTCTCCCTTTTGGCGGGAATCAAACCCGGGAAACCTTCTGCATTGGAAGCAGACGCTTACCACAAACCAAGGAGCCACAAAACTTTTTACATTGAAACGTTGACTTTTTTAAACTTCAAAATATATAATTTTGAATTTTTTTCAAGTAAAAAAGGGGCCTACCTATTCTTTTGGGGTGTGGGGGAAAAGGATTTTTTCCCCAGACTCGGACGGGATGGGGTTTTTAAAAATTACAAACCCGGGGAAAATGGGGGCCGGGACCCGGGAAATTTTCCGAAAAAATTAAAAAAATTTAAAATTTGCAGCACCCTTTTAAATACCCCACTTTATAAAGGGTAAAAAAATTAAAAGGATCCCCAAAATTAACCCAAAAATTGACTCAAAATTTTTGATTTTGGGTTTGGGGGCCTTTGGGCCCTTAGCTGGGCCTCCCTTAAAAGGGCCTAGGCCTCCCCTTGAAGGGCCTAGGCCTAGGCCTGCACTTAAAAGGGTTTCCTAGGCCTAGCCCTACCCAAAAAAAAAATTAGGCCTAGGGCCTAGTAATAATTAGGTTAGAAAAAATGGCCTGGGTTTTTAGTTTAGCCTTAAAGGGTTGGGCCCCTGGGCCCCTGGGCCCAACTGGGGAAGAGAGCCCAAATTAAAAATTAGCTATTTTGAATTTTTTTGCCTGGGCCCCTGGGCCTGGGCTAAAAACTAAAAATTTTTTCAACTTCCCAAAAAGCTTTTGGGCCCTAGGGCCCCTGCCTGGGTTTGGGGGCACCCAAATTGGGCTTTTTAAAACCCAACAGGCCTTTCTTTTCAAACCCAAAAAAATTAATTTTGGGGGGGGGCCTGGGCCCCTAGGCTTTACAAATAAAAATACAAGTAGGGGCCTGGGCCCTTTGGCCTAAAGCCCAATTTTGAAATTTCAAGTCATTTTGTTTTAATTTGGGGGAGGCCTATTTCCCACCCTGTTTCAGGTCAAAAATCGAAATTATTTCGATTTTTGAAGAAACTGAAACTCTGGAGGGCTAATGAAATCAAGCAAGCACCCCGCGAGTGCTGCGTCTAGTGGGAAAACCTCTCCCAAACCTGCTTTAAAATTTATAGTCGGAAGAGGGGGGAATTTTTTAAATTTTCCCCGACTTTTGACGGGGATCCCGGCAAATTTTTTTGGGGAAAAAAAAACTATTTGGGAAGGGAAATGGGGGAAAGGGTGATTTCCCGATCCCGATCCCAAAAATGTGGGGATCCCGCACACCCCAAAACTATCTTTTTTTTATTACCCTCATTTTTAAAACGACAAAGAAATTTTTAAAAAGTTCCACACCCACCCCACCCAAACCCACTGGGGGGTTCCTACCTTCTAGATTGTCTTGCCCCTCTTCCCCAAGGGGGGGGTTTCCCCCGGCCCAACGGGAGTGAGACTTACCCGGGCTGCCTGTCTCGCTTTTCTCGCCGCGGGCCAGCTGGGAAATCGGGCTGAACAGCCAACAGCAGGCCCGGGGTGACGGACGACATGGCAACTTCCGTATCAAGCAGGCCGTCCTTCGACGACACGCTTGCTTCGTCTGTAAGTAAGAGCGCTGTGCCGGTTGGTGATGGGACAATATTGATAACACCATTTAATATTAAGGGAATGTGCTTTTGATTTAAAGTATATTATTTTGATTTTTAACATTGAGTTGAAATTTCTAAACAAAATTTTTTGGGGCCCAAAAATTTTTAGTATTACGCCATCCCACCCAAAACCCCTAATCATTCAATCAACCCCACCTATTTTTAAACAACCAAACAATAAAATAACACTTAATTCACAATCACAGGCTATCTGGTGTTGAATTTTGGGGTGGGGGGAAAAACGTGTATCTTTACACGGGTACACCGCTGTCCCGTTTTGGGTTTTGGGTTTTTTTTTACACGCGTTTTACTTGTATATTTTTTAAAATGTCCCCGAAAAAAAAATTTACATGGGTTTTTTATTACTGTATATTTTTTTTTGCAATTTGAAAAAATAAAAACGGCCCACGGCGTTCGGGGTTGTTTATCAGTCAGTAAATGAGGGGGCCCGATGTTTTTAAATTTACCTGGGAAAAATTTAAAAAGGGGGATGGTAAAGGGGTTTAGGCTTGCGTGTGAAGAGGGGGGGGTGGGGGAAGATAAAGGGTTGGGGTTTAACCCTAGTTCCCCGTAATACTTTTAATTTTTGCGCAACTCCTTTTCGCAAGTCCGGGAAATTAAAAAAACCCCTTTTCCCCCGTCTTTTCTTATCCAAAAAAAATTCCCTCAAGAGATATTTAAACAATCAAAGTCTGCGGCCACTGACCTTTATATCTCAACACGCTAAAAAACTAAGCGGGGCGGCGGGCGACTGCAGCGGTCTGGAACCATCTGGAATTTTGGGGCCGGTCCCGGGGGGGGGGGGGGAGGGGGAAAAAGGGAAGGCCACCCTGGCCAAAGGGGGCCCCAAAGGGCGCAACCCCCTTCCGTTTTTGGGGGGAAGGCCCGGGGGCGGCGGCTTTCCCGAAAAAAGCTCGTATTTTTAAAAAAAGAATTTTGAAATCTGAAATCTCGAGACTAACAATGTCAATTGGAAAACGCGTTAAATTTTTTTTTTTTTTTAAAGTACACCCGTAAAACGTAGAAAGGACGTGTACAGTGTACCCGTCTCAAACCCTATTTTTGAAGCTTTTAAATTTTTCCCGTTTTTTTTAAATTTTGGGGCCCCCGGGTTAAAAAATCAATTAAGGGGATGACCCTCGGGTTTTTAAATATTGGGGGGCCCACTCCCCAAACCTTGGGGCCGGGGGAGGGGGGCCACTCCCCATCCGCATTATTTATTTATTTTTTTTAATTTTTTTATGCAAAAGTTATTTTTGCGAACTTTTCCTAGTTTTAAAAAAATAATAAATAAAAATTTTATGATCCCACCCCCCCAGTTATATAACTGATTTTCAGTGGGGGGTTTGCACAACGCCGGGCCCGACCATTCCCCCCCCCCCCCCCCTTTCGGGATCACTAAGGGGTTTTCTTTTTCTCTTGGGCCCCCGGGCCAAAAAACTCTTTGCCCCGATTTTGTTTAATGTTTAACGTTTTGGGGATAAAATAAAACTTAAGAGAAAAACAAGTTTTCAAAACTCCCTTTTAATTTTTTCATTAAAAAAAAAAAAAAAAATACCCTTGTGACTCCCCTTTAAAATGGAGTTTGACTTCCCCAAAAAGAGTCCGGGGAAGGGGTCGGGTAACCCGAGGGCATCCCTAAAATCATGGCAAGGCCGCAAACCCCTTTTGATTATTTTCATGCTACAATTTGTGTTTTTTAAAAATTTTCTTTTTTAAAAGGGGCTCGTCTTGCCCAAACAAGTGGGCCCCGGTAAATACGGTATTTATTTTTCCAAAATTTTAAATCAACCCCCTTTTTTCAATGACCTCTAGTCAAAAAAGTTTTTATGGTATTGTTAAATTTTTTTTATTTATTTTTTCAATGTTTTTTAAGGTAACCCTAAAAAAAAAAATTTAATTTTAAACATTAACATTAACCCTTTTGGGACCCTAAGATTAAAAATTTTAAAAGGGAGTGGGGAATTTTAGGGGAACCCCCTTTTTTCTGGGAAAATTTTTTCCGGGAAAACCTCCCCCTTTCGGGGCTGTCCCGTTTTTAAACTGATCGAGGCTCGTGAAAAAACGAGACAAGGGGTTCTCGGCCGGAAATTCGGGGGACCGGGTGGAAAATCATCTTTTTCCCTTTTTTGGGGCGCCCGACAGGTGGTCCGTCCCCCAGGTTCGTTTGTCTTTGTCCGCCCTTCGGGATAGGTGGTCGTCGGAAGTCCGTTTGTCCTTGTCCGCCCGACGTGATAGGTGGTCGTCGGATGTCCTGCACAGAAGAAGAATGAACACGTATCAACAGGTGTGTACAACAACGTCAGAACCTTTTGGGAACTAAGTCAGTCTGAATAATTGGTTCGTACCAAACCCCAGGAGTGCTTGACCGACCGAGTGCAGTCTTATCAAGTGTTTTGATAGGATCCAACAGCTTGCCTTCTCGGTGTAATAGGAGCTGATGAATTTCAGAGATGAAGTAAAGTAATAGAGAAAATAAGCACAAAAGCACTAGAGGTTTTGATGCGAGGTCTTGATCACATATAGACAATCAGAGGGCCATCCTTCTTCTGGATGTACAGTCAGGGTCATATATAAATCAAGAGGTCTGAAAGATACCTCTTTCACCGACATCTCGTGGTCAACTCTTGGTGTCATTATTTATATCGCCCTGTGAACTGCATTGTCGACATAAATAAGAAACATGGCTGATAATGTCAAAAGAAAATTCTATATTCACCAGAGAACTACAAGCCTAGAAGAAATATAACAGGGAAACGAAAAGAGAGCAGTATATATCGATACCTTGGCCTAGGCATAGCATTAAGACTATTCCTTAGTTCTTATATTTGCCTTAGTTTCTAGTTAATTTCAAATAATTCTATCTTAGCTGTCCAAGTCTTTATTTGCAAACCACCAAAGTTTTTTTTATGCTTTTGTTTTGAGAAAATTGTATTTTTCTTCTGACTGCCTTCTAGATATTGACTATTTTGTTGCCCAAACATTTTCAAAGCCTCCTAAATAATATTAATAACATCAAATAGTCTAGGGAACTTCCATCGATCGATAATGTAGTTCACAGGGCAATATAAATAATGGCACCAAGAGTTGACCACGAGATGTCGGTGAAAGAGGTATCTTTCAGACCTCTTGATTTATATATGACCCTGACTGTACACTAGGCATAAGAAGAAGTAAATCAAGGGGTCTGGAAAATCTCTACCGTTATCGACCTGACTCGTGAATATTCAGTTTGTTCTGGTGTCGTTCGGTGTGCTTCATTATTAACAAAACTATCGCTCGCTGAAGTCATCAAACAGACCGTGAGAAAACATGGAGGACCTATTTTACTAAACATTTGGCCTATTGAAACACTGGGCCCAGGGCGTAGTTAATGTTAGAACAAGGTTTGTGTAATTAATGAATTCACCAAACACAGCATAACCTTAGCGCAGGCTTATTTCTAGTGTAGAAAGAAACCAATTAGGCCTACGTAGGGCCAGTTTTTAGTGACATAAATAGAGCAAGCCGTCCACTCCTTGATAGCTTTGTGTATTTAGAGGTGTGGCTTTAAGAACAAATCCGAGCTTTGCTGAGTGAGTGTCGGTGGCGTCGGTAAAAAATTACCCTTGATTTACTTCTGACGCCTAGTGTACAAGGCCTTGAGTGGAAACCTCACTTGTTAACAAGGACAGTGCATCAAGCTAGACTGATAGAAACTAGAAAGTGATAGATAAATGATGATACTTTTTAAACTGGTTTTAACCAAAGTATTAGATTTAAACATGGCGTGTTACCTGTTGCATGTGCGCTTGTCCTTGTCGCTGCGGCGTGATAAGGGATCCTGGTCATTTTGAGGGTTGTTGAGGCTCTCGTGCCGAACCAACAGCGGAGAGCGCGAGCCTGCGTTGTCGTCATCGCTGTCCACCCTGAATCACATGGTCGAAGTCAAATATGAGGTCATACATCAACATAAATCAAACAGATAAATATTTCATTTCATCACTTTCAACTACCACAAACTGAAGCAAGACAGACATGAAGAACCAAACATTTTTGCTTAAACATCGTTTGTTGTATCATAAAACATTGCGATGGCAACTTTTTAACCAAAATAATTTTTGTATGGTTGACTGGCATCATGGATGTCAGACATTTTCAGAATTAGACTTTCATTGACAGTGCTACGTTACTCAAGCTGAACATGTATCTCACCTGAGCAGAGAGAAAGCGCTGGTGGGCGTGTCAAGACTTGTCACATGCTCGTCTGACTGCTCTGCAATGGGGTACACAATCTCGGAACAGTAGTATGGCGCTAGGTGGTTCCCGTCGCTATGGTTACCGGGTCGGGGGGCCTGTTGCTTCCAGTACATATAACCTGGTGGGCACAAACACATACGAGTATAAATAAATAAATAAATTTTATTTAGAGTCTACCCACTCAGTTATAGAACTGATTTTCAGCAGTGGGGGACTTTAAATCAAAGCGACCAAACCAACCCTGCAGTGCCCCCGCCGCAATCCGACGAGTGAAGCATAACCAACCAAAGTCGATATTTTTAATTGGAAATATAGCAATCAGTGTATGGACAGTGGCGAACACCCGCGAATCAACGCCAAAATCAACAAGACCGATTCAGAACAACCTGAAATTTATTATGTTGCTTCGTTGCTAGGACGGCTCCAAAATCACCGTTTACAAACTCCTAAGACAAGAACTGATGGACTGAAGTCCAAATCAGAAGTTAAAAAACTTCTGACTTTAACGGGAATCGAACCCTGGACCTTCTGCATTGAGAGCAGATACATGGCACATGCACAATGTATTAAGGACTACTGGTCAATTCCTTTAGGCCTAAACTTTTGATTTTTTGTATTAAAGATTTAATCAACATGGTTTGAAATCACTAACTCCCAAGTTCTAACATTGTTGTAAGTAAAGGATATTGAGCACAAGTAAACGATCATTGCACATAATGCCATATGGCAAGACAGACCTACATAAAAAAAAAATAAAAAAAATAAGACACCAAAGTCTAAAAGCATCTAAGAGAAAAGCTACCTAATAAAAACTAGGAAATGATAGATTATGAATTATGAGAGGCCTAGTAAAAATTTTGACTTCAGCTTATCAAAATAGAATATTTCGGTCAATCATGATCATGATTCGAGATACAGCCTTACCTCGACACAGAGAAGTCAGAACTAGGTAAGAGCTATTCGTTACGCGTAACCTACCTGGCACAGGCTGCATGTGTCCCAGTTCCAGAGAGCTGGTGGGTTTAACCGGAGGAGCGCCAGCGCCCGGCAAGCCAGAGTAGCTGGACGTGGGAGTGTTGGAGTAGCGCCGGACAGCCTGACCTCCGCCGTCCTGTCAACACACGGTACACTCAAGTCAAATAACAACACAAATAGTCTTTATTTTGTTGTAGACTTCGGGTTTGCACTGAAGTCTCAAAATGCAGTTCTTGCAGTTGCGTAGCTTAATATCCTTCAATTCCTTTGACAATAATGTCTACATAAGACTTAAATATTATGCCGTGCCAAAGAGGCATTTATTTACCACAGTAGACCAAAATACGTACCCCCATAGACGAATAAGCATCAAATTTTCTGATGTAGCCTCCGTAAAAGTTCCTTAATAATGCATGATTAAACTTGTAGAAAATGAGAGCCAATATATTAGGCCTATAGTACCAGTACCTGATCTGGACAACAGTGGGCCTCAACCCATAAATTTGATTTACTGTCCCCCACTGAAAATCAGTTATATAACTGAGTGGGTAGACTCTAAATACAATTTATTTTATTTATTTTTTATTTATGCACATTTAGACAGCTGTTTTCCCCCTTCATGATGGCTTCTAATTGGCATGCTCCCCACGGCCATACTGAAAGTCTAGCATATTAATTGAATCTCATTGGGTCTACCACATACTATTTCTGAAACTTAGGCCTAGTTTAATTTCGACCTAAGAAATAAAAATACACTTACTATATCATTACAACATTGTTCTAAAACATACCAAGAAATTGACAACTAAACATCACTAAAAGAGTAGCCTAGGTCAGGGTTGCCACTTTCAAGGATATTATCCTTTTTCAAGGATTTTTAAGGTGCCTCAAGGATTCCAGGAATTTTGGTAAAATCTCAGGATTTCCTACCCTAGTTAAAAATAAATGAAATCAATACATTATTTATGATACAGCCTAAAAACTAAAAAGCAAACAACAGTGGGTAATAAAAACATCAGTAGCACCGGGTGACAGTAATAATAAACCCAGTGAGTAGCCTATAGAAATGGTGGCGAAAACCCTAAAACGTTGATAAAAATTCTAAGAAAAATTCCGATTCTAAGGCCTATGCACACGGTAATGTTAGTTAAATTCTCAAAAATCCATCTGGCATAACGTATTATTGTATGGAATCCCGGAATCGATAATTCCTTCAAGTAATAATACGCAAAATACTAAATAGCTATTTTCAAGGATTTCTCAGGATTTTTAAAGTATCTCTCAAGGATAAAAATAATTACTTGGTGGCAACCCTGGCCTAGGTACTACCTCTGTAATGTGTATGTCACTCATTCATAAATCATTCATAATGTAAGATACACCCAACGAGCCCCACCTGTCTGATGCCCTCTTGCTTCCCCTCTTCATTTCTGCGTCCGCTCGCCCGATTCTTCCTTTCATCTCCGCCCTCTTTCTTTCTGAGCTGTTTATGGCGGTTCTCCAACAGACGCTCTCGGAACCTCTCGTGGTCGGCCTGCGTGTACTGCTCCGCACGGTGGACAGAAACCTTTTCGATCACCGGCCGTAACCCGGATGTCTGTAATCAATGTATCAAATATTGAATTTAAGTAAGTAATAAGTACAGTAGTAAGTTGTAACGGTCAAATGCCATTAAACCAGTTGAAGAGGAGTGAATAGTCTTCGAAATATCGTTACCTACCTACATAGTTTTTTCTTTATTTAAAAGAGCAGTGTATAGTCCAACTAATTCATCACATTATTAACCTCACCTGCTCTAAAAGTTTCATTAATATTAATAATTAGGTAACTCTCTCAACTCTTGACTGGTGAACAAGGCTGTTCAAGCCGAAATGGTTCGTCGTAATGTTATTTGTGTACAAATCCCTATGTGACCTTCAACTCTACACAGACGCCAAACTCTTTCAAGGTAAGCTGTTGGCTCCTAGCTACCGGTACCTTTCACCACCCAACACTGAATTGAAGTAAAGTTAATGTTATACTTAGGCAAAGAAGTCCAAAAAAAAAAAAGGAAAAAAGTAAAAGTTTCATCTTAATTAGCATATTCAGATTCAAACAGAAATGTGTAGTCAGTTGAAATGGTGAAACCTTTATTACGCATGAAGTATTAACCATTAGGATTGTGTTGTGCTTGTGACTAGTAAAATTGTGACAGAAGTTCATTACCATTCCAATAGCAATTGTAGGCCTGGGACAGAATCTGACAAACCAAGACCAACCGGCTTACCTCCTCGCTGCTTTCGGAACTGTTCTTCCTGTGGACGTCAACCTTGAGGTCGATGACCCCCGGTTTGAAGGCGTCATCTTCCGCCGAGTGGATTGAGTCCAAGTCCTGAGGTTCGGTGTACGAGTTGCGCGAGGAGCAACCGACCGGGGGCGTCTCGCTACTGCGCTTACCTCCTGCGCCCAGAACCTGTAGCTCGATGCCTTCTTCCTCCCTGGGGAAAAAATTGACAGAACAAGGTAAGTATTTGAGTTCTGGATGATCTTTGGGCTGTTGGGTCGTGTCGATGATGAGGTACTGCTCGTCATTTTGACACCCATGTTGTGGCTTCTATAAGACTTGAAGAAGAAGACAGTCTTGAAGAAGCCACCAACATGGGTGGCAAAACGTCAAGACTCGAAGAAGACAATCTTGAAAAAGAAGACAGTCTTGAAGAAGCCACCAACATGGGTGGCAAAACGTCGAGCAGTGACTCATCAATCATCATTGACACAACGCAACAGCCTAAAGATCACCCAGAAATCGTCCACGGGCAGTGAAAGCTTACAATATCTCATGATAAGTATTTATTGTCTGTCCTATTCAGTTATTTGTCAACATTACTTTGATAACAAACAAGGTGAACATCCAAAAGTATCAACATTATTACTTAGCCCACTTATCCATTAATGCTGAAAGCTGTGAGGAGTTTGCCCCGTAAAGACTAAAGTTCCCCTCCCAGTATTAACCTTAAAAAATACAGGATTAATGAGTAGAGTATGTAATCTACCCTAATATGTACTTCAAGATTTGTGCAAATAGGTAGGCCTACTAGGCCTATTGCGTATGCTTAGTATTTATATGTATTGCTATTTTGCTCCTCTTTATGCCTACTAGTAGCTGAAAAATAATATGTAAATCAATGTGTAGGCTACACACCTCCTGGCTTTTCGGCCCTGCAACTGGAGTCTCCTCAATTCGCTCTGGGGCCGATCATCGTCAGTTACTTCCTGAATGCATTCCGAAGTGTCGTACATGTGATGCAAGCCAAGGTTTGCCAACTTCACAGTGGCAAACAAGAGGCCAACCGTGATGCAGTAGGCGCCCCATACGTAGAGTGTTGGAGGAAAGTACTAGAACAGACACATCTAGGCTATAGAAGGAAGCTAAGCATATAATTTACAATTTTGACTGATCATATTTGGTAATTTTTCACTCAAATAGGTCAAATAGGGCCGAATAGGCTTACTCTAAAAGCCACATAGGGCCTATCCACTGAGCTAGAAAACTCGTACAGTCAGTTAGCACGTTCCTGTTCTCAGCCGTGCATAGAATTATCTGTTCTGTACTGTTTTATATAATGTTGCGCCTAGACCACAAACAAAAATCATATCTGGTTCGGGCTAATCGTTACCAAATATTGTGAAGCACTGCAGGTTTCAGTTAGGTACATTTAATTTTATTACCGTACCGGCGTACCAAAACAAAATTATATGATTATTTTATTTCATTACCGTACCTAAGCCTACATTATTATTTTGTTCATGGCAAAATAACAAGAAAGTACGGTAGCTCTAAAGTAGCATCACTACTATTTTGAAGTAGGCCACCTAGCTGCACAAGTAGTGAGCTACCTACTTAAGAATTAAAGTATCTTAAAGAGTACTTTCATTGGTCAAGTAACTGTAGCTGTAACAGTGCTACCGGTACTTTTTAAAAGTAGCTTTAACAACACTGCAAAACATGAACTATTGATGAGGACATTAAAATAGGCTGGGGGTGTAGGCTGGGAGTGAAAGAAACAGGTATTGAAGACTTAATAGGCTTAGGCCTATGGTAGGCCTATCCTCGATAAGGATTAATAAAAAGTTTAGAAAAATAAAAAATAACAAAAAAGGCAGTTAAAGGGTCCCGATTGATTGATTGGATATTGCATAACGTCTCATATTAATGCACTTTGACACAATAGCGTACCCACAATGCAACGCCGTAAATCACGTGGTTCGTGGGGGCGTTTTTACCTACCCAACAAAACATCTCTTTATGGAAAATGCTATTCTAAGACTATTTTGAATGAAACATTTCTCTAGGGTAAAAGGTTCGAGCCCCGTTAATGATTCGGGTGGTCAATTTTAGGGTACATTTTGCAGGTTACTTTTAACACCCTTGCATGTCATCTAGGGGACTGAAAATTTAATAGACTACTCCTTTGGGTCATATCTGTCCAATTTTTTTAACCGGAAGGTCCCATGTCCAGCCGTTCGGGAGATTCGAGAGCAGGAACTTTTTTCCCAAGCTGCAGAAATTTTATTTTGGTATCAGTATCACCAAAGATTAGTCATGTGGTATCACCCTGACAACTTACTAACCACCCCGATCGTTTTGAAAAATCCAGTTTTTCGGAAATTCTGTAGTGAAGTCAATCTCCCACCAGAGGCGACACGACACTTTTTTAAAATAAAAAAAAGCATTTTATTGTAAAAAAAATAAATTAGGTGTTTTAATGGAATTTTATTAGGTACAACAGCTAATCAGGTGTTTTTCATCAGGACTGTCACACCAGACCACATTTTAAAAAAAAAATTCTCGTGGGAAATCTGCCCAGGGTGCAGTGTATGCCCCTCGTCAGGACGTCTAACTAGGTACATTGGAGTTAGGACAGTTTGTGAAGGGATGCTTGGGGGCTGTTAAAGAACATCACAACCCTAGGTTTTCCAGGGAATGTAAAGAACCTAGGTTTTCATTAATTATGACGCAACTATTAATCACTAGCTTGTTTCAGTAACTATTTGGATGAGCAAAGCGAAGACTTCAATTTCACTGACCCCCCAAAAAATTAACTCGGTTGTTTTTTTTTTGTCCTGTTCGTTTGCGCTCTACCGGGCTAACGGCATGCGAACTTGATTTAAATTTGGGGAAACCCTTTGAAATCTTGAGCTTAATTTTCATTTTGATACACGTTTAAAATAATTTTATGTTATCGTACTTGGATTTTTTTCCCGGATTTTTTGAATTATTTCCGTGAATTTGGGCGTTGACCCAAACAGGTGGGACTACCAACTTCAATTTACATTAACATAAAGATTTGGGGAACCTATTAACCCGGTGTGTGGAATCCCTTTTTCCGGACGGCGAACATTCCCAAGAAAAGTACATGTTTCTCTACATAGTTACATAATATGCAACTAATGTTCTTGAGTCAGTGGCGTACAGTGAAATATATTTCGGGGAGAAAGGGTGGTGGACGAATGACTCAATGGGAGGAGGGGTCCCCCACAATAGCGCTGCAGGCAATTTTTTGAAAAATACGTATTTTTGGTTGAAGTGGTATTTTACGTGTTTTAGGGGCTTTGAGCAAAAAAAAGAAAAGAAATTTGACTTATTATTTTTTTAATTTTTTGCGTAAACATAGATGAGTTGAAGAATATAATATTTATGCTTGTTGGTTTATGCTTGTATGGTTATTACGTCATTTTTTTTAGGGGGGCAGGGGGGGCGAGAAGATACTTTCGCCCCCCTCCGCAAGCTCAGGGGGGGCAAGCTACCACCCTGCCCCCCTGGCTCCGACGCCGCTGCAGTAACTGCCTAATGACACATTGTGACATTACCATCCCCAATATCTTTCAAATTCAAGCTCAAAGGTTTCTAAGTATCAATATCATTACCATATTAGTCAATGAATTCTTTGGTGAATGATTATTATTTTTATTTAAAAAAAATTATGTCATGAAAACATAGTGTAGGGTATTTTTGTCTTTTTGAAGACCTGTGTGAATGTGAAATGTGTGAGGATACACACGATGAATGGTGATAGATGAGGATGCAATATGAATAGAAGGGAGGAGGGGAAACCCGGTAAAGGCACGTAGCCTACTCCTTTCGAAAAGTCCCAAGGGGACCAACGGGTTTACGTCCCATCCGAAAGGACAGTGTAACTTAGACAGTCATATAGGCTCCTCCACTAACCCGGACTGCCGAGCAGACGTCGAGGAGAACGAAGCCGTTACACTAGCTTTCGAACCCTCCATCTGCTCTAACCAGCGGTATACGTGAGTTTCAGGGCAGAGCAGTCACCCACTATCCCCTGACCACGCCCAAAGGCTGCTTAACTTTGGTGTTCGATTGGGAACCGGTTAAATGGCCTCGGCTAAATCGCTGGCCTTAATAATTAGATGAGGGAGCGCAGCGACTGAAGTCTACAATTCAAGTCAAACGGCACAAGATCTGTTTTTTTTGTCTGTGAGTGAGTGAGTGACTTCGCTCCAGAACGGCCGAACGGCTAAACAAATTGAGCTGAAATTTTAAACATAGGCTACATCCGGTACAAGTCTTTTATTTTGAGCAAAATCCGTTGCGATTTAAACCCACAAGAAATAATAAATTGAAAAATAGACTCAAAATGTGTTGGATGTAATTTATCAACAATGGTTTTGTTCTTCAAGTGTAATTTTTATTGAATCATGTCTGTCAGGCCGTGAACGCGTGAAGGCATGCAGTGACCAACATGTATCGAATCTTACACGCTCAAGGTTCCCCATCATTCTGCTGGGTGATTGAGTAAACCTTGCAATCTTTACACATGTTTTGTACTGGCTATGATTTCCATAGTACTGCAGGCCTTTAGTAATTAATTTGTGGGCAGATGCGTCATCCCACTATTTTTTTGTGTACACTTTTTGAAATTTTTCCATTTTTACAATGTTGTAACACACTATAGGCTTACTTTCTACAAAAATGCAATGTATGAGTTTTAAAAGTTTCTTCCACAATGAAAAGAAAATATTTTAAAATGGGTTTTTAGGTATTTAAAAGTACCGTAGCAAATTTGAATTTTCTTCTTTGGCTATAATAATCATTGGCAGATCTGGAACTTTACTCCAGCACACCCGTATTAGTTAAATTGCAAGGCCCCTCCCCCCCCCCCCACCTTTTTCCATACAATTGTTAATTCCTGGATATCCTAGACCTATAAGCCTACTGCTTGCAATGTTTTCTTGTTGTTGTAAATTAGGGTTGTTTAATAAAATAAGCTCATAATGTTTTAGTTTAATTAGGTATCCTATTTTAACATCCCCGGATATTAAGTACCAAATGAAAAAAACAAATGCCTTATGAGACTATAATCTCCCCTCCCCCCCCCCACACTAAATAGGGATATTATGTTACTTGTTTTGTCTTGCCTTCCCCACCCCCCTTGGAAAATATCCTGCTGGGGCCCATGAACAACATAAAGTGGACAGTTCTGGCTTGTATGAGTAGTTCTGGAAATTTTGAAGTGACAAGACAAAAAAGTAAAAAGTAGTAAAATACCACCATTTAGAATGTTAGGCTCCAAACATGCTTTGAGAATGCGTCCCACACCCGCACTAGCTGGGGGGGGGGGGAGGGGGGGAAGGGGCATACCTTCAGACCACCCCATTGTGCCAGGATACATTTAGCCTACTTTTCCCAAAACAATTTTTTCATGGAAAGATTGGAAAGTTCTAGAAATTTCTTTACAATAAATAACAATTTATAGACCCAGCATCGACCGTCCGCCCATTTATCATCTTAGAAATTAACCGTGCTGTTACTGTAGGCGGGCCTAGGCTATATTATGCATTCAAAACTGGTTCTATAATTTTTTAATGCAATCCAGAAATAAAAAATCTATTACAACCGTTGTTTGAGCCCGGGTCTCCAATATTTTGGGTATAAAGGCGCCTTAGCCAACTAGGGGTAAGTGGGGTAAATGGGAATGGGGTAAGTAGGAACAGCCCTAAAATCTACCCCATAAGACCTGTTTTAAAAATAACAACAAATATCCCATATAGGCCCAACCTTGTTTTATTTTCTCAACATATAAAAAAATCAGCTTGTTATTGGAATTTAGTTTTCTGTTTGTTTTTTTTTAAACTACCCTACACTAAAAACTTGATGTAAGTTTCAGTCAAAAAAACTTTAGAAAAAATTTGATGTCCAAAGAGTAGGACTCCCCCGGTACCCTAAAAAAATATTTTTACATGTAAAAAGTTCCCCAGAACTATGAACATAGTTTTACAATTTGTTTGTATTTGCTTATCTTAGTCCACCAATGCAGTTAAGCCCTTGTTCCCATTTACCCCACACCACCTCCAATTGGGGGTAATTAGGAACTCTGGTTTGGGGTAATTAGGAACAAGTGGGGTAAAAAGGAACAAGTCGAACAACACAGTTAACCTTTGGGTTATATTTATGGGGTAAATGGGAACATTTCTTGATCTTCACAGCCATCTCTCTTTGACCATTCTGGTTGACCAGGTGTTGTGAAAATTGCCATTTAGGCCATTTTTCTGCTTTTTCCTAAATTTCTTCAGACACGTGGGAAAATATCACCTCAATGCATTATATTCACAAGATTCCCATAAAATTGATTACGTTCCTTTGTGCGTTCCTAATTACCACATATTCCCACCGTTGATGAAATTTGATTAGAAAAGTTAAATTCATACCCCCTTCCCAATTTTTCCACTTACTTAATTGCAAGGTTGATAATAAACACTAAATTAGGCCTAGGCCTAACCCTATTTCCTAATAAATTTTTTTGCCACAAATGTGGCGCTGCTTAGTGCTTTGCGCTCCGGTTTTAGGTAATATAATCTGATATTGTTTTCTTACATAGCATCCACGATTTTTTTTTTTTTTAATTATAGGCCCTAGGCCCCAGGCCTACATGATATGTCTGTTCCTATTTACCACATTTTTTTTTAACCTTACACCAATACCCCCTAAGGTAGGCCTACAGTGTTGTCTGTTCCCATTTACCCCAAAATGACGGGGTAAATAGGAACAATAGGTCAATCACTTTTTACATTTGATTTTTTCCTAGTAGGCTTACAAGCTTTTAGGAAAATAACATAGCCTACAAGCTATTCCCTACCCCTACACTAACAACAGTGCAAAGAATAATGTACAACAAAAAAATCGTAAAAAAAACAACTGTAGGCCTAGGCCTACAACTTTTTACAGAAAGTCAAAGATGAAAAGTTCTAAAAGTGTTCCTATTTACCCCACTTACCCCTAGACTAGGAAAACGCCAAAGTCGTTGTTAGACGAGTGAGCAAGTAATGTGTTGTGTACCCGGGAACATTTGCATTAAATTGATTCATAAGGTTCTGAGTTTAGTTGGTAGGCCTATAGCCTAAGTGCGCGTCAACTGTAAGGCCATAATGTGCCACACTAGCCTAAGATAGGTGTTTTCCTAGTAATATTATCAGGGAGAAAATGGCCAGGGCAGAATAGTAGGGTAACTAGTGTCACAAAGATGCTACAGGGATTTGGGATGGAAAAACTTGAGGGCAGACAATGAGATGATCAATTAAGAAAAATGTTGAAGAGTGTCCACTTGGCTCTAATGATGATGATGATGATGATATTAATGTTTGAGGGCACATACCAAGGGCTAGGAGGAGCTTCACAGATGGTCAAGGACAAACTTTAGGGCAGGTCTTTAGGCAGAAATGATCACAACATGGAAATAGGTAGGCCTATGAGAGGAGAGCATGGAGGACAAACCTGTGCATCCAGTAGGACTAGCTAGGCCCTACTCTTTTTTGGGGAGAACAATGACCAGGAACAGGCTCACCAAAGGGTAGTGATGGGAATTTTCATGAAAAAAAATAATCTTGAAAATTTCATGAAAATTTTCGTGAAAATTTTCAAGGTTTGTTAATCTGTTATTTGAACTGTATTTTACCATATTATAAATAAAAATAATTTATTTCTATCAAGGATGTAGGCCCACAGTGGGACTCAGGCTGAGGTGGAATAAGTCTAATAGGCCTGTGCAATATCTTGTTGATTAATTTTATTCTTGCAGTTTGCAAATAGCGAAATAGGCCTACATTATGAAAATAATCGTTGAGACAAAAATGTTGAATATTGAATTGGGATAGTATCCAACATGAATGATGGAAACAAAAGCAACATAAAACATATTATATTATCAAAATGTAAAAAAATACACCCAACGTTTCGGATGGTTAAGAGAAAACCTAGATTATTGGATGAGCGTAGCGAGCGACGCGAAGATTCCATTTCACTACACTTGAGAAAAAAATCCGGAATTTTTTTGTATTCTATTCGTGTTTGTTTGTTAACACGATTCTGACTAAACCGATACTCCAATTGCGATGAAATTTTCTGGAGGCCTTTGAAATCTCTGAACTTAGAACCACCACTTTTTATAAGCGCGATCGAAAAATAATTTCTCGTGAAAATAGCAATTTTACGCTTTTTTCGTTTAAAAAAAATTACGCTCATCCAACAACACACCTGAAAAAGCGTTTGCAAAGCTTCCTAGTAGTCTTTACAAACAATACGGTACCGTACCTACAGACTAATCGGACGCGAAGACTTCACACAAAGTAATGTTTGTCCTGGTCTTTCCATTCCACTAGGGTAGGCCCTACCCTAGACATTTAATAAATAAATAAATAAATAAATTGTATTTAGAGTCTATCCACTCAGTTATGTAACTGATTTTCAGTGAAGGACTTTAAATCAAAGCGACCAAGCCAACCCTGTAGGCCCCGACACAATCGACGAGTGAGCGATAACCAACCAAAGATCGATATTTTTAATATGAAATATAGCAATCAGTTCTGCATAACCCTCTAGCATTTGCGCTAATTAAAGATGGATTTTATCTGGTTAGGGCCCAACCAGACTATTGCCTATACAACCTACAAAAATAATAAGTTAGCTAGACCTTCATTTGCAGGCTTCGTATTTGCAATGTGACCTAGCTGAGCTCCCACATTGATAAACTTCTAGGCCTTTGTCAATGCCTCTGTTCTAGGCTAGGCCCCAGCATGCATTAGAGTTAGACCTATTGCTGTACAAGAGGCTAGCCAAATACGAAATACCGAATACCAACTGCATAATTAAACAACATAATAAAAATAAAAACTTGAAAATTTTCAATGCACGGCCCTTGAAAATTTTCAATGAATTGAAATTTTTCATAAAAAATTTTCACATGAAAATTTTCAAGTCCCAACACTACCAAAGGGCAAGTAGGAGTAGGGCCAGGCCCTAAAGAAATAAAGGTTTTCTTCAGCACGCACAGCACACAGACCAAGACAACGGTGGAGGGAACTCAAGAGGGAGTAGGCCTATGCCCTACCTAGAGGAATAGAAGAGGGAAATAAATGAAGAAGGTAAAACCTGCCGACAAATTGTCAATAGCAGGGGAAGAAAGAAATACGGTACACACAAATAGGGTGGCAGAGGTCTAATCAATATGGAGAGAAGGGGTGAAGAAGTCTTGCCACCAACCTAGGGCCTAAGGCTATAGAGGGTAATTATGAACAATTCCGTATTATTGTCAAAATTGAAAAATAACTTTCAAAAAGGCTTTAGGCCTACTAAGCATCACTGGTCAACATAATAATGTTTCACAACGGCGCTTACCTTGGAAATGTGTAAAAAGTTAAAAACATGAACTATAAGTGGCGAGGAGTGACGCAGCCTAGGCCTACCGTGCTGAGATGTTGTACTCACTGCAAGTACCTTAGGCCTACAATAACATAATTTAAAAATCCAAAATAGAATCATCACGTTTTTGGTGTTACCTATAGTAGGCCTAACAAAAAACCTTCAAACCCGCCTTTAACGTCACTATTTTCAACGAAAGTCATTTGGCGTTGAAAGTCCTTTATATTTAAAATAGCGACGTTAAAGGTTTTGTAGGTTGAGTATTTTAGTGCAAAAGGTTGGTACTATACGTAAAAGCAAGATGTTAATGTCCAACATGGCGAACCAACAACAGTGAAATGTCCCGAGTGTTTACGAGTTCAATCTGTGTTCATTTTTCCATATTCCCGCCTACGCGGGTTGGCATTGTAAAGTCTCAACTATAATTGAGGTAGGGGCTAATTTGTTTAATTACCAGTGGATTTTTTATGGGAAAAGTAGGTTAGGGGGTTTGGGGGGGGGGGGTTGCGCGAAGCGCCGTGGCGAGGTTAGTAGGCCCTACACCACTTGGGCATACAGCCTTGCAGGTGACACTAATGTTTTTCCTACTTTTTACACATTTCTAAGGTAAGCGCCGTTTTGAAACGTTAATAAGTCGACTAGTGATGCTTAGTAAAGCCTTTTTGAAAGTTATTTTTCAAATTTGACAATAATACGGAATTGTTCATAATTACCGGCTATACAACCATCTGCAGGACGAGAGAGATAATAGACCTACTACCAACCAGATAGCCAAACCTAGTCGTTCAGATATCCAAACCCATTTAAGGTTCTTCATCCCTAGACCTAGGTAGGGCCTACGTAGGCCCGGGTCTATTTCAGATTTCCCTAGCAGTCTTCTGTTATGCTATTCAGCTAGGTCTCGGCTATATCAGAATTTTGGTAGGCCCTAAGCTTCACTCTTCTCAGTTATTAATTTCTACGCTTTATTAGGTAGGGGTAGGCAGGCCTAGAGCCTAGGGTAGGCCTAGGGCCTAGGCCTAGCCCTAGGCCTACACAACACTTGGTTCAATTCATAAGATTTTAGCTGACCAAATTTAGCAACTTTCTTTAAAACCCAGTAGAGGGTAAGGTTCTTCAACATTAAAAAGTAGGCCTGAGCTTATAAAACATAATTCATCGGGAGTAGGCAAGAAGATGAGTTTCACTTTTCTCAACAAGGAAGGACTTTGACCTCCATTTGATGACTTGTGGCCTAGGAAGGCCCTAGGCCAAGGCCTACATTCGACCATCGACTTCAGAAATGCTCTAGAATTATCAACACATGCAACATCAGGCTTCATGCTAGTTATAAATGTAGCATTTTTCACATTCTTACCAAATATATGGTGAAAGGTAGACATAAGAGAAACAGCCAGATGTAAAGATGAAATGTGTTGCAGAAAATGTCTTGATGTGGATCGTAGAACCAGCCCCCGGTCAGCGAAGCCCAGACCCCTTGGCGTAGGATCTCAAGCGTTTGTGATCCCATGATGATATACTTTCATTTTAAAATACATTTTTTAACGCCATGTATATTAAAACGCCGTAAAAACTGAGTTAAAGGTCTATTTTGATACAATCAATGTCCACCCATGTGGCGCCATCTTGAAATCTGCACAGTTCGTCACGTGGTGCGGAAGTACAGCCAATCAGAAAGCACAAAAACTGTCTTGGACAGCTGCAGTTCAAAACATTTCCGCTAGCGCCACGTGACGACAGTCTTGTCAGCTGACTTTTCCCGTGTTTCTGCTGTCTTCGGCCTATTTACACAGATTGGGCTGAAAATTTTGTTTGTAAAATGTCTGGAAAAGATAGGCTACCCATTTTCCCCTCCAGAGGGTAAGATTTGCATTCTATTATCTGTTATTCATACTTTAAAAAGAATATATAATACGAAGAACAACTGAAATGATAATTGTTCCATTTGATAAAAGAGGGAGGGTCACCTCTTGAAGTTGAAGGCATCTGGGCCAGGCTTAACCTAGGCGTACATGGATCTATACCCAAGGCCTAGGCCCTAGGTGGTAAAATCCATGGAAATTAATTTTAATCTTTTTGCTTTTCCTATTTTCAGGGCCCAAATGTTGATGAAAGCTAGGTTAAGGGGTGCACAAACAGGCCACAGTCTCTTGAAAAAGAAAGCGGATGCTTTGCAAATGAGGTTCCGAATGATTTTGAGTAAAATTATTGAGGTAAGCCAAGGCCCATGATACCTACTGCCTCAGACACTTAAGGCCAAGACCTGTATTTATTATGTTTATGTAAATCAATCCAGAAATTAAAGAAATCCATCTCAGCGGAGCATCGAACCCTGTTCTTCCGATTGCCAGTCGAGTGCTTTACCCCTAAGCTACCGAGACGATTAACTTCATAACATCTGGATTGTTGGTGCATTGTAGATCTGAATAGATTTATTTAATAATTATTTGTAAATTTTCAGCCCAAAATTTTGAGGGGCGATTAATAAAAGGAGGCAGCGTTTTCATTGGCAGAGGCAAAGTTCACAACTGGAGACTTCAATCAAGTTGTTCTTCAAAATGTGACGAAAGCACAAATCAAAATACGCACCAAAAGAGATAATGTTGCTGGTAATTATTTTTGTACTCTGCTCTCAAATCTGCATGCCGCATATACATCGTACCGGTACATGGTCTTAAGACCACAGATAGGCTAGATGGCATGCCTTGTTTTAGGCTACACGTTGATGTCTAACAGGAAGTCTGAGTGGTTTATGTGAGGGGAAGGGAAAGGGAGTATAAGGGAGTATGAAGGGAACTGGATACACAATGGGAACTTGATGAATAATAAGGGGAATCCAAATGACATAGACTGGGGGTTTAGACCTAGATAGGATAGGGAGGGAAGGAATAAGGTTGGGGGTAACGATAAAATAATATAAAAAATAAAATAACAATTTTTGTGGTAAAAAAGTAAAATATTTTAACTCGAAATCATAAAAAAAATTGCTTGGCCATGAACCAAATTCAATGGCCAAGACATTTTTTTTATGATTTCGAGTTTAAATATTTTACTTTTTTACCACAAAAAAAACGTTGGCTTTGGGGTTGTCACAGGCAAAATGGTCTTACTTATTTTTAAAGCGAAAACTAGGGAGAAAAGAATAAAAAACTTGGCTAACTTTATACTCCAGCATTCACGCCGAAAAACTTTTGAAGGAGAGCTTTGGGTGCCCTTTTAACAAATTTTTTTATTTTTTGGATATTACACTTTTTTGTTTTTGTTTCTATTTAACGAAACAAAAAGCTGATGTTCCTTGGGGTCCCTTTTTGCTATTTGTTTACGTTTTCAATCGGGGTATGACCGGAAAAATTTTCGGCTCGAGTCTCTCTCCCTTTGGGTTAAAAAACTTTAAAGTTTAAATTAGCTGTAATGGAGTTTGCAAAACTTTCAGTTTTGAAAGTGTAAAATTAAAAGGGTAAGTTTTGGCATGAACAGAATGTTGTTTCCATAAGAAAACCTTTTAAACTAGAGGCAAGTAGTACTAAATTTTTGTGAATGGCCCTTAAGTGTGGTCCAAGTTTCATAGTTCTAAGATTTACCGTTTTCTCTGTAGGGGCATATAGCTCCGAGGAAACTAACTAACCACCAGCTAGCCCCCCAGCCAGCCACCAAAAGGTTTTGCGATGTTGAGAGCCTTTTTTTTAAAACAGAACGGGTTTCGGATCGGGTGATTTTTTTTTTTTTTTTTAGGTCAGGGCCCCTACCCGGTCATATACGGGGGTTTCAAGAACTCTTAACTAACTCTTTTGGGGGGGGGGTGTGCAGATAGCTGAAAACCCCCAACCGGTAGCTGATACAGGCTGGAGTTGTCGTCGCTTTTGCAGTCGGTGCCTTGCTGCGGGCGACGACCGTGCCCTAAAAAAGTCATTAGAAGGGCTTAGTTATTTTAAGGTGGGGCCGCAAAGGCCAAGCGAGAGCACGGAGCCCAAGTTTAGAATTTACATACAACTGGCATTTGGGAGGGCCTACCGTTTTTTGGCATGGTTTTTTCGGATATTTTATCAATAAATCAAAAATTTTATAACTGGAATAAAATATTTGTCCCCAGAGTCAGTATTTAGGAAATAATGTTTTAAGTAATACGATTAGAAATGTTTTTTTTCCTTTTTGGTTATGCTGTGTCCCAAAGTTCCAGCTGTTTATAATGCCAAACCTCGCCAGTTTTTTTGATGTCAATGTTTAGGAGCATCAAAATGTCTTGATTTTTTTTCGTACACTTCATAAATACTTTTTTTTAGGATATATTGGCAAGGTTTGGCTTTAAAATAGTCGTGTTTTTCTCCGAAAGCAGTTTTAGAGACCGTTATTTTATTTACTTTTTGCCGATCCTGTGGCCATAGTGCGTGGACGACAGTGCTGCGATCCCTCGGCGACCGCCACCTTATCTGAATCACACTATAACTAGTATAAAGCCAGAGGAGACCATACATGGAAATATGAGAGAGGTACATGGGCCACAGATATGGGTAAGAACTCTTTCTTAGCCAGAACGGTGGTGGAGTGGAATGACCTTTCCTTTGGGGGAAAATAATTTGATTGGATTAAAAAATCACTAAAGCTGCTGCCAAAGTTTTATCTTGACTAGGGAAGAGAGAGAATTGGGGATGAGAGTAAGAAGAGGCCTTACTCTGAAAGGGAACGATAGAGATTACGAGAGGAACTTGTGCATTGGTCAACACTCAACAGACATAAGAGAGAGAGAGTGAGGGATTATGGAAGCTGAGGGTTATAAAAGAGTGGAAGAGGAAGAAACCTGCTACCGACTAATAGTCAATAGCAGAGGATGAAGATACTATACAATATGGTACTAGGCCTAGTTATAAGTTCTTTATTCCATTGCTTCTAGGTGTTACACTGCCCGTGTTTGAGAGCTATCAAGATGGAACAGACACATATGAATTAGCTGGTTTGGCCAGAGGTGGTCAACAGTTAGCAAAATTGAAGAAGAATTACCAAAGTGCTATTAAACTGTTGGTTGAGTTGGCATCACTACAAACTTCATTTGTCACATTGGATGAAGTTATCAAGATCACGAATCGTCGTGTCAATGCTATTGAACATGGTAAGCAAATCAAATTTATGGCTAGGCTACACTATACGGACATCCACATTAGGAAACTTAATTTGCAAGTGGAACCACCTTAGATTTGGTATGGAATAGGTCTTGTAGGCCTAGTGTCATCTTGCACTTGTAGCCCTATCTATAGGGTAGGCACAGTCCCGCACAGACCTACAAGATTAAAAAAATATATAGGTCATTCTAAAACGTAATGACCATATTGAAAAAAATGCTTGCAAGAAAAAATTATAACATAAAATTGGATGCCTCCTTTAACAATACATTATCCAATAATTTGTTCTTACAGCTCTAAAAGGGTTTATCTAAAAAAACAAAAATTTTTTACATACAAGCTTTTTCATCAATCCAAGTGTACGAAAATGTCATTGACTGTTACCGGACATAAAAGTGACAATTGATGTAAGAAGTTATTTATTAAACTATATTCATGTGCACAATAGTTTTAGTTACATTATCACACAAAAAATAATACATGCAATAAATTATACATTTTTATTTTAATCACTTTTTATAATACCAAAATGTCAAGAATGTTACTCAAAAATTTTAAAACCTGGTAATTAATTTCTAATAATGGACAAATGGCAAAACAATTTTATCAAGATCACTGTTTAGCAATGAAGTATTAATATTATAAATAAGATTAAAAATGTGATTCAGTTATTTTTAAACTTAAATAAGACTTAATTTAATAATTAAACTCGGGTAACGGTGTTGACAAAAAATAACAGTCTTGACAAAAAAAAAATTACTTTTTCTAACAGTAATAATTTTTTCTAAGATCATGTTGCTTGTTAGTGTACAAATCAGTCAACCTAAAGATAAAATCCATCTAATCCAACAAGTTTTTTGTTGAGTTTAAAGTAAAGAGACACTACGGGTAACGGGTCTTTACAAAAAGTAACATTCTTGACAAGTGATCACTGAAAATCAATAAAAACAAGTGGGTTTTTTTACTTTTGAGTATGGCAATGAATTACAACCTCTCCCTTCAAAAAAACATCTACAGTTGCAGGAAATTAATGCAGTAATCCAGATGCCCTTGGTAATTGTTACTTTTTGAAAAGTAACATCCCCGACAAGTAACATGCATGACATTTCAACTTCATTAATTCATTAGCTGTTAACAATCCCATTGAAAAAGTAGGGTTAGTTTGCTATGAGCTGGAACTTGATTTTAACTTAACTCAATTGTTAAATAAAATATTAAATACAAATTAAATTGTTTTATCTTGGTAACATTCATGACATTGAATTAAAATACTCACCGTTAAAATGTTTACTTTTCAATTTTAAAGAGTTCTCATGTCCAAAACAAACCAAACTTCCATGATGCCATGTCAGGAGCTGTTTCTTCTTCTTTAGATTGATCCACTGCCTTCTTGAAAAATTATTTAAACTCTTTTTCAATGGTAACAGTCATGACATTATTATGATTGCCACATTAGGACAAACACTTTCCACTAATTATTTTTTGAAAATGTAAATTGTTAAAAAAAGTCACTAAACCACAGTTATTTAAAGTTTTTTCTGCATTAATTCAATCTTTGAGACTAAATAAATTTTTGTCTTAAAGTCAAACATTTTACAAAAACACTTCTGGTTTTTTAGGGTAGGGACATGGGTTTTAACACATTTTGCAATACCCGACATTGAATTAAAGGTCAACCTTACAAGATAGAAGTGCAAAAAATTCATGGAGTAATAAAAAATATAAGTATTCTGAAAAAGTACAACCAAAATTTTTGCAAATCAATATCTTGATCTAAAAAAAAAATAATATTAAGGTGGGACAGCACAAGGGTCATTTATTTGAGAATGACCCATATATTAACAAATAATAATTAATAATAGGGTCTAACCAAACAGTAGAAATAAGACAATTTGTTTAATTCATTGTCTTGTTACACTATCAACTTGTTAATGCAACTTGTTGACCAGATGTAGATGTGGATTAAGGTAACAACTTTAAATTAGCTGCAGTTGTCATCAGCAGGCGAAAAGTTTTGTCGCTTCCAGCCCTTCAGGCTGGGATTTATGTTCTCTTTGCTTTCCCAACCTGTCAACCCTTCTCCAATCTCAGATGTAGATACTAGATAACATGGAAATGTGATGCTGCTGTCACACACACACACTGAAAATCAGTTATATAACTGAGTGGGTAGACTCTAAATACAATTTATTTATTTACACACTGAAATATGTTGACTCAACATTGACGACCACGGCAATATGTTGACAAGAAGTTGAACAAGTTCAACTTTAAAGAAATGTTGACCAGATGTTGATGACCTTCAACCAATGGCTGACCTACATTTTGTCACGTGATCATTTCGTTGAGTTGATCCACGGTGTGAGCTATTCCTATTGTAAAGCAAATTTTGTGGGAAGAAAGCCTTATTTATGCGAGTAATTTACACTGAAAAGTTATAAAAATCATACCCATTACAGATATAAGACATAAACAATAATGAAGGTGTGAGTAAAAATCGGTAAAAAAGTTTTCCCAAATGAGACTCGAACCGACGACCCTTTGAGTGGTAGCCGAGCGCGCTCACCGTTGAGCCAGCAGCGAATTGAAAATCAGTGCTGCTTAGAGCGGTACTCATTAGCCCGTCAGATACGCACGCAGACTCAAGATGAACATAAAAGCTTTGAGATGGCAATTACAACACTTTAACTCTTTTATATCGATCTGCCAATACTTTTTTAATATTATTCACAGCTGTATACGGCATATGTACGTAATTGCCTACTATCTATTTTGGTATGAAACAGTTTCAAAGTGGCAGTTCTCTCAACGGAATGTTCCAAATGTCCGTCAACAGTTGATGGAGGTGACACACACGGAGTGTAGTCTTGTCAACAAGTTGATAGTGTAACAAGACTTTTAGGCCTACATTCTCCTTTAGGCCTAAGCAGGAAATAAGACTGTGCAACCATAAGGCAATGCCAAGCTAGTTCGCCCTCATTCTTCACCAGGATCGCATGATCGGGGTTTGGTCACAGGACTCTTTACATTGTGGATCGTTCTACTTTCAGAAATGTGTCACCCACCACAACAATAATGCACTGTCGCCAAAATATTGTAAAAATTCCTAATTTATCAACGTCCACACAACTGTGACCAAACCCCGATCGTTCTGCGCTCTGGTGGGAGATTAGTTTGACCATTGCCCTATCGCAAGTAGTTTTCAGATAGGTCTACCTGTACAAAAAGTCATCAGAAAAAATGTGTTTTGTTTTGAAAGCTGTCCATCAATGCTAATTAGTAGGGCTATTTTTCTGGCGGAACGCAGTAGCCTACCTGTACAGGCACTTTTTTCCAATTTAAAATTTAAAATCAACTTTCTATCACGCTTTTGCGCTACCCTGTGGCACAAAAATAAGCATTTTATTTTTATTGCATGGTTATTTCTGCTAAAAATTCACCTTAAAACGTGTTTTAGGCAATCAAAAAATGTTTCGCCTTCAGCAAAATTGCCGCTGCTTGCCGCGAGCTGGGGCTTCGCTCCAGACTCCAGCTTTACTGTACCACCTCATTCTAGGTTCAATTCTTCCATGTTCTGCCACTTTTTTTCATAGAAAAAAGCACTGGCTAATATAATAAACTAAAATAATGCAAATAAAAACTTAACAAAAACGCTGCAAAACTAACAAAATATAGTCACTAGCTTTAAACGGCTCTTACATACCGGCAGTCTACATAATGATTTGTGTGTTCGTATAGTGATCATTCCGCGCATCGAGCGCACGCTGGCTTACATCATCACGGAGCTTGACGAGCTGGAGCGAGAAGAATTCTTCCGTCTGAAGAAGATCCAAGACAAGAAGAAGATCATGCGCAAGGCGAAGGAGAAGAAAGCGGAGGAAGCTAAAGCAGCGGCGTTACTCGCTGGCGAGGAACCAGATTACGGCGGAGCGGACATGCTAGATGAGGGGGATGACGACATTTTGTTCTAAATCACATTCCAGTACCAGCGACAATAAAACTTGTTCGCGGTCAAATTATTAAGTTGCATACTTCACCTTTTCCACTCGTATTTCTGTGCCCTGTAGGCCCTTGCACTATATTAGTAATTTATTTAAAAATTTAAATTAATACTTATAAATCGGAGTTAATTTTACTTTTAATTGGTTTTTATTTCCTATAAATCCTATAAATTTCTGATCCACTGCCTTCTAATCTAAATAATAAAGGCAAGAATGAAGAGTGGAAAGGGTACCGTGTCACAAGTAGTAATAGGTAGTTACATGGTTCCAGTGTGTAAGCCTTGAAATGGTATAAACTTTGCTGGGTTGTGCTAACGTATTCCATGCCACCAGTATAGGCTTTCGGTTCATCGACAGATTCTTAAAGAACTTGTTTTGTAAATTGAAAATAAATTAATAGTATGTAGTTTCATGTTGTTAGTGTACAGTAAATGTGCCCAATAATATCAGTGCCTGATTATGTACATGGCAAATTACAAAACATCTAAAACATTTTATTTTAACACCCTCAACAAATGAAAGTTACAAATCATTAAATGTTTCTGTAGATACTCTATCCTTGTAGAGAAGGCTATGAGGATTTATGTCCCATGTATGATATGTATGAATGTATTATTGTGTACCTGCAATGATGTAATTAGATTTATTTAGTTTTCCTTCTTTGTAAATCAGTTTTTTAACTGAATAGGATAGACGTTAAATAAATAAATAAAATGTAATCAATGGAAATTCAATACTACAAGTCAAGTTATTAAAATGTTCGAGAGATTGTTTTAGAAGACACTGATGTTGTGTGCTTGCATATAATCGGGTTTTTATGGGCGCTTTGAAGGCCTACGATGACGGACATACTTTATTATAATATTAATAAATATGAACCATTATTCAGCAAACTTTTATGTAAATAGTTATGTAAATATCATAATATTTTATAATGTAAGGGTAAGTTCTAAACTATCAAAAATCAAGCGGTTGAACAACAATATTTTACTTCCACCCACTAAATGGTATGTTGAGTCAAGTAGCTAATAGTATTGCCTGATTTGTGATTATACAATATACATACTACGTTCATATAAATTAAATGGAGCAACACAATGTAATGTAATTTGATCCATGCACACCTTCCAGGGTTACAACCCCGGTAGGCCTACATAACATGTACATACATCACAACCTCGCCATCCAAATAAAGTTTGTGTATGCACAAAAGTCAGGAGCCATCAAGCTGTAATCTTAACCCTGCAAATATTTTACTCTTACTCACATTGTTGATGTGATAAATTAAAATTAGTAACAGACCAGTTTCACCAATATTATAATATGAAAAATTCAGACTTTGGATTTGTAAGAAATGTCCATTGGGGAAGCTGATTAGGTGTTCAAATTAAAGTTTGGTGAAACCGGGCCTTAAACTCAACAAAGTCAGGACATGCGTTATTTTTACTTTATATAGACGTCACATAATAGATTGATGGCAACATTAATCTCTATGGTCAAATCCAGAATATTCTTGTTTTTCTGTCCCTGGTAGTACTTACGACATTTTGTTGGATGATAAGTGATAAAAGTTCTAATTTAGATAAGTGATTCCCATCACAGTAGTTAATCGGTATGTACATAACTACATAATTATATTATTTATTACAATTCAGAAATTAAAAAAGTCCGCCCCAACCGGGAATCGAACCACGGATCTCCCGCATTCCAGGCAGGCGTCTTAACCACTAGACCATCAGGACGGGTACATTTTAACCTCTTAATTGTAGTTGCATTATACATCTGAATGGATCATACCTGCGTAAGGTAATGACATTATAATTAATGTTTGGTGGTCAGTTCAAAGGCAACAGTTTTCCGTTGCAGTACTGTTCCATCCATTCAGATGTATAATGCAACTACAATTAAGAGGTTAAAATGTACCCGTCCTGATGGTCTAGTGGTTAAGACGCCTGCCTGGAATGCGGGAGATCCGTGGTTCGATTCCCGGTTGGGGCGGACTTTTTTAATTTCTGAATTGTAATAAATAATAACAATTACACCTACGGGAGTGTTTCCCGATTAACCAAATCGAGAAATACATAATTATATTCAGTATTGTTGATTGTTTTGTATTCAATACATATATTATAAATAGTCTAATGTGTATGATTGTGTGTATTATAAATTAGTATTGAAATTATTAATGAGTTTTATGTTTCGTGAATGATTCCTATCGCAGTTTGAATAAATGTTCAAATACTACTTCTGTTACTTTAAATGTGGTGTTTGTGTTCAGTTTCTATTCTAACTTCTAAGGGGGAAAAAAATTAAAAATTGCCAGATGTCAATAAAATAATAAATAGTCAAATCTTAGTTTGGTTAAGGGTAAATGTATAATGTATCTCAAGAAACGTCTTACAGTTCGCTATTAGGAAAGAAACAGGTCACTCACTCAAACCTCTTAGTGTTCGCTGTGTTATTGTTACGTCTTGTCCTTGTGCTATAGTTGAAGCTACAGTAACTCAGAATGTGAAAGGTGAATAATTTCAAAAAAAGCTTTAAAAATAAATAGATATGTATAACTACTGTATAAGATGTAGACCTACAGGTCATGTTTCTCGATCTTTCATTGGATTGACCTAAAAGCATTCTGAAATACTTCTAGCTTGAGCATATAGGCCTACAGCATTGTACTCATAACATTAGAATTGTTAGTTAACATGACACAAATATTAAAAAAAATACTTATAGAATTTGTTTCTGATCTCAAACCTTACCTTCACTGATACCAATACTTGTATTATATCACAACTTCTACATCTACTACTTTGTATCTACTACGTAGTAAAATAATGGGCACTTGCAAATTAGTGAATTAACCTAGTTGTAGCCCTCCGTCAGTAAATCACGAGTCTTCAATGTTTTTATCGCCGTCAAGGCCCGTCACGTCGTTCAGACTTATGTACGAGATATTTATGTTAAGGGGAATCCCTAGACTCGACTCATATTGGCTAACTAAGAATATATGTGTACACACACAAAGTATATCTCGTTTAAGGCCTACTGACGTGTTTTTTTCACAGTGGCGGAAAATTTTGGGCAATTTTGGACATGTTTTGTTGAATTTTATTGTTAAAAATGGGAATCAAACCAGCTCAGAGATAATTTGGTTTAGAACCTAGATTTTTTTTATCAACAACTATGTACGTTTTTAGCAGCGTTTGAAGGTAACTTTATTCAAATATCTCTGTAACTTGTTTTTATATGAATTTTTGAATTTTGGTGAAAATTTCACAACAAATAACACGAAGTGTTTTAATTGTTTTTCACTTGAATTTCGTGAGGCATACCAGATTGGGCTACTTCATTTGCTTCATTGAACGTTTCTTAAGGTATCAGAAGTCATTTGACGGTCCTACGATAAAAACTCGTTGAGTGTGACTGATTCCCCCAAGACGCTGCAAGAACAGGCGACTCAGCTCCAGATTCCGGCCGTCATCTGTCGCTGTGTAGCGGCAGCCAAGGCTAACTGAGCGGGTCGCGAGGTTGCCATGCCATGCGCTCGACTCTGTTATAACACGGGAATACACACATCGGTCGGGAGCGGACTGGACGTGTGACTGTCTAGTTTTTACGAGTACGTTGCGGTGAATGAATCTAGTATTGTATGTGTTCTAATTTTAGTCGATGGTAGAAAAACCGTGTTTATAATACTAGCGCGATTTTGTGTTTAGTGAAACATAGTCAATAGTACAATACGTAGATCTAACTGTCAGTGTCACACAATTGGCAGATACAAACAAAACCGCAATAGACCTAGAAAACGCTGTAAAAGGGCAAAAGTAGTACAGTCTCACACGAAAATTGCCGTCCATAAACAACTTTCTTTACCCACGTAAATATAAATCAATGCAAGTTTATATCATTCAAATAATATACTATGAATACTTCCAATACCGATATGCCTACTTAGATCGAAATTAAAAAGTGCATTTTCCTGGGAGCCTGACTTGGAATCTGAGTCAGGTCCGTCAGGACTCAGGAGTAATTCGTTTTGAAACCACACTCACTCATTATGAGTATTTTTTATTGCTAGTAGTAATTATTATTGCGACAAACTTATTCCACAACAAGCAAAATAAATAGCAATCTAGTGAATATTTTATTTATTTTCTACAATTTAGAAATAAAAAAAGTCCGCCCCGACCGGGATTTGAACCTATACTACGGGAGTTTTTCCCGACTAACCAAATCGAGAAATAGTGAATATTTGTCTGCTAGTCTCGATAGAACAGTTGGCAAGAGTATCGGTATGTTGAGCCGGAGGTTCTGGGTTCGAGACCCGGCCGAGGTAAGTTATTACAATTGCCATGTGTCAAAAATTATAATAGGTTTCTAATAGTAAATTCCAAATAATATTATTTTATTAAGAAAAGAGTTACTATAATTCTAATGCAAGGGGGGAAATTCATGTGTTCTATATTGTTTTATAATTAATTTCGTATCTATAACTATTTATAATGGAAATAACTTTCCACCGCGGCTGATCCAGCATAATAATATTATCACATCGCACGTGGCAGCCTACCAGCCACTGCTGTATGCTAAGATAAGAGTGGCACTAGAGAACGGTTGAGTGTGCACTATTAGACACCAGACGCATACATGCAGGCTATGTATGAAACCACCCAAATATTCGTATATGCATTATTGATCCTTTCTATGGAATGTGTTATGAGAATGAGAATGTGAAAAATCTTGTATCGCTTGTGGATCTGGAAACTGGACTTCAGTACCGGTAATTAGTGAGAAGTGGGGGGGGAGAGCTGGGATGCGATAAAGATAATCTCTTTCTAGCCGTCCGCGGCAGCTAATCGGTTTTGGCGCAGGTCCAAAGCGTATGACATTGTTAGTCGGAGGACGCGGGTTCGAATCCCACATGGCCTTCACGGTATTTGTCCTTCAACCTCATTTATTACCACTTATCGTCTCAATAGAAGTAGTGTAATAATAGGCAGCTAAAAGAGAATGTATTATAATTCTCTATACCAACAATGTCTTATTATAAACGGGGCCTTAATTATTTCGGAATCAAGTTAACACATTATGAAGTGAGAAATAACAAACGAATTGTTTAATTATCCTTGCCAAAAATAAAAATAGTTTAGCCCTAATGTATAGGTTCTTACAGCAGTGATTCCAGTCATGACATTGCTGAAATCTCCAGTGATAAGTTTTCCGATATACCTATCGCTCCAGACCTGTTGTTACCATGTTTCCAAAATTGAAGGAATTTTACTTGGAGTGTGCACGAGCTTCCGGAAATTGTAGGTCCTAGGGAAACTCCAAATATGCGAGTACGGGACCCGCCCCACATCCAGGAAGCACAAAGAACTAAAGCTGAGAGTGCTGCGAAAAAAAACTTCAAAAAATTAGCCTAATGTCTGTTAATGTTACCACGCGTCGTTTTGGAACTTACACTATTTTGTTTTTTCATTTAAAAAAAACATACGCTCATCCAACAACGCGCCTGAAAAAGCGTTTGCGAAGCTAGTATAAATATCAGCAGTTGACACAGATGCTAGTTGAAGTTCTGCATTATTGAAGCTGGTTCTGGTGGTAATTATTACATTAGTTGTGGGTCGTTCTTTGGACTACAGTGACCAGGCATTACAACATATTGGTAAAAATATACTAAACATAATTTGTTACCAACAAGGTGATTTGCTATTATGTTTCCAAACACTCGCTAATCTTTTTACTCAATGCACCAACTGCAAAGATATAAATAGTTATAAAAGTTATAAAAAACAGATGAAAATTAACATGGACTCGCAACACCAAAAGCGGCTATATTCATAATCATGAATCATGATCGCATCTTCTTCAGTTGCTATTTCATACAATAAAAGGATAAAAGGTGTTTATTTTCACTTTGAGTTCGAATTATTTATTATATTTCAAACAGACTTTAAATATATCGTTCTGGAAATATCCTAAACCTATCCTAAATTGAACCCATTATCTCGAAAAACAAACTTGATGCCCGCGGAACGTAGTATAGTAGCTATTCGCATAGCTGTACTTGGTGTGCGTGGACCCTCTTCAGGTGACCGACTAGGATATTTGGATGTTAGATAAGCGAATGTAAAAGTGCTGTTTTGAAGAGGCCTCGACCAAGAAAACTGCCCTGAGACTGAGGAAAAATGTTAAGACATGATTGCTTGTGGCGGGATTCGAACCCATGACCATCCGAAACAGAATTTAACAAGCTACGCATTTTTATTTTATACCTGTCATACCTGTCTGTAAAAACAAACATGGAACGTGGAAATTATCTAAACACAGTAATTTGTAAGAAACGTGGTTCTTGATGACTTGGTAGAGAAAGATGAATTCGATTTCAACGGTAAGTTATTGCATATTTCTGTGTTGACACTCAAGTGTGCGCATGGGGGGCATTAATTTTGACTGGGTGTCGATATGTCGGGAAAACCTGGAAATAATCAACAAAATAAACTAAACTGAAAAATAAATGAATGTAAGTGATGATTGATGAATGAATGAATGAATGAATGAAGGAAGGAAGGAATGATGATATTTTGTTTTCCTCCTCTCCCCCCCCCCCCCCCCCCCCCCTATGAGTGCGCATGGTGGGCATTCATTTTGACTGGGTATCGATATGTCGGGAAAACCTCGAAATAAATAAAACTGAAAAATGAATGAATTCAAATGATGAAGGAAGGAAGGAAGATATTTTGTTTTCATGTGCCCCCCCCCCCCCCCATGAAAACGCATGGGGGACATTAACTTTGACTGGGTGTCGATAAATCGGGAAAACCTAGAAATAATCAACGAAATAAATTAAACTGAAAAATGAATGAATGTGAATGAGAAGAAAGGAAGATATTTAGTTTTCATGTGCCCCGCTCCCCCGATTGATACAACTATGCGCACGCCACGTCACCCACTGCAATGTGGTAAGCGCGTCGTGTTCAAAGAGTTAGTCTATGTAGCCGTAGAGATTGCAACATCGCCTAGCTCCCGGGCCGCGTGCTGCCGTGAAGTAACTGAGGGTCAAATAGACACCACCGACCTTCGACGTGCGGGTCCTCTCTAGCCTACGGCTCATGCTCGACTGGCCCGTCTCGTTTCAAGGCTCGAGTTTTGTCGCCGCGGAGAGATGGAGGGGGGGTGACGTAATAGCGTTCATAATGAAATAGTGAATTCTGAAGCTGTTTGGTATTATGACCGAAAATAGGCTTCTAGGGATTCCCCTTAATTTCATTTGCATTGTAGAATACATAGTAATATCATTAGACATCAAATTTGTGCCTAGTACAAGTACTAGTACTACTAGTATTACACCAAAGCCCCCAGTCTAGTTCACGTAATGTTGTTGGTAACGCCTGCACTTGTTCACTTCATTCGGGCACAAATAATTTACAAATAAAATTATTTGATTACATAATTTAGTTTTAACTTTGCAACAAAGTGCACAACGACCTTCACCCTTATCCTTTTGGTAAGTTTCGGAGAACTCGTCAAAACATATCGTTACCGCAACCAAGTTTCTTTGTCTGCATGCTGTTTTTTTTTCATCCAATACCAGGAACTTGTACATTGTTCTCTGCAGAGCTCAAGAGTCAACTGTCAAGAGAGATTATGGCAGCTGTTTGGACTTGGTCTGGACAATGTCTGCTGATACGCGCATGAGCTGGTGACGCCTGCGGTGGGAGGAGCCGAGCATGACGAGATTCTACTGCTATTCTCCAATTAGTTAGCCCGCTAGAGTGTTCGCACATTTCATTTCATTTCATTTTATTGTCTTGTTTTGTATACCTAATACTAGCATATAATGTTGCAATGTTATGACAAGATAAACAAGAAACACAATTTATTTCAAAAGACTAAGACTTGAATTAGGATGTATAGAAAATACTAAAACTAATTTACATTAATTACAAAATACACTTTTACAACAATACAATAATACACAATAAAAATGTATACTTTTACACTAATATAAGATAGGCTACTAGATAATATAAGTTTAGGCATCTATAATATGTAAAATAAATTGTATTTTCAAGACATATTATCATTGTCCGCCAAGAAATCCTCAATATCGTAGTATTCTTTTTCAACAAGAAATGTCCTAAGATCCTTTTTAAATGTATCAGTTGGTTTGTTTTTGATAATGGCAGGTAGCTTATTAAAAAGGATTATTCCTGCATATGTGGGGCTTTTCTCATATACAGCCAGCCTATGGGATGTCACAAATATATCATTTTTCCTCCTAGTATTGTAATTATGAATATTTATGTTTTTTTTATATCTTCCCTATGATTAATTAAAAATAATATTACTTTGTAAATATAGAGGCATGCAAAAGTAAGAATATTCAATGTTTTGAAATGTCCCCTACATGTACCCCCTTTCTTAATTTTATCTATTATTAAAGCTTTTTTTTGCATGACAAAGATCTTATGAAAATTGTTTTTTGATGTATTTCCCCACGCTATTAACCCATAGCTCAAATGTGACTCAATCAGGGCATAGTACACTACTAACAGCAAACTGATATTATGACATTAGAGCTCAGTTTATTTGCTACATAATCAGTGTGGATGTCCCACGATAAGCACTTGTCAATATACAGTCCTAAGAACTTTGCTGTGTCTATTTGTTTAATAGGAAGGTCTTCATCACATAGCCTGATACAAATATTTTGATCTTCCATATTTTTCCTTGGGAATATCATACATTAGTTTTCTTATTCTTTCATTTTTTCTTGGCCTTCCACTCTTTTTACTTGTTTGTTATTTTAATCTCTGATTAAACTGTCTTTTTACAATTGTTCAACCGGTTAAACCATACACCTAAACTTCTCACCACTCATACTTCTTTACTGTTTTAAAATTAAAGGTGAAATTATGGACACCATTACTCAATGGGGTCTTAAATCCATAAATACGTAAGTACAGAAAGCTCCAACAGTTCATGACCAATTCTGGGTCCTTGTAATAGTAAAAATATATTAATATACTAACGCGCTTTAATCTTAGTTTACTTATCAGAGCGAATAGAAATATATCTCGGCACACCGCTTTTCAAATTCATTGGTTCCTAGACAATTCCTAGCAAAATCCTCGCAAAGGCAGTGGGTCCGTGATCTTGGGAAAACCTCGTTGATAAAGAAGCTTCCCCGGTTTAGCGTCGGTAATCAACCAAAGGATCAAACAAAGTAGGCTGTTGAAGATACTAATTTGCAGAAATAAGTAAGGTTTTATTTGTTGACGAAGCATGTTATAATTGGATGAGCGAAGCGAAGACTTCAATTTCACTGACCCCCCAAAAAATTTAGCTCGGATGTTTTTTTGTTTGTATTTTTGTCTGTTTGTTTGCTCTCTACTGGGTAAACGGCATAAGCGATCTTGATGAAAATTGGAGGGGACCTTCGAAATCTCTGAACTTAGACCTGCCACGTTTTTGGGTACAATCAAAGAAATATTTCTCATGAATATCGTACTTTTACGATTTTTTTTGATTTTTAGTGCAATATTTTCGTGACATTTGGGCCGATTCTGACTAAACCGGTGGGGCTACAACGTTCATATTTTACATGTACAAAGGTTATGGTGATAAATTGCTTTTTGAAAGAAAAAGTTGAAAAAGTTAGCCAGAATCCATCTTTGACATCTTTGACCCGAGTAAACTCAGAAACTAATAAGGTATTTGAGGGATCTACCCTGTTGGACGTCGAACCGTCCGAAGCAAATTCGGCCCCGGCCCAGGTCACCCTGTCCGCCGACTTGACCGAGGTCCTGGCTCCAGAAATACTGCCTGTCACCATGCCTGAGTTTAACTCAATCCAGTTCCAGGACACTTTGCCAAAACTCCAATCTGATGAGGACGAACAACTACAACTCCTACACCACAGCCCAGTCAGCCAAGATACGGAGAATACAACGGTGGTCGTACATATGTCAGCTGTGGAGGACATTTCTTTCATTCCTGCTACCGATACAACATCCCGGCTAGCTTCATTGGCGGTGGAGTCGAATGCAGTCGTACCAGTATTGTCAGAGTCTGATTCTACGCCTGAAGTGGTCACATCACTAACAAAAGACTTAAAAGTTTATCAAGACTTCGCGCTTCATCGCTAGCCATACTTTTTTTTTCCCCCCATGCAAACAGAATATTCATTCTCCAAAAGAGAGCGTTACGTATCATAGCTGGTGTCTCGAGAAAACACTCATGTAGAGAACTCTTCAAGGAACTTGGTATTCTTACTCTAGCCTGTACCCTCATCCAATCAGCCGCATTATTTGTTCGCAATAACAGTAACCTCTTCCACCTAAACGCTTCTGTGCACTCCTATAACACGAGAGCCAACCTTCACATACACAGGCCCTCCCACAACCTGCGCCTCTTTGCACAAGGCCCTGAATATCTAGCTTCCACCCTATACAATAAGCACACATCAAAACCTCTCCCACCCTGCCTTCCTTCAAACATAAGTTGAACTCATATCTTGTAGCAAACAGCTTTTACTCCGTCAATGACTACCTCTCCATGTAATATTTGCAGTTTATTCATTTTATCATTTTAATATTAACAAATTATCTAGTAGAGTTAAACCTTAAACAAGCAATTGAATTGTTTAAATTTTCTTCTTTTTTTCAAATATTCCCTTAGCCAAAATGATGTAATTCTTTGGATTGTGCATGTATGTTAGACACGTTCTACTGTAGGCCCTACATCATTGCTGTTTTCTGTGCCATCAGCTAATCACAATATCATATCAATTAGTATATATTATATACATATTGCTTTATATCAAACTTTTCTCTCTTCTTTATGACTACTATTATTTTGCATCTACTCTACTTTAACAAACACTGTATATATATGATTATTATTATCATCACTTTTATTATTATTTAATATAGACTATTCACTTTCTCTGCAAAGAGATACTTGTACACTGTACTAGTCTTAAGTGAATAAAATATCTATCTATAAAGGTTTTAATATGACTTTTTTGAGGTACATAATAACAATTAACAAGTGCCAATAGAAACTTGACAACAATCACCTACAATGCGTCCAAAAAGCACTTGTAAAATTAAAGAGATCCCACGCAAACAAAAAACTTACAAAAATCTCATCCATCAACGCAACTAAAAAAAGCGTTTGCGAAGCGGCCTAGTATGTTAATGTATTTTTTGTATTAGACATTATTACTATTACTAGGGAAATGCCAAAGTCGTTGTTAGACGAGTGAGCAAGCCATGTGTTGAGTACCCGGAAACATCCCCTTTTCCTCCCCAAAACCTAAGGCTGAATCTAGCTTGCATCGGCATATTTCTCCTCCACAGTTTGTTAGGCTAGAGTGGTGCATTAGGCCTTACAGTGTTGACGCGCCCTTACTACAACTAATAAATACTGTAAATAAATTGTATTTAGAGTCTACCCACTCAGTTATATAACTGATTTTCAGTGGGGGACTTTAAATCAAAGCGACTAAGCCAACCCTGTAGGCCCCGACGCAATCGGCGAGTGAGCGATAACCAACCAAAGATCGTTATTTTTAATAGAAAATATAGCAATCAGTGGTATGGACAGTGCGAACACCCGCGAATCAACGCCAGAATCAACAAGGCCGATTCAGCACAACTCTGAATTTATTATGTGCTTCGTTGCTAGGACGGCTCCAAAGTCACCGTTTACAAACTCCAAAGACAAGAACTGATGGACTTAAGTCCAAATCAGAAGTTAAAAAACTTCTGACTATAGCGGGAATCGAACCCTGGACCTTCTGCATTGGAAGCAGATACGCTAACAACAAGACCAACGAGCCACACAACCCCTCTCATTTATACTCATGACATATTGTTATATTAATATTACCGAGTATTCAACACATGGCTTGCTCACTCGTCTAACAATGACTTTGGCGTTTTCCTAGTATATTATGAGTATAAATAAGAGGGGTTTGAGATTAGTTGTTATAAGGGCGCGTCAACACTGTAAGGCCCAATGGGCCACTCTAGCCTAATATACTGTGGAGAAAATGTCCATGCTAGCTAGATTCAGCCTTAAGTTTTGGGGAGGAAAGGGGATGTTCCCGGGTACTCAACACATGGCTTGCTCACTCGTCTAACAACGACTTTGGCGTTTCCCTAGTGTTGCCGAGTACCCAACACATAGCTTGCTCACTCGTCTAACAACGACTTTGGCGTTTTCATAGTATGGTTTCAGAGGGCGTCAACCAATCGTGTAGTCGTTGTCGCCGTCTTCGTACTGAATGGAGGCTTTAACATAGTTGAGGTTAAGTTGATTTGGATTAAAGGCACGTCAACTGTTAGGTTATAATACGCAACTCTAATCTAGGGGATATAGGAAGGAAAACTCTATGCAGAACAGAATCAGCTACAAGTAGGTAAAAGAAAAAGAGGGGTTCTCACGTCGTGGTCGTCATAGTCTTTGTCATCGTTCGTGTCGTTATGGTCGTCGTCGTTGCGGAGGAGGAGAGGTCCCCGACGACAACTACCAGAGCTCGCCTCTAGTTTCGAGGAGTAATATTCTACTTACCAGCTAACGTTTGTGAAATGGAGTTCGTTTAGGCGCGAGCCATCTCTTGGCCAAATGTCCGCCTATATCTATAATACAGACTTTCTATCGCATGACATTGACACTTGGGAAAACAAAAATCAAAACACGTGGTGATAACCACCGACTGTGTGATTTTTTATCCGTCACCGAAGACAATGTGTTAAATTTATTTTATATAACCATGGCTGTGGCCTTCTATACGTATTTGCAAATGAAACATGTGCAATCCAAGTTCAAATTTTTAAGATTATTATTTATTGTAAGTTTAAATCACAACGGATTGGGCTCATTTTGTTAGCAGTTCTCAGTTACCTGGTCACGGACGTCTGTTTAAAATTTCAGCTCAATCTATTTGGCCGTTCGGCCGTATGAGCCCGGACAGACAAACATACAAACATTTATTGGACAATGCTCACGGCCAAGGCCCGATCGAGTAGAGCGTAACAGAATCCTCATTCGCTTCGCTCACTCGTCTAATTATTAGGTGTGGCTCATGCCTCAGGCAAACTATTAGAATATACAAGTCGAAGTCGCGTTCACGCGCGTCAAGCCGCTGCGCGGAGGGAATGGAAAACCTCGTACTTATAAACCTCGTAGTTGGAAAACCTCGTTGCCGCGACAAAATCGAGAATCGGCCCGCGTACCGCCGCGATACGGTACTTTGCGGGTCATGTTTGTCGTTCATCCGAATATTTGGGACAAATTTACTATTAAATTAAATTTATGTATTTATTACATTTACTAATTTGACTACATCCAGTTACATACTTTTTGATTGTAGGAACGCTACATTTTTAAGGCGGTGTGTCGACAGAAATACAATCTCACTTCTCTATTAACTAGGGCTGGGCAAAAAAATCGATATTTCGATATGATATCGATAATTGGAAACATTTTCGATATCGATATTTTATTTCATATCGACATATCGAAATTTACACAAAAAATGCTAAATTTCGAAATTTTGGTGGAGGTGCCGGGTAGGTAGTCTAAATTAAATTATCCTGGCTGGTGCATTTGCTGGAGGTGCCGGGTCATAAAACGCGATTGTGAGATCGTAAATAGGTCTATGGTGACACCGTATCAACCCTATTTGGCCAAAATTATGAAAAATAACACTCTAAAAAAAAATTTTTTTATTTTATTTTTATAAACAATTAAATTTCGATATATCGATATCATATCAAAATTTTTCGTGTGATATCGATAATTGAATGATATGTCATAGGTAGCCCAGCCCTACTATTAACGTAGTTAATATGATCAAGTTTCTCTACTGGATAGTGGATACCAAAGAGCATATTTTTCTTTGAAAATGAGATTTTGACAACACAATCAAATTTAGAAAGAAAAAAAAATCAAATCTTGTTTCAGAGATTAAGAAGTAGGGATGGGATACACATATTTTGAAAAGTATGCCCAATAAAAAAGGGTGGGAGATATTGTGTTTTACCTTTATACAAAGTTAATACCAAATATTACATTAAATATATTGAGTTGACCGTGCAACTACACACACAGGAAAAGTAACTTGCCTGGTTCTGATGATTTAATACAATTTTAATATTAGCACTAGCAGTACTAGTATATATAAAATACAGGGTGGTTAATAAAAAATCCTCTAGGGATGTGAACAAATTGTTTTCAACATAGTCCACCAGGACATTACCCTTTAGTTTTTATATACAAAGGAAGCTTAGTGATAAATCAATCCTTTTAAACAATAATTTCCAAATCAATGACAGTGAACTGAAATTAAAAGTAGTTTAGTTTAGTATAAAACTAACATATACCTGTAGCCACTAGTATATATACCATAGGATAGCTCAAAGTACCTACAACTAATGAAATTTTCATGTCTGACGCGCATAGGACTGGCAATTAATCGGAAGAACCCTTGCACCCTCGGCAGGTGTAGCGATGTAGAATGTGGGTTGCCCACTGTACTTTTTAGATATATTTGAGATCAATTGGTCCACTGCACTTTTTCTCACCTGTAAGAAATAATACAAAACATCTTGAAACAGGGCAATGGCCAAACTAATGTACCACCAGAGCGCAGAACAACTGACATCTGGTCACAGTTGTCTGGATGTTGTTGAAATGCAAATATTAACAATATCCATACGGCATTGCGTTAGGTACTGGTGTTCAGCTGGAAACCTGAACCATAATGTAAGAGTCCTGTGACCAAACCTCGATCATTTGAACCTGGTGCAGATTCCGGGCAAACCAGCTTGGCATTGCCCTATTGAGCCATAGCCATAGACAACGCACAAAGCAAACGTAATATGTACTTGTGATTGACAACAGAGAGAGTTGTCTGACCTTGTTACACAACAAAGTTGCTAACGAGTGTGAGTAATAACAGTGAAGCCCACTAGGAACAATAGAATCTACTTGAGGGAAATAAGGGCAAAAACAACGATTTCAAGGTAGTTTAAAGGCCAAATCATCACCACCACATTACCTGCTCCACTAAAACCACTTTCTTTCTTGAGATGTCGCTTAGACAAAAAGACAACTACATAAACTTTGCCAAGAGCTAACTCCTTTTTGGCCGCACTTTAGTTCTAGGTACCTACTTAAAAGAATTAAATTTATATTAACATCTCTTGTATTTTGTAAACTTGCAATTTAATGAAAAACTCACTAGAGTGACCGTGCATCCTCCGAATCCTCCGCCCGTCATCCGAGACCCCAAGACTCCGTCCACTTCCATTGCCAGAGTTACCAACTCGTCAAGCTCTACACAAGAAACCTCGTAGTCTGTCCTGGAATTCAAAAACATTTTCATGACGATGTTTACACCTTCACAATACTAGATGTACCACAATCATGGATTTAGAAATAGACATCTAAAAACTATAATGTTTGATATTTAACAGCTGAGCATTAAATGCATCCGCATCACTATTAGTTAGGGATGCCGGATGCACATCGATACTTTTTTCATTATCGACCATCATAATGGTAATGTCATTATTGAATCGATAACATCGATATCACCAACAAAGCCTGTTCCAACCTATAAGTGGAACCTCAAGAGTGGCAAGTGTAAGTCAAAACAATACAATCATGTTCCATTGGCTGCCTCGCTGTCTTTGATGTAATGTGTTTTGCTTCTGTTATCAACTGATAGTGATAGCTCATTTCCTAACATAAATCTCGAGTGTGACATCAGCTTAGCCAGTGCATGGCGCAACAAGAGATAATCTCCATCTTTAGAGTTTGTTTTGGTTCGTGCCACTATTGACCAATTATTTGATATTTTTATTACTGATTATCAAAATTATATCCATTATTGATTATCGATCAAAAACTTTAGCTTTTTTTTTTTGGTCTGTTTGCTCTCTACCAAGAAAACGGCATATGCTATCTTGATGAAAATTGGAGGGGACCTTCAAAATCTCTAAACTTAGACCTGCCACGTTTTTGGGTAAAATCGAAGAAATATTTCTCATGAATATCGTACTTTTACGATTTTTTTTTATATTTTTAGTGCGATATTTTCGTGACATTTGGGCCAATTCTGACCAAACGGGTGGAGCTACAACGTTCATATTTCACATGGACATTAAGGTTATGGTGATAAATTGCTTTTTGAAAGAAAAAGTTGAAAAAGTTAACCAGAATCCATAGAGATCAAGGTTTTAATACAAGTTTTTTGAGGTATGTAATAACAATTAACAAGTAACAATAGAAACGTGACAACAATCACTTACAATGCATTCAAATAGAACTTCATAATCATAAGTAAAGACATCCCACGCAAATTAAAAACTTATTAAAAAAGCTCATCCATCAACGCGACTAAAAAAAGCGTTCGCGAAGCGGCTTAGTAATAAGAAGTATGCCCGGCAAACGGGGACATTTTTTTCATTTCTGTAACCACGTGAAAACGAAAACACCAACATGAATGTTTCTTAAATAATATCAAGGAATTACCTTAAAGACTCGTGGCTCTCCAACATCAGCTTCCCGAACTTAAAACACTCTTCAGGGGCGGCTCCTTACGTAATCTCGCTACACGTGACAGCTCTTGTCACCACTTCTTCGAAGGTCGTGTTCATCTACAACGCAAGCAACTGTTTTATTTTGAACATTCGGCCCATTCTTTTTGATTATGTATTAGCCTGTAGTGTAAACTAAAAATGGCAACATGGTGAGATGATTATATTTTATTAGTAAATGTTATCCAATTTCGCTTTTGATACAGTATAATTTAAGTGTTTAAATTATTTTCTTTTAACAATTGATACATGGAAGACAATAACTGAAGCTTATTTATGAATTTTGAGATGCCAATATAGAGGCATGAATTTCTTTTAGTTATTGATGCTAATCAGCGAGTATAATGTCTTAAAAACCTACAAAATGGCTAAATTTATACTGAAAATAAGTTTCCTATACATTAGAATTGGTTTAGCATTTATTCTAACGTTTAAGTGACACATAAATTTGAAATTTCTATAAAGCATAATTTGATTTCATTCCTTAAAATACAAAAACTCCACTTGGGGTTATTGGGAAAGACAAAATAATGCTACAAATGCTATTTGAAAATTATGCTAATATCAGATATATGCTATTTTTTGCATAGCTCTACCAATAAATTAATAATTTAATTTAATGCATTTTTTGCTCCTCATTACAAAAAGGAATTTTATTAATTTGTGGTTACATTACAACAGGACAAATGTCCCACTACACCCAATTGGCAATTGGCAATACAATACATAATTCAACAATCCAATCCAATCCAATCCAATATAAAATTAAATTAGTTACATAATGTGTGTGGTGCTGTATGATTGTGTGAGAGTGTGTGTAAAGTGTAAATATATATTGTATGTGCGTGCACGAGCAACTGAAGACATTAGTGAGGTTGATAAGTATGTTATTTCTTTGAGTTGATTTTGAAAGTGATAAATATTACTATTGTGCAAGTCTAAATGAGGCCTATTCAATGACAAAATATTGTTAGGGTACATACACTGGAAGATGAAACCGTTCATGAATTCGGGTATTCCTTGGTGGTAAACAGTAGGTAGTTCAATGATTCGATTAAAGGCGATTTGAGCAGGTTATTTGCAATTTTATAGAGCAGAACAATGTCCATAAATTTCCTCCGGCTTTCAAGGGTAGGCCTACTAAGCTAGCTTGTTGTCAGAACACAAACCCAGATAATTTACTTTGTGGTATTCCATATTAGCCTTGAAGCACAAGTGTTTGAAATATAATTGTTGTTCTCTCTCTATAACAGCAATTTTTGTGACATGATTTGGGTAGCATTCAACTTGAGGCCTGACTAGAGATATGTAAAGGAAGCATAATTTGCATTCACTGAAGGTGTAAAACTGTATATAAACACAAAATTTCATGTTTTTAAACTTCACCCACAAAGTATGGAAAATATTGACACTCCCACTCTTAATGCACGCACCTTCTAGGTCTGCGACCGTGGCCTCTCGTAGACTCTTCTTGCCCATGAGTTGCGCCGCGCGGAAACACTGCGCTCTACGCGTGGGGTACTCGCTGCCGGTCAGCTCGTGGCGAGTGTTGGAGTTGGTGATGACGACTACGATATCAGGATCTCCAAGTGGCACCAGGCTACACTCAAGTGACCTGTGAACGAGAGTCAAGAGTCTTTACGTACTAGGGCAGGGCCAAGGCATATGGATACCAGTATTATTATTTGGCTCAAATATCGATACATAAAAATGTAATATTATTCATTCTGCAAAAAAAGGGAATTTTTTTTTTTTTTTTTTTTCTAAATTATATCAATTTCTCAATATATAGGATGCCCAGGAGAATGTATGAGAAAAGGATCGAAGGAAGAAGAAGACGGGGGAGACCACGGAAGAGATGGAAGGAGACCATAGCAAGAGACCTACATACTAGAGGAGTGAGCTGGGAGCATGTTGCAGAGACCCGATTGTGGGAGGATAGAAAGAAGTAGAAGAATTTGGTCGCGAAACCCAAGCTGACCCTGCCAGAAGCAGGAAACAGCGATGGATAATGATGATGATATCAATATTGAGGCCTTAAGAGTCTTCACTAGACAATTAGGACCTTGGCACGCCCGTAAGCACTCAAATTCAAATGTACAATGCTATGGAGAAAAATTTAATCGACACACATGAGTTCTAAAATGCACAAAACACAGATATTTTTATGCAGAAGAACATTTGTTCTGTACAACATTTGTTGTATGTTGTTCTGCATAAAAATATCTGTGTCTTGTGCATATTAGAATTCTCGTGTCGTTTCAATTTTTCTCTAGAGCGTTGTACATCTGAATTTGAGTGCTTTCAAGCATGCCGTGTACATGTCTGTCTCATGAACAATCTTAATGTGCTAACCAAAAAGGAGTGTTGTATTAAAAAAAAATTATATGTTCCATAGCTTTTTTAAAATTTGACGGTACTTGGGTTGTGACGACAAAAAATTGAATAGCAACTAGGCGCAGTAATTTGACCAAGAAAATTTAAAAATACTCTACACACAATAATAAATTGGTAATTGGAGATGTCCCAAAATTTTTGTATCCTCCATGGGCTTTGGTGGTGATAAAAAATGGTAAAATTTGTGCAAATGGCCAATTGAATTGTGCTATCTTTTTATTTTTCAAACGTAACTTTGATACCTGTGTCTGCAAAGTGAGAAAAACTATTTAGCTCTAGAACTTTAGAAAATGATGCCAACCTGCAGTCGATGAGAAGAGCATTGTTCTCCTTGCCCAGTACGGATATGAACTGGTCCATGATTCCACAAGGCATGTTTGCAAAGTTATGTTCTGCTTTTTGACAAACCAAGGCCTTGTCCGTCAACCTAGTGAAAGAAGACGTTATTTAATGCATTTTATTTTAAAGTAAATATAAATCTTTCTTCACTAGATCTAAATCCATATTATTCTTATACATACCCATCAAAATTTGAAGGATATCACCACAATTTATTGAGTAGTAGAAGTGTGTAAGGTCTGGAATTAAATTTTTGAAACTGACTTATGATTTTAAATAAGGCCTGCCAAAGAGGTATTTTTTGCCAAGATAAAGGGGGAGGGGGGGGGGGGGGGAAGAGGATTTTAATGCCAATAAACCTGTACCTCATTTCCCTAACTTTTTTTCAAATCAGCTGAAATATTTATTGAAAAAGTTTTGTGTGTAAATATTTTGGAATACTTTTTTTTTTTTGAGTTTCAATTTTATGGAAGATACAGATAAGAAGTATATTGACAACATAAAAAGTCTGTAAAATGTGTTAGAGTAGATCTACTTTATCAATAAGGGGAGATCACCTATTTAACGTAGTATATAAATAAAATAGTGTACATATAACGTTGAATGACCAGACCGTAAAGTTAGAGACAGTAATGTTTTGATTACGTGTTAGTTTTAGTCTTGGCGAGCTCCTCCAAGAATGTGTAGGTAGCAACTTCAATCGACGCACTGCTTGACAAGCCACCACCAAAAGGTACGCTCGAAACCACCACCGCGTTGAAACCAGGCACAGTGCCTACGCAAGTAAGCACAATATGTATACCAGGTGAAAGTACCAATTTGCAATTTGGATTTTTTATAAATAAAAGTAATCATGATCGATATTAGTTATTATTTTGTATCCTTTTGTTAGTTGTAAAAATAGAATAGAAGTTACGGTAATTTCCATTTCCATGTCACTATAGAATGGTAGCAGAGTGTCATCAAAATCATTTACTTGCTAATCAACATATTTTTATTAAATTGCCAAAATATAAGGGTTTAAATATTTATTCGCTCACTCTGACGAGATGGTATATCCAAACAATGTAGGGATCAATAAATTAATCTTATGGCATTTTCAATTGAAATGCACTCGGCAAGTGCAGAAATGTCTTACAAAACTAAATAGATGAAAGGATAGACAAGTGGCGCTTCGGTGCGCAATAGTGCGGCCAATGGAAAACACCATTTAAATAAAATAAGTTTAGATTGGAGAAGGGTTGACAGGTTGGGAAAGCATAGAGAACATAAAGCCCAGCCTGAAGGGCTGGGGGCGACAAAACTTTTCACCTGCTGATGACAACTGTAGCTAATTTAAAGTTGTTACCTTAATCCACGACGCGTTTCGTCCTTCTGGGACTCTTCAGGCGGATGGTGGCCACTGAAAATCAGCTAACTACATGCAACCAAAACTCACAACACATAACCAAACCAGTGGTAGGGCCACGCAAGAAGTAAATTCTGCAAGCATGTTGTCATCATCAGCAAAGTTACTTCACACACCATTCATACTGGGGCACACAGTCAGCACAGACAGTAAGGGGGCTTCCCTCCCAACTCTGGTGCTCGGGAGACAAGAAATCCATGACTTACCCTGGATTCGAACCAGGACCCTTGGCAACAAGAGAAAAGCTGCCCCTCCTGCTGTTGCTGGGCAAGGGTGCCTCTTCATTCATACAAAGAGAAGAGGTTAGAGATAGGAAGGGTGGAAAGTCACAACACAGCACAACCAGTGAGGGGGCTTCCCTCCTAGACTCTGGTGCTTGGGCGACAAAAGAACCATGTCTTACCCTGGATTTGAACCAAGACCCGTGGCAACGAGAGAGGCTGCCCTACTAATTGTGACTGGGATTCGAAAACGAAAGGAAACAAGACTACAAATTGCAAGCTCTTGGCTATAGCACAGGTACTTGTGCTATATTAGCTCTTGGCTGCAGATGAAGAGGTTGAAGGAAAAGACGAGTAGGGTCTAACAGGTTCATCACCTGCTAGGCCCCCCCAGCAGGACAAGGAGTCACACTTGTTATGAACAAGGAAACACGGACCCACCAGAGGGTGTAGAGTAGGCTCGCCCATCTCGACCCCATAGGTGAAGAAAGATGGAAAGTGATAGGTGTCAAATGACTTATTAAATAAAATAATGTAGTCACGTTTCCCCAACATTGTTGGCAAGTGTCATTTGTTTTGATAGACTGCAGAAAATGTTTTCCACTAAAGCCAAAAAGGAAAGCTGAGGGCTGCATAATTAATTAATATTTAACTATCATAATGGTTCAAATTCACTCAATTTCCATTACAGGTGGTTGATTTTTCTTTTGCTTTGCATCATGAGAAATAGATGTAGGCCTACCTGAATCTAGCATGCTCTGTGAAAATTAGATATATCATTAAGATAGATTTGTTTGAACATGCAGGTGTGCCCCTACCCTTCACACGCAGTCTGTTTACACATTACAGTTATGAGTTATGAGGTTAGAGAAAGAAGCCATTTTATTCTGGATATAGCAAGAAAGAAGGATGACTGAAGAAGCCCCTCTCTGCACAGGTAAAAATAAATAAATAAATATGTATTTATTAAATTCTGCAACTATCTACTTAACCCAGTATAAAATACTACAGGATGGTCATAAAATAAATTTATACAAATATTTGTAATTCCTACTCAATCCAAAGTCACAATTATTATAATACGAAACAGAATTATTATGAGCGAGGCCATTGCTCAATGTCCCATTCTGCATCCATTATCATCTGTGAAAATAAACTAAAAACCACATATGTGGACTATACCTATGTACTATGGCTACCGATAAATGTGTCAACTGTACAGTTTCATTTTTGTATGAATTTGAATAGCCTAATATACAATACCACAATACAAAGTTGGGTTTAATTCCAGTATAAATAAATGCAAGTTGTGTTAAATATAAAATAGCAAACTTTGGCCCTCAATAAAAGTGACAATATTTTATTTAAATAATCTTTGTTAACAGTAGGTATTGGTATAAATAAATGAAGGACTTTCTACTTCCTATACTAGAATCAATATTGGAAGATCATGCATATTCCCTATCGCAGATTGGACGGGATTGTTTAGCAGCTAGCTATGTATGGCTCTCTTGAAGGTAGTTTTTGCACGAGTTGACGTGATATTAATTGGTAAATTATTGCAAGATCTAGAATAGAATAGAATAGAATAGAATAGAATAGAATAGGTCTTTATTGGCGAAGTTAAGCTCATCGCTTTTTTCAACTTAACCATACACTGCAAGTAACAGATTCGAATAAAAAGGTATGAGTTTACTAATAGGAATAAGTAATTTAGTATCTAGGATATAGTAGGTTTACCAGTACATGTACAACAAAAGATAATTTTACATAAATACCATCTTGCAGTGACAGTCTACATATCATCGTACATATCACATATCAATACATATCAATATAAGGATCATATCATTTACAAGTTACAACTAATGCTAAAAAATTAATATAGGTAAGTTATAGCATATAAAATATGCAAAATATGTCATAACTTGCTAAAATCTAGAGTTTTGTAAAGTTAGTTAGGTAACTAAAACTTAACACTGCATGAATTAACATTTTATAGGCTTTCTTTTGACATTGAAAGCAGGTAGGGGAGGGGGGGGGGGAATATGTCCATTTAGTAGTGAGTGAGTTTAAAGTTGTGGATCAACACCTTAGTGTTGTTTAGATAGTAATATTTTTTTTAAAATTCTCGTTTGAACAAGTTTTTACATTTCTTTGTAAGTGCTTTTGGTAGGGAGTTGTATATTTTTATTGTTGTGTGAGTAAAAGAACGTTGAAACGTGGCTTGGAGTGAGAGTATAAAATGAGTTTAAATGCATTTCTGGTATGAACTGTAAACTTACTATACTTCTTTCCATAAGTTTGTTACATAAGTATGATGGAGATTTGTTTGTGAGGATTGAGTTAGTAAGTGTTACACGGTGAGCTTTCCTCCTGTTTTCCATGTTTACCATCCAATTTCCTTGTATCGATGTGATATATGCTCATTTTTCTTTAAGTTTAGGGAAAATCTAACACATGCATTTTGAGCTTTTTGTATCCTGGACCTAAGAAGTCACAGTGTCTCTGTCCTAGACTTGTGTTATTATTTTCTAGGGATTTTTACGTGAGGTGGTGAACTGTTCTTGTCAATGTAGTGTTCAATTTTGTGGGTTTGTATAGATTAGGATGAATATGTACAAAGGCGAGTATTGTTTTCGTATAGTTGTCGAACGTCTAAGAGTTTAATGTTAGAGAAAAGTAGTTCAGTAGGGTTGTTGTTTTCAGTAGTTCTCTTTTTTAGCATTGTATGATAAAAAAATCATGACTGTCCTTTTTGGGGGTAGCACTGATATCTTATAAATTTATAGACCTACTCTTCAATATCCAATCCAATCCAATCAATTCAATTACATTCAAATCAATAAATAATGCTGATTACATTTACCTGAAAGTAGTTAAGCTATACATTGATGGACCTACTAGGCCTATTCGATTACAATCAACAACATTGATTGCATTTACCTGGAAAGTAGTTTGTAACACCCTTGATGTAGTTGGCCCACTTCGGAGTTCCGGGAATGAGCGGGCTCTGCTTGGTTGGGGCTGGGAACGTACAGAGCAACGGTTGATCGGCCAGAGGGCTTAAAGTCAGCACTTGGCATTCGCTTGTGCCATTTCTGCCACCCAACACCAGTGTAACCATCGGCAATGCCTATGAATATATGTTACAGTCAATACTAATAAGTCACCCTGGTAGTCTACAGCAGGTAAAGCTACTATCAATGAAAATATTGTAGCCTGAGTCCAGATGGGTTGCCACTTGCCAGAGCTACGTAGTTTGTTTGTTCAGTAGTTTGTTTCCAAACACATAACAGTAGTAGGCCTCCTAGTTATAGTATAGCAATGATTGAAAAGATGTGTGCCGACCAGGAATCGGACCAGGGTCCTTCACCTTTACGTAGCGATGCTCTATACCAATTGAGCTATCGGGCCACCGGCTTACAACTTTTATAAATTGCTGTATGTGTATGTTTTTTTTGGTATTATTGCAGTGTGCTGCACTGCAATCACTTTCTTATCAGTCACCCATCAGTTGGGATTTATGTCACAACTTATAGCCTAGTAATGTATTTTGAACATTGCCATAACTTCATCCTTGTCCTTACAGCAGGCAATTATGCCTGCGCTGAAAGTTTGTGATTTCCCACAGTACCTAGGTGAATAAATAAAATACATAAATACTTTTTTTTGCATTTAGAGTCTACCCACTCAGTCACAGAACTGATTTTCAGTGGCGGACATTAAATTTCAAGCCAACTTTGAAGGCGCCGACACCAACTAGAGACCGGCATATTTAAGTTGGAAACACCGATCAATCAAGCTGGACACGATTCCACCTGCGGACAGCACCAGAATCAACAAGACTAATTCAGAACAACCTTACAATTTATTATGTGCATCGTTGCTAGGACGGCTCCAAGTTCCAAAGTCACCGTTTACAAATTCCTAAGCCAAGAACTGATGGACTTAAGCCCAAATCAGAAGTTTAAAAAAACTTCTATCTATAGCGGGAATCAAACCCTGGACCTTCTAAATTGCAAGCAGAGACGCTAACCACAAGGCATTCTACTATCAATTTTTGCTTCATCTAGCAGGAGCAAAATAGGTTTAAGTAGTAAGATCAAGTAACCACTTATGGACACTCTTTAAGCCATTTCTAAATGCTTACAGAGATTCAAAGTGCAATGATCATTTAACTCTTAACTCGTCAGGACTCGGGAGATCCCACTATAAACATTATAACACTTAATATTTAATACAATTCAGAAATTTATAAACCAATCCCGACCGGGGTCTCCCACATTCCAGGTAGGGGTATGTCAAATCAACCAAGCCGAGCCTGAAATAAAACTTGACCATCTCCGATTTTGATGAAACTTGGCCAATCTACTCTTACTAACATGTAGATTGATTGTGGAAAATTTTGTATTCCTGACGCGCTTAGTTTTCGAATAACACCCCGGTCAAAAACTCAAATTTGGCGATGCCGAGCGGCGTACCGTAATTGGCAAGTTTTAAACCGTTGGACGTAAAAGGCTATTTTTTTTTTAAATTAAAGAGCATTTTATTGGCAATTTAATTTATATGTATTTGAATGCATTCCTAATTGTGAAACCATGTAAAAAATCAAAATTTGTTTTTAAACCTACCCTACGAGAAAAAGTATCTCTGAAAAAAAAAAAAAAAACGTGTTTTTGTTCAGATGTTTTTTACATGCACAAAAAAATTTGGGATGGGATGGCATTGGGATCATGATATCACAGGGTCATGCACCAAATGTGTATGTGTCAGTTTTTACCTTCCGTTTTTATTTTTCAAAGAAATTGAGTGCGGCAAATTTGAATTTCACTACAAATGGAAGGTAAAAACTAAAAACTGACACATTTTACACATTTGGTGCATGACCCTGTGATATATCATGATCCCAATGCCATCCCATCCCAAATTTTTTGGGGCATGTAAAAAACATCTAAACAAAAACACGTTTTTTTATTTTTTTTATTTCAGAGATACTTTTTCTCGTAGGGTAAAAACAAATTTCAATTTTTTACATGGTTTCACAATTAGTAATGCATTCAAATACATATAAATAAAATTGCCAATAAAAAGCTCTTTAGTTTAAAAAAAAATTAGCCTTTTATATCCAACGGTTCAAAACTTACGAATTCAGGTACGCCGCTCGGCGTCGCTAAATTTGAGTTTTTGAGCGGGGCGTTACTCGAAAACTAAGCGCGTCAGAAATACAAAATTTTCCAAGAACAATATACATGTTAGTAAGAGTAAATTTGCCAAGTTTCATCAAAATCGGAGATGGTCATGGAAATGGCCTGGTTGATTTGACATGGAATTACCCGTAGGCGACTTAGCCAACGAGACGGTTTTCATGACAAAAAAGCTAATCTGAGCCTTCAAAACAAACCTTCGTTCTATCCAATGTATCGTCCATACTGTACCCATAAATCGAGATGGCATGTATCGACAGAAGTTATTTTGTATTTATTTATCGGTATTTCTTAGTTTACATTTGGTGTCTGTCTACCCTTTAACTTTGGCCCCTTGTAATATATCATTCATTTTATTATGTACGCTATCGACCATAAGTAAATCAAGAGGTCTATTTATACCCAGCCCTTGATTTACTTATGGTCGAAGGTGTACTTGCAATTACCGGTACCATTTATATCTTATATAGCATGTGACAAGAGTCAAGCTGTGGGAGGACAGAAGAGAGTGGAGTAAATTGGTGGAGAGGAAGGAGTCAGATGATGAGGAAGAGACACTGAGTCTGGCAAGCTTAGTATCTACAGTTTCATGCCCTAGATAATGGTGGAAAACCACCACTCAACCCGACATAGTTGGAACTGAGTTATGATGATTATTATTATCATCTAATATTTGTACAGTGTAAATGTCTACAGTAGGTAGGCGTAGGCCTACCTATGTTACAGACGGACCATTGCCTTTTTAATTCATTAGCTTCTTAGCATATTGGATTTGTAATGTTATTACTACCAGGATTACGGTACTTAAAACTAGTGGTGTCATCGGGTAGGCCTATCCGGAAACCGGTACCAAACCGGTTCTATATTGATACGGTTCCGACTTTTCAAACCGGTTCCATTTTTTCAAGTTCTACTATAGGCCTATAACAGTGAACTTCACGGACACGTTTACCCGTTTTTCCGCAAAAATGGTAACTCTACGCACCGTTTTTTTGTGCGGTCTATTTCCACAGAGCCCGTAACGACGTATCTATACTTCTATACTTCCGCACTAGCTGATTATCAAGCACTCGAACGGTCTTGACGCGCAAGGCTTGACATTTGACTGTCGGCAGTCGTACGTAACAAAGCACGGGCAGTGGCACCGAAGCCAGCGTGGAGGAACCGGTTTGAACTTTTTGGACCCGATGTCATTACTACTTAAAACTACTTTATGTATATCGTATTACAATACCTTACCATTGGAAGGACAAATCCCTCATTATAGTCGGTGTGTTCTCCAATAAGATTCACCCGACCAGGAGCACAGCCACAGCACTCTGGATCTGTCTTGAACTGTTCCTTGAACTTGGTAAATGCTTGCCCCAATAAATGTTCCAATGTAGGTATAACCGTAGCCATTATGCTTGATGTTATTCAGATCACTCAAACGTCAACAACACTTTGCCTGCATGTGAGTGAAGCAAAGCAAGAGATGTTTTTAAATGTTAAGGTACAGCCTTGGTTGGTGCCCTGCCAGATAAGAGATAACGATACTGCAAGCAGACTTAATTAGCACTTATCAGGCATGCAATGAGCTCATTGGAACATTGCCAAGTTCGTTGATAGGCCGGGCAGAAAAAGTGTAAAATAATTAGGATCATATAAAAAAGAAATGATAACAAAGATTACCGTAACAAAATAAAGACTATGCCTACCTATGAAAAAGTTAATAGTAGGCCTAGTAGTAGTGTCATAACATATGTATTTAACCTTGTACTAAATACTGTATCTAGAATAGAATGACCTAACCATGCTTCGATGCAAACTTTATTGAACTTTTGATCTTCCAGAATTGCATATATTTTAGACTAAATGAATAGGCATAGGCTAAAGTTGATTGTAGGCACTAGGCCTACTATAGGAGGGCTATAGTATCACACTTTGCAAACTTGCAGAAAAATAAATTTTTGGTTTAAATAGACCTATTTTTTTTATTTTTATTTATTTGGACAACAAATAACAATACAAAGTACAGTTAAAGCAAAGGTTAAAGTTTATAACAGTTTTCACCGTGTAGTCCATTTTTGCTAAACATAGACTAGTTGTTACATAAGTATTAATATAATATAATATAGGTACGTATTTTACAAAATAGTAGGCCTCTAGAGGCATGAAAATTTAGCAAAATTTGTTTTAGGTTATTGATGCTAAATCAGTGAGTATAAATTCTTAAAAACGCTACAAAATGCTAAATTTACTGAAAATAAGGTTTACCTATACCAATTGAGAATTGGTTTAGCATTGTATTCTAACGTTTAAAGTGACTACATTGAATTGAAATGTTCCTATAAAGCATAATTTGAATTCATTCCCAATTAAAAATACAAGAAACTCTCCACATTTGGGGTTTTGGTGGAAAGAAGAAAATTAATGCTACAAAATGCTAAAATTGGAAAAATTAATGCTAAATATTCAGAATATAAATGCTATTTTTTCATAGCTCTACCTATAGCCTATTATATGGTACCTCCTACTAATAATAAAATATAGCAATTATTAGGTAGTTCTGTCTGTCATAAAGTCTTTTATGCTGTAGTATGCCTTTTGTATTAGGAATTTAGTTAGTTCATTTTTGAATTTGATGTGTTCTGTTATGTTTTTTATTGATTGGGGGAGTTTATTGAATAGAGTTTTATTCAAATAATCAGAGTTTTTTTGACCTAGGTTTGTACGATATTGGTTAAGATGGAGGTTATTTTTGTTCCTTGTGTTGTGGGTGTGTATGCCACTGTTGAGTGTGAGAGTGTGGATGTTTTTTCTTATGGCTAAAATTGACTTGAGAATGTAAAGGCATGTAACGGTAAGAATGTTTAGTGTAATAAAGTAGGGTTTGCAATGCTCCGTCGGCTTAAGGGTACATAATGCCCTGATTGCTCGTTTTTGCGTGATGAATACCTTGTCGATATGAGTCGATATTCCCCAAAATTCGATTCCATATCTCAAGTGCGATTCAAATAGAGAAAAGTAACATATTTTAGCAGTTGATATGTTGCTTATTTGTTTGATGCTCTTAATTGCAAAACAAGCTGAGCTGAGTTTTGGTATTAGGGTGTTGATGTGGGCATGCCAGGTTAAGTTGTTATCTATTGTTATTCCCAATAATTTTGCTTGTGTAGATGATTCTACTGTGGATTTATCATGTGAATTTGTAATGCAAGGTATTTGGTTGAGTGATTTGTTTTTTTGGAATGAATGGAATTGAATAAATTTGGTTTTTGATGAGTTTAGCAGTTGTTTGTTCACCGTAAACCATTCGGTGGATTCGGTAATTCTTTTATCTGCCTTCTCTTGAAGTTGTATTGTCTCATTAGCGGTAATACTTGTAGTGAAGTCATCTGCAAAAAGCTCTGCATCCTCGATGTTATCAGGTAGATCATTAACAAAGATGATAAAAAATAGTGGGCCAAGGATTGATCCTTGTGGAACGCCACAAATTACTTTTCATAGTCAGATCTAGTCTTTGTAAGTTTGTTGTCTTTTAGTTCAGTTATTTCGACGCATTGCAGTCGGTCAGTCAAGTAAGAAGTTATAAGCTTTAGACCATTCCCACGTATGCCATAGTACTCTAGTTTGGCTAGTAGGTCAATGCAGCAATGGCTGAGCTTCATGAGCATTTGCTGCATTTGGCACGTTGCAGTGTTTAAGCACAAGTTTCTAAAATAAAAGAGTCACCACCTTAACAAAAGATTATACCAAAATAAATAGGCCCTAGCTTCAGCCTAAAGAAATATGTTACAATTTTCGGGATGAGAGGTTTAGGTAAAAGTATAGGCTATGTAGAGTTTAAACGTTTAGAGTTTGTTTAAACGTATACACGTGATAGATTTTTTCAAACAAAATGTTATTTTTCACTTTTGGAGCCTACACAAACACAGGCTATCAAATTAGGCGGATAATTTTCTAAAAAATGCTTTTATTTAGGTGTAGGTGCCGGGTCCCAGACTTTATTAAAGGGATCATTCACCTCTTATGTAAAGGTGTACCCAGACGTCTATTTACCTAAGTAGACTCCATTTACAATAAATTCTTTCTCGAAAATAATCATGATCACCATATATTAATTGTTAAATATGTAATGAAATTGACTATGTTTTCGCCACTTCGCTGTACTGGCAACAACGCACGACACAGCCTTGGCTTCGCAGTCGAGTAGCTGGGTGTCGCGGCGAACTGAGTTATCGTATTGGACATTTAAAGATGCTTGGCGAGGGGAGATATGACATGTAGTCAAGTATGGCATACTCGCTTCAAATTAAGTTGAAATAAAAACGCATGCCATGTGTTATTCGGCTCAAGTGTCAAGTGTAGGGGTTTTTACGAAGTTATGTTGTTTTGACAATCGACTTGATAAGCGCACAGCACACTTGCTGTATACACATTCAAAACACCGTACACCTAGCCGAAATATACATTTACTGCTGATGCCTGTACGTTATTTGTTCATCCTTTTGTCGAATATGCTGTTGATGTGGATTTTCAAATCTTTGTTTGTGTTTGGTTGGAATGGTTCTTCTAATCTATATACCATAAGATATATTATGAGTGGGGTGTGCCTGCATGCATACTCGAACGATATAAACAAAAAGCAATAAGCTAATGGGACTAAGAAGGAAGAGAATAAACATTAAACACTGCCCAGAAACCTTACGCAGACCTCTTCACATCAGTTGGACACGTGCACTCGTTTCGATCAATCGTTCATGATGACATTGAGGAGTGGTGTAGTAGGTGCAAAAAAAGAATGTTTATTATACGTTACAGGGCAAGCGAATTCTATTCAGTAGTGTTCGTGTAGAGTTTGTACACAAAGTGTCAAAATGTCAACCGACAAAGAGTCAAATTGTTGCGACAAGAGTGACTTTATTAGTGAATTGCTTGAACGTGAGTCGGCGCAGTGTATAATAACTAAACATATAGTAGTTTTGGGCAGATGATAGTTTTCAAAGATGTTCTCAATATTTTACGCCACGAAAAGCTTTGGAAAAAAACATCCATCAGTACAATAGAGAAACATTGATGTCTTGCGTAATAAAGTAAGCATACCTCCTCATTGTTTATGTCTACAATTACGAACAGAAACTGATCTAACAGGCAACATAGATTTGTTATTCATTCTGTATACACAAGTGTGGTCATAAGGCGGCTTTAAATAATAAATATACGGAGTATTCCATGAGAAACTAAAATAAAATGCCGCTTGGGATAATGATACATTGTTAATCGGTTTTCGGATAGATGTAGTACATGCATAACGCGCGAGAGTTATTCGGGAGGTCCGCGGTCGATCCTCACCACTGGCAATCCTGACATTTACATGATTACGGAAACTGCTGATAGCCCATAGCGTTTGGAATTACTTTAATCATGTAATTTCACTTATTGTGGAAGAATAATTGAATTTTTTAAATGCTTTAACCAAATCGCTTTTATTTTTTTAAAGTGCAAGTAATTCTGTATCATGTGTGTGTGCGTGTTTGTGTGTGTGTAAGAATCGTTATCGCGTGTATTATGTTGTTGTATAGGCAATACTTATTCAACGCCACTATTAGGCCTACCTGTCATGATTGGCAACATAAAACTTTATAAGAACGTGCCAATATAATATTTATTCCATGAAATTGACGACAACAACGTATGTGTTTAAAAAACAGGTGTTGGTTTAACTGTAACGTATTGTTAATCAGATGATCGCAGGCCTTCCGCTTTGTTTTCAGTAGAACAGACTATCTCGATAGATAGACCGGGACCTCCTCACGCGTTACTCGCCGCTAGTAGCTGTGCTGTGTTGCAACACCTCGCCAGCTTCGGGTCAGTGACGTCACTGACCCGAAGCGCGCCGATGAATTTAAAGACCCCTATTGACGTAGGTCTGGAAATATACACAATGAACTTAATTTTTATGTTTGTACTTGGTTTTAAGAATAACTTGTTAAAGAGGTGAACGGGCCCTTTAAGAAGGTGAGATGTCCTAATTTGATAGCCAGTGTTTGTGTAGACTCCAAAAGTGATAGCAAAATAACATTCTGAAAAAAAAAAATACCACGTTTAAATACGTTCAAAGTTACAAGACTTTTAATGTTTAAACTCTACATACACGTTAAAACGACTCATCCATACTTCGTAGTGTACACTTTCGTCTGCTGCCTGCTACCTGCTAGCCAAATCGGAGCTTTGGTCCCCTGCTACCCTGGGCCCCGATTCATGTACATTTTTATCCCGGTATAAGCAGAGTTAGGTGGTATAAGTGCGGTATAACTCCGAATCCAATTCATGAAGACTTATCCCGCCTCGCACGGGGATAAGAAAATATGTAAACAGATGGCGGACATTTTAAATTTTGCGTCTATGTGTAAAACGAGAAAAGTTATCATTACTCTCATAAAACAAATCAGAAACCGTCTCGGGCCTAGGCCCAGATGTAGAAAATTATTCATAATACAACAGTGTAGGCCTAAAGTTCGATTAGGCTATAGGACTAGGTAAAATTAATACTAACATAACACGTTTGACAAGCCCTTGGCCTCTCCTAGGCAACCCTAGGCCTGCACGACCTTGTTTTGACACACAACCCGCACAAATAACTAGTTTTGATTACTAAAAGCCTTATGCAGATGAACAATAGTATGATAGTCCTAGGCTACTCCAAAATTTACGGCAATAATACGCCTTTTCTTTTCTTTTAATGATCTCACGCAATCAAGCACGCAATCTTCTGTCAATAAATAAAAATGTAAAACAAAAGATGGTGCAAATTTTTAGTGTTCTTTTGCAAATCTGCTGATTTACATGGCTGTGGAATGCAGTGGAAAAAACATTTGTTGTACTTGTTGTTGGATTGAAAATTTCTGATTGGATGAGAGTTGCTCAGACTTAACCAGGCCTTATCCTGCCATGTCCTGCATTATACCGTCCTTATACCACTTATACCCGGGAAAAATGTACATGAATCGGGGCCCTGGTGAAAAATCTTGGCAAGATCTTGACAAGATCTTGCAAGAACTTGGCAAGATCTTGTGTAATCTTGACAAGATTGTGGTTGGTCTATTTATGCGGTACCGGTACGCCTACTTGATGCAATTTCGATACACACTTTGCCACCTTATTAGATGTTTATCCGTGGCTTGTTAATCTAGGCTAGGGCCTAGGGCAAACACAGGCCAAGGCCTAGTGCCCACCTTATTAGATGTTTATCCGTGGCTTGTTAATCTAGGCCCTGTGAACAAGAACACAAAGCAAGTAGGCTTGCCTGCAGGCTAGGGCAAACACAGGCCTAGACCTATAGTGCAAGGCATAATACAACTGTCATCTAAGCCTACTACCTAGGCCAAAGTAGTGGTTGTAAATACTCACATAGTCTGAGGTCTGTACAAGACATGGCAACTATCTGTAGCTATTTAAATGTATATGTGGCCTTTGCTTACGATGTAGACCAGGTCTAGGTAAACCTGTAGCAGAGCGGACGTGGGTATTACAGCGGCTAATACTCCACCTACAAAACCTTTAACGTTGCTGTTTCAAATCTAAAGTACCTTCTAAACCTTTAACGTCGCTATTTTAAGCGAAAGTACTTTTCTGTTGAAAGTCTTTTATAATTAAAATAGCGACGTTTAAGGTTTTGTAGGTGGAGTATTGCCATACCCACGTCCGCTCTACTACAGGTTTACCCAGGTCTATTGTCAACTGTCTACTCTAGTTCTAAATAAACTGAAACAGTGAGACAGCACAAATGTAAGCTTGCATGGCTTGTTTGATGTAACTGTTAGTGATGACTGATGAGGTTCAAGATGCTAACACCAGGTGGCAGATTTTGACAAATCTTGTTTATATCTTGTTTCTAACCAAGTTCTTGCCAAGATCTTCAAGAATATTCTTGTAAGAATCTTGCCAATAATATTCTTGGCAAGAATCTTGGCAAGATCTTGGCAAGAAATAAACAAGATCTTATTTCAATGCAAGATCTTGGCAAGATCTTGACAAGATCTTACTTAACACAAGTTCTTGGCAAGATCTTACTTAATACAAGTTCTTGTCAAGATCTTGCAAGATCTTACAAGATCTTGACAAGAATTTTCACCAGGGATACTGTCATCACTTCCGTCAAATGAGTCCACTAACTAGGCTAGTAGACTAGCATGAAAATGAAGCATTGGAAGTTGGAATGCACCCTAAGAAAACAAAAAAAAAACAAGATGGCAGACATTTTACCTTCTCAAGAATAAAAAATATGTATAATAGGGCCTATGTACTTTAATCAGTTAATATGTTTAAAAAATTATATTTGTGAATTGTGTAATACATTTGGTTACTTTTTTTATTCAATTGTAATTATTTGGACAAACACTGTTCTTAAAAATAAATATTAGAACAGTGTATGTCCAAATTATTACAATTTAATAATAAATTTACTGTTCTAGGCCCTACCGGTACTAGTTTCATATTTATAATACTGTGTACCGGTATTTCTTCTGCTTTTTCAGCAATGGTGAAAGGGTTAAAGAACAATCAGATCTGGTGGAACAAAGGTAGGCCTACCTTGTGAGCATAGATACTAGTATAACCCTGCTTGTGCTTGTTCTCCAATTGAAACAAAAAGCAGAAAACTCACCATCTGATTGGGCAACTTGCCAAACACAGCAAATGCCTCGCTATACTGCAACTGTTGGTGTGTGACCACACCTTACTAGTACTAGTACAGCATCTGCCAACGCATGCAAATAAAGCCTATTAATTGAATTTAGTAGGCAAGTTATGCGCTTATGTCAACATAAAAATTACACTTCTAGACCTAATAACTTTAGTTTTTGGTAGGCCTACTAATCCCATATCTAATTCAATGCCTAGATGCAATTGGTATTTGTTAATGGCAGGCCTACCACTAGCCTACAGATATGCCTATTCTAGCTAGGCCTATAAATAAATAAATACATTTAAAAAAAATACTGGTTCTGAACCCTTATTCTGTCAAAATTCGACAGCTTCTCATCACTTTTTTCGGCAGCGTCTCATCTCACTTAAAAGTGAGATCTTTTGAGTTTGTAATAGGGAACTGTCCTTCATTACCAAATTTAAATATGTCCTTACTAATAACCTCAAATACCGACCTGTAAAGTTTTTTTTGCGTCCTGCTTTTATCAGCGCTAACTGTGAGCGAGGAAAAATTTGAACCGGGCTTCGCGCCGGAAAACGGCCATGCGCCATTGCAGGTGGGCGTGACGTCATCGCGAGGTTTGCCGAGGCGGCTAGCAGACAGTTCTGCCACTGACAGCTGATATTTGTGTCGCGCGCTCTTCCCACGCATCAGATTATCCGGATAAAACGTGTAATCAGTCAAATGCCGCATGCAAATGGTGCATGGTACCACTGTGTACAAACACTACTTTTAAAACACCAGACAAAATATTCATTAATGTGCCAAAAGAACAAAATAGGAGAATTAACGCATGGTTCAAAGCTGCAAGACGAGATGTAAACAAACACGCGCCGTCTGCCGAATCCACAGTATATACATATTATTTTAGTTGTTCTTCACTTTAAATTTAACATATTAATAGCTTCATTTTCCATTGCAGTTCTTTCAGCATACAAATCATTAATCAATGTCAACCCACATTATTTTAGTGGCCTAGCCATAGGAATACACACATACGGAATTGTATCTTGGGATTTACATACCAGGGCCAAGGACTTAAGACTGTACGCCTTCTTGTAAAAATTAATAATACAAGATCATTTTTTATTTTAGCTACAAGTAGATGGAGAATTACACCAGTTTAAAACAATGAAAAACAACCTAAAATGATTAATACTTCATAAATAGCCTAGTTATTTATACTAGGAAAACGCTAAAGTCCCGTCGCGTTGTTGAGCGAGCACCGGTACGTGCAACACGACCCGAGTACGACATTCCCACAATGTCCATTTTATCAGATAACAGTCTTTAAAAGACGAAAACTTTCAATGTTGTTGTTGATCGCTGAATTGAATGACGCCACGGGACAACAATGTAATCGAATAAGGCCTTTAATAGGAAAATGCCTTCTAAAGAGTATCTTTATTTCTTCACTGCCTCCTTGACAAATTTCATAACTATCGGAACAACATCATTTTTCGAAATTATGATTACCAATAAGTCTTTAAGGTCTTGACCGATTTAGCTGAAAATTTGTAATAAAGGAGAGAATGTGTTACTTATTGACCCTGCAAAATTTCATAACGATCGAAACATTTTTATTTATTTATTATAACCAACGATCGGATTTTGTTCAAAAACTATACAGCAACCCGCATAAGTGGTATGTACCTACATGTGTGCAAAATTTCAGGTCAATCAGAGAAACGGTGCGACCTGTATCGAAGCAGTAACAGAAAGAAAAAAAAACAGACATTCGAGCCATAAGAGTCAAGTGGAGACGCTCGCTACGCTCGCTCAATTATTAAAGAAATATACACTTACAAGTTTCATTTCATTATGTTTTATTAATAATTGTAAGCTATAGGCCCTAAGTAGCGAGGAGTGACGCGGCCTAGGCTTAGGCCTACGAGGCGTAAACTGGACATTTGCCATTGTAAAATGCATCATGGCAGACAGTACCAACCCTTTTCACTAAAATACTCCGCCTACAAAACCTTTGTCGTCGCTATTTCAAATATTTAGGAGTTTCAACTGAAAAGTACTTTTGCTTGAAATAGCGAAGTTAAAGGTTTTAAAGTATTTTTTTACTAAACCGCAAAAACGTGATGATTCTATTTTTTATTTTTTATTATGTTCTTGTCAGGGTACTTCCAGTACGTACAACAACTCTGCACGGCAGGCCTAAATGATGGCTGCCCGAAAACAGTGAAATATGCGAGTGATTAGTAAGAGTAATTAACCTAATATTGTATATTGTCAAAGTGGTCAGTATTAATAAATAGTTAATAATGAGTTATTCTTTATTAATTTCTCATTTGAAGTTGTTTTTCATTGTTTTTATTGAAGAAAAACAGTGTTAAAAAACTGGTCCATACTAGCGACAGAAGTGCTGAAAAAAATACATGCACAGCACAAAAGAACGAAGTCTGACTATTAGCTGGGTGTGATTTTATTTTATTTAAAAAATCAAAAATCATGATTTATTTGATTTAAATTAACTTTACGATTTAGGCCTAAATCAGTTTTTTTCGATTTAGATCAGATTTTTATTGATTTAAATCAACGATATGTGTGTCTCTAATCTTGTCAAGTTGATGAGCGGATCAAATACTTTCACAAGCGTTTCAGAAAATCTAATACAAAAATTCTTTTCAGGAAAACTTTGTCTAAATCAGTTAGAACAGCTCTTGTGTTTATTGCTCAAAATGAAGAAAAAATGCATTTGATTTTCAAAAACACCCTAACTATTTGAAAAAGAAAGATGGAGTACGAGTTCCAACCTGATCTACAAATTAAAATTTAAATCATTACAGTGTTTATTGATTGGTGACTGAGATTATCTAGTAGTAGTAGTATAATCTTCTTTTTAGCAGCTAGACTCTGCTATTTTTTTCTGGTTGTACATATCTTGATATTTCTTCTTTAGACAAGTGGAAACTTAATTTGCACCCATTGTTGTATAGCACTTTTGAAGTTTGTTTTTTTACCCACCAACATTTTTAGATTCTTAGGTAACTCATTGAATTTTTTTAATCCATTTACAAACAGGGATTTTTGCCCACAACACTTATTTTGATTAGGCATGTAAAAATCTTGAGCAGATCTAGTATGATGATCATGCAAATCATTATTGTGTTTGTAGAATTCTGAGAAGTATGAGTACTCTTGGTTGCACATCACTTCATGAATGAAAACATAAAACTTTGTAGTTGATTAATTGTTCAACACTAAGCCACTGAAGTTGCTCGAGCATGTCCATTCTGTGTGTTAGTCTGTGACATTGAAGAGTTGCCCTCATGCCTTTGTTTTGAAGTTTTTGGAGAATATCAAGGTCACTTTTATTTATGTCCATAAGAATGGTAGGACAATAGTGGAAATGTGGAGCTACAATGGTGTTATAAACTAGTCGACGCACCCACTTTGACAATTTCCAACAATTTCTTCGCATAAACCCAATTTTTGTAGCAAGTTTCTTGGAGATGTAACTGATATGTTCTTTGAAATTAAGTAAATAGTCTACCATGACTCCTAAGTACTTAAAATGGTCTTGAAAAACAAAATTTTTTCCTTCGATGTTTACTTTGCCGATATTATTTTTCAGTAGTTGGTCTCTCATTACAGCTGAGCTAGTTATCAGTATGCAATTTGTTTTATCTGGGTGACATTTCAATCTAGGCCTATAGGCCCTTGCCAGGCCCTTGTACTGTGATGCTTGAACAAATAATTGTAGCTATCGCCTACACCTACGCCTGTCCCTAGGGCCCTAAGGAGTATGTTTTCAATCTTCATCCTAGAAGTAAATGTACAAAATAGTGTAGGCCCTAGACCCTAATCAAATTAAAAATAAAGCTAGGGCCTAGTCCTCCTAGGCTAACCTAGAAGTGGGCAAACTGCAACCTTACTTCCACGTATCTGTCTCTTTTTACTCCTATTACCTCAGCAGAGATGTGACTGAGGCTATTTGAGAAGTATGAGGATGTATAGATAGTATGTAGAAGAACTGCATTAACATGAGGTATAGATTTAAGGAGTCGGCTTTCTCAAACCCCTTTTCAGTATAATCTTGTGTAGAACGTCAGACACTGACAGACGTAAACACCGATGGTAAACACGCTCTGTTGTGACAACGCTCAGTCCGCAGTCGGCCTCGCCTCACGGTGACGTCACAACCAATCAGAGCGCGTACTCAAATCTATGCGCGGGAAGTCAAAACCCAGGAACTTTGAACATGCATAGAATCCACAGATTTTATTTTTTTAAGTTTATTTTAATTGCGAAGTTTATTAAATTGAATATTACAAACTACTAAATACGTGTACGATATATTTGAAACCAAGGACAGTTCCCTATTCTGATAGAAATTCTAAATCAATTACACATAGGCCTACAAATCATTAGATTTTTCACTGTTATTAACTTATTTTTATTTAAAAAGTGATATTTCGACTACTTTCCAGCAGTCTTTATCAAACAAACCAACAATTAAAAACTGAAAAAAAAAATGTTAATTGTTGATTTGTTAAAAAGACTGAGCTGGAAAGTAGTCGAATTATCACTTTTTAAATAAAAATAAGTTAGGTAATAACAGTGAAAAGTCTAATGATTTGTATGTGTTACGTTACTACCTGTTATGAATAGCGTACGGTAGGGTTTTCCAATTTGTTTCTGAGTCGATCTTGTATGTGTGTGTTTTGAAAATCAGCCGACCTAACAGATTGCGTGAAATAGAACAGGACATCAGGTGGTTATTGAGACTGTAAATTCTATGTTGTTTCGATCTATAACCTACATGATGATGAAACTGAAAATAGGCTCTAGCAAATATTTTAAACAATGTTTTAGATTTTGTGAGAAGCATGTTTGTTTTTACTAGCCAATCGTGCATCAACAGTCAAGTTTGGACGTTGGAAAATTTGTGATTGAGTTCCTTGCAATTTTTCAACATTTCGAAGAGAAGGAAGGCCTATTGCCACAGAATGAACTACACTGCTTATGTGATTGTCAAATATTCATAGTCTTAATAATTTTTGAAATACAATCTAGAAATTACAAAATCTTTCCCGACCAGGGGATTGACCCACGTCTCCCACATTTCGGCTACAAGGGCGCTTTAGCCAACTAGACTAGGGAAACGCCAAAGTCGTAGTTGACGACGTGAGCGAGTCATGTGGTGAGTACCCGGGAACATTTTGCATTTTTTAGGCCAAAATGCTCCACTGTAGCCTATGATAGGCTAGGGAGGCCTAAGGTAAGGGGAAGAAAAGAAATGTTACCGGGTATTCAACACATGGCTCACTCACTCGTCTAACAACGACTTTGGCGTTTCCCTAGTATACCTACCGGTAGTTTCAATTTGTTCAAAATCAATCTTGTATTCTAATTTTGAAATCTATTGGACAATCATTGATTGAAATAGAAAGGAAAAATAAAAAGTGTGGTTATGTGGTTTGTTATTCTTATTGTTGTTTCAGTATCTATGAACCTGTTGAGTGTTGACAGTCAAAATAAGGCCTACGCCAAGTATTTTCAAAACAATGTTGTTTATTTTATGTTGAGAAGGCAGTTTAGATTTCACTAGCCAATCAGGTGCATCTAAACAGCTTTCACTTGGAAATATTTTGGTGATGAGTTGTCGAATTTTTCGAACGGGATTTCGAAAGAGAAGGAAGGCCATTTGAACCAAACAGAATCGCACTTGTCACTTCTCATGTTGATTGTCAAATTTTAACAGAATAAGGGTCCTGTATATTTATTTAGACTGTGTAACCAATTGTTTTAGTTAGTTTTTGGTACTTAGGCCCATGGGCGCCGGCAGGAATTTTGGCAGAGGGGGGGCAAAAATTACAATTTGTACTTTCGTTGGGCAAGCACAGGAGGGTTGGGGGCTCTGCCCCCCCCAACAATAGCGCCACAGACAAACTTTTTTAAAATCAGGTTTTTAGAATGCGTTTGGTGGGTTTTAGAAAAAAGTAGTGGGCTGAATACGATACCAAAATTATGTAATTTTTGTACGGACAATACTCGGAACTAGAAAACCACCAACGAGTCTAGATCGCTTGAAGCGAGCCAGCCGAGCGTGATAAATACTTCACTGCAACTTGATGGGGAGGTTATAAGTACCTACTTTATAGTTTAGCAGGTTGTGACGAGTTCGGCTTGAAATTGGACTGAAGTAGGCCGGCTTAGTTTTGTTGATATACGCCTAGGACTAGATGAAACAGGTCCAGTGTAAGCTGGACTAGAACCCTTGGTAAATGTATAGTGAGGGACTACAGTGTTGTCACTTAGAACTAAATGTCCCCAATTGATAGAGAAAAATAAAACTAGGAACACTCCGTTCCCGATCATATCATTAAATTTAATATTATTAATATTAGTTTTCAATTGAATTTTGGTTTCACAAACACATTAATTTATATGTAATAACGCATATTGCCGGTTAAAATTTGTTTGTTCCTGAAATCCAGGGGGGCAAGCACCCCCCCTTGCCCCCCCCCCCCCTCCCGGCGCCCATGCTTAGGCCTATCCCCAAACAATACCTATGTTAGTAGATGATTTGCCTAGATGTGTTAACTGACAAGTAATAATAAATCTAGGCCTACACCAGTTTAAAACAAATTGATGTTGCATTTATTTATTACATTTCCTTCAAATTTACAATTTACACTTTAAGCAATAGAAAATTGTTGCTTGATTAACATTAATTAACATATCTTCATAAGTCATCATAATAAATTCAATCTGATGGTTACAGTAGGCCTACCCAAACTAATATACCATTGTAAGGTAGGCCTAATTGTTAATTATTCAACAATTTTAATATGTTAACCAATTATTCAATTAACTTTACTATTAATGACTACCGGTACACAAATAGTGAAACAGTATTTTTGTAATCACTCATTTGATTCACTCCAAAGGGATTTCATTTATCACCAAGAATCTCTAAGCCGTTGGACCGGTAAGGGTTATCTCTAAGCCTGCGGTCTCGTTGATACATGAATCGCTGCCACCTGAAGCGCATCTCGCGACGGTAGGGGTTGCCCAACACTGCCTTATGCAAGTAATAGATGGAAACGCCGGGGATTATCATAGCACCCGTGATAATGGAGAAAGCGGGAATGATTTCAAACCACATGATGAGTCCGTATTACCTGCCGCAGTATGTAGGTAACTATAAGTCAGCCTCAAACAACAGCAGGGCACTGCAAGAAACAACGCACGAATGTTTGAATACAATAGGTGTAGCCTAGGGCCTCGTCCATATCCCTACTTTCTAGAACCCACATCTAAATGAAGTAGGCTAGGAAAACGGGTCCATCAAATAGGGCTAGGGCTAATCTAGCATGGCCTAGCCTAAAGGGTAATACTTCTTCGGTTGGCAATGGGCCAACTTTTTTAACAAGGGGAAAAGTAGGTTACGGAGGGGGGGGGGCGAGGCGCGTATGTTTTAGAAGTAATAATAGTAATAAAGATACCAATAAATTGTAAAACATACGCGCTTCGTGCCCCCCCCCCTTTTGACGTTGAAAAGAATTTAATGAGATAAAACTGGGCACCGATCGATGATCAACTGCAGGAACAACAACAACAACCCAGGCCTTTAAATTTAAACTTAAAATTTAGCTTTAAAATTGAAGTTTTGGCCCAATTGCCATAGACATCCCATATAATTGGCTAGACTAGCAGTCAGCGGTCCACTTCCGGGACAATGGGAAGCCATCTTGAATGGGTGAGTTTGCATGTTAATTAGGTGGGAGCGATTAATCAAAAAATATTTTTAAAGATGGCCGCCAGTTTGGCAGGTGAGCATATTAGACTTTGACACCAAACGATTACTAAATTCCCTTATGCAATAACTTTGCATTGTTTCCGTTTGTTCAATAACATGCTGCACAAGCTAAAACCATATCAAACAATCCAGTAAAGTACTTTATTGCATTAAAAAAGCATAAATTAAAACGCCAAACCGCCATCTTGAATGGGTGAGATTGACGCTTCAATTTGGTACACTCGCGCCTGTGCTCAGGTATTGGAGACTGCGTATCTAGCCTACTATAGGTGTTAAGATATCTATGCCAATTGGATTGCGAACCTAGGCCTAGGCCTACCTAGGCTTATTAGGGCTACATCTTTTTTGGTACTCTTTCGGTTGGTATGGACAGTTTTTTTAATGTGTACCTACAAAACCTTTAACGTTGCTATTTTAAATCTAAAGTACCTACAAAACCTTTAACGTCGCTTTTTTAAATCTTAAGTACCTACAAAACCTTTTACATCGCTATTAGGGATGTCAAAAAGCGTGTATTTCAGTAAACGTTTACACCCTACTCAAAAAAGCGTGTACACGTTTACGTGTACAGGCGCTATATCTGTGTTTATTTTTAGTTTTGATAGACATATATTCTACGAACATTAGGGGCCTACTTGTTTTCTGCATAATAATTGACCCCCACAAGCACCAAGTAATAAAGAGCCCTTCCGGAGTCCCTATTGATTCGAATTTTATTGAGTAGGCCTACGGAAGACAACACTACAAGTCGAGAAGACGTATAATTTACGAGTTGCCGGATGGATGGGAAGGGGGGTGGGGATCGAGACTGTAGTCAGGCGGCTGACGTAGCGCTTGCTGCTCTGTGCACTGCCCGCGTGCCGCTTGCTGGCCAGTGGCCGGACGCACACTGCACAGAGCGATTGAAATGACGTGTCGAACTGTCGACTAGAGCCACTTGCTTTGTTCATTCATTGCCGACTACGATTTTCGATGACTCAACGCACATAGGTAATTAGGAGAAGGGGTTCAAATAGAAGACTATTTCGCCGCTCGCGCTTAAATTGACTCACGAGAAAACATCGTTCGGCGGGTCGCACTTGGGATAAAAATAGTAATTACATAAAAACGTTTACCGATCACGAAAAAATGGTACACGTGTACACGTTTACACGTACCATCCCTAGTCGCTATTTTAAATCTAAAGTACCTACTGATCAAAAACTGTCCATACCAACCGAAAGAGTTCCCCTTTTTTTAGGTAGCCTACTTATTCGGCTAGGGGGGTCCAACTTTTGTATACACTGTAACGGAAAGGATTTCGGGTGCGCTCTTATTGATTATATCCTAGAACTAGCGCGGCGCACTGTAGCCAGCGGAAAGTTTGGCTAACCTAACGAAAGTACACCTTTAACATAAGTAGTAACAAGGCAATATAGCAGTGTTAACAAGGTGTATAAAAGTTGGACCCCCCTAGCCGAATAAGTGCCTTTTTTTACTAGGGCTAGCCTAGCTAGCCATAGGGGCCGGTACTCTTTCGGTTGGTATGGACGGTTTTTAACACTGATTTTTTTCACTAAAAACAAGGTAAAACTAACTAAAACAAATAATAAATGTAAAACAACACATTTTAAAAGAATATTGATGTAATTAATACCAAACAACATGAAAATATACAAACTTTGACCATTTTTAAACAAACATTCGGCGATATCACAGATCAATGTACGCCATTTGCAATTTTACTAAGACCGCTGCTCAGTTCACTCATTAACAACATAGGCCTACCTACCAACCTACAAAAAGTATAAATTTGAACATTATATTCTAGAACTAGCGCGGCGTACTACAACCCCCAACCTCGTTTTTTACGGAAAGGGTTTCGGGTGCGCTCTTATCGATTATATTCTAGAACAAGCGCGGCGTACTACAACCCCCAACCTCGTTTTTTACGGAAAGGGTTTCGGGTGCGCTCTTATCGATTATATTCTAGAACTAGCGTGGCGTACTACAACTCCAAACCTTGTTTTAAACGGAAAGGATTTTGGGTGCGCTATTCTAAAGTTGGTTGCAGTGGAGATGCGTGCGGATTTTGTAATTTTTTATTCTAAGGTTACTTGCATTGAGTATACCTAACATTCGATACACGCTCTGAGCTCAGTGGCTACACGGCATAGCTGAAAGATGGCGTCATGTAAATAGGCCTAGCGAAATAGGTTTGTGATTAGCCCTAGTAAGAGTAAATACGGTACACTAGGCCCTACATAATAGTATATTTTCAGAGTGTTTGATGTTTATAAATCGTTAATAATGAGTTATTCTTTATTAATTTCTCATTTGGAGTTGTTTTTAGTGAAAAAAATCGGTGTTAAAAAACCGTCCATACCAACCGAAAGAGTTCCTAGGGGCCTAGGTAGACCATGTGGAGACAAGGCCTACAGATAGGCCCTAGACTACAAAATTGACCGCACCAAGCACGTTTGAACCTTTCCCTAGCCCTTTCCCTAGCAGCCTAGGGGTAGGCCCTAGGCCTAGTAGTCTAGTTTTTCCATAGGCCTACCTAGTTGGCTAGGCCCCTAGGCAACCCAAAGGCCTAGGCCTAGGGCTAGGGCCTAGCCCTAGGAGGCTCTCTGAGGGCCTTTAAATTCGTAAAATATCATGATTAAAATTTTTACAATTTGGCCTATTTATTTATAAACTCGTACTAAGCTCTTCCTGCCTAGCTAACTTACCTATCACAATCAAATCTTTAGATCCCGCTGAAGGTAAAATTCTAAAATTTAGAACAAAAAATTGGTAAAACTTGGACAACCAAAATCCAACATGGCGAAATCCACAGCGATAAGAAACTAGCACCGGCACCGGGAGAAAGCTCCATGAACAAGGGGCGCGGCAAAAACGTCGCCTACAATTTTTCGTGGCAATGTGGAGGGAGGGGAATAATGTATAAAATAAATAACAGCTTCATTTATATTGGCATACGCGAGTGATAGATTTGTAGCAATAAATTGACAGGAATAACTTCATTCACACACGAGACAAACAGGTAGTGATTGCCCATCATACCAATGCATAAAAATACCCTTTACAAATCTAGTGTCATAAATACTGCGGTGTCTGACCATTTTGGGCAGACGATAGAGGTGTACAGTACCCAGGCATGGTGCAATAGGCAGCAGCAAAAAAATACTGTAGGTAGGGATATTAAACCCAATTTACCTTATCTAAAAATTCTCCTTGACAAGGAACAGTGGGTAGAAACATATAGAGCAAAAGCACTATAAATGCCAAGTATGATGCATTTGTAAGTAGGTTTACTCACCTTTTCAACACGGCTTGTCCAAAACGAAAAATCAAAATAAAGCCAAACAAGCACAATCAAAATTGGATTACTCAGGGAATATTGAACTCTAAAAGAAAGATTAAAACATATGCAAGATGCTTAAATAAAATAAGTAAAACATCAACCCAAATCTATATTAGAAACTACGCTCCAGTTATTTCAAAACTATCTCACAAACAGGAATCAATTTGTGAAAATTGGAAATACACTTAGCGATAGCAAAATAATAACTTGTGGAGTTCCACAAGGCACAGTACTAGGACCGATTCTCTTTATTATTTACATAAATGGATTATGTGACTTATACTCCAACATAAAGATAATAACTTATGCTGATGACACAGTTATTATCTGACTGCTCTACAAGCCTTTAACCTCGCTAATCTAGTGATGCAGAGTGTATACTCCTGGTTAAACACAAACTATCTTACTCTTAATAAAGAGAAAACAATTTACTTACCAGTATCCTTAAAATGTAAAACTCAACCTGATCTAGATATGAGTGTAAAAATACATCATGCATCTTGTAGTACCCAACCTGACTGTTTGTGTACCCAAATCAAGAGAGAAAACAACACCAAATACCTTGGAATTCTCATTGATTGTCATCTTAGATGGGATATTCACTCCAAAAACATTGCAAATAAACTAAGCCAAATGACATATATCTTTTACAGACTACGAAACATTCTAACTAATCATTTAATTCGCACAATCTACCTTGCACTTGTTCAAAACTACTCTACAATATGGAATTATTGGTTGGGGAGGTGGTAAAATAACTCATCTGGAGAAGATTCTTATAGCACAAAAGAGAATCCTCAAAGTTATCTTACATCAACCAATGACCTTCCCTAGTAATTTATTATACACTACCCTTAATATCTTAGATCTTAGGCAACTATATACAAAAACGGTGCTAATACATATATTCAAAAACCCCAAACAGTACACATACAAAAACATTGACCACCCTCACTACTCAACCCGTAATCTCTGTGGAAAAATTCTGAACATACCCAGAAAAAAAATCAACTACCGGCCAAAACCATTCTGAGTTTTTAACACCAAGAATTTTTAACTCTTTACCTACAAATATTCGAAATGAAAACAACCTTATTAAATTTAAAACAAAAATTAAAACCTGGCTACTAGAGCATGACAGACAACATTTGGAAGACCTAATTGCAATGAATAACATATTCAAAAAGTGTGGAAGTACGTAACCTAAATAGAAAAACATATAGCTACACAATATAGAAATTAGAATTAGTAGTAGTAGTAGTAGTAGTAACTTAGTAGTAGCAGTATTAGTTTTAGAATTAGTTTTAGAATTAGTTTTAGGTCACAGTTGACATAAATTTGATTTGAGTGGAATAAATTATATTATAACTTTATTTCTAAGTTAATGTCTGATATTTTATATTATATACTTTATATTTTATATTTTATATTTCATATTATTTTAAAATTAAGAGAAAATGTATATAGAATTAGGTGAAATGTTCCTATCATAAACCTGTACTTTCTTTCCTCATCTACTTATTATATTGTATCACTCACTGTATTGTATTATGGCGGCCATGTAGTATAAGTAACTATTTTTCTAACACAGCCCAAAACACAAGACAATTAGTCTTAGTTGGGCTTTTCTTCTTACTAATAACTAAATGTTCTGTGCTATGTACATGTCTGTAAACTGTAAACTGTAAGTAAGAAAATAAAATTTGATTTGATTTGATTTTGATTTGATTTGACTTATAGGAAAGTAATCAAATCCGCAAAGGCAAGAGCAGTACAAAAGTTTGTTTATAAATCTGAAAATAAAATGAAGGCAATCTGGCAGACAGTAAACAATGAAAGAGGTAGCAAATCTACCAGTAACAAGTCTAATATTTCATCCATATCCCATAATAGCAAAATCCACACTGACCCAAGTGATATTGCAAACACACTTAATGACTACTACTCGTCAGTCGCAGATATTGTTGTTAGTAATGATGTTAGGAAAACTTTGGAAACCAATATTAACCTTCCAAGCTATCTAGACCATGAAATGACGCTTTATTTTGTTAATGAACACGAGGTAAAAAATATAATATCGGAATTAAAAAATAAGAGATCATTTGGCTACGATGAAATTCCTCCATTCTTGATAAAGGAATGCGCTAGTCAACTACTAACTCCGCTAGTTCATCTTATAAACTTCTCATTTATGGTAGGTAAATTTCCAGTAAAGTTAAAAATTGCTAAAATAAAGCCTATTCCTAAAAAAAATGATAGTGTAGATGTAGGGAACTTTAGACCAATTGCATTGCTACCAGCTTTCTCAAAAATTTTTGAAATGGCCTTTAACAGGAGAATTACTAAGTTTTTGGAATCATGGAACCTGATCTCAAATCAGCAACATGGCTTTCGGGAAAAAAGGTCAAAAATAACTGCAGCAGCCAACTTTATAAATAACACGATCAAAAGCATTGACAATAACAACAAAACAATGGCAGTATTTGATTTATTGAGATTTAATCTATAAATGT